>BSBM01000445.1:20865000-22065000 GCA_027924585.1 Larix kaempferi
CACCATCATCGTCAACATCTTCATCATCATCACCATCAACATCATCATCAAAATATTCATCGTCATCACCATCACCATCTTCATCATCATTTTCATCTCTAGGTTCCCCATCAACACAACATCTCCATCATCATCATCTTCTTCATCATCATCATCTTCATCACCATCATCATCATCATCAACATCTTCATCATCATCATCATCATCATCATCATCATCATCTTCCTCATCAGATCAACATCTCCATCATGTCACCATCATCTTCATCATCATCATCCGAACATCACCATCACCATCATCATCAACATCTTCATCATCATCACCATCATCTTCATCGACATCATCTTTATCATCTTCATTGTCATCACGCTCCTCCTCCTCATCATCATCTTTATCATCTTCATCTGCATCATGATCATCTTCATTGTCATCACCCTCCTCCTCATCATCATCTTTATCATCTTCATCTGCATCATGATCATTTTCATTGTCATCACCCTCCTCCTCCTCATCATCTTTATCATCTTCATTTGCATCATGATCATCTTCATTGTAATCACCCTCCTCCTCATCATCATCTTGTGCACTTATGCACTTAGGGATTAATGTTTAGAAGAGGGTCTAAAGGCCTTTATGGGGGAGGGGCTCTAGGAACAACGTAAGACAGAGAGGGCAGGGGGGAGGGATAAAGGTGTAGAGGATAAAGGTGTAGAGGGTTAGTGATTAAGGGAGAAGAAGGGAGAGAGTGCTATAGGGAGGGATAATGACGAAGATAAAGAGAAGGTGGAGAGATGAAGAGTGGGGTGGTAGGGACATGGCTGGAGTAAGGGAGAGAAATAAACATGAAAGAAACATGTAGGGAGGGATGTAGGGAGAATGAGGAACATATATTTAGACAAAGATAGGGGGTATCTAGGGATTATTGGGAGAGATCTAGGGGGTATTAAACCATACAAAACATTTGTCCCCACACTAAAAAAATTTGTTTTGTATGTAACCATATAAATGATTAGTTTTCTTTTGATTTTGTTCATTGCCCTAGCCGTGCACCTAACCTATTTATTGTGCTTGACAATATCGCGTATGAGTTTTTGCACTACATATCACGCACGTATTTTTGCTTTATATAACGTGTGCGCATTTTGTAACTCCATAAAAAGTGGACTGTCCCTGTCCGAGAGCAATTTCACTCTGTCCGAGCCAAAACAACACTCCCACGATTTTTCTAACAGCACGAGCCCGCCATTGGAAATTCTCACACTCTACACCAACTCCATAATTATTATTTTTTATGCAGGTGCAGCATTGAGGACATCTTTCATGGTCGCTCAGTGTGGTGTTGGGTTATATGGCCATATTTGAAGAAGATAATCAGCAAGCTTGAAGAATCTCCAATTGAATAACACCAAAGATAAGGTCTTTGAAAGATTCATTTTGCCTATATTTGAGGAGCACACAAGATAAGATATCAAGCTTCAAGACCATTTCATGGTGATGGTGGATATACACAAGTGTACAAGAGAATCAAAGAGCCCAAACAATTTATGATTTAACTTCCATTTGCTTATTATTGAAGAGCTTGTAATTGAGGAACAACAAAAACAAACCATATTGAATTGATCATTGTGGTGATGGGGAATGCACGTAACTGAGTAAACAAATCAACAAGGAAGAAGAGACCTCAAGAAGTCATTGAAGAAGAGAAAGAAAACAAAAGAATATACATGATGGATCAGAGGATTTCTTTAGAAACTAATCCAAATCCAATTGTATAGGATACCACGGTTCATCCTATTAATCCACAACAAGAGGGACCTTCAATTTCCACAATAGTTGTTGAACAAGCACCCCATGGAAGTAATCAAGAAGCAAAACGTAGGTGCTCATTAGGGGATGTTTCAATTCCCACTTCAAGTCAAAGTGATAAGTTACCATCTCAAGATGAAGCTCACGAAGAAACACAAAATTTGCTATCCGGATGTGGTTATACAAGAGATGAAGTCAGAGAGGCGTTGGACATTTTGCCTACTGTTGAAGAAGAGAATTTTATCCACACCATCGATGAGGATGTTGGACTTCCACAAGGAGATGTTGGACTTCCACAGACCATTTATGAGGATGTTGGACTTCCACCATCCAACAATCAGTAAGAGAATGAAGGACACCAAGCTACTATTGAAACTCCAGAGCGTCTTGGTGATGCGCTACATGGTACAATTCCAACCCCCTTACCTCCATTAGCAAGCACACGTCAAAGAACTCTGAAGCGTATACAAGTTGATGAAAGTATCATCAATTCCATTGAAGGTACGCTATCTAAACGTAGTATTGCTTATCAAACTCAACAGATACTTGATAAATATTTTGTTTCTAAATGTGATGGAGATAAATGTAGATTATTTTTATCATTGTTAAAATCTAGGAGCATGAATGTTGTTAGGAAAAAGTTAGGGATACAGATGATAAAGAATTCTGAACCAAGTTCTCATATAGTTAAAATCCTAGTAGATGCATTTGGTAAAATTGGTAATAACACACGTTCAAAGGACCGCAATGCTGCTCGTCGTGTGTTGTCACAAGCAATTGCAAATAAGAACACCAGGGCCCTTCGTATTCTCAAGCCTACATCCGAACTAGTTAATTTGAATGTAAAAACCCTCCGTAGGTATTCTATTAGAACAGAACATCTTGACACAACCGATTAGACATATTTTTGGGCCTTTGTTGGTCGGTTACCACGTCGTGACATGAAGCTAGTTGATGCAGTAAAGGGACTAGTGCACATTTTTTGGCATGATCACACAAGGCCTCCTTCAAACTGAAAGGATGTACTAAAACTGAAAAGGGGTTCAAAGGATCGTGAACCACATACTAAGCATCTTCTTGATATAACACAGACAGAACTTTACGAGAAATTTAGGATTGAGCATAGACAATTGAACTTGGGGCAAAGCTCTTTTGAGAAATGTAAGCCATGGTATGTTAGAATAAATACTCTTCGTAACACTTGTTGTTGTAGATACCATGTAGAATATGAATATTACTATGAAACATTTTTGTACATTCGTCGTGTGTTGCATACTAACCATGTGCAAGATTGCTCCAAGACAATACCACCGACTTCATCAAGAGAATTCATTCATAGCATCATGTGCAATAGGCCCGAGGGGAAAACATACTATGCAAAATCTTGTTTGGATGGAACATGCTCCAACTGTGTTGGAATGGCATTATTGAGCCAATGTATGCACGAGAATGGAGACAGTGAATTTGGGAAAATGGTTATAGACATGAAAAGTTTCAAATATATCAACTATGAAATCATCCCAGGGAAAGAAAGCAAAAAAATACAATTGGTAACATCTCAGGTATGCATTTATATCTATAAAATTATGTTGTAATGGTTACATTTCAATCCTTACTTACAACAAAAAACTGACATTGAGGTCATTTTGTGTCACCAGGTACAAGTTAGTGACTTCATCAAGGAATTTATTGAAAATACACATCAATATGTTCAGCATGTTCACGTGGCACGATGGCAGGATGAGAAGTTTAGAATATGTAGAGATACATTTCCCCTTGTTACTATACTTTGAGTTGTTGATTTTTCCAAGAACTACACTCTGCAATCTCAAAATGAGATCCAAAGTCAGTATTATCACTCTGAGCAGGTTTCCTTGATGGTCCATATCACATATAGGCATGGCCCAAATAGCACTGAAGAGCAAAGAGAAATTCTGAAGGAATATCACTTCTACATAAGTGATGATAGGTGCCATGACTTCCACTATGTACGTCATTGCTTCATCATGTTCTATGATCACTTGAAGGGAAGGAACATACAGATGGATCAACACTGGATTTGGTCTGATGGGTGTGTTGGTCAGTTAAAAAATGCACACATATTTCAGTGATTGTGTTCATTGCATAAAAACTACAAAGTGCCACATATGTGGAACTATTTTGAGACTGGGCATGGTAAAGGAGAGCATGATGGAGCCGGAGCATGTGTCAAAATAGCCCTATGAATAGAGGAATTGAAAGTATCTACAGAATCTACTATTCTAAATGCTCAATCTACAGTCAGGTGGTGCGCATTAATAATGGGGGAGGAATCAACTATGCGAGTAAAATCCACAAGAAAGAGACATGAGGAGAGATTTTTTTGGGAGGTGGTAGACATAGATCGTTCGCATGCATGGGAATGCAAGACTGTGCCTGGGACTCGTGGCTTTCATTCGGTTCGAAGCTCTGATAACCCAGTATTTGAAATTTGGACCAAAAAACTCGCTTGTTTATGCTCGCCTTGTTGTGATGGTGACTAGGATGGGTGTGAATCATTGGATTGGGTTGATGAATGGGATCTCATATCACTTCCACTTGATTAACGTGCAATTGTTGAGTTAACTCCGTTGGAAGAAGACCAATCATCTATTTTTGCAGATTTTGATCATGTCTCAAACCTTGTACAACCCGGTATGATGCATTTCCTTAACATTTTTTGTTTGTTTACGCAGTCTTCAAATGCACATTAATGGTCTTGTATCGCACGAAAAATATTTTGATCATATACCTACAATCATATAATGCAGGGCACATTTACGCAGTGGTTGCCTCAAAAGATACTGAATGGGGTGATGATTACTGGTTGGCACGCTGTATAGATGGAAAGCAAACCCTCATTATGTCCATGACTGACGATGAAAACAACCACTTTCCAACTGGGTCTATGGTTGTTAAAGGTGAATACTTGACACGGGACAACAATGCAAGAAAGAAGGGTGGATATGTTTACAGGGATTACAAACCAGGTGCAAGTGTGTATCACTTTACCAACTTAATCATTGGCACAAACCTCCAGGTACGAACAATGCCTAGTAAAAATACATCGAAGGTACGCTACTTCTTACCGAATACAGAGCACGAGAGATTAATGGAGACCATCAGTATAAGATATGATCCGGAGGGCTTGGTTGTATGATAATAGGTGGGATCTATCATGATGAGGTACGTTACATACTTTTAATACTATACTATTTATACTATTTGTAATTGAATATTGATATATGCTCAATTTTCACATGTATGTTTCATATGAATATGCCAATTTTGTGTTCTTGATATGCCAAATTTACGTTCTCGAGCTGCAAGTCGCATGAAAATGTCGTTCAGGGACACTTGGTGAATTTCCGTCCGAGAGCCAAAAAGCAAACGGAGCAGGAAGATTGCGTGTCGTTGGCTCCTGCAAGTGTGTGTGGGCAATGCCGACGTGGGAACACTGCCAACACTGGCTCGGGGGAGGTTTTTGCAGAGTTGACCCACCAATGCGAGATTGCATGCAATGAAATTGAGCAAAAACCTAGTTTACGAAATGAATGCACAATGAAGCCACGGGGCCATGTAGAGACAAGGGAGAGGGCCCCCTAGAGGTAATCGCACGCCAGGGGACCAACGGAGTCGACGGTTCGTCGGTACGACGTCCAGTTTCTAGGCTATGTTGAGCTGCAAGTCGCATGAAAATGTTGTTCAGGGACAAGAGACACAACATTTTATCCTGGGAAACCCTCATGGGGAAGAAAACCTAGCAACCTTTCTTAGAATAATTATATGTTTAGAAATCAAGTACAATGAAACCATGAAAAAACCTTGACCCTGAAGGGTTTTACCACATGAAAAAAACCTTAATGACACATGACAACAAGAGTACTTATCTACATGAAGATGACCTCCAAGCCATAAGGATAACCAAGCATATCCTTCCCAACCAACATTAGAAGGCACTTTATTTCTCGAATCCTGAGGTAACGTTTGTTCCTTTCACCAATGTTTCTTTGAGCACTTGTATGTAGTTACTCATATGTAGTGTTGAATCTAATTTTACAATCAAATATTGGGCATTGATGAAATGTGTAGCATGTATTGCACTTAGTTTTATTAAATTACACTTGAACATTGACTTAACTTGTAATTTAATCATCCAAACTCACAAATTTTAATTACACCTATCCAATTAGTGTGCATGAGTGAGTTCGTTGAAACCTTGAAAAACATTGTATTGCATTTAGTTTGATTAAATTACACGAGCAAGAAATTTGACATAACTTGTAATGATCATCCAAAATCACAAATTTTAATTAGATACCAATTAGTGCATGCATGTAGTGAGTTCGTTGAAACCTTTAAATATAATAGTTTGTTCTGTTGACATAGCGCATTCATGAGTAATAGATAACCCACACAAATCAACACATTAGATTGACACAAGAACACGTAGAAACCGAAGAACAAATACAAAGTGAAATGTATCATTCATTTATAAGTGAAATGTCAATGTGCATGTCTCCAAAAGTACATGTATCCAAAAGTACATATATATCCAAAAGTGCATGTGTCTCCAAAAGTACATGTATATCCAAAAGTACATGTATCCAATGAAGTCAATGTACATGTCTCCAAAAGTACATGCACAATAAAGTCAATGTACATGTCTCCAAAAGTGAATGTATCGAAAAGTACATATATATACAAAAGTATCCAAAAGAACATGTGTCCAAAACTATCCAAAACTATCAAAGCCACATGTACATGTATCCAAATGTACATATATCCCATAAGACACATCAAAACTCAAGCTTCCTCTTGTTCTTTCCTGACGTTAATCCTCTAGGCACATCTCTAGGATCAGTGTGCGTCTCTGGATCCTGCAAATTAAATATCAATTGTTAAATTCAACTAACTATGTACACTAATACATTAGCTCAACAATTAACTCAACAATTATCAACTGGTGCATGGAAAGTGCATGAAACACTTGGTCACTGAAGGACATCTCACCTCAACTGACAAAGGAGATTGCATTGCTTGTGTAGCAGATGGAGCCATTGGTTGAACATCCAGGATGGTCGAACCAGGGGGGCCAGAAACTGCTCTTGCTGGTGGTGGCTACAATGAAAAAATGTTGAAATAGTTAGAAATGCATGAATAAACAATAGACAACAATAATAAACTATATAAAGATAATGTTGAAATAGTTACATACCTGTGTGTGATCAGTTGCCATTGCAGATGCGGCACTGATTGCTGCATCAACCATCGATGCAAGGTTTTCAGTAGACAACTCGAGTTCCTGATGCAGTAAACATGCAATTCAAACATTAACAAAAACAATTTATGCACTGGATTTCAAGTTAAACAACAAATATCATCGAAGGATATACATTACCATGGTGTGAGTAAGCCCATGGTCGTGGGAAGCTAGATTCTTTCTAGAAGTAGAACGCCTCATATACACATGACCCTTATTCACGAATGGCTTGGAGGGAGATACAAATCCAGGCAATGGTCCAGATGTCTCGGATGGTGCCTACAGTCAGCAAGTGTTCATGTAGTTAAACATGCATGATTCAACAAACAAACATGAATTTAAAAAATGTCATTTTTAATTGTTTACCTGGAGCCCAGATGTTTCATGGGACGGTACGACCATGGGTGCTACCTCCACATTACCTTGCCCCAGTGAAGGATCTGCCATCTGCAAGTTTAATAATTGTAAATATTAAACCGTAGATAACATTAGTGAACTAAAATGTAAAGTATGTGGAAATTAACAAATTAACAAGTATTAAAAAACTGAAATTTTAAAATGTTTACCTCAGTGTGAGATACGACAATAGGTGTTATATAAGATGGGCATACCAAATAGGTAGCATCATGCCCCCCTGTAGAGTCTGGAACATCTAGCTCTGGGGCGTCGCTGCTGGCATAAAGCATCAACTGCAAGTTCACAAAATTAATATATTAGCTCAAACTATATATATGTGTACAAAGACGAAAATAAATGAAGAATCTATGACAATTAACCATCAACATACCTCTCTCAAAAACCCACTAAAGGAAACATTTGAGGCAAGACCATAGCAGGGACGACCACATGATGTGCACTCGTGAGGATCAGTACTAGGATGGGGATGTGTTTATGGTCCTGCACTAGTTGATGGTCCTGCATAGTGATGAGCTGGTGTATGTACCACACCAGGGACAGATGTCCCTTCCTCACCCATATGCTGAACCATAGTGCCATGGCGAACAACTGCCCATGCCAAACTCAAAAATGCATCCCGTGTCCGTGGAATAATACAATGTGCAAGTGGGACATCTGGCCCAGGCAACTTCCTGCAAGGTGCAGGGATAGAGCGATCCTGGTCTCGAAGCCTCGCATTGGGTCGGTCTTGGGGCATCCCCCCACCGATCCCCTGAAACTGCAAGATGTCAAAATAGTTTACGTGTTTATGTAACACGAACTCTGCGTACATCTTTCGAAGGAAATACAAGGGAATTTCCCTGTTGTTGTGTGGTGGCATATCAAAAACCATGTACCATCTGTCCATCCAGTTATCAACAAATGGTTGAAATGTGCACCACTCAATGGAGATATGCGGCCTGTTTTCATTTGGGATTTCCCCCATCCGAGGGTCCCTAAACAATGCAAATATGAGCTCTTTGGATATTTTCAACTTTTTTATTGCATTGTAGTCTAGCCCATCAGCATATTGTTGTCTTTTTCTTTCTCTATATGATATAATATCATATAGTACATTGCTAGACTGTGAAATGGTGTCAACAATTGCATCCAAGGTTGATGCAAGCGAGCGGCGAATCCTGTCACTACCACTAAAAGCTGCACTAATGCCCCTCAAGTGGGCAAGCTCAATCAGTATCTTGGCATTGGTGTCCATAGCTGCAGCTGCAATAAAGACATCAATACGAAAATCATTAGAAACATATACATGGTATATAATGATGTCTCTTCAAAATTGAAAATGTATTAAATCAAACTCAAGTAAGCAATTTAATGGCATTCACTTACATACATTTAAAACTTAAAATTAAACATTTAACAATTAAAAAGTAAGTTTCGTTCAACTTCTTTCTAGAAGTTAAGGCACTTCTTAACCCTCATTGGTGACTTTTCCATGCAAACTTGGGTTTAAACTTCTTATAATTTAGGAGTGTTATTTTGACATGTTTTGGCCTTTACGTCCATTGCAGAAAACAATATTTCCATCAACTTCATAACCTAACATTAAATTTATTGATTTCAACATATTACGCCTTGTGGTTGGAGGGGAGGACAAAGTGGCATGGAATGAAATGGATATGTATGAGTTTGTCTTGTCAATATGATTACATATGTACTTGAGATGACTATCAATGATTAAGATGTTGAATAATCAACTAGAGATTGTGACTAGAATGACAATAACAACAATGTCAACTTCTCAAAACAGAGACAATTTCTCTCTACAAAATTGATCTCTACATTGTATGGCAAGTTCATAAAATTAAATAAAAAACATAGTGATTTTCTATATGAAGTCTTTCAGTTGAATCGACAGTCCCTTAGCGTTGAGTAGATTGATCGAGCGTGTGGATAGGGCAGGCCCGAGAGACACTTTGTTAATGTGTTTTGGCATATAGTCAAGGGTGCTTAACTAAGAGGCAATGTATAGCTACATACACTTCTAATGAAATTTTGATTATGTTCATGGACAAATGATTGTGATGAAATTTTGAGAAACCAAGTTACTAATTTTTTTTGCATTTTTTCTATTCACACTTGTGCATGCATTTCATCTTGTTATGGCCATTACCAAGGAAAATTATTTAATTAGTATCATGGGAAATGGCCTTTGAGGGTTGGAAATTTGGGTTTCATGTGGATGGATACCTAAGTAACCGGACACGTTCAACAGGCTCCCCGTGTCGTGTGGGACACGGTTTTAGATGATGGTTGGTGGGATAGGGTAGTCCTTAGCATCAAGATCATGGAGCCAATCATTTCTTTGTTGCGGTTTGCAGACATGGACCAACCCATCCTAGGAGATGTTTATGAGGGGTGGGATTCCATGATTGAGTCCATGAGGACCATTGTTATGGAGAATGAGTGTGCTGAGTATGAGACTTCGGCAGAGAACTTATGGTCCATCATACAGGGCATTCTTATATCCAGGTGGGATAAGAATTGCACACCTTTGCATTGCTTGGTCCACTCATTGAACCCCAGGTTCTACGCTTAGGATTGACTCAGTGGTGGGTCGGGGCCCTCATCCAGAGTCCCTCCTCACATGGATGGAGAGATCTCAGAGGGGAGGAAGATAGCATTTAGACGGCTACTTAAGGATAGAGACCACCTTGAGGTGGTGGAGGAGGGATTTTATGATTTTTCTAGTGGCACTGGGAGATTTGGAGGATATGAGGTGGTTAGAGACATGGGGGTTAAGAAACCCCTTGTTTGGTGGACAACTCATGGGGAAACATGCCCTCTTCTACAAAAGATATCCTTGAGGGTCCTCTCTCAAGTTACTTCATCCTCTTGATGTGAGAGGAATTGGAGCACATATGGGAACTTGTACAGTCTGAAGAAGAGCAAGCTTGAGCAGTCCAGGGCAAAGATGATGGTGTATGTTCACTCCAACCTTCGTCTTATTTATAGGAAGAGGGAGGAGTGGACGAAAGGAAAGACACATATGTGGGATGTCTTTCCTGATGGGATATGGGTTTGGGCAGCAGTACTGAGTTGGCATTAGCCAACATGGATCTTAATGATCCAGTGCTAGAGCCAGTCACTTTTGATGAGGGTGATCGTATGGAGGGGTCATCCTCCACACCAGCAGATGCAGTTAGTCATATTAGCAGAGAGGAGGAGGAGGAGGAGGAGGATCAAGGCAGTGATGAGTTTGTTGATTTAGGCATGGAGGAGGACTATTGAGTCATTGACAGATGGGATTCTTCCATCTTGATCCACTCCTTTTTTGTATTTACTATTATACTATTAGACTATTAGTCTATTTGGAATTTTCCAGTGCCCAGTGGCATTCCGACATCTATGTAATACATTTTGATTTTGATGACTTAATGAGAAATATGGTTCTGATTCTCTGACATGCATCTATGTGTCTCAATGTCTCGTTGTGATTTGTGATTGTGAATGACAAATGTGTTGTGATTTGTGAATGATCTAATTTCTATTGAATATTTCATATTTGTAATTGTAAATGTAATTTCTATTGAATATTTGTAATTGTAAATGTTAAATTTTATTGGATCTATATGTCTATATTTTTAAATTTTAATATATTTTAAATATATATATATATATATATAAAACGTGTCCTAATTCTGGGGGTCACCGTGTCCCGTGTCCTCGTGTTAGGTGACTTAGATGGATACATTGTAGAAAGGGGGGAGTTCTATTTTTTTCAATTTTTTGCTAGATTAAGAATTTTTGAGTTTTTGAAAACGGATTCATTTTAATTATTCACTCATCTTGGTTGAGGGAGATGTGAATTCAATTAGAGATTGTTTTATTCCCAATTTTATCAATATTAAACTAGGTTGTTTTAAACAATAAAAAAATAGTAGTTTAGGTTAAGAAATGACAAAAAAATGGTATGGGTGAATGAATTACCTGATTAGATGACAATCCACCGGTGAATTTGCTTCCCCTCCAGCTAAATCGAGCTCCACTGATACTCCAAGGCACACAAACAGTCATCGTCCAACCTCTATTTCGCGTTTCTAATGCGTGAAGAGCGTCGCGGGTGGTCGGGGGTGGTCGGGACTGTGTTTTTAAATTGATTTTAGATTTCAATAACGCGTACGCATTTTGTAGTTCTATAACGCATACATGTTATGTTTACCTATCCTACATGTCCAGTGACATGTCAGACTCGGGTCTTACCATGGCAGGTGCTAAATATTAGAAACGCGTTATGTTTTTATGTATCAGGAACAAGTTTTGAAAAAGTAGCATTGCATCTAAAGTGACCCTCATCTTCTTGCACACACCCAATACATTCAAATCCATAAACAAGATTTCACAATCTTTACAATGAATTTTTTTTATTATAAAATGTTTATGTTAATGGTAAATAAACTATTTTAATTAATATAGAAAAACCATGTCATTCGCCATTAGATATAGTTTGGGTGTTTGAGATTATTGATTGATAACATCTCTATTTATGTTCAATTTCTTCTAAGTGACATACTGGATTTTAATTGAACAAACTACATGAAATCAAAATATCAATAATAAATATGAGTTATATTTGACCAATAAAATGGTAGAGGATATATATTTATTAGAATATATCTCTATTCATATAATTTTATTACTAGCACAACCACTTAACTTGGGTCAATGGTTATTAACACGTGTTTTCTTAAGTATTAAAAAAGCTAATTTTGAGCCAATTAGAAATAGTTTTAAGTCTTATTTCCCTCTGTACATGAAGTCAAGATATCAATAACAAAGATTAGTAACAAGAATTAATGATATTTGACCAATAAAATGGTAGATAACTAATATTTATTAAAACATACCTCTATTAATATCATTTTATTGCTATCACAATGACTTAACTTGATCACATAGGTCAATGGTTATTCACACGTACTTTTTTAAGTATTAAGAAGACTAATTTTGAGCCAATTACAATTAGTTTTAAGTCTCACTTCACAACTAAAAGGTTTCATCACATATCGTATCCCCATATTAGTATTTTTTTCCATCATCACTAAAACTAACATAAGTCATATAATATCATATTTACAAAGATTTACATCCATAAAATTGACATAAGTCATATTATATCATATTTACAATGATTACATCTATACATGAAGTCAAGATATCAATAATAAAGATTAGTGATATTTCACCTCAATAAAATGGTAGATGACTAATATTTATTAAAATATATCTCTATTAATATCATTTTATTACTGGCATAACCACTTAACTTGTGATTGGTGAATACTGATAATGATTATTAACATGTATTTTCTTAAATATTAAGAAGTAGATCAATTAGAAGTAGTTTTAAGTCTTACTTCACAACTAAAAGGTTTCATCCCATATAGTATCCCCATATGAGTATCTCTTTTTTTTATCATCACTAAAACTGGCATAAGTCATATAATATCATATTTACCGAGATTTAGCTCCATACATGAAGTCAAGATATCAATAATAAATATTTGTCATATTTGACCAATAAAATGGTAGATGATTAATATTTATTAGAATATCTCTCCATTAATATCATTTTATTACTAGCACATCCACCTAACTTGTGATCAATGTACATCATCATTGATGGTTCAATGGTTATTAACATGTGTTTTCTTAAATATTAAGAAGAGTAATTTTAATCCATCTAGAAGTAGTTTTAAGTCTCACTTCACAACTAAAAGGTTTCATCCGATATATTATCCCCATATGAGTATCTCTTTTTTTCCAAATATTTGTGATATTTGACCAATAAAATGGTAGATGACTAATATTTATTAGAATATATCTCTATTAGCACAACCACTTAACTTGTGATCGTTGAACATCATGGATGGGTCAATGGTTATTAACACGTGTTTTCTTAAGTATTAAGAAGACTAATTTTGAGCCAATTAGAAGTAGAAGTCTCACTTTACCACCATACATGTAGTCAAGATATCAATAATATAGATTAATGATATTTGACCAATAGAATTGTAGATGACTGATATTTATTAAAATATATCACTTATATAGATTAATGATATTTATTAACAAGTTACTTGTTCTCCATGAGTAGTTACACTAACTGGGTGTTATCATTTTATTATTAAAAAATTTTGCATGACACTTTTTTTAACATGACGTGTAAACCTCAAGGAGAAGTATCACAACCAATACTCCCAATCACCCAATCTAAACTCTATTGACAAAAAACACTTACATGACACTTATTATCAAATACTCACACATAGGGTCACTAGGGTCAATGGACTGGCACTTCAGAAAAACAGTTAACCACCATGGACAATATTATTGCATATAACACTTATTATCATGTAGTCATACATAGGGGTCACTGGACTAGCACTTGCAGAAAAACACTTAACCACCATGGACTATATTATTGCATTTGACCTAAGACATATAGTTTATTTGAATCCCTAGATCTAATCATTTGTTATTCCCTTCAAATTTACTTAAAGTTGTAGCTCCACAGTGGTTCGTCCAAAACAGCGTCAATGGGATCTACATCGTCCAAAACAGCGGGTTTCGTAAGCTTGGTGGCTTCAATCTCTTGCAATGTCGTGGTGTAAAAATAGGGACGCCAAGCTTCTTCATATCCTGTAAACAGGTTTAAGAGATTCACATATTGGAGTCTAATGTTAGCGACCTGTGATTGTGTGGATTCCAATTTGGATTGGAGCTCTGCTACCTTCTTCTGGAGATCTTTGATTATTCCTAGACAGCCATGGACAGGATCTCGAACCCTTTCTCCTGCTTCGTAGACCATGCTGCTTACTGCATCACCTCTCATCTCGGCCGGAAGATCCTATTCAAATTAGATCACACCATCAGCCAAACAAACAAAGTTAATTGAGTTCAGAGGCAGGAAGTAGCAGGTAAAATAGTTTCACTTAGGGAATTTAGATTTTAGTCCAACAAGATTTTTGCATTTCAAATATGCAATGTTGTGCTGTAACAAACCTGTAGTAATTTGACGACGTGCCCATTTCCGAATACTTTGTGTACCAAGAGGAACTTCTGCGGGTCGTTCTGAGGGAAATAAGGCGCGAGCACGCAATTTTTTGAGCATTTTTTTCTCTGGAACTTGCAACCACTGCAGGGAGATGTCTCATGCTTCCAAGCAGACGTATCACTCATTTGCACAACAATTCCACGCAAAATCAAATATGTTCTTGTAGCACCTTTACTCTAGTTTTGCAATACAATATCACATTAACAACGAATCCACTTATTATTTCTTGCCTTTCCTTAACTGTGTGCAATTACAGTTTTTGTGGCCGCAGCAAGGAAAATAGAGCTCAAGGCCTCTTACTGATATGTATGGATCATTATAGACCTAAAAACACACAAATATTGGATGAAGGAATGGAGATGGAGCCGTTTAAAGGCAAATGAAAAACATGTTAGAAGGCAAATGAAAAACATGTTAGCAGTGGCGTACACCATCGTCCTGCGTTGACTCCAAACTCAGAAGAAGTGAATGTAGACGTAACATTTAATAGCACATCCAGGTGTTGAATATCAAACAGTGCGAACCGTGGCCGGCGCGCGGCATGTTCAGTCATTACAATATAACGCGGAATTATTGTGGAAAATAATCCAACCCAGATTAATGTTAGTGATACCGGATTAATGTTGTTGGCATTTACTGCGCAAAAAATTAGTGATTAAATTAAATGTATATTAAGTTCGGTCTCTGTCGGTGACTTGCGAGTGCGACTGTACCTGTTTGTACGTTTCTCAAAAATGCGACGTGGCCTTTCAATGCGACGTGGCCTTTCAGGGTCGTAGAGGGTGACTGGGTGACGGCTCACACAACTTCTGATGATTCATAAAGTCGTTGAACTGTACACATGTCATGCGCCTTTACAAAATTAATCCAAATCTGCATCTTCGCTCTTCACAAGAGCCTAAGAAAAAATTTGGACTGGCCTAGCAATCCATCACTTCTCTTACAACTTTTTTTTAATTTGGACTGGAACTATCATTCCATCATTTCTCTTAATTTTCTTTTAATTTTTTACAATGATTTACGTGGTTTAAAAATAATAATAAACCAAAAAAAACATAACGATTACATATATATTTTGGAAATCTTTTAAATAGGCTTCTTCATAAACAATATAATGGATCATTATTATGGGTCACTAAATACCAAACACCCAAAAAACCATGACCACGTCAAATTTACCTAAGGAGAGATAAGGAGACCATAACAAAAAGCAATATTACCACATTAGAAATAAAAATATGAAGAGAATATTGAGACCTTTATATATATGAATAGCCACTCCCAAATTTGACCACTAAATCTTGTGCTTACAATTCACACCTCTCAACCACTTGAGCTAACAACATATACATAACATAATAAAATACTAGAAGCAATTGCTTCAAACCTAACCTTATATTAAAATGTTAAAAAAATAAAAATAAAAAACCATGCCAACACATTTTCAATCAAAATACAATAACCTTAGTCTTAATAAAAAATAGAAATCCTATATGCCACAACTACAAGTGGAGAAGATTAGATGGATGATGAAAGCTACAAAATGCAAAACACTATTTCGATGCCTCTAATTAAAACAAGAGCAAGCATGCCAGTTTTATTTTAATTTGGCAATGTGTTCAATCATAATGTTATATCATATTGTTTCATAAAAACCAACATAGATCCAAATCCTAAGCTCTATCAAGCGCCAAGAGAGATCAAATCTTAGGAGGTGCAAACCTCTCCTTGAATAGCTCCTTGAGTGCAATACGCGAGCCACCTAATCCTAAGCTCTAAAGTCTCTAGTTTAACACTCTAAAGTCTCATATTTACTTTTTACTTTGTATTAAAAGTAAAAAGTAAAATCTCTAGTTTCAGTCTCATATTTACATTTTATTTTGCATTATTATTTTTTTGTTTACTTTGTATTATTTTGTTACTCGACAAACTCTACAAACACTCGACTCACAAGATCTCCCCCATACTGGGTTGTAAAGCGCCTCGGCGCAATGACATATATATGGTATATAATCAAAAGACAATAGTTTCAATAGTGAACCAAAATCCTCATCCTTTCCAGCATCTTCAATGCCTCTAGAAAATAATAAATTCATTATTTATATTTTTAATAAAAAATTAGGTGAGGCACAACATAAACTCAGTCAAATCGTTTTACAATTTAAAAAATTGAAATATTAGTCAAATCGTTTTACAATTTAACAAATTGAGATATTATAATATTTTAAAAATAATTGTACTGTACACAACATGCCCAATAATATGCAATATATAAATATAGAAATGTTTTTTTTCTAATATCATGAATATCTTAAAAAAACATCAAATCATGATTTCTGCTGCTTCCGTTATTGCTGCTAGATTATCTGTAGGGCTTGCTTCCATTGGACCCGGTGTTGGTCAGGGCACTGCTGCGGGCCAAGCTGTAGAAGGTATTGCGAGACAACCAAAAGCGGAAGGTAAAATATGAGGTACCTTACTGCTAAGTTTAGCTTTTATGGAAGCTTTAACTATTTATGGATTAGTTGTGGCCCTAGCACTTCTATTTGCAAATCCCTTTGTTTGATTCTGAAAACAAAGATCCCTAAAACTCGTCATTACATTAGTATTTCTCCAATAATTTCCTTGTTCAACTGCTCTTTTAGGGGATAGGCTGATCCGAATAATTAGCAAATGAATTATTGTCTTTCTTCCTATACCTATACTTCAGTCAGAAAGATTCATGACGCATGTGGCAGGGAAGGGAGTGGATAGGAAAAGCAAATTTTTTTATCCTTATATAAGACTTGGGACTAAGTATCCCAAATATTATTATCCAGAACTAGATAGGATCAAATAAGAAAAGAACAAAATTATGTAGAACATATCCTTATCTATAAGGGGAGAGCGTATGAAAAATGTAATTGATCCTTTCATTTCCTTGAGTTATTGGCCTTCCGCTGGGGGTTTTGGGTCAAATACCAATATTTTAGAAATAAATATAATAAATCTAAGTGTGGTGCTTAGTGTACTGATCTATTTTGGAAAAGGGATGTTGACTCAAACCTAGTCGACACGGGTTCCCATCACTGTTGACCCCAACCCACCGCGATCTCCTTGAGCACCGGCCTAGACAGGTTTTACCTTGCCCAACAACACCTGCAGAGTAGATGAGGCCTCACCCGAGGCGATCAAGGGAGAGTGGACGGAACCATGTTTCCGCTAAATGAAGGAGGATGTTGCGGCATCAGCTAGTTAATCTTATTGCAACATTCAACGATAAATCTATGCATTCACTTTGACATTATTGTACTCATAACATCATTTAATGGAAACATTCATCGTTACAGCATATTATAACAGTAAAGCAACTATTGCATCAAAGAAACACTGCATTACCATCAAAAGACAGAAGACACATCAGGGTTGCACAGGAACAGTTTCATCATATCATATTCTTACTACAAAAACCCAATATAATGCATCTGCAGATCGCAGATTTCGGCAATATGTCTTGTTCTCAGAACACCCGCAAGAAAACATACCAAAATCTCTCTGCCTGATCTTTCTTTTCTTTATCTATCTCTCTTCCCTCACGACCTACAACTTCCTGTCTATATATAGGCTTCCGCCTTTACAATGTTTGTCCACTTACTAATAACTTCCTAACTAACTCCTGGACAAATGACTCAAAATCTAACTGACACGGTCCAAATGACCCCAAAAAAACCGCCTATTGCGGTATACTTAACTCGAAATTACATCTCATATGGTCCAATGACCCAAAAACCCACCTATTACGGTAAAAACGACTCAAAAAATACAAAAAATAATAGGGCCTTCTTCCTTCCACAACCTCATCTGACGTGTCACAGCATTGGCGATGCTGCAATTCTTCCTTACCAAACCACCTGCCAATAAGCCCCCAACACAATCTTGTGGCTCACCCTCGAGCCACGTCAACTAGATATGGTGTATTCTATGGTCTTTGTTCTACTAGGGATAAACTATAGTTCTGCAGTTGTTCTTGTTGTCTGGATCGCGCGGTGTTGTCCTGCTCCTTCTGCTACACTGATCATCTGCTCACTGTCATGTACTTCTTTCCCAAAAGTGGACTCTTCCCAGCTTACTGTCGCAGACCTTGTAAACTCATCCTCCAGTCTCGAGAGATCGATTGTAGACAGAGAGGAATTTTGCAAGCAACGCCAGGGTGTAAAACAGGACAGTGGTTCTAGCACATCTATTTCGCACCAGTAAGCATATGTTACAGTGACCCGGGGACAATGACCCCCCCCTTTTGTGTGGTCGAAGGGACCACGAGACTTCAAACCATCACCAACTGCCTAGACATCTCAGACAAGACCTCATGCTTGTAACCCCTGAGTGTCCGAGGTGTAGCTTGCTCTAACCGCTCATGTACACTCGTGGTTTGAGCCCTCAGCGTACCTGGTGTGCTCCCACAGGAAATAAAATGGATCATTTCCAAAACCTCCTTGGAATTCCTAACTAAGCTAGATGCCCAAGCTTCTCGTAACATAATCCCTCTTAACTGAAACAACCTCTGTGCTCCTACTATCCTTGGGTCCTATATTTATACATCGCATTCAACCGTTCGTCTGCCTCGGCAATCCTGTGAACCACTTGCTCACGCTCCAGGGTAATCATAAGATTCCACTGCTCGAACGTCGGAGGTGGGCGGAGCGATCATACCCCCGCCTGTTGCCCTGTGTGCAAAAGTGTGCAAATCAGTCCTTCGGCCATGCTGCCGTGGTGGATGCCTCGTTCCAACCCTGCAAACCATCCCTCCAGGTGTCGTCGGCCATGCTACCTCAGTTTATTCCTTATCCCAAACGTGCGTTCTTCTGACACGATCTAATTCGACTAATGATCATATTTGCTCCCAAAGGAAAAAGTGCCAGCTGCATAATGATTTCTAATGTGACCCAATCACAATGCTGCCATTTGTCACATATCACTCCGAACTTGCGGCAGAAGCCTCCCTGCTTCCGCATTCCATCCCTATTGGTGTGCCATCCTATCACCAAGCAATCTACGTTGATTTTTTTTTCTTTTTTCGATGTGACTCAGGCATCGTGCTATTCCAAGCCCAACCGATAGGGCTTCAACCTGCTACCATTAATCAACTTGGGGAGCATCGCCCCATCCAACTGCTGCAACCGGACCGCTCCTCCTAAAGTAATGCTACTAATGCGATACGGACCAAGCCAATGCATCTGTAATTTTCCTGGATGTTTCATAAACTTGTTGTCATACAACAACACTAAATCACCCTGTTGAAACTGTTTTTTCTTGATGTGGCGATCATGCCAAGCTTTCTGGCGATCTTTCTCCACACCCTAATGGAAACCGGCGATGAAGCGATCTTCCTCCAACTGTATTAACTACATAAGACGTTCCTCTAATGCTGCTATATCATCCATGCCAGTTGCTACCGCTATGCGCAGACTCGGAATGATATACTCCATAGGCATAACCGCCTCTTGCCCATACACTAGCTTGAATGGTGTCTGCCCTATCAGCCGTTTACATGTGGTGCGATAGGCCCACAATACTGCTGGGATTTTTAGATCCCAATCATCGCGGTTCACATTACACACCTTTGTCAGCGCATGCTCCAATATTTTATTGAAAGCCTCCACCATGCCATTCGCCTGCGGATGAAAGGGTGTACTCTTCTTATGTTGTATCTGCAATTCCTCCGTCAATGCGCTGACAGTGTGATTGAGAAAGTGGCTGCCTTGATCGCTTAAGAATATCTTGGGACAGCCAAAGCGAGTGACAATATGGTCAAAGAGAAACCATGCTGTTGTGGCCACGGAACAATCAATGACTGGTGCAACTTCTTCCCATCGTGTCAAGTAATATGTCGCCGTGATGATATACCTAGCACCAGTGCGTTTACTTGGGGGATGGATAGGTCCCACAAAGTCTACTGCCCATTTGTCAAATGGATGCAATGTCAACTGAGGCATCAACGGCATCTCATCCCGTCTGGATGGATTCCCGGTTCTCTGACAAACATCGCAGGACCGTACATAATCTGTTGCATCACTGTGCAGCGTAGGCCACCAGAGCCCCGCTCGAAGCACCTTCCTTGTCGTCGCATGGCCACCATATTTCCCTCCAGCCACTCCTGCATGTGCTTCGGAGAGGATCTTCTCTTTCTCATGTGGAAAAACACACCATCGCAATATCTCATCAACACCCATCTTGTATAGCGCTCCTGCGATTAGCTGAAAGTCCGCAGCCTTGATTACCAACTGCTTCTTCTGACTAGTGGTGAATTATTCTGGTGCGATACCTGTCGCTAGAAACTGAATGATTTATTCAAAATATCCATCATCGATTCCAACTTTAAATAATTATGCATCGGGAAACCCATCTTCAATGTTAGTTGGCTCCTCCCTTGTTTCAATCCGGGAGAGATGATCCAGGCCAACATTTAACCGCCTTGGCTTCACAATTACTTCAAAATTGAACTCCTGAAACAGAAGTAGCCATCGACAGATCTTCCCCCCCAACATAAGCTTATTGACCAGGTATTTTAATGCAGAATGATCTGTGAACATCTTGGAATGGCCTCCCAGTAAGTAATGGTGAAACTTCTGCAACGTGTAAACCATTTCCAGACCTTCCCTCTCTGTAGTAGTGTAGTTTCTTTCTACAGATTGCAACTTTCAGCTGGAAAAATAAATGGGGTGATCAAGATCCCCCTCTCCGGGCTGGGCCAACACTACTCCCAGCGCGATCGATGAGGCATCAACATGAACATGGAACTCCTTACTCCAGTCAGGAAATAATAATATCGGCACCGAAGCCATTTTCGTTTTTAGTGTCTCAAAGCTATCCTAACATTCAGGGCTCCACTGGAATACCGCATCCTTCTTCAACAACTTCTCCATAGGGGTAGTAATCGCAGCATAACCCCTGATGAACTTGCGATAATAACCCGTGTGTCCTAGCACCGCCCTTAACTACTTAACAGTAGTCGGCAGTGTCAAACTCAGAATAAGCACAATCTTTGCTTGGTCGACCAACAATCCTTGCTTACACACAATATGACCCAACAATATGCCAAACAGTGCATAGAAGATACACTTCTTTAGGTTCAACAAGATCTAGTGTTGCCGACATCGCTCCAACATCAACCGCAGATTCGCCAAATGATCGCGGACCAAACCATAGACCGTCCAATCGTCCATGTATACCTGCAAAAACTTCTGAATGAAATCTTTGAAGGAAGCAACGACAACCCGCGAAAATATCGCAGGTGCATTCTTCAAGCCGAATGGCATCACGGTGTGCTGAAAGCAGCCCCATTCTGTAACAAAATTTGTCTTATGGCAATCTTCTTTTGCAATGCGGATCTGATGGTAGCTAGATAACCCATTTGTGAAAGAGTACATATCCTGGCCACCCACAGCTTCGAGCACTTCATCAGTAAATGGGGTTGGGAACGGATCATGCAAACATGCATCATTTAGCTTCTCGAGGTCGACGCAAATGCACACCTCGCTAGTCTTCTTATCCTGTACCACCATAGGACTAATCCATTCCGACTCCTCGACTGGTTCAATGATACCAGCATCCAACATGCGATCCAATTCTACCTTGACCCTCTCCTTATGTCGCGGATTCAATGGATAAGGTCGCTGCCGGATCGGCTTAGCATTTGGTTTTAATGGAATCTTCATCTCCCCTAAGTTTCCCAGAATCCCCTTCATGTTAGAAAAATTTGTGGGAAATACATCCTGAAACTCATGGAGCAAATCAGTGACCTTGCTTATCAGCTCATCATCCCAGTAATCCCCGACATTTGTGAACTTCGGATTGTCCTCCGCCCCAATGTTAATCTTGCAGATCTTCAATGGCTGATTGATCGGATCGCTTGGCGCATTAGGTGGTACCACAGCACGACCTCCTTCTGATTCCGGGATATTACATTCCACGGATCATCACCATCTTCTGGACCACCACTAATATTGAAGCATTCCTTGAGAGACTGCATCTGGCAGTGCGTATGCGGATCCGCAAGATACACCACCGGGACAACCTGTAGAATTACATCACGGATGAGCTATAATTCATTATTGACCTCTGGATTGGCGTCCACAAAACTAAATTTATGGGTAAAACACACTATGAGCTCCATCCAAGTAGAAATTTCTCCTCACAACTCAGCTACAGTATACCATGATCGGGGCATCTCATCCAACGTATGGATAAAAGCATGGACCCATTCATCTCTTAGTCGTGATACCCATTACCGCTGACACTCCATCAATTGACCACCAGGATCGTTCTGACCATCATACTTCCCAGTGTGGTAAACCTCGTTATTGCCGAAGTGTACCATCATCAATCTTCTGCATTTCGACCATCCATCAATTGATGCCTTGTGTGTCGCCCACCAGCGTGCTGGAGCAGCCTTTAGTGCTTCGTTCAATGCCAGCAACCGCTATGGTTCGGAAACTCGTTCCTCGAATTCTGTCAAAAAGTCAGATAATCCAAGCAGTCCTTCATATATTGGTAGCGTAACTGGTTCAGTTGCGACATGGCATAATGACTGTGTGATCAATCCACACTTGCGGAGCAACACCTCGTGCAAGCGATTCTACCAATATTCTAGCGCATCATCAGAGTCAGAAGACCCAGAGCTGTCACTGCGCCATCCCAGCTCACCATTGGCAGTCGGATGGATATAATCTTCAGAGATATTGAATGCATGGTCCCAGTTGTTGGGATCGTCGTCCTTCACTGGCTCTATGTAGTGGCGTCCTTCAGCCGGATCCAACGGGGCAATAACTCTGAGATCGCGATTTTCAAAAGTCATCATCCGTCGCTTGAAGTTGATTACAGCTCCACTATCATTAGCCCATCCAATCCCCAGTAGTGTTGGATAAGAGCTTCCTCCCTCGACTACTTCTATTACATCAAATTCGACATATGTTTTCATTCCCTCAATGTCCACCACCATTCATGGAACTCTCCCAATCGGTGTCACCTTAGCGTGATTAGCTAACCGGAGCTATACAGGAGACCATCTCAATGGGGGACTCCCCATCTTCTGCCAAGCCTGCTTGGTCAAGATGTTGACATCCAAACCAAGATCTAGAATAACCGAATCAACATCGTAGTCGCCAATTTGAATATTCATCCGCATCTCCTTACCCGTCTTCTGTCGTTGTAGGGAATGAACCACGAGCTCTTGTTGATCCTGGGTCGGGCGTCGCAACAAAGCTTCAATCGCAGCAAATGCATCGGGGTCTCGTGCCAGGGATAAACAATGTTCCAAAAATGCTTGAAGTGTGCTGGACCACCACGATGGGCCAGCCTCCGAAGTAGTATCAAAAGTAGAGGGCATGTCTTACACAATAGCTTTACCTCGATCGTTTTCTAGTGCACGACGCGCCTAAAGAAATGCTTCCCGCTTTGCATTAATGTCAAATGATACCTTCTTTTGTCCAGCTAACCGGATCAGTGAGTTGTCTTCTACAGTTCTCTTTCCTCCGCGAGTGACCACATCAATGGAGGCATCTTGCAGTATTGGCTTTGCAGAAATTGTCACGAGATTTGCACCCTGGGTCTGGTTCAGCGGTGGATTCCTGGGTGGGTTCACGTTTTGATTCTGATTAGGCCACATATTCTAGTTCTGCACTGGTTGCTGCACTTGGTTCTGGGTAGGCTGCTATGCCTGGGGATGGTTCTGTAACTAGGGAGTATTTCCTGCTTGCCATCGCGTAATCAATTGTGGACAATTCTCAACCATGTGATCATTAACAAAACAGAACATACATTAGTTCTACAACAGTGGACAGTCTCGCTGGTAGTGTCCCCATACCACACAGTGATAGAATTGAACAGGTCCGCGACCACCTCATCCTCCTCCACGACCAAATCCTCCACCACGTCCTCCCCGATATCCTCCCCGGAATCCTCCCTGCTGTTGGTATTGTGGTTGGTTGAACTGCTGCTGCATTGGTGCCGGTTGCATTCCTTGCCCTTGCTGTGCATACTACGGTTGTTGTACATACTGTGGCTGCTGTGGAGCCATCTGCATCGGAGCATATTGCGGCATGAATTGCGTCGGTTGCTGTTGCTGTGGTACAAACTGCATTTGTGGTTGAGGTAGCGGCTAGGCTACCTACGGCTGCAGTTGCGACTATTGTACGGCACGCTGGTCGTCCTTTATGTAGAACGCATCATACATTCTCTCTTGTAGCAACCCATATGCACGACAATCCTTGTCATCGTGATCCACCGATTTGCAAAATGTACAATAAAAATTCCTCGGGGTTGTGACCATTTTTTGCATATATGGGCAATTGTCATGGATGTGCCCGTATACATGGCAAACGCGACACCATGGCATGCTACCACCATTCAACGGATTTGGCGCTCCTGAAAAAAAGTAATTGCGGAAATCCTAGCAATTGTCCTTCATATGCCCTTCTCCTCGACATCGCGTACACCATACTTCTTCGCGCTGCTCCTTGACCTTCTTCAAATCTTGCAGTTGTATAGTCAAGTTAGCGAGCTATGTTTGTATTTGCGACATCTCGGCTACATTTTCTCCAATCGGTGACGCCTTCAATTGCATTGCAATTTCCAAAGCTTCAATGGGCGTCGAGATGTTTTGTTGCATCAATGGTAGCCAAATATGTGGTAGCAGTGCCGCGATGAACCACTCTTTATGTTGGACGATGCTCATATCGAAACTAACCCTTGCCATCATCGTCTTGAATCGCTGGTCGAAATCCCACACCGTCTCATGGGATACTGCTTAATTTCTTTCAATTCTGTAATATATTGAGCCTCAGACTTGGGCTTTCTGAATTCTGCAATCATCCCATCCCGAATCTCATCTACTGACTTCTCTGAGGCTCTTGTAGGAACTAGAACAAACTTCATAAACCAATCTAATGCATGACCTTGTAGGGTTGTTGCTAACTATCCTTTCTTAGCGGAATCATCAGTGATCTGTTTTGCGGTCCAGACTGCTTCACACAAAAACCAATATTGTTCTAGGTTGTCCGTCCCACTCCCATGGAACAATGGTAACTTAGCATCATCGCCCGCCATTCTGGGCTTCCTTCCTCCTTTCACTGTACTACTACTGATTAACTTCTGCGGTATTGATGAACTTGGCGGTGTCGAAGTGGTATTTCTTTCTATTTGAGAGATAGTGAGCAGAGGTGTAGGTATGTTGGTTCTGGGGTTTGGTCCTGCCTCTATCCTGGGCGTAGCCTAGTTTTCCTTGTCAGGACTGTGAGGTCGCTTCGTCCCGTGTGGTCTTCCTTCACGGCCTTGCGGTTCGATCGCAGCAGGACCTTATCCCATCCTCTGCCTCTTTTCCTGTCAAAACCTCGCTCCTTCCCTCGTAAGACCACTTTATTCCTCGGCTTCACTCACAGTCTCATCATGACCTACACCAATCTACCCCTTATCATTCCATGTACTTCCCTCCAACTGCCGCAATACCGGCGGCCTCCACCCACCATGCTGTCTATTGATCAAGATGCATATTCAATATACCCTTTTCACAAATAAGCATCTTAATCGACAGTTGAAGTGACAGCAGAAACCTTCCCCGAAGTTTGCGGAAAAAATATCTTTGAGCTTCGCTATAGGATTTCTGAGTATCAACTGCGAACTCTGTGATATAGCCCTCTAGGATGCTATCGAACCACACTTCGACAGCCTGTGACGCTTTATTATCAACTTCCTGCAGCTCCTGAATCAACTTGGGGGTCCAGGTCGTCGGTTTGCCACCTTGGAAGTTCCTCTTCTGAAAGGTCAACTTTTCCAACCATTCGAACAACAAGACCGAGAAATCACAGAAGAACCATTCATGCGGACCGTCGTGAATATATCTATCTACCCACTGATCTTCAGCGAATTCCTGCAACTTCTAATCAAACCATTCTTGGATCTTCGGTTTTGTCGAGTGCCACAACATATCCTCCTTTCACTTTGCACACGGTCCCAGCAACAGAACCATTTGTTGACTCAAACCCAGTCGACAGGGGTTCCCATCACTGTCGACACCAACCCACCGCGATCTCCCTGAGCACCGACCCAGACAGGTTTTACCCTGCACAACAACACCTGCAAAGCAGATGAGATCTCACTTGAGGCGATCAAGGGAGAGTGGACGGAACCATGTTTCCTCTGAATGAAGGAGGATGTTGCAGCATCAGCTAGTTAATCTTATTGCAACATTCAACAATAAATCTATGCATTCACTTCGACATTATTGTACACATAGCATCATTTAATGGAAACATTCATCGTTACAGCAGATTATAACAGTAAAGTGACTATTGCATCAAAGAAACACTGCATTACCATCAAAAGACAGAAGACACATCAGGGTTGCACAGGAACAGTTTCATCATATCATATTATTACTGCAAAAACCCAATACAATGCATCTACAGATTGCAGATTTCAGCAATATCTCTTGTTCTCAGAACACCCGCACCAAAACATACCAAAAGCTCTCTGCTTGATCTTTCTTTTCTTCATCTATATTCCTTTTTCCTACAACCTACAACTTCCTGTCTATATATAGGCTTCCGCCTTTACAATGTTTGTCCACTTACTAACAACTTCCTAACTGACTCCTGGACAAATGACTCAAAATCTAGCTGACACGGTCCAAATGACCCAAAAAAACCCGCTTATTGCGGTATACTTAACTCAAAATTACATCTCATATGGTCCAATGACCCAAAAACCCGCCTATTGTGGTACAAACGACTCAAAAAATACATAAAATAATAGGGCCTTCTTCCTTCCGTGACCTAGTCTGACGTCTCGCAGCATCGGCAATGTTGCGATTCTTCCTTACCAAACTGCCTACCAACAAGGGAGTGTGTGCAAGTTGTATATTTGAATAATATGGCTGGGCCCAACCAGCTGCACTTTGGAGATAGAAAAGTGCATGATCTCAACGAATTACTTCCGAATGGGCAATAGCGAAGAACTATAGCATTTCGTAATTGATTGGGAAATCAACTCTTAGTTCATACCAACCAATGAGGGAGGACCATTAGAATGGTTAAAGCTGAACTGCTTGAAGTCTAAGCACAACTAACTGGGTACTCTTTCCACCGTTGTGTCAAGATGAGATGGATAAAAAGGCATAGTTGGAGATTGATCCGATATATAACATTCATATTAATGGAATAATTTTATCTATTTACTGAAAAATAGTCCCAATCTCCCATCCAATTTTAGTTCCAATGCTGAATTGACGACCTACACAGAAGGGAATTTATTCGATAGAACAAAAAGGAGAAGGCACAAATCAATTGATTGAACAGAACGTATTGATTCAAATTTCATGGGGGAAGAAGAGGAGAGAAAAGGGGAAACGAGAAAAGAAAAAAACAAAAACTTTATTGATAATTGCAAATCCCTTTTGCTGGAAGAGCCCTTCATAGATCTTGGTCTTTTATAGATTCATTCTAGAATCTTCCGTAAACAGAACGGAAAGGGAAGGCTTGGTGTTGATGAAGGAAGGGAACGCATATGTTGCTGGGGAATAAACAAAGAACTGAGAAGGAGAGCCGAATGAATCGAAAGATTCGTGTTCGGTTTGGGAAGAGATTATGAATTCATGAAATTTGTGAATAGATAATCTACTTTCTTTAAGTAATCTATTAGATAACCGTAAACAAAAAATATTGAATACTATTCAGAATTCGAAAGAACTATGTAAAGGAGCTATTGATAAGCTCGAGAAAGCTTAGGCTCGCTTAAGGGAAGTGGAAATGATAGCGGATGAAATCCGGGTAAATGGAGACTCCCAGATAGAACGAGAGAAAGAGGATCTAATCA
Organism: Larix kaempferi; assembly: GCA_027924585.1. Taxonomy (NCBI): domain Eukaryota; kingdom Viridiplantae; phylum Streptophyta; class Pinopsida; order Pinales; family Pinaceae; genus Larix; species Larix kaempferi. Next base: position 20,893,443 of record BSBM01000445.1, read on the forward strand.
ATGCTGCTTCTGAGAATTTGGAACAATTAGAGGATCCCAAGAATGTGACGGTTTACTCCAAACGCCAATCTGACAACAAGTTTCTAGCCAAGCTTTACGAAGAGCTATAGGAACTTTGAATAGTCATTTGAATACTGAGTTACATTTACATACGATCGATCACAATATTGGCATGCTTAGAGCCATGATGAACACAAATGATTAGTGGTTATAGGTCTTATTTCTCAACAGATAATTAATGAGTGCTAATGGGAAATATTCGACTTGACAAAATTAGTAGTATTATACGTAAACAGATCGAACAATATAATAACGAAGTAAGAGTTGGTAATCTTGGCATCGTACTTCAAGTAGGAGATGGCATTGCTCGTATTTATGGTCTTGATGAAGTAATGGCAGGGGAATTATTGGAATTTGGAGATGGTACAATAGGCATTGCCCTAAATTTGGGATCGGATAATGTTGGAGCTGTATTAATGGGCAATGGCTTGACGATACAAGAAGGCAGTTCCATGAGAGCAACGGAAAAAATTGCTCAGGTACCAGTAAGTGATGTGTATTTGGGTCGTGTTGTAAATGCTCTAGCCCAACCCATTGATGGCAAGGGTCAAATTTCAGCTTCCGAATTTCGACTGATTGAATCTCCCGCTCCAGGTATTATATCAAGACGTTCCGTATATGAACCCCTTCAAACGGGGCTTATTGCTATTGATTCTATGATTCCTATAGGATGTGGTCAGCAAGAATTAATTATTGGGGACAGACAGACTGGTAAGACAACACTAGCTACATATACTATTCTTAATCAAAAGGGTCAAAATGTAATTCGTGTCTATGTAGCAATTGGTCAAAAAGCTTCTTCCATGGCTCAGGTAGTTAATACATTCCGAGAACGTGGCGCAATGGAATATACCATTGTGGTAGTGGAAACTGCGGATTCTCCCGCTACATTACAATATTTCGCTCCTTATACAGGGGCAGCTTTGGATGAATACTTCATGTATAAGAAACAACATACTTCAATCATTTATGATGATCTCTCCAAACAGGCGCAAACTTTTATCGACAAATGTCTCTTCTATTGAGAAGACCACCCGACCGAGAAGCTTATCCGGGAGATGTTTTCTATTTGCATTCCCGTCTCTTAGAAAGAGCAGCTAAATTAAGTTCGCTATTAGGTGAGGGGAGTGTTACTGCTCTTCCAATAGTTGAGACTCAAGTTGGATATGTTTCAGCTTATATTCCCACTAATGTAATTTCCATTACCGATGGACAAATACTTTTATCGGTAGATCTATTCAATGTTGGGATTTGACCTGCTATCAATGTGGGTATTTCCGTATCTAGAGTAGGATCCTCGGCTTATATAAAAGCTATGAAAAAGGTAGCTGGAAAATTGAAATTAGAGTTGGCTCAATTTGAAGAGTTGGAAGCCTTTGCACAATTTGCTTCCGTTCTTGATAAAGCTACTCAAGATCAATTGGCAAGGGGTCAACGATTACGTGAGTTGCTCAAACAATCTCAGTCGGCTCCTTTGAAAGTAGAAGAACAAATAGCTACTATTTATACCAGAACGAATGGATACCTAGATATATTAGAGATAACAAACCACTTATACTATGAAACGAGAACTATATACTAAGAACGAGAACTCTAGCCATACAAACTCATATTTTTGCATAAAAAACACCGAAAACAACCCCCAAATCAAAAAGTGTTGATGCCAGTATCATGTTTTCATAAAAAACACCAAAAACAACCCCAAAATCGAAAAGTGTTGATACTAGTATCAACGTTTTTTTCTCTGGGTTACAAATATAGCCATGGCTTAAAAATCTCATATTGTTGTTTACGAAAGCCTTAAAATCAACCCCTAAATTGAAATTTTATGTTTTCAACAAATAAATTCCTAACCCTAACCCCCAACAAACTATTACAAAAGTTTAAAAAAAAATTATAATGCGCCCCTCCTACCTTAAATGGTCAGGGTTGTCTCATTTGCCCCATATTAATAAATTTTTTTAAAATTTACATTTAAAAAAAAATTACATATCTAACCCTAACCCCCCAACGAACCATTAATAAATGTTTGAAAAAATTACATTTTAAAAAACAAAGTACATTTCCTAATTCTCTACCCCCTACATTACCCCCTACCTTAACCGCCCAAAATTTACATTTCTTAATGCCCTACCCACTAGGTTAACCCCCCAATGTTACCCCATTGCCCCTCACACATTGTTTTAACTAAAAAAAATTAAAACCCAACTTCAAAAAATTAAACAATTAAAATAAAAACCTAAACTTAAAAAATGAAAAATAAAACCTAAACTTTACAAAAAAAAAATAACAAAAAACAATCTAGACTTTACAAAAAACCAAATTAAAAATTAAAAAAAAAAACTTTACAAAAAATAAATTAAAAAGCAAATTAAAAATTAAAAAAAACACGTTACAAAAAAAAAATTAAAAATTAAAAAAAGAAACTTTACAAAAAATAAATTAAAAATTAAAAAAAACACTTTACAAAAAAAAATTAAAAATTAAAATAAAAAACCAAACTTAAAAAAAAAAAATCAAAATGGCGGGGAGCATCCGCCAAGGCTCCGCATCCGCCCCCTTGGGCGCCCAAAGGGCTGCCGCCAGTGGGGCGGCCCTTTGGGCGCCCAAGGGGGCGGAGCCAGCATCCGCCCGCTGGCTCCACCCCCTTGGGCGCCCAAAGGGCCGCCCCACGGGCGACATCGAGCTGCCCCCGTGGGGCGGCCCTTTGGGCGCCCAAGGGGGCGGATGCTCCCCGCCATTTTGATTTTTTTGTTTTTTAAGTTTGGTTTTTTATTTTAATTTTTAATTTTTTTTTTGTAAAGTGTTTTTTTTAATTTTTAATTTGTTTTTTAATTTATTTTTTGTAAAGTTTTTTTTTTAATTTTTTTTCTTTTTTTATAACGTGTTTGGGCGCCCATAGGGCCGCCCCACGGGGGCAGCTCGATGCCCGAGGGGGCGGAGCCAGCATCCGCCCGTCTCTTTGGGTGCGATCTTTGTTTTTTTTGTTTGTATTTTTATTTTTATTTTTAATTTTTGTTTTGTTTAATTTTTAAATTTTTTTTAAAGTTTGGTTTTATTTAATTTTGATTTTGATTTTTTTTTTTTTGTAAAGTTTAGTTTTCTTTTTAATTTTTAATTTTTTTTGTAAAGTTTTTTTTTAAATTTTAAATTTATTTTTTGTAAAGTCTTTTTTTTTTAATTTGTAAAGTCGAGTTTGTTTTTTGTTTTTTGTTTTTGGTAAAGTTTAGGTTTATTTTTTATTTTTTAAGTTTAGGTTTTTATTTTTATTTTTTAATTTTTCTAAGTTGGGTTTTAAATTGTTTTTAATTAAAACGATGTGTGAGGGGTAATGGGGTAGTGGGTAGGGCATTAGGAAATGTAATTTTCGGGGGGCTAAGGTAGGGGGTAATGTAGGGGGCTAGGGCATTAGGAAATGTACTTTGTTTTTTTAAATGTTTATTAATGGTTGGTTGAGGGGTTAGGGTAGGATATGTAATTATTTTTTTAAATGTAATTTTTAAAAAAAATTATTAATAGTTTGTTAGGGGGTTAGGGTAGAAGGGACGCATTATAATTATTTTTTTAACTTTTGTAATAGTTTGTGGGGGGTAGGGATAGGGTTAGGGTAGAAGGGGGCAATGTAATTTTTTTAAATATTTTCTTTTTAAATTTTAATAATAATTGGTTAGGTGGTTAAATATTATGAAAAATAATGTGAAAGAGTATCATTTTTATACAAAATGACTAAAAGTCTATTAAAAATGGGTTTAAATGTCTTTTTTTTCTCGATTTGTTTACTATTTTTTCCATAAAAATATATTATTTATGATTAAATTTTAAAGATAAATTTCGAAAATGTATGTGTTTTTCATTATAGCTAGCTTCTAAATGTATGTTTTTTGTTAAATTTCTAAAAAACACACTTGAAAATAGAAATTAAAAATACTTTACAATAAAGATGTGTCAAAGGCCCAAAAAAATGCCTCAAAATGAAAATGTGTGATACTGGCATCAACCCTTTTTGAAACGGAGGTAAAAATAGCTACTAAAATTAGGAGAGAGAAAAACGAGAACTGTGTCGAGTTCTCGTTTCATAGTATAAGTGGTTAACATAGGTGAGAAAATTTCTCGTTCGGTTACGCGAGTACTTGATAAAGAATAAACCTCAGTTCGGAGAAATTATATGTTCTACTGGTACATTTACGGAAGAAACAAAAGCCATTCTGGAAGAGGCTCTTAAGGAACATACTGAACTTTTTGTACTTCAAGAACAGAAGTGAATATTTTCTAATTTAGTGGAACCATTTGGAACAGGAAAAAGAGCTGAAGAATTTGTTCCAATACATTGCACAACAAATTAGAACAATTGAAGAGTATTACGTCCAATAGGATTTGAACCTATACCGAAGGTTTAGAAGACCTCTATCCTATCCATTAGACGATGGACACTCTTTCTCTCTTAGATTTTTTCTTTTCTTTTTATTTTAACTCTCTCTCTTTGGCAAATAATGGAATCTATTTCACATTGAAACGGAAAATGAATTTTGAATGCATCGTGAAATTATGTTATATACTTAATCACTTTCTATCTACCTATTATACCTATATAGATAGAATATAATAGGTAGATATCTGTTAGCGGGTAGAAGGAATCAAACCCACATCGTTAGCTTGGAAGGCTAAGGGTTATAGTAGACATTGATTATTCAATGCCTCTAATTCAGAACCAAACATGAGAATTTCATGTCATTCAGCTTTTTTGTTAAGGATTTCTACCTTATAGTGAGGATATAAACACTACCAACTGGGTGGGGTTTGAAAGGTAAACGCATTGATTATATTGCATCTAGTTACTACAAAATAAAGAGATCAGAATTGAAAGAAATACCTCTTTTCTACGGCTGGTCCTAGCTTTCACTTGGTCTCTTGCTTGATCTCCTACTTGCTCTTCTGCTTGACAAACCTGCAACACAAAAGATACCTTCCTCAACGTATCTTGACCATATAACATATGATGAAATTATAAAACAATTTAACATCAACTATAATCAAGAATTAATCCAAATAAACATACAATCTAATAGATATATGATTTGGGACAAGAAGGGTGTTTTGACCTTTTTATTGTCAAAGAAACATGGAATCAGTACAATATACCTGATGTGTAAAGATGTTTCTGCAACCGATAAAGATGAGGGGTGCGCGATAAGGATGACATTATCCCTCAGCAGCCCTTAGTCTCCAAGAATTGTAGTCGAGAGATCGCAGTAAAGACTCCCCAATCGCTACACAGTTCTCCTCACAAGAAGAAAGAAAATAAATTGTCGGAAGGGCCCGCCAAAGAGGTACCTAGTAAAGAACAAGAAGAAAGAAAATGAATTGTCGGAAGGGCCCACCGAAGAGGTACCTAGAAAAGAACGAGAAGAAGAAATTAATCAATTATATAAATGGAAATCTCACATAATATTTAAGAAATATTCTATTCCATCTTGTTTTATTTTATTATATTGATTTATTCTATTCAAGATGTTATTTTAATTGATTTCATTAATTTGAATTATTTATTCTAATTGATTTTATTAGCTTGAAAAAGGATTGAAAAGATTGATCTTATTCAATACTAAATTTGATTGATTTTGTTTTATTGAAAAAAAGATTATTAATAAAAGAATTATCTTATTTAAAAGATTTTTATGTAATGGATTTTATCATTTTGAATTACTTTATGTTGATTGATTTTACTATCTTGAAAAGTTTTGAAAAATATTAAAAATCTGGTTAATTGATTTTATCATTATTGAAAAAGAGTTTAATTTAGATTAGAATTTTAAGGAAAGATGTTTTAATTCTTTCTTTTATTCATTTAAATTTGATAAAGAAGAGATTTAAAATAGATTATAATTTTAGTAAAATCTTATAATTCTATTTTAGTAATTAGAAAAAAAAAAAGGAATATAGAAAGCTTTAAGTCTAACTAAAAGATTTTTTTATTAAACTAAATAGAAATTGAAACATAAGTAGGACTCTAAGGAAGACCACTACACCTAACCTCCATTGATTTAGGGATTTAGGTGCACACTCCAGATAGAGAGAGAGAGACACTTGTAAATTGAGGATAATATTAATAAAATATTAAATTAAATGAATTATGTGCATGAGAGGACACATGGCACACAAACTCTTGTTATAAAAGAAGGGAGGAGAATGATAAAGGTATCTCTTGCTCCCTAGTGTTGGATGGGCACCGGAATCAAGGATTTTACTTGTGGTTTTTGTGAGTTGGGCTTAGCTTGACCAGGGATTGGGGAATCCCAACGGAGAGCTTGCGTTGTGTGTTCTTGTGACCCTATTTGCTCGAGGGTTCGGGGAAAAGAAGAGTACCCCCGATATGGTAGGGAGGTCAACCGAAGGGTCTCTTGGTAAAATCGACAAGGATGGAAGCGACTCGGGGAAGATCGACGACCGTACATACAAGGACTTCGTCAACGGAGTGCTCAACTACTTGTTTTAGGTACAACAGATCCCATGCTTCATTCGAACATGGGAGCCCCAATTTTGTAAATACAAAGGTATTTGGGTAAGTTTTTTTATCCAAACGAGATTCTTAAACCTTGTTTGGATGATCTCGTGCCTTTGCGTTTGGTTTGTGTAATTATCATTTTCCCTTTGAAAATTTTCTAAAATTTTTTATTGTTTTCTTGACTTGCAGAAAGCCTTCAATTCTTTCAAAATGTTATTTTATTCCCACAAACCCGAAAACCCGAAACATGCAATCCCGCAGTTGTGGATTGCGGGAATTGATTGTTCTTTCTTTTCGAATTTTGTCATCGCACAACCCGCAACCTGAAATTGCAGATTGTGGGAAGACTTCGTTAATAATTTTGGGAAACTTCGAACCCGAAACCTGCAATTGTGGATTTCGGATTGCGGAAAGTTGTTATTTTAATAAATCGCGTTCTGTGTTCCTGCAACCCGCAACCGACAATTGCGGATTACAGGATGCGGAAAAAGTTATTTCAGTTTTAAAGGTTGTTTTCGTTTCCGAAACCCGCAACCCTTAATTGTGGATTGCAGAATTCGGAAGCTCATTTGTCCGTTGTTTTGCAGAATTGCAATCCCGCAACCCGCAACCCACAACTGTGGATTCCGGATTGCGGGAATTATGAATAAAGTTTGAAAATAAAACTTGTGACCCAATCCCGCATCCCGCTGGGGTTGATCTCAGCTGTTCATTTCTTTTAATCCTACGAGCCAGATTTGACCCGATGAAAAATCAATAAATATAAGATTTTTTCTATTTTTCTTTATCATTTTCATTGTTGGAAATTTACTCTGCTACGTGGATTTTACTGTGGATTTCTTACCAGGGGTCATTCTCGCAATTTTTCAATTATTTCTAGGTTAGTTTTTGTCATTTTGCATTTGTAATTTACGTTTTTGTTGTTTATGGTTTGGTTTTGATTTTGTTTTGATTTATTTACTAGAATTTCCAAGCTTTGCAAAATGTCACGAAACACTCGGTCTAAGACAATTCACAGAGATTTGCTGACCAAAGACCCGAATTTCGATATCTTCTGAGATACCAGTGAGAGGGTTACTAAAGATTATGAAATGGATTGGTCTAAAATTTATTCAATTTTTTATAATGACGACCTTTCATACATTAAAGAAGACCAACCTGCATATGAGAAGCTTAGGGATACTCAACTGCATGCCATTGCTACCCAGCCCGCTATCCTACCTTACACAGACGTAGTAAAATGGATAGTAGACAATGTTAACCCTAAGGACCGGTCATTCAATGAAAGTACGGGGTCACAATTGACAACTTTCAGCCCTAAAGTGTTTATCAGATATTTTTCTCTTAAGCCGACTGTGCAGACCCTTAGCCCTGAATTCATACAATCCTCTAAAACCAGGTACAATTTCGATGAAATGATGAAATCATGGATGATTAAACCTAGCAGCTTTGTGCCAAAGGCTGATAACCTTTACCCGATTTCTTGGTTCAGTGATCCTTATTCTTTACTGGAATCCATGCTTTGCAGGCTCTTTGTCCTTCCAAATTGTTCAATGTTCAAAGTTGAATGGGCCCCAATAGCTCAGCATGTGTTAACAACGGGTGAATCCTTCCCATGGGCATCTATCTTGTCATTTGAACTTAAAACAACTATCTAAGACTATCAAAAGGAAAAGGCCGTGAGAAAGACACACTTCTTCCTTTCATCCTTCATTATTGATGTCTTTTGCTCAGAGTTCCAATATCCTAACTTGGGATGGAATTGGACCCCTTCAGATCCACCAATTCATATCTATCACTTAGCACTTTGGGAAAGCAATTTTGTGCCCTTACTCTATGACATTTGTGACCATTTCCTAGGCACCATTTATTTCAAGATATTCAAACAAGAGGCACCTTCCTTTTCAGTAGATGCCAGGGCCTTCATCAATACAATTGGTGATTGGTATGTCTATGAGTCATTTTCATATATCAGAGTCTGGGGAAGTAACACTGTTCATCTTCTGCCTAGGATAGTTCCTGATAGATTGGTCATTCAAGAAGTCTCTTATCAGACTGTTACCGATGGTGTGTACAAGAAGCTTAATGGTCCCAAAAAGAAAAGTTGGTCTAAATTCTCTTTAAATCTTGGGCCATTAGTCATCCCAACCTCAAATTGGGCTGTAGTGCTTGGTGACCAGATGACACCTTTAAAGTTGGGTTTTGCTCCCAAAAGGAAACATGATCATAAGAAATTCCTTGATGCACATTTTAAACAATATCATATGAAGATGGACTATGTCCATGAAGAATTACCAGATGATTCTATCTACCAAGGAGTGAATACCTTTTCTGAGGTCTTGGCTAGGGCCAAGGGCATAGAAGAGCAGCACCAGATTATGCAATATCAGAGAGAACTTAAAACTAGAGTTTTGAGCTACAGAACAATGGAATTAAAACTAATTGAGCAAGTGAGAAGAGATAGAGAAGAAAGGGATATCCAGTAGGCTACCGTCCCTCTAATGCTCACTTGTCTAGATGGGGATAAAGGTAAAGCCCCCATGGAGAATCCTCCTCAGGTAAAAACAACTGAACAGGTCAAAGTCTTGCTGCAAACCTCTAATCATTTCAAGCAGGGGTTAGTGTAGATCACTTCAGTATTGGATACTCAAACAATTGAACCTCCTAAGCCTATTGTGGATGTTCAAGTGACCGTTGTAGCTACACAAGTATGTGATGATCTGATAATAGATGAGGCCAACCTACCTAAGAGATAGAAAATCCTAATTCCTACATCACAGATTCCCACTGTTGATATCATTGATAGTGATATTGATGATGGACCACACCCTCCAGTATCAGTGACTCAAGAAGTGACTAAAGAAGTAACTAAATCTTCACAAGCAGTTATAGATTTGTTCGACACTATTGAGATGGATCACTCTTTTTCTGATCAATAGGCATTGGAGGTTACTACTGCTCCTAACATTACAACTTCAGCACTTTTATTGTCATCTATACAATATCTTTTTGTTTTGTCTCCAGGGATGATGCCACCATTTTCCATATCACAACTTTTTCATACTTTGACTTCCAGAGCCATTCCATTTTCAGACAACTCAGTTCCATTTTCCATTCCCCCATCTATTTTTGCAGAAGTCCAGTCTTCGACTGTCCCTCTACAATTACCCATATCTACTTTGTTATCATCCACTATTGATGAGCTAGCCTTAGTTCTTTCTTCATTTACACATGCTAATGATTATCATGTTCCACTTTCTGAAGCCTTTACTTCGATCCCTTCTCCAACCCATGTTCCATCAGTTGCTCAGATTGTCTCTACCCCTATGACTACTCCTCAAGTTACCATGTCTATACCTACTCCCACTGACACTCAAACAACTTCATTAATCTCAACAGTGAGTGTCACTTCAACTTCTACAGAACTGGTGACTAAGTATGAGGATGATGTTGTAGTTCCTCTTGGGAATTATTTTTATAGTAAAGAAAATAAAGCACTGATAAAGAGGGGTAAGAAGAGAAGCAAGGATCAAGGTGGATTAGAGGCACCTGTTCCAAATCAAATATTATGGGCTCAACAAACAAATGATCCCCAAGCAGAAGGAATTGAGACAGCTGCAGCCTTAGGGGAATTTGTTGGTGCAAATTTTGATTCAGTTCAGGTACCGAATAGGGAGGTTAATCAGAAGAAGGAAGAATTAAAAATACTTGAAGAAGAGTTAGTTAAGACCAAAGAAGAACATGGGGTTTATGTTGTTGATCTCAGGAAGATATAGGGGGACATGATAGAGGATTTGGAGCGAAAGAATACCTCTCTTTAGAGAGAACTTCGGGATGCACAAGTTCATAATTATGCCAGTGCACAGAGGATAGCTATGCTGGAAAAGCAATCAGAGTATGCAACTGCAAGTGCATCCTCTGCTAATTTCTCTAATTTATCACCCCAGGAATTTAAGTATTTGGCCTTTCAGGTGAGTGAAGAACATCACAAGTTACTAGAGAAATTGTTTAACACCCTAGATGAGATCAGGGAAACTCATATGGCTTTTGGTAAGATGTATGTTGTCCTTGAAGAGCATAAATCAAAGACGCTGCAGGCTTCTTAGGCAAGTCAAAACATTGTTGAGTGGAGGGGGTATATCAAGAACATACCTGAAGACATCCCCATTCTCAACAGTTTTTAGTGTAAGAAAATCATAGGTGCCTTGAACACTTGGCTTGATCTTAATGAGTCAGTTGAAGACATTATTAAGAAAGCATAGGCTATGTGTAGCAGGCGATGGTATGCAGCAGATAACATCATGGAGATTCTGCAGTTTCCCACTATGGAGCTTATTGAAGATGCTTGCCTGCCTAAGTTGATGGTTGAGCAAGTTGAACGCAGGTGTGAGGAAGCCAAGCAGAAAATTCAGTGCCTTGAGGAGCTCAAGATTGATGATGTGGATCAATTAATTAGGAAACCAGTCACCATGGAAGGCAAAATGCACATTTTCACTTGTATTTGGCATAAGTTAGCTAAGAATGAAATAGAAACATTCACATGTAATGCCCAGCTATGCCTTGAGTCGGCTAACTATTTGAATGTGGATGAGTTGTTAGAGATTTGGGACATGTGGCAAGATTTTCTTGACCATTAGTCCAATTCGAATTTTGTAATCCCTATTTTGTGGGAATTTCCTATTGTAATTCCTATTTAAAGAGTAGTTTTCTCCTTGAGAAGGATGATGGAATTTAGAGGAGAAAATCTTCAGGAGAGACTGGAGATACCCTGTTTGATACAAAGCTTGTAATTTCTTACATACTTTCATTATACAGTAAAGTTATTCCCAGATTTTCTTTTGTCTATTGATCAAGTTTATTTGTTGAATGTTAATTTCACTCCAGGTTGCTTATCTAATGTTGTTTAATCCTTTTGCAATTTATTAAGCACTCTGATCTATATTTTTGGTTTATCATTGCTAATGATCTGTGTGTTAATGAGGTTTTAAAAGAGTTTATTCAATTAAAACTTTTATCGATTTCTGCCAATGGTTTTCTCGGTAAGTTATAATTGATGTTGATTTTTCAATTAACATATCAGTTACAGGTCAAATCTTGAATGTATGTAACCCTCAATTTGTTTTTAATTAATTTTCATTGATTAATGATAATTTGGGAAAATAAGTAATAAGTCTTTTAACATTTATGTTAAGTTGATGAACAATACTTATTTATTTCAATGTCAATCTAACCTGCACTTATCACAAGACACCTTCTTAGAGTAGATCTAACTCAGTTTAGGTTCTTTTAAGTAGATTTGTGTTTACAAACTTTATACACTTTGTTTTTCTTCATTCGAAAACTAATCCTTAGGATCAAAACTCACCAACTCATAGAGTGCCAGCGGAGGCCGAATATTCGTGGGAGGTTACTATACCAAACAGGATGGGGATAGAACTGTCCTTGTGTAGGCCCTTTTGAAGCCTTTCAATCTTGGTTTTTCCCCTCTGTTGAGAGCTTAGGAACCCATTCCAACACCTTGCACACCTTGCACGCCCGAGGCCTCAACAATTGGCACTAGAAGGAGGGCCAGTAGTAAGCTATTCCTAAACAGAATACTCAGAAACCTCCTCCATTAAGAAAATCACTAGTGGTCACTCATAGCCAATCACATGCATCTACATCTAAACAGCAAACAGTACCACAACCAACTGTAGTTCCAACTAGAACTGCAATTGAGCAGGAAAATAAAAGTGATATCCTTATTATATCACCTACTAGAGGATCCCTTTCACTTGAACAAATAATTAAAATTTCTAATGATAGTGTTGCTAGGATAGAATGAAGAATCATTGAACAAGGAAATAGAGGACTAGCAGCAATTCATCTGAACAACATTTTGCAAACCAATAACCAAGAAGGTCAACAAACTCAGAACCAAGAAGGTCAGCAGACATTTGATCAAAACACTGAGAATCGAGAGACAATTGATCAACCAGTTTCCCTTGAATACAACCTTGATTCACTTTTTCAAGGACCTCTACAAGATCAACCAAACGTTGGAACTAGTGGACCACCACCCAGTCCTCCTTCATCATCATCCTCCTCATCTGCAAGCGAACATTCCTCTAGTTCTTCATCCGAAGGAGAGGAAGAAATACCTATGGCTGGAGAAGGCCAGAATAGACCTTGGCTTGACGAAGATGCAATATTCATACTCGGGGATCAACATAGATTGCCTAAAAACCTTGAGAAATGGCTTCCTAAGTTCGATCACATCAAAACTTTTATGCAGGCTATTAGACTTAGGAGTGTTGTCCATGAAGATGTGGTTTACAGACTATTCCTTTATACATTTGAAGGTAAGGCATCCACATGGTATTTTTCCTTAGAAGCTAGATCCATAACTTCTTGGGATGAGTTTGAAAAATTGTTTATCCAGAAGTTTGGGGATGATAAAATGCCACAAGATCTAGTCTTGGAACTGTCTTCTATGAATATGAGTGGTAAAGAAAGGGTCAAAGACTACAATCAGAGATTTTCTTATTTAAAGAATGGAATCCCTGCCATTGTTCTTCCTGCAAAACAAATTTTTGTTTCCTATTATGAAAAGGGCCTGTCTGTACCTATTGCAATGTGGGTCAAAAGAGCACATAAAGACAACTTGTTTGAGGCTTATGCAAAATCCATTCAGGTTGAAAAGGATATGTATTGTCTAAAAGATAATCCTGATGCTTTAGAAGAACAACCTTCCACATCCAGAAAGAAAATTGATAATGCTCCCAAACCACTACTCAAAACAAAGATGCTTTTGAAATGACTGATATTAAAAAAATTCTCCAGAAAATGTCAAATGAGATAGTTGATTTAAAAAATAATAACAATGAAAATCAAAATAATAACAGAGGTTTTGCAAGGCCACCTTTCAGGAGACCTTATCAAAACCCCCAAAATCCACCACCTCCTAATTTTAATGAAGGACTCACTTCTGAAGAAATTTATTCCATATTCAAATCTCTGGCCACTGAATCACAAAATGTCCCTGAACCCTCATATGAGCAAACAAACCAAGATTCACAGTTACCACAAGGAGGAGATGAAGAAGAGGATCCACATATTAATATTGTTAGCTATTTCTCTGAACTCCCAATGGATGAAGAAGAAGAAGAACCTGCGACAATGTTTAATGTCCAACATCCTTACAATACTAGATCAAGAGGACAACCCTCTCAGGAACCTTCATCTTCATCAATAGCTCCCAACAAAAGTAAAACTGTTCCTCAAAAGGATACAGTCATTCTTGAAATGGAGTACAGTTTAGCTGAAGATTTGAAGAGAGTGAAAGAAAATATCTCTTTGTTTGAACTTCTGAAAATTCCTTCTATGAGGTATTCTCTACCTAAAAGTATGATAATCAAACAGCCAAGGGAATCACAAAATAATAACTTAGACTCTTTTACTAAACCAAATTATCAGAAACCTGGAAGAAAGAGGACACTTGCTTTCTTGCTTACCTTTGAAATCTTCAACATAAATGTACACAATTGCATGATAGATTCAGGTGCCTCTTCCAATGTGATGCGCCTGCCTGTCTGCAGAAAATTAAATGCCACTTGGGAACCTTTTCCTACTCAGATTGTCCATCTTGACAGATATAAAGTCAGAGTAGTGGGTAGATTAAGAAATGTGTTGTTGACATTGTCTGCTGATCCTCAAATCCACCAGACCATAGATATCGTTGTAGCTGACATCCCTGAAGCCTATGGAATGTGGCTGAGCAGAGTCTGGTCAAGGAAACTCAAGGGTTACTTTGCCACTGATTGGTCTCACCTATGGCTACCCTACAATGGACAACCAAACAAGATTAAGATCAGTAGGGAACCATTCATGAAGCAAACAGTCACTAACCTTAATGATTCAAGTGAACCTGCTTGTTATTTAAGTTCACATATTGAACATTTCACGTTTGATACCTTCTTTGGGGATTTGCCAACTGATTCTTCACCAGATGAGAATGTACAAAATGAATCACAAATTGCTAATGTTACTACTGTACCATTCTCGGGAACCAATGTACATAATGTTTATAATGTTAATACAAATTTTAGGATAGATCCTATTGCATGGAATTTATTCTTTGATGGCTCCAGATCTAAGGATGGAGTTGGGGCAGGTTGTGTCCTTATTTATCCAAAAGGGACTAAAATCATGATTGCTTGCAGACTTGAATTTGATTGTACCAATAATGTAGCTGAATATGAGGCTCTGGTGCAGGGACTCAAGAAGGCTTATATTGACATGGGAGTACAAGTAATAGAATGTTTTGGAGATTCTGAAATCATAGTTAAACAGGTAAGAAACAAGATACACTGTTTGTCTCCTCATTTAACTAATTATCAAAAAATGGTAAGAGATCTCACCAATTCCTTCTCTGCATTCAATATTAAATCAGTCCCTAGGTCACAGAACTTTGATGTTGACCTCTTGGCAAATACAACATCTAGGTTGATTCCACCAGAAGGCTTGTCACCTGAAACCTTTTCAATAGAACTTATGTAGAGGCATTCCATCCTTGATAATGTAACAAACTGGAAAGTTTTTGATAATGATCAGCAGATACTAGAATTTCTCACAGCCTAGGATACATTTCAAGACATGGCAATAGACAAAGATGAGCATGAGAAATCCATGTCTAATCCTTCCAACATTATCCCCAAATCAATGATCAACCTATAAAAGTTTTATGACTTGCAAGATAAGTTTAAACACAAGACCAGATGCAAGACCCAGAGTTCTTCTCTGAATTACGAGCCAATCAACCTAGGTACTGAGCAAAATCTCCGATTCATTAACCTCGAAGTTGACTGCTCTGTCAAAGAAAGAAGAGCTTTCATCAAATTGTGTAAAGAGTACAAAGATGTTTTTGCATGGACCTATGACAAACTAAAAACCTTTGACACTAGCATCATGCATCACAACATACCGATGAAGCGAGAAGTGAAACCTTACCAACAGAAACTGAGGAAGATGCATCCCAGTTTGGAACCCTCTGTAAAGAAAGAACTTGAGAAGTTACTGACAGCCCGAATCATATTCCCCGGAAGACACACACAATGGATAGCAAACTTAGTACCTGTTCGAAAAGAGAATGGGGAAATTAGACTTTGTGTTGACTTTAGAAATTTGAACAGAGCTTCTGAAAAGGATAACTACCCTGTTCCTCCCATGGAGTAGATCCTAGAAAAGGTAGCAGGGTCAGAGATGTTCTCTCTCCTGGATGTTTTTTCGGGGTACAACCAAGTTATGCTTGCCCTTGATGACCAACTGAAAATAGCTTTCAGAACCCCTTGGGGTACCTTCGCCTACACGTGAATGCCCTTCGGATTGATAAATGCAGGAGCTACATTTCAGAGAGCTATGGATATAGCTTTCAGAGGTCTAATGCATAATTTTGTAGTATAATTAGATGATATCACTATCTATTCAAAAAAATGACATGAACATATGTCTGCTCTCAAAAAGGTTTTTGAATGCTGCAGGAAGTATGGTATTTCATTGAACCCTAAAAAGTCCATATTTGTAGTAACAGAAGGTGAGCTCCTGGGTTTCATTATTTCCAAGGAAGGTATGATTATTGATCCTAAACACACTGATGCTATTTCAAATATCAGTTTTTCTGGTTCACGCAAAGCCATGCAATCTTCCTCGGTAAGATCAATTTTGTATGTAGATTCGTCCCAAATTTTGCACAAATTGTTAAGCCTCTGCAGCAGTTAGTTAAAAAAGATGTACAGTTTAGCTGGTCGCAGGAACAAAAAGATGCATTTGTTGAAATTCAAAGGGCCATTGCAGAAGCTCCTGCTCTGATGTCCCCCGATTTTAACAAGGATTTTATTATATATACTTTCGCTACTGATTTTTCTTATGCAGTTGCTTTGACACAGAAGCATGACAGTGATACTGAGATTCTGATATCATTCATGAGCTCAACATTTAAGGGGGCAGAACTTAACTACTCCCAAATTGACAAGCTGGCTTATGCAGTTTACAAGTTTGTGAAACATTATAGGCCATACCTATTGAAGTCTCGTACTAAGGTTATCGTGCCTTATATTTCCATTAGAAATGTGTTGGTCGAGAAAGAATTAGGTGAGAAAAGAGCCCATTGGATGACAACTTTGCAGGAATATGACCTGGAAATTAGACCAGCAAAGATTGTGAAAGGACAAGGTTTGTTCCTGCTTACCTCTCAATCAAATGATCCTGTACAGCAACAGGATGAATGGGAGCAGGAGGAAAATGATCCTATAGGTTCTGTTAATGCTATAGATACTCCAACATCTGAATGGTATGATCATATTAAGTTTTTCCTAAACCATGGGTTTTCACTTGAAACCCTTGACTTCAAAAAACACAGAGATTTGAGATTAAAGGCTGCTCCTTATCAATTTATTAATGGAGTTTTGTTTAGAAAAAATTATGATGGGGTTTTCCTTAGATGTTTGGAGAAGAATGAAACTGATGACATTCTTTTACAATTTCATGCAGGACCTGTTGGAGGCCATTTTTCAGGTGAAACCACAGCTCACAAGATTCTCAGATCAGGATATTACTGGCCTACTCTGTTTAAAGATGCCTATACCTATGTCATAAGGTGTGAACCATGTCAGAAATGTACAGGGAAATTTAAAAAACCTGCTTTTCCTCTGCAGCCAGTGACAATTTAGTTTCCATTTCAGCAATGGGGACTGGATTTTGTTGGACCAATTAATCCTACCTCCTCCCTTCAACATAGGTATATCCTTACAGTAACTGACTACTTTACAAGGTGGGCAGAGGCAGTCCCTCTTAGGCAGTATAACACAAACCAAGTAATTTCTTTCCTAGACAACCAGATAGTTACAAGGTTTGGTGCTCCTGAGTATCTTGTCTTTGATAATGCATCCTACTTTTCCTCAATTGACTTGACATAGTATGCCCTTGAAAAAGGGATCAAACTAAAATTTTCTGCCAATTATTATCCATAGGGTAATGGGCTTGCTGAATCTTCTAACAAGAAATTGATAAACATTTTGATGAAGATAGTGGCCTCTCATCACAAATATTGGCACACACAGCTCTATAATGCTCTTTGGGCAGATCAAATTACCCCGAAGGCAGCTATTGGAAATTCTCCCTATTGCCTAGTTTATGGCAAGGAAGCAATTCTACCATCTAATCTCACTATTCCCTCATTGCAACTAGCCCAATCCATTCAAGAAGATGATTCCTCTGCTCTTCAACAAAGAATAGATACCTTGCTTAAGTTGGAGGAAGACAAGGAAAAGGCTAAGAACAAACTGTACCAGCATCAGTAGATGGTTACAAGATGGTTCGATGAGAAATCCTCTTCTGACAAAGAATTTTTAGTAGGAGATTTGGTATTGAGATGGGATAAGCAACATAAGGATAAAAATGATTATACCAAATTTCAATGCCTTTGGCTAAGACCTTTCATTGTTACAGAAAATATTGGTCGTAGTACTGTTCGATTACAGACATTGGAAGGGGTCATTGACACTTATCCAGTGAATGTTTCACTGCTCAAGAAGTATTTTGTCTGAACAATTTGATGCACTTTGTACATAAATTTGGTGTGTTTTGATTGGTTTTCTTTTATTGGTTTTTATTTTAATAAACTCCACACATTTGGTAATGGTTGATGGTCAGCTTGTCTCAAGGATAATCTGAGCTGAAGTTTTGGAATGCTCTGTCAAGCTTGGATTTTCTCAACCTATGTCAGAATTTGTTTTACAAAGAATAGACAGTCATTAAATTGCAGAACTTTGATTGATACCTTTCCACCTTGGTCATTATATTATACATGCTTTATTTGTTTAATTGAGATTGTGGAAAGTGATTGGTTTTATTTCCCTATGCTTCATTAGTGTAATACAACATATCTTAATAGCTCAGTCAACCTTTATCTGCTCTAGATCCTATCACAGTCACCTTGAAAAATGATATTACTTAATAATTGTGGATTATAGGATGGGGGGTCTTATTACAAGCCAGCCCATTAGGTTCATAGATGTGAGTGGAATGACATCTTCACACCAAGCCACCAAACTTGGAAGATGACTTTCGGTTTACTGAAAGGTGGAAGATCCTATCACAGGTCGGTCCATTCATGATCTTCAAAGCATCAGTGAGTGACGCCACTGTCATATGGTCACCAAGCCATGGTGGTGTCTTGTAATTCACACCCTAATAAAGTTTCTGTTTTATTTTTCTTTATAAGACAATGTTGTATATAAGGACAGGAGGGTCTTATCGCAAGCCATCCCTGCCATGATCATGGGTTTGATTTTGGACTGAAATTATCTTTATGTGGTCACCAAGCCATGATAATTGCTTTCAGTGTCACAGCTGGAAGACAAGGAGTCTCATTACTGAGCTAGCTTGTTCAGTTTCCAGATCAGGTTTGTGAATGGCATTGCCAAGATCTAATCACCAAGTCAGGGCAGTGGCCTTATATCAACAAGGTCTTATGTACAACTTTCCATTTTTGTTTCAAAAGAAAAGATAAATATAAAGAAAAGGGAAGAAAAGAGAGGATATATACATAAAACAAAATGTGTGTATTTCCAAAAGAACTATTTGTATATAAATAAAACAATTAATAAGTCAAGGTGACTTATGATTTGGATATCCAAAGTAGTTTTAAGCTTACCCCAGGTTCATCTAAAAGTTGTCTTCCTATGATTACATATTGGTAAAAGGTTCCTGCTGTTTCTTAAATCTCCTTATCAGATTTGCATTATCTTTAAATTGATCATGGATGGGAGTATATCAATCTTATGTTTTCTACTTATTGATTGTACTTTTGTAAATATTTTCTTAAAAGTTCAGGTTGAAAATCTGTTAACTGACATACTTTCTCTAACTGAAGTTTTGTCTGCAGAGATAACTGGTTCTTCCCAGCCATTTGCCATTTGTTATAGGTACAACAAATCCCATGCTTCATTCAAACATGGGAGCCCCAATTTTGTAAATACAAAGGTATTTGGGTAAGTTTTTTTATCAAAACGAGATTCTTAAACCTTGTTTGTATGATCTCGTGCCTTTGCATTTGATTTTTGTAATTATCATTTTCCCTTTGAAAAATTTCTAAATTTTTTTATTGTTTTCTTGACTTGCGGAAAGCCTTCAATTCTTTCAAAATGTTATTTTCTTCCCGCAAACCTGAAAACCCGAAAACCACAATCCCACAGTTGCGGATTGCGGCAATTGACTGTTCTTTCTTTTCGAATTTTGTCATCCCGCAACCTGCAACCCGAAATTGTGGATTGCAAGAAGACTTTGTTAATAATTTTGGGAAACTTCAAACCCGAAACCCACAACGCGAAACTCGCAAGTGCGGATTTCGGAAAGTTGTTACTTCAATAAATCACGTTATGTGTTCCCGCAACCCGCATTTGCGGATTGTGGGATGCATAAAAATTTATTTTAGTTTTAAAGGTTGTTTTCGTTTCCGAAACCAGCAACCCGCAATTGCGGATTGCGGATTTCGGAAACACATTTGTCCGTTGTTTTGCAGAATTGCAATCCCACAACCCGCAACCCACAACTGTGGATTGCGGATCACGGGAATTATGAATAAAGTTCAAAAATAAAACTTGTGAACCAATTCCGCATCCCATAGGGGTTGATCTCAGCCGTTCATTTCTTTTAATCCTACGAGCCAGATTTGACTCGATGAAAAATCGATAAATATAATATTTTTTCTATTTTTCTTTATCATTTTCATTGTTGGAAATTTACTCTGCTACGTGGATTTTATTGCGGATTTCTTACCAGGGGTCATTCTCACAATTTTCAGTTATTTTCAGGTTGGTTTTTGTCATTTTGCATTTGTTATTTACTGTTTTGTTGTTTATGGTTTGGTTTTGATTTTGTTTTGATTTATTTACCAGAATTTCCAAGCTTTGCAAAATGTCACAAAATACTCGATCTAATACAATTCACAGGGATTTGCTGACCAAAGACCCAAATTTCAGTATGATCTTCTCAGATACCAATGAGAAATTGACTGATGATTATCAAATGGATTGGTCTAAAATTTATTCAATTTTTGATAATGACGACCTTTCTGACATTAAAGAAGACCAACCTGCATGTGAGAATATTAGGGCTTCTCAACTGCATGCCATTGTTGCTCGGCTCGCTATCCTACCTTACATGGACGCAGTAAAATGGTTATTAGAAAATGCTAACTCTAAGGACCGGTCATTCAATGATAGTATGGGGTCACAATTGACAAATTTCCGCCCTGAAGTCTTTATCATAGCTTTTTCTCTTAATCCAGTTGTGCAGACCCTTAGCCCTGAATTCATACAATCCTCTAAAACCAGGTACAATTTCAACGAAATGATGAAATCGTGGATGATTAAACCTGGCAGCTTTGTGCCAAAAGCTGATAACCTTTACCTGATTTCTTGGTTCAGGGAGCCTTATTCTTTACTGGCATCCATGCTCTGTAGGATCTCTGGCCTTCCAAATTGTTCAGTCTTCAAAGCTGAATGGGATCCAATAGCTCATCATGTCTTAACAATGGGTGAATCCTTCCTATGGGCGTCTATCCTGTCATCGGAACTTAAAACAGCTATCCAAGACTATCAAAAGGCACGTGCCCTAAGAAAGCCACACTTCTTCCTTTCAGCCTTCATTATTGATGTCTTTTGCTTAGAGTTCCAATATCCTAACTTGGGATGGAATTGGACCCCTTCAGATCCACCAGTTCATATCTATCACTCAGCACTTTGGGAAAGCAATTTTGTGCCCTTACTCTATGACATTTGTGACCATTTCCTAGGCACCATTTATTTCAATATATTCAAACAAGAGGCACCTACCTTTTCAGCAGATGCCAGGTCCTTCATCAATACAATTGGTGATTGGTGTGTCTATGAGTCCTTTTCATATATTAGAGTCTGGGGAAGTAACACTGTTCATCTTCTACCTAGGATAGTTCCTGACAGATTGGTCATTCAAGAAGTCTCTTATTAGACTATTACCAATGGTGTGTACAAGAAGCTTACTGGTCCCAAAAAGAAAGGTTGGCCTAAATTCTCTTTAAATCTTGGGCCACTAGTCATCCCAACCTCAAATTGGGTTGTAGTGCTTGGTGACCAGATGGCTCCTTTAAAGTTGGGTTTTGCTCCCAAAAGGAAACATGATCCTAAGAAATTCCTTGATGCACATTTTAAACAATAATATATGAAGATGGACTATGTCCATGAAGAAGTCCGAGAGGATTCTATCTACCAAGGAGTGAATACCTTTCCTGAGGTCTTGGCCAGGGTCAAGAGCATAGAAGATCAACACCAGATTATGCAATATCAGAGAGAACTTAAAACTAGAGTTTTGAGCTATAGAACAATGGAATTAAAATTGATTGAGCAAGTGAGAAGAGATAGAGAAGAAAGGGAGATCCAGCAGGCTATCGTCCCTCTAATGCTTACTTGTCCATATGGGGATAAAGGTAAATCCCCCATGGAGAATCCTCCTAAGGTAAAAATAGTTGAACAAGTCAAAGTCTTGTTGCAAACCTCTCATCATTTCAAGCAGGGGTTAGCATAGATCACTTCAGTGTTGGATACTCAAACAATTGAACCTCCTAAGCCTACTGTGGATGTTCAAGTGACTTCTATAGCTACACAGGTATGTGATGATCTAATAATAGCTGAGGCCAACCCAGCTAAGAGACAAAAAATCCTTATTCCTACATCACAGATTCCCACTGTTGATATCATTGATAGTGATATTGATGATGGACCACACTCTCCACTATCAGTGACTCAAGAAGTGACTGAAGATGTAACTAAAGATTCCCAAGCATTTACAAATTTGTTAAACACTATTGAGATGGATCACTCTTTTTCTGATCAATAGGTATTGGAGGTTACTACTGCTCCTGACATTACAACTTCAGCACTTTTATTGTCATCTATTCAAGATCTCTCTGTTTTGTCTCCAGGGATGATGCCACCATTTTCCATATCGCAACGTTTTCATACTTTGACTTCCATAGCCATTCCATTTTCAGATAGCTCAGTTCCATTTTTCATTCCCCCATCTATTATTGGAGAAGTCCAGTCTTCGATTGTCCCTCTGCAATTACCCATATATACTTTGTTATCATCCACTATTGATGAGCCAGCCTTAGTTCTTTCTTCATTAACACCTGCTAATGATGATCATGTTCCACTTTCTGAAGCCTTTACTTCGATCCCTTCTCCAACCCATATTCCATCAGTTGCTCAGATTGTCTCTACCCCTCTGAATACTCCTCAAGTTACCATGTCTATACCTACTCCCACTGACACTCAAACAGCTTCATTAATCTCAATAGTGAGTGTCACTTCAACTTCTACAGAACTGGTGATTGAGTATGAGGATGATGTTGTAGTTCCTCTTGGGAATTATTTTTATAGTAAAGAAAATAAAGGAGTGATAAAGAGGGGTAAGAAGAGAAGCAAGGATCAAGGTGGATTAGAGGCACCTGTTCCAAACCAGATAATATGGGCTCAACAAACAAATGATCCCCAAACAGAAGCAATTGAGACATCTGCAGCCTTAGGGGCATTTGCTGGTGCAAATTTTGATTTAGTTCAGGTACTGAACAGGGAGGTTTCAGAAGAAGGAAGAATTAAAAAGACTTGAAGAAGAGTTAGTTAAGACCAAAGAAGAACATGGGGTTTATTGTTAGAAAAACAGGATCGCAGAGCAATAACAATAAACATAAATGCAAATATAATCACACATACACATTACAAAAGAGACACAGATATATTGTGGTTCACCCAACTTGGGCTACGTCCACACTGAATTTTCCAGTCCTTATTATTATTACCGTCCAGCAAGGTGAAGGGATACAACCTGCAGCACAACCGCTGCACTTCAATTTCTTTTTATCCTTTTTTCCCTCTCGGCATTTTCTATGTTCTTGGGATTTTGGTGTTTCCCCTCTCCTTTCTTGCCCATATTTTTATTATTGTTGGGATGCCGAGGGACCTTTTGATTTGTTTGCACTTGTTGTACAGATTTTGTTTGCGAAGGAGAGGTTGCAACTGAAGTTGCTTCCACAGCAGATTGTTTGACAGATACTGAAGTTGCTTCCACAGCATGAACCTATTTAGTTAAAGCTTCAAATGCTTCCGAATCTACTGAACCCACAATGCCATCAGCATGTGGTCCAGGCTTGGGTTTGCCTAGATCTGTATTAGATCTCGGCACGTCGGGAATAATCTCATATAAGAGCCCAGACTAAGCATATACCAGATCAAGCTGTTGGGTTCTAAGGATAGCTTCCTCTTCGGAGGACACCCCAAAAGTTGCTACTTCCTTAGAAATATAAGGAAGGGCTTATTTGAGATACCACTCTAATAGGAACTCTGGAGGGATTTCGGCTTTAATGAGCCTCTTTATCCTTCGCCACTCCTAAATATGGTTAGATAAGTGAGTGGCTTTATTATGTATAAAGGTTGATAGAAGGTCTATGCCAGCATCATACCGGACAGGAAGTTGAAAGTGATGGAATCATCATTCAATGAATTGGAAGGGCACCAGAGATGAAACGTAGTGACATGGTCACCAGGATCTTCACCAGTCTTACCTTCAAACTTTGGAATGTTTGAAGGCAACTTAGTGGGAACTGATGCCCATGTAGGATTGTGGTGCACCAGATCGTCAGTGAGTTTTGAAAGATCTGGTAGATTCAAAGTTTTCAGAAAAGGTAAACGAGGTCGTGCCGATGGCATTTGGTAAGCAAGAATTCGATAGGAGGAACCTCCCAAAACCTGGTTCATGTAATGTTGGTTGGGGTTGCCCCCAGCCATCGATTATGAGGTAAAAGTGTTATTAAAATTTCCCCACCCATAAGAAATAGGATTGATTCTTGGGATACTCATCCATTGCGGCTGGGTGTTAGCCCCTTTGTAATGTGGGCTTAAAATATTACCACCCCCTCCCGCAAATAGTGAGAAAGTGATGCTCCCTACAAGTATATTAGATGGATTAACATTATAACCTGTATAGGGGTTAAAACCAAGTGTAGTTGTAACGGACGGTGCTGTCATCGAACCTGTAAAAGGCATCGATGCAGTAGGGATTGATCCTATTAAATATGTGGAAGGAGTAGACTGTGGTATTCCCTATAACTATTGAGTAACAGGAGGTTGACTAAATGTCACTGAAGGTATCCCTATCAAAGGGATATTAGCTGGTCCAAAATTAGGGGTAGATACATTAGCTGATGTCGAAGCTTGTGAGCTTGACATACCTACCATGCCAGCATTAAAACTAAAAGATGGGCTCAAAGCAGAAGCAGTCTGCGAAGAGCTAGGTGCCGCAATGCCTGCAAAGGAAGAAGAGAGAACTCTTGTAACCATTGCTACGATGGGAGTTTGAGAAACTCCCGACTCATCTCCTGGATTAGTCATGAAATGACCAGGGGTAAACCAGTACGCACTATACTCGTGTTGGCCTAGAGAGTCTACACTTATAAGTAATAGATCGTTTGGTCCAGTCAGGGGAGGGTTGAAAGGAGTGCTAAACTCTCGAGACGTTAAATCCTTTTTGGGCGTATTTACTATCTTAAGGAATCACCAAATATTTAATTATCGACCAGGGTTGGTAATCTTAGAGTTGTGGCACAATATATGCTAAGGTAGAATGGGACCTAAGGCTTCGGCTCAACAGACCTTGGAAATGTTTAATAATGAAAATATCGAAAGATCTTTCAAAATGAAAAAACCAAGTCAAACTTCAAAAATACAACTACTGAACTGATTAAACCTAACTAAAACAACAGATCAGGATAGTATCAAGCTATACTACTCTACTCCATGGACAATAACTGAAAAGATAAAAACAACAATATTATTCTACGAAGCAAAACTGGATCCAAAACAAAACTACTTTGATGAAATTGAAAGCTATTGATAAAAACTCTAATCTAGGAATTAGAAACAATTGTAAATGAGTTTAGCGACCTATCTATGAGATGATTCAATTGACAACTTGTTGATGTATATGTAACTTCGGAATGTATTTCACATATATGTATATTGTATTCCTATAGAGAAGTTATTATTCCTCTATACGGAAGTGGTTGTATTCTTATAGAGATGTTATTATTCCTATATACGGAAGTGTCATCATTTATATTGTAAGTGTCGTAACTTATACTTGATGGGTTATTAGACCACCTTGTTGGGGTTGGCCCTGTATAAGTCATGTGGGTCAAAGGGTTATTAGACCACCCTATTGGGGGTCGGCCATGTCGTTCAAAGGGTTATTAGACCACCCTAGTGGGGGTCGTCCCAGTCAGCATTATGTTAAGTGGTTAAGTTGAGGCCGACCTAATTGAGTAAAGGTCAAGTCAAGTTAGTGTATAAATAGAGAGTGTGTCTCTCTCATTTTACACATTCTATTCTCTCACTCACACTTTGGAGAGTGGCACACTTGTGGAGGAGGAGGCTCTGCTGCTAGGAGAAGACTATCTCTTTTCTTCTGGTTGTATCATTGCTCTATCTATCTCTGAGGAAGTTATTACGGTTTTTCACCTTTATGGTTTTCCCCAAGTAAATTCTGTGTCTCTTGTGTGCTTCCATTATTGTGTCCATGATTGATATGCTATAGATTTGCTGTAAATATTGTTCTCTCAGTTAAGATCCTAGATTAGATTGAATTAAATTCTGAAAATTTAACATGGTATCAGAGCTAGCCTGAAAGAAAGCATGATATGGCATGTATGACACTTGTTGCACTTACGATGCTAGGGCTTGATATAGCAAAAACCAGTCATCGTAGAACTTTCGCTATAAATCCATTTCGGCGATGTTTTCGGATTTGAAAATTTTACAGGTGAAAGTTCATATCCCCATGTACCTTGTGTCCAAAGGAAAACCTCTAATACATTGTAATTTGTGATTTATGCTCTGTACAATATAGGGTTTCTGCCTCTTCCAGATCTGAGTCAAAATCAGGTGACCTTGGGAAAAAGGTCATAACTTGGGATAGGAATCTCCAAATGAAATTTAGTAAAAAGTGACAGGTAGTAAACAGACTTTACTATCTCAGGAATAATGTTTAGAGGCCAAAGTTGAACCAGTGACACGTGGCATGCCGTACAAGTTCGCTCTCCTGTATTATCCCATAAACAGGTCACATTGCGACACTTGGCATAACTCTCTCTGAAAGAATACAATTGAGGTCAGACCTATTGGGATGGAAATATAACAGGTCGGGATATCTCATGAAAAATTTTCAAATGCCGAGGTTGAACCAGTGACACATGGCATGCCGTACAAGTTCGCTCTCCTGTATTATCCCATAAATAGGTCACGCTGCGACACTTGGCATAACTCTCTCTCAGAGAATCCAATTGAGGTCAGACCTGTCGGGATTGAAAGATGACAGGTCGAGCTATCTCAAAAAAAAAATTCAGACCCTGTGGACTGAAAAGTTCGGAGTTACACCAGAAACAATAAGGTACATATTTCTATCAAAATAGAATTATTTTTGAGTACCTTCATTCATGGCTTCCGGAATTTAGGGCTTCAGAGAAAGTTGGAATTTTTGTAATCGGAGACCATGGATGGATGCTACTCATCAAAATAGAAATTTAGAGACCAAGATCAGATTTTTTGGTTGGGCAGAAGGCCGGGCTTGATTAAACCCCAATTTGGGACTTTGATCGGAAAGATGGAAAATTAGGGCTTCTGCAAAAATTGGAATTTTGGAAATCTGTGACCACGGCTGGAAGCTCCTCAAAAAAATCGAA
This sequence comes from Larix kaempferi, assembly GCA_027924585.1. Taxonomy (NCBI): domain Eukaryota; kingdom Viridiplantae; phylum Streptophyta; class Pinopsida; order Pinales; family Pinaceae; genus Larix; species Larix kaempferi. The sequence goes on from BSBM01000445.1 coordinate 20,920,811, forward strand.
GCTTAGAGTTTTGAATCAAATCTTTTGGTTGGGTGAAGCTCCAGGAAACTCAAACCCTAATTCAGGGTCCTCCCTAGTGAATCCAGAAATCTAAAAGGCAATTTTGAGGGGTGAAACTTTGCAGTTTTCAAATTCTGAATATACCAACTTGATCAGCTCATCAAGGCACATATTTCTATCCTTTCGGATGTTTGAAATTAAAAGTTTGAATTTTTGGGGTTTCTTTGACAAACCCTAATCCAGCTCCAGGTCCATTTCTTGCATATCAAGTGGATTGGGTTAATCCTAGAAGAAGATGGATTGGTCACCTGCATAAGTGAAGAAGTTCCTGTCTCAGAGGGAGATGAGGCTAAGGCCTTCCATAAGAATATTACAAGCAATCTTGATAGGTATGGCTTACAGGTATGTTTCATGGTTAAGTTTATCATATGTTTGTCTTCATATCATTACAGTACAATCTTGATTAATTACTGGACTTGTCGTATCACCTTAATAGAAGATATTCATTGATTAAGGTTTTGACACTTATGATTGTATTAATGCATTGTGATGTTGTATGAGGTTTATGTTGTTTGCTAACACAAAAGGTACACCAAGAAAGTCAAATCATGTTCTACTTCAAGAACATATGCTCATGGTGACATGAAGACAAAGATTCATCCATTGTCATGGATCACATAGAAGATCTACTTTCGAGGTATATATAACTTGGTTCTACAATGGTTAACTTATGAGACATGCAGGTTACTAGCACAAGTCACTGAAGAGAACCAGAAGACATTATGCGGGTATGTTAGACATAACTAGCCAGCATGCTAATACAGGTATGTTTTTCATATATCAAGCTAGAATCCTACCTTGTGTTAGGATCTTATACTGTTGTGTTGTTGATAATGATTATTCATGAAGTCATAGGTTTTAATAATCATGGTTGTATGCATATTATGTTTCGTACCATAATTGATGATATGACTAACCAAAAGAATCATGAAGGTATAGGTTTGAATAATCACGGGTTTTATGCATATTATATCTCTTATCTTGATTGATGATTCAACTAACCAGAAGAGTCCTATGATCAAATAAGAATGTGTATGAGTAAAAGAAGACTTCCCTGAAACCTTGAATACTAATGTTTATTATCTGTGAATGATCATGAATATACATGTTTAAGATTATTGTGTTTTGATAGTATTAAGATTATACTAATAAATGTGTGATTATGTATGAGACCTCAAGGATAACACAATGATGATACTAATAAGAATGCATAGTGATTAAGGATGGATGTAAGTTCAAGGACAGGTAATCCAGGAAGCAAAGATCAAGAGGGAGCACACTCCAGTTGTTCCTGCAAGAAAGCAAAGGAGCACACTTCAGTAGTTTCTGCAAGGATGCAGATATTCAGAGAGAGTTGACCACTTCTCACAATCCACATAAGAATGGAGTTGCAGAAAAGAAGCAAAGACTAAGAGGGAGTCAACCCAACAAACAAACAAAGATAAGTATTTGAATTGTCATTACTTGCATATTTTATTGTTTAAATAATACTGTTCAATAATGTATATACTGATGTTCCTGGAATTAGGTTGTGTATTATGCATATTAGAATAGTTGCATTGATGAACAGTATACTACCAATATGCATGGGTAAGTGGCCTATGGCACTGTACAACATTCCATTGCTACTTATCTAGAATGAAACCTCTTTGCTGACATGTTGGGATTTGTGGACACTCTTAACAATGTTCTGGTAGAGATTGGAAGGCATCTAGAAAGTTACGGGATATGGATAAATGTTGTATTGAAGCATTGGCTAAGATAATTGCATGACTGTATGACATATTTCTTTATGTATAAGAATTTTTTCTGAAAACTATGAGATGTTTTCTAATCATGCAATTTAACTTGTTGTGTAGGAAAGATCGTGTGCCATCACCTACAAAAGAAGAACTACAACATTTGTTCAGCAACAAAATTATCTATTGAAGATATCGAAGTTCCCGGGATATGGGAAGAATGCCATGATCCGTCGATCATGAAGAATGATGTTTGGGATGTAGTCCCAAGACCTGAAGGGAAGTTTGTTATGACTTCCATATGGATCTATCAAGATCAAGCATGTTGCAGATGGCAGCATAGAGAAATATAAAAGTGATGAAATAGAAGATACACCAGATGGATTTCAAGACAACTTTCTTGAATGGTGTAGTTGAAGAAGAAGTGTATGTGGAGCAGACACTTGGTTCTGAGACACATGACAGGGATTCATATATGTGCAGAACTTGGGTATGATGCACCACTTTCTAGGTATGGAGGTGCGGCAGAGTGTAGATGGAATGTTTCTTGGACAAGGGAAGTATGAAGTAGAGATCCTGAAGAGGTTCGGGATGATGGACTGCGAGGCTATGGCATCGAACCTAAAGCTTCTGTGTGATGCTTCATCTGAACCGGTTGATGTCACTATGTATCGTCAGATGATTGGGTCCTTAATGTACCTGACAAACATGAGACCAGATATTTGCTTTGCGGTGAACACATTGAGCCAGTTCCTGACACATCCGAGGAGTGTTCACCTGGTTGCTATAAAGCATATTCTGAGGTACCTGAAGGGTACAGTTGATTATGGGCTCAAATATGATGCGAATCAAAAGTTTAACCTACAGGGTTATGTTGATTCAAATTGGGTAGGCAGTGCTGCAGATAGGAAGAACACTTCTGGGTGCTGCCTCAGTATGGGATCAGGTGTGATCTCTTGGTTTAGCAGGAAGCAGTCCTGCGTAGCACTGAGTACAACCAAAGCAGAGTATGTTGTGACGAATGAGCAGGTTGCATATGTATTGACCAAACTATTGCCCAGAGTGCAGTTTGAGTACTTCAAAGATAGGCTTAGTGCACTTCAGATTGAGGCTCATTCCAAAGGGAAGTGATGAGTCCGGAAGATGCAGATGCACATGAGATTTTCTGACATGGTTGATGTGTTCTCCCATGGTCGTGATGTAATTGCTGAACCATTCTCACATGGTGGTAGATGTGTTCTACCATGGTGTAGATGTAAGGGCTGGAGCCATTCTCACATGGTGGTAGATGTGTTCTCCCATGGTGAAAAAGCAAGGGCTGGAGCCTTCCCTGAATGGTGGTAGATGTGTTCTCCCATGTCGGTGGTGTAAGTACTGGATGATGTGAATCTGGGATGTGCTTGATGGACGATGAGATGATCTTGTTAGAAAAACAGGATCGCAGAGCAATAACAATAAACAGAAATGAAAATATAATCACACATACACATTACAAGAGAGACACAGATATATCGTGGTTCACCCAACTTGGGCTACGTCCACACTGAATTTTCTAGTCCTTATTATGATTACCGTCCAGCAAGGTGAAGGGATACAACCTGCAACACAACTGCTGCACTTCCTCTTCTCTGTTTCACAGTCTCTCTCCTGATCTCAAAGATCTTTACAATGCATAAAACCTAATACATCATCATCCCTAGCCGTATTACAATGTATTTATTTTATAAGGGAAATACAATGGAAAAATACCACAGGATACCCAAAACCATGGGCCCGCAAAACAATTGGCGAAAACAGCCCCAAAAATTTTCTTCGGGGGCGTTGCCCCCGAACCCCCATTTCTCAAGGGCGCTGCCCCCAAACCCCAGCCAGGGGGGATGGTCCCCCCTAGAACCCCATGGGGGGGCAATGCCCCCCCGCTGGGTTGACTGTACAGTCCACCTACATATCATATAAAACTGGGGTACAAACACAGCTGATACAATATCATCTATGAGACTAGAAGATCTGGCTCCACAACCAACATTTATGTTGTTGATATCAGGAAGATATGGGGGGACAGGATAGAGGATTTGGAGTGAAAGAATACCTCTTTTCAAAGAGAACTTCGTGATGCACAAGTTCAGAATTCTGCCAATGCACAGAGGATAGCTATGCTGGAAAAGAAATCAGAGGATGCAACTGCAAGTGCAGCCTCTGCTAATTTCTCTAAGTTCTCACCCCAGGAATTTAAGGATTTGTCCTTTCATGTCAATGAAGAACATCACAAGTTACTGGAGAAACTGTTTAACACCCTAGATGAGATCAAGGAAACTCATATGGCTTTTGGTAAGATGTTTGTTGTCCTTGAAGAGCAGAAAGCAAAGAGGCTGCAGGATTCTCAGGCAAGTTAAAACATTGTTGAGTGGCAGGGGTATATCAAGAACATACCTGAAGACATCCCCTTTCTTAACAGTTTTCAGTTTAAGAAAATCAGAGGTGCCTTGAACACTTGGATTTATCTTAATGAGTCAGTTGAATACATTATTAATAAAGCATAGGCTATGTGTAGCAGGCGACGGTATGCAGTAGCTAACATCATGGAGATTCTGCAGTTCCCACTATGGAGCTTATTGAAGATGCTTTCCCGCCTAAGTTGATGGTTGAGCAAGTTGAACGTAGGTGTGAATCCAAGCAGAAAATTCAGTGCCTTGAGGAGGTCAAGATTGATGATGTGGATCAATTAGTTAGGAAACCAGTCACCATTGAAGGAAAAATCCACATTTTCACTCGTATTTGGCATAAGTTAGCTAAGAATGAAATAGAAACATTCACATGTAATGCCCAGTTGTGCCTTAAGTTGGCTAACTATCTGAATGTGGATGATTTGTTAGAGATTTGGGACAAGTGGAAAGATTTTCTTGACCATTAGTCCAATTCAAATTTTGTAATCCCTATTTTGTGGGAATTTCGTGTTGTAATTCCTATTTAAAGAGTAGTTTTATCCTTGAGAAGGATGATGGAATTTGGAGGAGAAAATATATAGGAGAGACTAGAGATACCCTGTTTGATACAAAGCTTGTAATTTCTTACAGAATTTCATTATACAGTAAAGTTATATATATTGTTAATTTTTCAGAATTTACTTCAATCTGATCTAGGATCTTAACTGAGAGAACAACATGTACAACATATCAATCATGGACACAATAATGTAAGCACACAAGAGACACAGAGTTTACTTGGGGAAAACCATAAAGGTGAAAAACCCCAATAACTTCCTCAGAGATAGAGCAATGATACAACCCAAGCATAAGAGATAGACATCTCCTAGCAGCAACTTCTCCTCCTCCACAAGTGCGCCACTCTCCAAAGAGTGTGTATGAGAATATAATGATGAAATAGAGTGCCTCCCGCACTCTATTTATACTTGACTTGACTTTCCTAATAACATTTACTAGGTCGGCCTCAACTTAACCACATAACACAAAGCTGACTGGGCCGACACCCAATAGGGTGGTCTAATAACCCTTTGACCCACATGGCCGACCCCCAAAAGGGTGTTCTAATGACCCTTCGACCCACATGAATTATACCGGGCCGGCCCCAACAAGGTGGTCTAATAACCCATCAAGTATAAGTTACGACACTTACAATATAAATGACGACACTTTCGTATAGAGGAATAATAACATCTCTATAGGAATACAAACACTTCCGTATAGAGGAATAATACCATCTCTATAGGAGTACAATATACATATATGAAATACATTCTGAAGTTACATATACATCAACACTCCCTCTTAACTAGGAAGGTATTTCTCGACACGGGTCTTCTAGCACAAGTCTTCTTCTCTGGATCATCATCACTGGATACTCATCATTGAGTCATCGTCATCGTCACTGCCGTTGCTATCTCAATCAATCTTTGAATCTACTCGTCATAGAAATTTCTACAGAGCCAGTCCTTTTTCATACTGGATGTAGGCCCACCACCTACAAGTCTTCATCATCACTAGCCATACTGTGGAATCCTCAGGACTTATTACGTGCATCAAAAAACCTCGAAAGAGCATCCCAGGACTGATTACGAGCACACATCTCAACCTATCGGATCTCCCAGGACCTTTTACATGCTACTGCACAACCTGTCCACGGCCACAGAGTATCATGAAGCACAACCTAGATGCACACACACAACACTTACACTCACCGGCATGGGAGGACCAACCTACCACTATCCGTGAAAGGCTCACAGCACTTACATCAACGACCATGGGAGGACCAACCTACCACCATGTCGGAATGGAACAACACTTATATTGCAGCCATGGGAGAACACATCTACAGCCATGCTCAAATGGCCCCAGCACTTATATCGTACCCATGGGAGAACACATCTACAACCATGCTCGAATGGCCCTAGCACTTATATCGCAGCCATGGGAAAACACATCTACAACCATGCTCGAAGGGCCCCAGCACTTATATCGCAGCCATGGAAAAACACATCTACAACCATGCTCGAATGGCCCTGGCAATTACATCACGACCATGGGAGAAAACATCTACCACCATGTCGGAAAATCCCAGCAATTACATCGCGACCATGGGAGAACACATCTACAACCATGTCCGAAAAGCTCATGTGCATCTGTGTCTTCGGAACTCATCACACATAATCCAACTGATTATGTAATGTATCCACCTGATACATATGATCATCCTGATCATAATCATAGCATCATCCTGATGCATATCATCTAGAGTATCATCCTGATACTCATCACTGCATCGTCCTGAAGCATATCTGGAGCAACATCCTGAAGCTCGTCATCCATGATCATCCTGATCATACAATGCATCCACCTGATGCATACATAGTATCTGCCCAATCCATATCATCATACATGATCTACCTGATCATACAATGTATCCACCTGATACATATACAAATACATGATCCACCTAATCATACTTGATACATATCAACATACATGATCTACCTGATCATACAATGTATCCACTTGATACATCTACAGATACATACCCATGATCCAACTGATCATATCCAACATCCAACATGATGCGTACATACATATATAAATGATCCAACTGATCATCTCCAGTATCCACCTGATGCATATACAGAGCAGTAACTGGAGCATCATCTTGATGCTCATCATCCAACACTTACATCCATAGCCATGAGAAGGATCCTCCTCTCACCATTCTTGGAATGGCTCCTGCAAATGTGTCCATCACTTCTTCCTCAAAGTGTCATCAATATGAAGAACACCAAGCCTCTCTCTGAAGTACTCGAACTTCACTGTCAGCACATCTGCAACTTGCTCATCTGTCACATCATACAGGAGCTTCACTGCTCCTCTCTGCACCATATCCCTGATATAGTGATATATTTGATCTCAATGTGTTTCGACCTGTCGTGGAACACCGAATTCTCAGACAGCTTCACACAACTCTGGTTGTCACAAAAGATACCAGTAGCCAACAGGAGATCAAATAAATCAGACAGTAGCTTCCGAAGCCATACTGCCTCACAACTAGCTGAACAAGCTGCAACATACTCTACTTCAGCTGTACTCAGTACTACGCAGGACTGCTTCCTGCTAAACCAAGAGATCACACCTGATCCCATACTAAAGCAGCACCCATAAGTGCTCTTCCTATCTGCAGCACTGCCTGCCCAATCTGAATCAACATAACCCTGCAGGTTAAACTTTTGATTCGCATCATACTTGAGCCCATAATCAACTGTACCCTTCAGGTACCTCAGAATATGCTTTACAGCAACCAAGTGAACACTCCTCAGATCCGTCAAGAACTGGCTCAATGTGTTCATCGCAAAGCAAATATTTGGTCTCGTGTTCGTCAGGTACATCAAGGACCCAATCATCTGACGATACATAGTGACATCAACCGGCTTAGATGAAGCATCACACATAAGCTTCAGGTTTGATGCCATAGGTATGGCCATGGCCTTGCAGTCCATCATCCCGAACCTCTTCAGGATCTCTACTGCATACTTCCCTTGTCCAAGGAAGATTCCATCTGCACTCCGCCACACCTCCATGCCTAGAAAGTAGTGCATCATCTCCAAGTTCTTCATCTCGAACTCGGCAGCAAGCTTCCGCTATGTGTCAGAAATCAATCTATCCTCACCTATAACAAACAGGTCATCCACATACAAAGGTAGTATCACTGGATTGCCTTCCTCAACCTTGTAGTAAAGGTTGGAATCCGCTTTACTCTTGGTAAATCCCAAACTGGATAGAAAGCCATCTATCCTGCCATACCAGGTCCTGGTTGCCTGTTTCAAACCATACAGGGATTTCTTCAGTTTGCACACATGTGACTCTCAGTCATGTGTCTCAAACCTGAGTGGCTACTCCATATACACTTCCTCTTCGACTACACCATTCAAGAAAGTTGTCTTGACATCCATCTGGTGTATCTTCCATTTCATCACTGCAGCCAGAGCAAGTACTGATCTGATGGAAGTGGATCTGGCTATAGGAGCAAAAGTCTCTATGCTGCCACCTGCAGCATGCTTGATCTTATAGATCCATTTGGAAGTCACAATAGACTTCCCTTCAAGTCTTGGGACAGCATCCCAAATATCATTCTTCATGATCGAATGGTACTCCTCAATCATGGCATTCTTCCCAAATCCTGGGAACTTCAACATCTTCAATATCTTCAATAGATAACTTTGTTGCTGAACAAATGTTTTAGTCCTTCTTTTGTAGGTGATGGTATACGATCTTTCCTACAAAACAAGTTAAATTGCATGATTAGAAACATCTCATAGTTTTCAGAACAAATTCTTACACATAAAGAAATATGTCATACAGTCATGCAATTATTTTAGCCAATGCTTCAATACAACATTTATCCATATCCCGTAACTTTCTAGATGCCTTCCAATCTCTACCAGAACATTGTTAAGAGTGTGCACAACTCCCAATATGTCAGCAAAGAGGTTTCATTCTAGATAAGTAGCAATGGAATGTTGTGCAATGCCATAGGCCACTTACCCATCATATGCAAATTAGTAGTATACTCTTCATTAATGCAATTATTCTAATATTCATAATACACACCCTAAGTCTAGGAACATAAGCATATACATCATTGAACAATATTATTTAAACAAACAAATATGCAAGAAATGACAATCAAAATACTTATCTTTGTTTGGTTGTAGGGTTGACTCCCTCTCGGTCTTTGCTTCCTTTCTGTAACTCCATTCTGATGTGGATTGTGAGAAGTGGTCAACTCCCTCTGAATATTTGCATCCTTGCAGAAACTACTGAAGTGTGCTCCCTCTTGATTTTTGCTTCCTAGATTACCTGTCCTTGAACTTATATCCATCCTTAATCACTATGCATGCTTATTAGTATCATCATTGTGTTATCCTCAAGGTCTCATACATAATCACACATTCATTAGTATATTCTCAATACTATCAAAACACAATAATCTTAAGCATGTATTGTCATGGTCATTTCAAATAGAAATAATAAGCATTAGTATTCAAGGACTCTTATGGTTTAGTCATATCATAAATTAAGGTAAGAAATATAATATGCTTACACCCATGATTATTCAAACCTATGAATAATCATTATCAATCATGCCATGTATACTTATATAAGAGATCCTATCACAAGGTAGGATTCTAGCTTGATATAGGAAAAACATACCTGGATTAGTAAGTTAGCTAGTTATGTCTAACATACCCACATGATGTCTTCTTGTGCTAGTAACCTACATATCTCATAAGTTAACCATTATAGAGCCAAGTTATACATACCTCATAAGTAGATCTTCTATGTGATCCATGGCAATGGATGAACCTTTGTCTTCATGTCACCATGGTCATATGTTCTTGAACTAGAACATGATTTGTCTTTCTTGTTGTACCTTTCATGTTAGTGGACAACCTCAACCTCATACAACATCACAATGCATTAGTACAATCATAAGTGTCAAAAACCCTAATCAATGAATATCTTCTATCATGCATTCACAAGTCTAAAATTACCAAGATTGTACTAACCTTAATAATATGAAGACAAACATATCATAAACTTAATTATGAATAAAATTCGAAACACACCTGAATGAGTCATACCTGTCGATATTTCTTGTAATCTTCTTATGTAAGGCCTCAGCCTCATCTCCCTCTGAAACAGGAACTTCTTCACTTATGCAGGTGACCAATCCATTCTCTTCTAGGATTAACCCAATCCACTTGGTTTGCAGGAGCTGGATCTAGAGCCGGATTAGGGTTTGTTAGAGAAACCCTAAAAATTCAAACTTTGAATTTCAAACTTTTGAAAGGATAGAAAGATGCGCCTTGATCAGCTGATCAAGCCGGTATATTCAGAATTTGAAAACTGCAAAGTTTCACCCCTTAATTTTGCCTTTGAAACTTCCGGATTCACTAGACATGACCCCGAACTAGGGTTTGATAAGGCCCACCCTTCTGCCCAATCAAAAGGTTCAATCCAAAGCTCTAAGCTTCTATTTTTCTGAGGAGTTTCCAGCTGTGGTCACAGATTTCAAAAATTCTCATTTTTGTAGAAGCCCTAATTTTCCACTTTTCTAATCAAAGTCCCGAACTAGGGTCTGATCAAGCCCGGCCTTCTACCCAACCAAAAATTCTGATCTTGGTCTCTAAATTTTGATTTTGATGAGTAGCATTCAGTTGTGGTCTCCGATTACAAAAAATCCATCTTTCTCCGAAACCCTAAATTCCCGAAGCCATGAATGAAGGTGCTCAAAATAATTCTGTTTTGACAGAAATATGTACCTGATCGTTTCTGGTGTAACTCGGAACTTTCCAATCCAAAGGGTCTGAAACTTCTACCTGTGGTATCCCGACCTGTCATCTTTCCAACCCCACAGGTTTAACCTCAATTGGATTCTCTGAGAGAGAGTTATTCCAAGTGTCACAATGTGACCTGTTTATGGGATAAAACATGAGAGCAAACTTGTACAGCGTTCCATGTGTCACTGGTTCAATTTCGGCCTTTGAAAAAGTTACCTGAGAAAGTACAGTCCATGCACTACTTGTCACTTTTTACAAAATTTCATTTGGAGCTTCCTAGCCCAAGTTATGACCTTTTTTCCTAGGTCACATGTTTATTACTTAGATATGGAAGAGGCAGAAACCCTAGATTGTACGGATCATAAAACACAAATTACAACGAATTAGAAGTTGTCCTCTATACACAAGGTACATGGGGATCTGATATTCGACCTGTAAAAGTTTCAGATCTAAAAACTTCGCCAAACTGGATTTATAGCAAAAGTGCTACGATGATTGGTTTTTTCTATATCAAGCCCTAGCATCGTAAGTGCAACAAGTGTCATACATGCCATACCATGCCTTCTTTCAGGCTAGCTCTGATGCCATGTTAATTTTTCAGAATTTACTTCAATCTGATCTAGGATCTTAACTGAGAGAACAACATGTACAACATATCAATCATGGACACAATAATGCAAGCACACAAGAGACACAGAGTTTACTTGGGGAAAACCATAAAGGTGAAAAACCGCAATAACTTCCTCAGAGATAAATAAAGAAATGATACAACCCAATCATAAGAGATAGACATCTCCTACCAGTAGCTTCTCCTCCTCTACAAGTGCGCCACTCTCCCAAGAGTGTGAGAGAGAATAGAATGATGAAATAGATTGTCTCCCGCACTCTATTTATACTTGACTTGACTTACCTAATAACCTTTACTAGGTCGGCCTTAACTTAACCACATAACATAATGTTGACTGGGCCAACACCCAATAGGGTGGTCTAATAACCCTTCGACCCACATGACTTATACAGGGCTGACCCCAACAAGGTGGTCTAATAACCCATCAAGTATAAGTTATGACACTTACAATATAAATTATGACACTTCCATATAGAGGAATAATAACATCTCTATAGGAATATAGACACTTTCGTATAGAGGAATAATACCATCTCTATAGGAGTACAATATACATATATGAAATACATTCTAAATTTACATATACATCAACATTCCCTCTTAACTAGGAAGGTATTTCTCGACACAGGTCTTCTAGCACAAGTCATCTTCTCTGGATAATCGTCATCATCACTACTGCTGCTATCTCAATCAATATCTAAATCTACTCGTCATAGGAAGTTCTACAGAGCTAGTCCTTTTTCATACTGGATGTAGTCCCACCGCCTGTAGGTCTTCATCATATTATGCCATATTGTGGAACCTAGGACTGATTACGTGCATCAACAAAACCTAGCGCAGACTATAGGTTCTTTTACATGTTGACCTTCACAAAACCTACTTAGAGCATCCGAGGATGTTACGAGCAAACCGTTCTACCTGTCTGGATCTCAATAGAGCATCCCAGGCTATTACGAGGACACCACTCTACCTGTCCAGATTTTAAAGGATCTTTTCTATGTGAATTTTCGCAAAACATACTCAAAGCATCCCAGGATGTTACAAGGAAATCGCTCTACCTGTCTGGATCTCGATAGAGAATCCCAGGATGTTACGAGCACATCGCTCTACCTGTCCAAATTTTAAAGGATCTTTTATATGCGAAACTGTAGCAAAACCGACTAAGAGCATCCCAGGATGTTACAAGCACACCGCTCTACCTGTCTGGATCTCGATAGAGAAACCCAGGATGTTACGAGCACACCGCTCTACCTGTTTGGTTTTTAAAGGGTCTTTTCTATGCTACCTACACAACCTGTCCACGGCCATAGAGTATCAAACCGATACTTACCATACATCATCCTGATGTACATCATCACATGATCTACCTGATCATCATCATACCATCAACCTGATGCGTATCATCTGGAGCAACATCCTGAAGCTCGTCATCTGTGATCATCCTGATCATCATCATAGCATCAACCTGATGCATATCATATGGAGCAACATCCTGAAGCTTGTCATCTATGATCATCCTAATCATCATCATAGCATCAACCTGATGCATATCATCTAGAGCAACATCTTGAAGCTCGTCATCTGTGATCATCCTGATCAAACAATATATCCATCTGATGCATACAAAGTATCTACCTGATACATATCATCATACATGATCTGCCTGATATACATAATGCATCCATCTGATACACATAATGCATCCACCTGATACATACATAAGTACATGATCTACCTGATCATACAAGTATCTACCTGATACATATACAAATACATGATCTACCTGATCATACAAGTATCCACCTGATACATATACAAATACATGGTCTACCTGATCATATCCATCATCCAACATGATGCGTACATACATACATATAAATGATCCAACTGATCATATCTAACATCCAACATGATGTGCACATACATACATATAAATGATCCAACTGATCATATCCAGCATCCAACACGATGCATACATACATACATGTAAATGATCCAACTGATCATATACAATATTTACATTATGATTCTAGGCATGGCATGCAAAAGTTAAAATAAAACTCCATCAAGCTCAAATATCATACTAATGCAATATCCAAAATCATGAGAGAAGAAACCATAAGATCAATCAAAATCCCAGAATGAAAGTAATAACCAGCCATCCTCTTGAATGATCAACTTGTGCAGTGAAGGCCAAATCTAGGTGGGGAATGTGTAGGACAACATGGTAAGTTTATCACCAAGATCATGGAACCAACTCAAATAGATCAAAAAATCAAATACAATATAGAGATCAATAAGAATGGAAACAATCCAAATAATACTAGAGGTCTAGGAAAATAATCAAGTCAATGGTGAAGTAAAAAATTGGAAATCCAAACAAACAAGAAATAAAAGTGGGGCTCCCATTTTTATTGAGAAAAATGAGATATGTTGTGCCTACAACATGGCCTTCCACTCCTTATCCATTGGGTACTAAAATGATTTCATTTTGCTGGGATCCATATCCAATTCTGTGTAATGAGTATATGTTGGTCGAGCGAGAGATTGAAAAATATATGCAAACTAACCAATAGTCCAAAGTTTTCTTGTAGCTTATCAAATACAATCTGCCCCTTGAGGTTATGTTCCACATCTTCAAACTTTACATCATTGTTCCTGCACAAGGAAATGAGGGTATCATAATGTTGCTTGGGGTAGACATCACCATTTTTGTCCCATGGGGATGGGAGGCCTTAATTAATAGTCATCAAAAATATATTTGAAGGAATTAACATCCCTTAACAGTTGGGATGCCCCCTCCTATAAATTATGGGTGAACCTCTTCTTAGTCATTAGTTTAGAGGTGTCCATGATAGTATTTGGCTTATCTTGATTGCTAAGGATTCAAGCTCTTCATGCATTTTAGAATTGAGGATATCAATGGCTACTCGTGCAATTTCAAGATTCTTCTCCAGCTTAGTGAATATCCTTCTATCATCTTATAAGGTTGTTGAAGCCAAATCCCTTTCACCTTGGGCAGTGACAAATTGGCTCAAGTGTTTGGCGATTACAGCAGCTATCTGGTCCCAAACCAAATGTTTAGTTCCCTTTAACAGGGATTTCCCTTGTCACTTCCTAATAAGGCATTCGACCTCCTTATGTAGCTTATTCTTTGTTTCTTGTAACTCGTCCATGATTGCATCTCTCTTTTCAGTTGTTTCATTTAATACTTGGAATTCATTTTCCCTCTACCTTAAATCTTCTTTTAATGTGTTGATATATGCATATTTGATGATCATGTCAGGCATATTCCTTACAAGGTGATATGTTGGGTTGGTGGAAGTTGTTGCGATCGGAGATGCACTTTTTGCTAAAAGTAAATCATGATCATGTTGCTTCAATTCATTGATCCTTTTTTCCAAATTCTCTAGCTTCTCCTTATATCCCTAGGCCACTACTATAATCCCATATTTTTCCTCTTGAACTGCCAACAGTTCTACTATTTGAACTTCTCTAGTTTGTATGTGCCACTCCATCTTGTTTGTAGAGATAAAAGTATCAAGATTGTAAGTGAGTTGAGTAGTTTTGTGATTAGAAGGGGTCATCTTTCCTCCTACTTGAATTGGTTCTAGTACTACCATCTTCAAAGTTCCCTACTTGAAACCTATGGCTGATAACAATATTGATTTTCCCCTGTAGCTATTTCCTTTTTAGGTAACAAATCCTTCTTTAGATTAACATTGTCAGCTTTGATTTAGGCATATAGGATAAATATTCATGACTTGAGAGGAGAGGTTTTTGTTGTGGTTGAATCTCCTTGTTGAGAATATGATCCCTGCTCCTATGGCCATTTGGTATATGAGAAACTTTCAACGACAATTTTTGGTTTGTTTTGGAATATTCTATCCTTCTAGACCTTTTCCATGCATTCATAATTGAGTCTCCTAGCGCCTAGACTATATTGTTGACCCCTTGGTGCTTAATTTTTGTCAGCATTGGCCTCCTTATCCACTCAAAGCACTGTATCCCTACTATTTAGGATCTAATGTGTCCTCATGCATGATTTTAGGAGTTGATTGAGTCAATTCCTTTATTTAAGGTGCATTGTCCCTAGTCTCACCTAGTTAACTGGATCTTCTACCTAGATTCATTGAGTTTGAGTGCAGTAGTGCCTCTTTGACCACTACAG
Source organism: Larix kaempferi (assembly GCA_027924585.1). Taxonomy (NCBI): domain Eukaryota; kingdom Viridiplantae; phylum Streptophyta; class Pinopsida; order Pinales; family Pinaceae; genus Larix; species Larix kaempferi. The sequence continues at coordinate 20,936,248 of BSBM01000445.1, forward strand.
GTCACCTACTTCACCTCCTTGAGTTCTTCTTCCATAATTTCTAGCCTATTGAGTCCCTCATGCGCCAACCACCTTCAATTAATTGTCCTTCCATCATGAGTTGCCACTAGTTCATGTATGGAGATGGATTCATGCTAACTAATCCTGTCTCTTTAGTGGAACTCCAACTGTCTCTTAAGGATAATGAATTTCTCTATTGAATATGTATTATAAATGTGTACACAATGATGAATAATAGAAGCATGGAAAGTATTCTAATTGAGTTCCAATATTCTTGTGTCCTTTCACAATTTTTCTTCTCTATTTTCATGTAGATTTGTGTAAAACTTGTGAGGTTAGATTTTCTACTAGAGATCCACCCGTGAAATAATTTTCATAGTTTGGTAGGGAAGGCAATTTGTACTTGGTCTTGGTGAACAACTATACTTGATTGTTGTTCAACCTTGGGCATTTTATATTTAGGTCATTCATCCTTTTCCTCTTACATTTATACCTGATAAGACATCTTTGATAATCATATTTTTGGTCGTTGCATCCTTCCATGTGGAGTGGGTAGAACTTGTGATTTTGGCTAGGTGCCTAGTTGTAACACTTTTTTCACTTCTTCCTAGCTTTCAAGCTTAGCAATTTTATCTAATGTTTAGGAGGTAAATGTTGATATTCTGAAAGCTTTACCTTCCTCCTTTTATTTGATAGGACACCATGGGGGTCATATATCCAATTGAAACTTAAAGAAAAATTCAAAGTTTCAAGCATCTCTTCAACCATGGATTGGGTGGTCCTGGACTTAACTATAAAGGACCTATTTCCTTTGGGAGTTTGAATGTAATAGCACTTTTGTTTTTCACAAAATGTATGAAATAATAATCAAACCTCTGTCTTATGTATTGTATTCCAAATAGTCCAAGGGTTAAGAAAGTAGGAAGATGATAAGGAGGTAACTTTGAATTGTAGACTCTTATCTTAGTATGGTTTTCATAACATAACCATTCTCCTATAGAAGAATTTGGAATCAAATGTCGGATATTTTTACACTCAGGGAATATCTTGGGGGGAGGGGATCCAAATAGTAATGAAAAGACCTTAGGCATGACTATATTAGGAAATTCAAAGAAACCTTCATTTGTAGGGTGGAATTTGACCTTGTTTAAATCTATGGGTCCAAAGGAATCCTTGTTATGGTGCATGATCATGTAAAGGAGATATGTTTTGGTACCTAGAGAACTTCATGGCTGAGAAACTCTTCAGTTTATCATGTATCATTTAAGTGAGATATAAGGAAAAATCTAACCTTATGGTAACATACCAAAGACAGTCTCATCCATCGGCTAGTCATTATTGTAACCCATAACTTGAAACACCATATCCATTGCAATCCTAGCTGGTTTTGAAAATAGTTCTGACTTGTAAGGAAACAGTTCCAAGGGAAATTCTGCTTATGTAGGCAATAACACCTTGAAGAACTAATCTATGTCCTCTTGGGTCGATTCTTAGAATTTGGTGCTTAGGGCATCTTCATCAATTCTCAGCAAGGAGATATCTTCTTCAATTTCTAGCATTATCTTTAAGAAACTCTTTAGTAATAGCCTGGAAAACAACTGATCCATCTCTGGAGATGGTGGCTCTTTTTTATGGATAATAGAGGTCGATGCACCATGAGACCAATTCAAGAAATGACCACATTCTAGGAATGATGACCATGGCCAATCGAGAACTCCAAATGTTCAGAGAGTCATTCTCCTCATTTGCATGTGTTTGTGCATCTTTAACGGCCTGCTGTGTACCTACAATTGAAGTTATAGGGTCATAAATTTTGCACTGGGTATCACCTAAGTGCTCATCCTACGTGGTGTTCTTGCTGGAGGATTTTGGAGGTGAGGATTCTGAAACTGAGACCATGGTGAATGTTATTAAAGACTAGTTTGTAGTCGAGATGGTGATATTACGTTGAACTTAGCTATGGATCAAGATGCACGAGGGCGATTTCTGGAATAAATCTTCAAGACAATACTAAGAAATTCAAATTCTAGGGGCTTTATACTCAGATTTTGAATTTTGGCACATTTAATGGAGGAGACATGTGGTAAGATACTATTGGCCAAGAAATTATGACGTGAGGGCTCATTAAATTATTGTAAATGTTGAGGGAAAAGTGGAAGTATACAGGTACAGGTACAGTGGGAAGGTGAGATGACATGTAAGGTGGGTACCTCATATGGTGGCATACACATCAGTGGAATTTGAACAGTATTGCAAAGTATTTGACATAAGTCTTGAACAGGGTAATTTTTAGGGGCAAAATTTCGCCAATTGGCTATTTTTTAGGTTTTAAAAAAAAAAACGCTATTTGGTCATTTTTAGTCTCTAATATCGCCTATATATACATAAAATATGTTTTTTTATCAAAAGTTTCACCAAAATTTACAAATTTCAGTGATAAATTGTATGTTTCATATTTGATATTCGCCTACCTATCTATATATATGTTTTTTTCAATCCAAAATAATCGCCTAGAATACTATACTTAAGTATAATATTAGAATCCTTAAAAAATACACTGGTCTTAAACCAGAATCCATACGTAGTTAGCAAACATTTAGTTCAAATTTGGTTGGGGGTCATTATAGTTTCTCCAGTGGAATTGCATTTTGCTGAGTCGGACGTACCCTCGGATTACCCAAACATGGGGTATGGAGTACCCAAACACGAGGTACGCCGTACCATTTAGCCTATAAGTACCCATTTTTTTATAATGACGTCTCCGGTACATGGAGCCAATATAAAGTACGGTAAAATATGGCATGAGACATACTTACGTGTACCCAAATACCTGGTACGAATACGTGTACCCAAGTACCCGGTACGAATACGTGTACCCTACCCCTACCCCTGGATACTGGTACCCATGCTACAAAGATTATTATATATATAATGAGTCCCTCTTTCATTGTATTGATGTCAACCATGGTTTCCATAGTTAACCATGGAAAACAATGAATAAGGATATTATTGCAGAAGCCGTGTAAGCGTAATCACGGCTTGGGTATTCGATTGCAAGAAGTTGTATCACGTTAAGCGAGTCCCCATGAGAAGCCATGATGGCTTGCCTTTTTAGTATGTAGAATGTGGGTTCCAAGGATAGCACTTCTAATTTTATGTACTATTGAAAGCTCGTGCCTACATGTATAGAACTACAAAGTAAACAACAATCTAAGTTTGAACCTGGCTCAACTAACGATTCATGTATAAGGAACGCAGAAGCATGGGACTTGAGATTAATTATTTTTCTAGAGTGGATTTAAGGTTTCATTTAATGAAATTTATTTTTTTTAAATAATTTAAATCGTTAACTTAAAGAAAGTTGAAACATAAATATTTATTAATATCAAGTCTTATATTTTATAGTTATTTTTATTAAACTATAAATTTTCTTGGTTATTTTATTTTAATAACAAAATTCTATTTTATAAAAAATATTTAGAATTTTTTTATTTGTTAAGTAATTAAAAATGTTTTAAAATTATTAATTATTTATCTAAACAAACTCATTAATATTAAAATTAGTTTTAATATCAACATTATTTTTAATGTTAATAACATTAATATTATTATGAATTTAATATTAATATCAATAATATTATAAAAAAATTATTTAAAATTTTTTTAAAACCTTAAATAATTGAAAAGTTTTTTCAATTATTTATTTAAATAAAACCATTGATAATAATATTAACATCAACATTATTATTAACATCATATTATTCAACATTAATAATATTAACATTATTATTAATGTTAACATTTATATTATTATAATTGGACAATATTAATATTGATGTTAATATAAATATTAGTTTTTTTTGCTCGAATCTTCCTTCATTGGGTTTTTGGGTGTCGCCTCTTAACTAAGTCACATCTAAGGGGAATTGAATTCCGGTTGCCTTGCTCATGAGATCCATACCTTAACCGAGTGAGCTAGCGAAAATTGACTAATACTAATATTAGTATTAATAACATTAATATTAACATTAATAATAATAATTTTCATGTTCGATAATATTAATAACATTAATATTAACATTAATAATAATAATAGTAATAATAATAATAATTTTCATGTTCGATAATATTAATAACATTCATCTTAACATTAAGATTAATTTTCTAGGAAACATTAATATCAAAATCAAACATAGCATCACCTTATAAAATGGCTACTCTAAGAAATAACCTTATAAAATTATTATTGTGTGACTTTCACAATTTTGACATAATATTGAAACTAGATTTTTACATTCTTACTACTTAATGTGGTTATATAACATAATATGACATAATACTAATATTAATAATAGCATCAATACTAACATTAATACTATTATTAATAACATTAAATTTAACTATAGTGAATGAAAACCAACTAAAGTCAACCACAGTGGACCTTGCTAAACTAAAGTCAACTATGGCCAACATAAGTCAACCATGATAAACATCAAAATGCATCATAACCATTCAAGAACATCATAATGAAATATTATCCTAGGTAATCATAGGTAATCATAATCAAGCATGTTTCACTAAAGTCAACCTTCGATTGAAGTCACCCATGGATTTAAGTCAACCTTGGATTGAAGTCAAACTCGAATTAAATTCAACCTTGCATTGCAGGAAACTATGGATTGATGTCAACCTCGAAATGAAGTACACCTTGGATTGAATTCATCCTTGATTAAAAGTCAACTATGGATTGAAGTTTACCAAGGAATGAAGTCAACCTTGCTTAAAATTCAATTATGGATTGAAGTCAACCTTCATTGAAAGTTGACTATGGTTTGAAGTCAATCAACCACTTTTAAAAACGTGGTTGTGGATTGAAGTCAACCATGGTTCAAAGTCAACCTTGGATTGAATTAAACCATGGATTGAAGTCATTAATTTTAATATTATTAATGGATCTAAGTGAACCATTTGATTGAAGTTAACCTTTCATTGAATTCAATAATGCATTGAAGTCAACGATGGATTGAATTCAACCTTTGATTGTTCAAGTCACCATGGATAGAAGTCAACCTTGGATTGAAGTCAACCATGGATTGAAGTCCTTAATGTTAATTGTATTAATGGATTGAAGTCGACCATTGGATTGAAGTTAACCTTTGATTGAAGTCACCAATGGATTGAAGTAAACAATGGATATAAGTCAACATTGGCTTGAAGTTAACCTTCGATTGAAGTCAACCTTTAAGTCAAACATGAATTCAACGTTGGATTGAGGTCACCCATGGATTGAGGTCAACCTTGGATTGAAGTAAACCATGGAGTGAAGTCAACCACGGATTGAAGTCAACCTTGGATTGATGTCTCCCATGGATTGAAGTGACCCCTGATTAAAATTCAACTATGTATTGAATTGAACCTTGCATTAAATTAAACTATGGATTGAAGTGAACAATGAGTTAAAGTTAACCATGCATTGAAGTCAACCTTGTTTAAAAGTCAATTATGGATTGAAGTAAACCTTGCTTAAAAGCTGCCTATGGTTTGAAGTTATCCATGTTCGAAGTCAAGCAACCACTTTTAAAAATGTGTTTGTGAATTAAAGTCAACCATTCATGGAATAAAGTCAATTGTGCATTGAAGTAAACCATGGATTGAAGTCAACTATGGATTGAAGTAAACCATGGATTGAAGTCATTAATGTTAATACTATTAATGGATTGAAGTCAACCATTGGATTCAAATCAAACTTGAATTGAATTCAACCATGGATTGAATCCAACCTTGGCTTCAACTCAACCTTGAATTCAATCTTGAGGTCAACCTTGGATCCAAGTCACCTATGGATTGAAGTCAACCTTGGATTGAATTCAACCATGTACTGAACTCAACCATGGATTGAATTCAACCTTGAATTGAAGTCAACCATGGATTGAATTCAACTTGGGATTATAACCAACCTTGGATTTAAGTCACCCTTTGATTGAAGTCACTCTTCGATTGAAGTCAACCTTTATAAAAGTCAACTATAGATTGAATTCAAATATGGATTGAAGTCAACCTTGGATTGAATTCACCCTTGTATTGAAGTCATCATTGATTAAAATTCAACTATGGATTGAAGTCAACTATGTACTGAATTCCACCATGGATTGAACTCAACCTTGGATGGAAGTTAACCTTACTTAAATTTCCACTATAGATTGAAGTCAACCATGGATTGAAGTCAACTTTGCTTAAAAGTCAATTATGGATAGAACTCAACTTTTGATTGAAGTCAACCATGGATAGAAGTCAAACTTAGATTGAAGTCAACTATCGATTGAAGTCAACCTTGGATTGAAGACAACCTCGGATTGAAATCACCCTTGATTAAAATTCAACTATGGATTGAAGTCAACCTTGCATTGAAGTCAACTATGGATTAGAGTTAATTATGGATTGAAGTAAATAATGGATTGAAGGAAACCATGGATTGAAGTTAACCTTGCTTAAAATTCAATTATGGATTGAATTCAATCTTGCTTAAAAGTGAGCTATGGTTTGAAGACAACAATGGTTCGAAGTCAATCAACCACTTTCAAAAATGTGGTTGTTGATTTAAGTCAACCATGGTTCAATGTCAACTTGGATTGAAGTCAGCCATGGATTGACGTCAACTATGGATTGAATTAAACCATGGGTTGAAGTCATTAATGTTAATATTAAAATGTGGTTGTGGATTGAAGTCAACCATGATTCAAAGTCAACCTTTGATTTAAGCAAACGATGGATTGCAGTCAACTATGGATTGAATTCAACCATGGATTGAATTCATTAATTTTAATATTATTAATCGATTGAATTCAACCATTAGATTGAAGTCAACCTTGGATTGAATTCTACCATGGATTGAGGTCAATCTTCGCTTGAAGTCAACCTTGGATTGAAGTCAAACTTTTATTGAAGTCACTCTTAGATTGAAGTCACCCATCGAGTGAATTCAACCTTGGATTAAAGTCAACCTTAGATTGCAAGCAACCATGGATTGAAGTCAACCATGGATTGAATTCAACTTTGGATTGAAGTCAACCATGGAGTGAAGTCAACCTTAGATTAAAGTCACCCTTGGATTCAAGTCAACCTTTCTTAAAAGTTAACTATGGACTAAAGTCAAATATTGATTGAAATGAACCTTGGATTGAAGTCAATGATGGATTGAAGTGAACCTTTTTAAAATTCAACTATGGATTGATGTCAAATATGGATTGAATCCAACCTTGGATGGAAGTCAACCTTGGTTAAAAGTAAACTATGGATTGAAGTTAACTATGGATTTAAGTCAACCATGGATTGATGTAAACCTTGGATTGAATTCAACCTTACTTAAAAGTCAATTATGGATTGAAGTAAACCATGCTTAAAAGTTCACTATGGATTGAATTCAACCATGGTTCGAAGTTAATCAACCACTTTTAAAAATGTGGTTGTGGATTGAATTCAACCATGGTTCAAATTCAACCTTGGATTGAAGTCAATTATCGATTGAATTCAACTATGGATTGAAGTCATTAATGTTAATATTATGAATTGATTGAAGTCAACCATTGAATTGAAGTCAACCTTGTATTGAATTCAACCATGGCTTGAATTCAACCTTCGATTGAAGTCATCCATGGATTCAATTCAACCTTGGCTTGAAGTGGTCGTTGGATTGAAGTCAACCTTGGATTGAAGTAAAATAAGGATTAAAGTCAACCTTGCATTGAAATCAACCTTGTATTGAAGTCTACCATGGATTGAGGTCAACCTTGGATTGAATTTATCCTTAGATTGAAGTCACCATTGAATTGAATTCAACCTTGCTTAAAAGTAAACCTTGGCTTGAAGTAAACCTGGATTGAAGTAATCCTTAAAATGAAGCCAACCATGGATTGTAGGAAACCATGGATTAAAGTCAACCTTGGATGAAGTCAACCTTTGATTGAAATTAACCCTAGATAAAAGTCAATTACGAGTTGAAGTCAAATATGGATTGAAGTCAACCTTGGGTTGAGGTCAACCATGGATTGAATTCAACTATGGATTAAATTCAACCATGGATTGAAGTCAATCTTGGATTAAAGTCAACCTTGATTAGAATTCAATTATGGATGGAAGTCAACTATGGATTGAATTCAACCATGGATTGAAGTCAACATTTGATTGTTCAAATTAAACCTGGGATTGAAGTTATCCTTGCTTAAAGTTCAACTATGGATTGAAGTCAACCTTGCTTAAAATTCAATTATGGCTTGAATTCTACCATGTTTCAAAGTCAACCAACCACTTTTTAAAATGTGGTTCTAGATTGAAGTCAACCATGGTTCAAGTCAACTATGGATTAAAGTCAACCATGGATTGAAGTCAATCTTGGATTAAAGTCCACCATGATTAGAAGCCAATTATAGATTGAATTCAACTATGGATTGAAGTTAACCATGGATTGAAGTCAACATTTGTTTATTTAAAGTCAACCTTGGATTGAAGTTATCCTTGCTTAAAGGTCAATTATAGATTGCAGTCAACCTTGCTTAAAAGTCAACTATGGATTGAAGTCTACCATGTTTCAAAGTCAATCAACCACTTTTAAAAATGTGGTTCTAGATTGAAGTCAACCATGTTTCAAAGTCTACCTTGGATTGAAGTCATCCTTGGACTAAAGTCAACCTTTGATTGTAGTCAAGCTTAGATTGAAGCAACCTTGAAGTCAACTTTGGATTGAAGTCAAACATGATGTTGGGTGTGTGAGCTATCTCAAAGAAAACACCTAATATTTAATTATCGACCAGGGTTGGTAATATTAGAGTTGAGGCAAAGTATATGCTAAGGTAGAATGGCACCTAAGATTTTCGGCTTGTCAGACCTTAAAAATATTTCATAAAGAAAAGATTGAAAGATCTTTCAAAATAAAAAACTGAGTCAAACTTTAAAAAAAAACAATAAAAGAACTAAATCAAACTTAGTTAAACAAACAGACTAGAATAGTATCAAATCATACTACTCTACTTTATAATTTAATAAGGGAAACTGATTAAAAAGCAAACTACTGACTATGAAGAATGGAAACTACCTAATTTTAGATTCTAATCTAGGAATTAGAAAACAACTGTAAATAAGTTAAAGACCTATCTATGAAATGGATTAATTTGATGATAAATTACATAAACAGAAAACTATGCTAATCAGAGCGAATTACAAACTATTTAATAATTTCAACAACTAATTCAAGAAAAACATCTACTCCCATGTAACAAGAACTAGAGTGAATGTATTATAATGGATTTCAAATGTAATAGCAAAACAAAATGGAAGTAAATCTAACCGAACTTCGATGGAGAGATGTAAACTACAAAGAGTCCAATTACAGTTAACTTTAAACATTCTGATCTATCTACTATCCATGAGCAGAATAATATGAAACTAATGAAAACTAGAAGCAAGTAGAAAACTTAATAAAGATATTTACTTCTGAACTTGATTTGGAAGCAAGTAGAAAACTTGATAAAGATATTAATTTTCGAATCCAAATTCTATTCCATAAACATCTTCATTATCTGTCTAAAAATAAGAAACTAATCTTAATTATTAATGAATGGAACTATCAAAACTAGAATACTTGGAAAATAAAATTATTAATTCTAATCTAACTAAGTCTTAAGAACATGTAATAAACTAGAGTAGGAGTAAAACTGATAAATTCTGAAACAACAACATGTTAGAAAATGAAATATGAAAGACATAATTTAAAAGACAGTTAAAGCAAACTAAAATGATAACAAGACTTTAATTAAAACATTATGGAATGTAAAACAAGGGCCTAATTATGGTTGAGAAGACTAATTAAAAGCAGGAAAGATTATAGTTAAGAAAACTAAGAAACTGAATTCAAACTAGCATAAAAACAGTGCAGAAAGAATGAAAGTCCGAACGACGATCCGAATGACAATCCGAACGACAGTCCGAATGGAGGAAAAACGAATTAAATTAAGGAAAGAGGTAGTTTTGATGATCTTGACGTCAACTGGAGAATGCAAATGAACCTACAATGCAAAGAATCAGTGAGAAGACTTGTTGAGAAGCTACAATAATAGAGAGCAACCTATTCTAATCATTGTTGGAGAGATAAACTATTCCTATGATATGTTAAAGCAAGATTGAGATGAGAGATAGAATTAACCTATAGCTACATAGAAGAAGCTAATGAAACTAATTCTAATTGTAAACTAAGCTGGAAACAACAACTAACTAAGTCCTATCTAATTACATAAACTAGAAGACAAACTATCTAATTACAAAAAGGCTGAAATTGAACTATCAAAGCTATACTTTTGGTCGACAATTTCCTAACTCTGGAAACACAGATTAAGTTAGCAACACAATATAAATTACAGAGAAGAAAGAAGTATCATGTACAGAAAACAAAATTAATTACATATACAGGAAAATAAACTAACTATTTGCAGAAAAGAAAATGTAGAAAACAAGAATGAAACCTCGAGTTGATGAGGGGCCCTTCCCAACAATCAGAGATGGAAAACTAAATTGGTTTAGTTACTCATAACATCAACAAACTGGAACTTCCATTAACTTGAGAAAATTACAAAACGTCTGCTATCTGCTCTTGATAATCTCTAACTCTAACTCTGTCTCTCTCTACAGCCTAAATTCTAACTTTGTTTCTCTATACAGGCGTCTATTTATAAATTAAAATGGATGAGAGGGTCGACAGAGTCGACCTCTCTAATAATAGAGGCATTTATGACTGTAACCAGCTACTTTAAGTGATGCATGACAGCGCAGGGAGCATTAGTCAGTCCTCACGGGGTCGGTTTCTTCACGCGGTTGCTTGGAGCGTTGCTCTTCCTTTGACGTGGAATGTGCAGTGTGTTGGCGGACTGAGCATGGACAGACGAACTCTTCCAGAACATTGGCGTGAATGGGCGTGCGTGATTCTAGGCCGAATGAGCAAGGAAATCGGTGTGTGGAGTGTTGATGTGGAGGTAGGATGTGCTGTCGAGCTTGGAAGGTAGGAAGGCGAATCTTCTAGAATGAGAGCTCACCTACCGTAACCATCACGTGGCTAATAGAACCCACATACTCGTTTTTTACTTTAATAGCCAGAAATATGGCAACCATGGATTTCGCAAGCTGAATGACGAGATGGACGCGGCTGAACATTGGCAATATAAACACACAGTCTGAATGAAGGGTCGTTTGAGAAACCGCAGCCTGTAACTCAAAACTAAATGCCATGCATATATGGAATTGTTAATTTAATCATTAATAAATCATAATATAGCGAGATTTGACCAAAATTCATATGATAAATGAATGCATGCATACCTGGTCTGTTTGATGGCTTGAATGGCGGAAAGAATAACTTATTATACCAAAAATAGTGAAATTAACGCCATTCAAAGTAGATTTGATGATAAAAAATAGTGACAAAATGGACACCAACATTCCCCCAAACCGGAGATATGCCAGGTCCCACTAAGCAAAACAGAGAGAAATTAGGAAGAAGGCTGAGCTCTGGTAACAGTGGCCTTCGACTGGGATGATGAAGATATAGATTTGGCCTCAAGCTTCTTGAATTGGTCATTTAAGTAATTATATCTCATCCTCAGAGCAGTATGGGATGTTGTTTTGGCATTAACCAAGCATTCAATGTCTTTTACTTGTGTACGCAGTGCCTTGTTTTCTTCATGAAGCTTAGAAATTGTCTCCACATAGCTTTGATTATGGTCTGTCAACCGTGCTATCACTTGGATCAACTTATCCATATCCTACTAAGTCAAAATGGGATGTTCTTCATGATGTTCAGGGCTCTTTGAGGGACTCAACTCTTTTGAAAATGTTCCATACTCAACAGTATGATCTTCAAAAATTTTGTCTTTGTTGTGTGCAGGAGGACTTTCAGCAGCAGAGACTTCACTCATACGAGCGGATATGTTAGCTAATGTGAGGAGGGGTGATTCAAAGGTATGATCGTCCGACTGGATATTTGAACACGATTGCTAAACGATAGTCTGAATGACAGACTGATCTACGGACTGGTCACAATTTGTTCTCGTGGATTTAGTGGGCTCTGAAAAGAGTGGAGGTTCTGAAGTAGGGTCACCAAGGGTAAGTTCAGGAGAAGGTGATGACTGAACAAGGTGCTCATCACCTAAGGGACTTTCATCAAACCGTACATGTTTAGCGTTTGGTTCTGCTTGGGTATGATGATGTTCTTGAGAAGAGGAAGGTTTGACAGTAGATAAATGAGGGTTCAGTATCTCAAAAACAAAATGATCCCAAGATTGTCCTCTCTTTTCTAACTAGTGAATGATCAGAAGCTTAATAAGACAATGGTGATACAAGCTACCAGAAGGGTTGACTGTATTTTTTCTAACTTGGCTAGACATCTTCTCCAAACTCTTTAGAAAATAAAATGGAAAATTGAGGGTCTAATTGTTGACGAAATGCGCTAACAATCTGAAATGGAAAGCTTTAAAGACAGTAAACTTACCCTCGCAAGTGATTAAGTGGATGATAATGGTCAGAGGGTCTAAGTACTCTGACTTGATCCATTCTTTGTGAAAACCTTTGATACCAGCAACATGTTGAAAATCTGTCTTTAGGGAAAATTCATGATCTTTCTGTGGAAGGAAGAGATGCTTCTGCCATCGGGCACCTTCCCTCGAGAGCTTGGTGGCTAATGCTATTGACTCTTCTGTCACGGAGAAAACAAGATGGCCAACCTTGGCCATCTTTCCATCAAAACCTTTAGCAAATAGTAATGAAATCTCGTGGTCGTGGCCTTGGAGAAGGCAGAGAAATGGTCCCCAACCCGCGCGCAAAAACACTTCACGGCAGGCTTTAAACTCAGAAATGTGGAGGAGGTCCTGGTAGCTTCTAGGCTCATAACAAATTGGCATTGTTGACAGAGGACGGGGGATGCAAAATGGATACAAGAGGTGCAAGAATTTGCATAGGATGCGGCTCAACAAAAAGATGGAGAATGAATAGATTGAGGCGGAATTCACGCGATCACCAATTTAAACTAAGGTTCGTTTGATTGTTTGAATGACAGTGGACAAGGGCTCGACATGCTTCAAAAGATCGCACCTGTCAATCGAAAATCTTGAGTTAGGTTCCAGCATAAATTCAGTGAATACATGTGGTTTATAATATATTCAACCATGTCCAAAGCCGAGCTTTGGACAGGTTGAATGTAATTCATGTAATGAAAATAGATTACACGTGAGAGATCATAATTCGATTAATATGGTGGCAGGTCATACAACAGGATAAGCAAGACCGAATGGTGGTCATGCAATGATTCACAATGATGCATAATCCATTCATTTAATAGAGGCGAGATGGATAAGAGAATGAAGCCATGTGTGAAATCGACATTTGATTGATCCCTGTCATAATTAGCCAATTAACTTATCAATAATATTCAAATTTAGACACCTTGTCATATTAAATAAAGCTGTTATAGGCTATGGTTTCATTCAGCACTCCATTCAGAACGTTGTTTATTTGCCTCGTTCTGATCGACATTTGACCCGTCATTCAATCCTTCATACATAATTTTTTTCTATACAAGATCTTATTGTTGATGCTGACCAAAGCTGATTTTGCAGAGAATTTCTGAAGCTATAAGTGCACAATAGATGCTGTAAACTTTGCTTTTCTGGATCTTTTAGTTGCGTTCCTCTTTTGTTCTTGATTAGATCAATTTTCTTCTGCTTTTGCATTAACCTGAAACAACTGTCATTGTATCAAAGATAAATAATTTTTTCATAAATATTCAGAGAGTAAGAACAATTCTAATCTTCCCCCCAAACCAAAGATATGGCGTGTCCTCAAGCCATCAAAGAGGAAATGATAAAAAATTAAAAAATTTCAATTGAAAGTCTTACAGATAGCTTTTAAAATATTGTGATAATTTTCATAAGGAAATGAAATATTAACTAATAAATGTAGATGATTCAGATATGTACATTCATAAAAAAGAATATAATAGTGCTTAAAAGACCATATGAAGAATAATAGTGTAAGAGATGCGAAAAATTCCATAGGAAAACTAGTCGTCTATGACTCATTGTAAAGATCTCTTGTCAACCAAAGAATATAGATAAGGTTCACCGTAAAGTTTGTGAGATATACTATAATTATGGGTCCCATTTCTAGGATAGTCATATCCTAGGTATTTGTTTGAATTAGATGATAGGGTCCAAGTCCAACTTACAACCATTATCTAATGACAGCATAAATAATCGGCCTAAACATGTGTTTGTATACTCAGGTTTTTTATGAGTTATGTGAATAGCAATGCATTAACCAAACCTCTTTTACCCGATATTGACTCGCTGCCAACAGGCCTATTCAGTACCCTAGCGGGTTTATCTTGGTACCATGCAAGCATAGCCCCGCTGCCAGCGAGCCTGTTCAGTACCCCGACGGGTTTACTTGCATTTACCGAGCTTACTTGTTTAAGATTTTACTTAGCATGGACCCGCTGCCAGCGAGGCTGTTCAGTACCCCGGGGGGTTTGCTTCGTATAATGATAGATAGATAGATAGATAGATAGATAGATAGATAGATATAGATATAGATATAGATATTTGTAAGGAAGCCGGTTGGCATTAGAGTGTGCTAAGCCTGTTAAACACATAATTCAAAATTTTAGCACAAACCTTATGAGTAACTTTATTTATAATGGCCTAAATTACAGATCATGCCAAAAGATAATAAACTAAAGCTGTTCTTTGACTTCACAGTCTCTCTTCTTCATAAAAGGTCGGTAATGTTCCCCACAAAATAGAAAATATCACCCACTTTTAGGTTACCTTTTAAAGGTGCTTTAGAGACAAGTTTTGATAATGAGTCCAGGATGAACTAGTAGTCCATAGGTGTGAGATAGAGTTTCGTGGAGATCATAATAATTGAAGTAGGTCTATTAAACAACTATGCGTGTCTAAATCAAATACCATATACAGAATCATAAAAGAAAGTGGTTACAAATGATATTAAGAATGCGTTATCGTTTCACTATAAATTTTCAATTTTAACAGTAATCGAAAGAGAGGGAGAACTATAAGTATTTCTTTTTAGAGCACTTCCCTTTTCGCATAATATCACATGAGCTGATTAAAAAGATAGGGTTCTTGTAATTGAGCTGCAAAACCACTTGTTAGATGATTCAAATTTTATTCAAAACAAAAGCCTATGTACAAAATAAGTTATGTAAAATTTTCAAAATTAACAAAAGGAAAAAGAGTCTTCATGTTTTATTGACAACATTGTACAAACTGATCACAATAGATTTCCTATAAAAATACAATCAGTTGTTAGAAATGACTCATTATTATTAAAAAAATAAAAAAACATATTTACATATATACAAAAGAAGATGATCCAAAATAATTCAAGGACTAGGAGGAGGAGGAATGACTTTTCTTCTACCAGCTCCATTTCTTCCTGTTGCAAGGAATTCTACACAAAATCATGTTTAGATATTGGTTGATTATAAAGTCTAAGTATATGTCCATTTACAACAAAAGAAATTTGTGAATCATCAATTGTCTTAATTTTGACGGATCCATTATCAAAAGTTGTAACAATTTCATATGGACCCATCCAACGAGTAGTTAATTTACCTTTAAAACTTTTGTATCTTGAATCAAAAAGTAGTGCCCAGTCTCCAGTTTTGAATTGTTTTTGTTTAATGTATCTATCATGCCACTTTTTGCATTGGTTTTGTATTAAAATTGTACGTTGAATAACATCTTGCCTAATCTCGTCTAATTCATTTATCTGCAGGATTCGTTGTCTCTGTGCTTATTCTAAGTTCATCCCTAATTGCGCAGCCATACGAAAGGTTTTGACTTGAAATTCAATAGGTAGAAGAACTTGTTTACCATAAACAAGTTCATAAGGTGTGTGGCCAGTGGTGTTCCTCCATGTTATTCTATAAGCCCACAAGGATTCTGGAAGCCTATCTACCCAGTCCTTGTGGTGTAATTGAATAGTCTTAGTCAGGATTGCTTCTAATACTTTGTTATTGGATTCTACCTGACCGTTGGCTTGCGGGTGATATGGTGAAGATTTACAATGTCTAATACCATATTTGTCAGTAAGCTCTTTCATTAATTTGGAGGTAAACTGAGATCCTTGATCGGTTACAATTTCCCTAGGTACATCGAATCAGGTAAATATTTCTTCATAAATGAATTCCACCACAGATTTCTCTGTGGCTCGGAATAAAGATTTAGATTCTACCCATTTGGTGACATAATCTGTACAGACTAGGATGTACTTCTTCTTGCGAGACATAGGGGAAATTGGTCCAATGAAATCTAGAGCCCATTTTTCAAAAGGCTCAATCATAACTTGAGGTTGTAAAGGCATCTCATCGAATGGTGTAGGTCTACCCATTATTTGGCAACTGTCACATCCCTTGACATATTTGGCAGCATCTTTGAAGATGCTTGGCCAATAATACCCAGAGTGCAATACTTTGTATGCTGTTCTCTTATCAGAAAAATTCCCACCGCAAGGTCCACCATGAAATGCATGTAGGATCTCTTTTATCTCATCCTCTCGTACACATCATCTAATAATAAGGTCAGGACCAATACGAAAGATATCATTATCTACCCAAGAGTAATTGGAACTTTGAACTATGATCCTACGTTTCTCAGGCAGGGAGAGATGGTTAGGTAGCTTTCTAGTTGCTAAATAATTGGCTATGTCTGCAAACCATGGGGTTCGAACAGATACATCGAACAAATGTTCATCTGGGAGGCTATCATCGACAGGGTTGGCATTATTGTCAATTTGAATTCGAGAGATAAAATCAACTACTACATTCTCTCTACCGGGACGATAAAAAATGGTGATGTTGAATTCTTGTAACAAAAGAAGCCACCGAGTCACTCTGCCATTGGTGATAGGTTTATTCATCAAAAACCTGATGGCGGAGTGGTTAGTGTGTATAAAAATTTCATATCCTATGATATAATGACAAAATTTGTTAATGGCATAGACTACTGCTAGAAACTCTTTTTCAGTAACAGTGTATGTCAATTATGCAGGAGCCAAATTTTTACTAGCAAAGTAGATGGCATGTGATGTTTGTTCCTCTTTTTGACCTAAAACTGCCCCTATGGCTATGTCGGAAGCATCAGTGGATATATGGAAAGGAAGGGACCAATTGGGGACCCTAAGTATTGGTGCCACTAATAGCTTGGCCTTCAGAGTTTCGAAGGCTTGTTGACACGGTTCTGTCCATTGAAATTATGTGTCTTTCATGAGTAGTTTGAACATAGGTGCGGCTATCTTAGTGAAATTTTCAATGAAACATCTATAATAGCCGGCATGGCCAAGAAAACTTCTTACTTACTTTGGAGTTTTTGGAGGAGGAAGATTAACAATTATTTAGATCTTAGCGAGATCCACCTTGATACCTTGAAGAGAGACATGATGTCCCAAAACTATGCCCTCAGTCAGTAAAATCTTACACTTTTCATGACTAAGATCTAAGTTCATTTCCTGGCACCGAATAAGAACTGTTTCGAGGTTATCAAGGGCTTCCTGGAAGGTATTACCATAAACTGTAAAATCATCCATATAAACTTCTACACAATCATGTATGAGGTCAGCAAAGATTCCTAGAACTGCACGCTGGAAAGTAGCAGGTGCATTACATAGGCCAAATGGTAACACTAGATATGCATACATCCCCCAAGAGAAAGTGAAGGTTGCCTTGTCTTGATCCTCAGGTGCTATTAGTATTTGATTGTCCACTATGCCCATCAAGGAATGAAAAATATTGTTTCCCTGATAAGGTGTCTAACACCTGATCGATGAAAAGAAAAGGGAAGTAGCCCTTAAGAGTGTCCTTGTTCAGTTCTCGAAAGTCAACATAGATACGCCATTTCCCTGTGACTTTATTTGGAACTACCACCAGAGGAGAGACCCATTTACTGTTATAAATTGCGTAAATGAATCTAGCATTAAGGAGTTTTTGTAGTTCATCTTCTACTATGTCCTTTAGGGTTGGTTTCATTCTTCTCTGGGGCTGCCTAACAGGACGTATGTTCGAGTCTGTGTAAATGTGATGGATACAGGTATCTGGGTGTATACCTTTCATATCGGTATATTCCCATGCAAATGCTCAAGTTTGACTCTTGAGAACTTTTAGTAATTATTTTTGCTGACTCTCATCTAAACTTGCATTTATATGTAGAAATTTGTCGGGACTGACCTCGCACGGTACAGTATAGGATCCTAGGTGTTATTCGATTGTGAAGACATAGGGTGTACTTGTAAATGTTGAGAGGCTCATGTTTTCTTGGAATTCGTCTCCAAAGATCTGTTCAAATTAGGAAAAAGATTGGGGAAAATCTACACATGTTGTGGAAGAGATAAAGTGGTTCAACACGTTCTCGGTATTTTTCTCTTGAATTCCCTAAGAGAAATCACTGACAATGGAAAGTTCTTCCAAGTTCTCATCCCCGAAAGGACAATCTAACCAAAATAGGTTTTCAGCTATTGGCTGAGCTGGTGGGTATAAAGCTAGTTTTCTTATGGATAACCCACTAGAGATAATCATCTTTCCATCCCTACATCCTATAAATGCATTGGCAGTAGCCAGCCAAGGTCTTCCCAAAATAATGGGGTGACCTTTGGAAGTGTATTTTGACTCTATAACCATGAAGTCCACAAGATATTCCCATGAGGCTACTGATACAATGATGTCATCTAAGATCCCAGTAGGTTGCACCATAGTGCGATTTGCTAATTCTAGCATTGTTGGGGTAGGGTGGAGGAATGGTCCTAAATTGAGAGTTTCTAAGACTGTGGTAGTCATCAAATTGATAGAAGCTCCTAGATCAATAAGTGTGTTCCCTATGGCGGTGTTATTGATGATAACAGTCACCACAAGGTTTCCCAAGTTTGAATATTTTGGTATTCTAGGTTGGTTCTCTATGCAATCTGATATTTATCTTATTACATGAATCGTCGGAGGGTCTTTTTGTTTCCTCCCTGGTCTCTTAATACAGAGTTCCTTTATTACCTTACTATAGATTGGGATATCCTTAATGGCTTGTAACAAAGGGATCTTAATGCAAATATTTTTCAATTCGTTAATGATATCATACTCTGGATAAGTTACAGGATTTTCTAGTATTAGATGCTCCAGATATGGGGGTGATTTTTCCCTTGGAATTACTTCTTTGTGTGGATGGTTGTGTGTTGAATATTTATAAATAACCACATCTTCAAGAATGGCATCATTCAAAACTTCACTAGGTATATATTCTTCTTCATTTTCATCTTGGATAACAACTGATGACTTGGGCTTATCTTGCAAAACTCTTCCAGACCGCAGTTGAATCTCGTGTATTGGTGCAGTTGAAATGGCATATGATGGAAGAGGTAACAACCCAATGTTATTAAGAGCTTGGGTTGGTTTGTTGTTGGGATTCGGTATTGATTGTGCAGGTAATATTGTGGGTATTGGAGGATTCATGTTCTGGAAATGGTGAGGTTGATTGGGGATAGGGGGTAGTGAAGGAGGTACAAATCCAGGAAGAAGTTGATGAATATTAGGTGGGTAAGGATAGTTAGGAATAGGAGGAGGTGTTTTATCATAAGCTTTCCCTCTCCACCCATGTGGCCATTGCTGCTATTAAGCATTCTGAGGAGGGTACTACGGTGGCCAATTCTGCCAACCTGAAGTATTCCATTGTTGAGGAGATTGATAAGGATACTAATAGGGTGGAATTTGTGATGAGTCTTGACACGATGGTTGATCTCTAGGTTTACAAGGCCTCCTAGGTATTTCACCAAAAATTTTACTCTTGTATACAACTTGTAATCCAGGAAACGATGGACAATCATTGGTTGGATGTTCTTTTGTACATAGGTGATAGACTGAAACATTATTTAATGTCCGGACATTCTCGTTGAGGATGTTTAGTTCTACACCTAATGCAGAAAACACTCATTGTTGCATGCTCTTCATCTTGTCTCTTTTTAGCTTGTAGTGCATCTAATTGAGAACCCATGGCTCCTAAAATATCTATTTTGAAATTTTCCAATAGGTTTCCCAACTCTACCCTTGTAACTCCACCAGGACCAGATGTGTTTCCTTTGGGATTCCTAGCATAAGATTCTCGAAAGTGTCTTCCACCTTTCCCTCTGCTCCTAGAGTAATTCCAACATAGGTCACAAATATCTGTAAAAGACTTATGAGAAATGTATCCTGATGCCATGAGATTAAGGTTATCTAAGAATTCTTTTGAGATTCCCTTGAAGAAGAGTGTTCTTACTGCATCTTCTCGAAGATCACTATACTTGGATTTGTGTAACACATAGTTAAATCTCTCGAGATAGTCTTCTAAGCTCTCGTCTTCAAGTTGTTGAATCTTAAAAATATCATTGTGAGAGTCCTTAGGTCTATAGTAATCCTAATATTTTCAAAGAAATGCATTCTTCATGTCTTCCCAAGTTTTAATACTAGATTCACCTAACCCCATAAACCATCGAAGAGAAGAATCTTTTAATGTGGCAGGAAAGAGTTTTAATTTTTGGCCATCTTGTAGGTAATTATAACTCCTACACAAAATATCAAACTCGAATAAAAATGTGTCTGGATCCTCACTACTCTTCCCATAAAAGGTTGGTAGTGAGGATGGAGGGATGTTTTTCATGGTAACATCTTGTGCAATGTCTAAGATAGGGAACCCGAAGGTACCTTCAGTTCTAACTTCTTGATCTTCTTCAGCTTGTCGAACATGATCTTCATTTCCATCCCCCATGAAGATTCTATTGCCAAAGAGAAAAAATATAGGTGGATCCTTTCTTGGCGAATATGGGATGTCCCAACGTTCTATTTCAGGACGCGTATTCTTCTTTTTAGGAGGAGAATTACCAGCTACGTGGGAATCTAGATTTGGAGGTCCTACTGTTGTTGTATCAATCTGTGAGATAACTATGTTCACAGAACTCTCAAAAAGAGCGTCTACTTGTGCAGGATCGACAAAATCTATCAAGTTTGGACCACCTACTATTGAAAAAGTAGTGTCTTTGAGTTTTTGGACTAATGGAGAGTTGAGAGGTCCTAAAGTTTTATCCTTTTGAGTTTCCTCTTGTCTAAGTTCAGTCTCAATATGAGCTTGAGGTTTTTCTAGTGGAATTTCTTTATGAACAGACTGTTCGGATGTCCCTATGTTTTCCACTAATTGATTTCCAGAAAGGATTTCCTTTGCTTTCCAAGTAGGACTATCCCCTTTAGGTGTCTTCTGATACCTTTATGTTGAGTTAGTAGTTGGGGTGGCACGCCCCCCGTTTAGGTTAGTAGGGATTTTAGTAGGGATTTTAGTAAGAGAGCTAGTTTTAATAAATCTACCTTCTGAATCTCTAGACCTATTCATGTAAACAAATTATAACTGAAGTAAACTCTAACTGCATAACTACTATTGATGGTTTTTGGGGATGCATGTTATAACAGATGTGCAGGTTCTTACCTCTCGTCTTACCGCTCACCCACAACCAGCCTATTTTCAAAGGAAAGAATATAACTAAATTTCGAAAGAGAGTTCAACTTATCTATGATTGAATTCTACCTATCTTCTACAACTCCTCGGTAACGGTGCCAAAATGTTGGGTGTGTGAGCTATCTCAAAGAAAACACCTAATATTTAATTATCGACTAGGGTTGGTAATCTTAGCGTTGAGGCAAAGTATATGCTAAGGTAGAATGGCACCTAATATTTTCAGCTTGTGAGACCTTAGAAACATTTAATAAAGAAAAGATCGAAAGATCTTTCAAAATGAAAAACCGAGTCAAACTTAAAAGAAAAACAATAAAAGAACTAAATGAAACTTAGTTAAACAAACAGACTAGAATAGTATCAAATCATACTACTCTACTTTATAATTTAATAAGGGAAACTGATTAAAAAGCAAACTACTGACTATGAAGAATGGAAACTACCTAATTTCATATTCTAATCTAGGAATTAGAAAACAACTGTAAATAAATTAAATACCTATCTATGAAATGGATTAATCTGATGATAAATTACATAAACAAAAAACTATGCTAATAAGAGCGAATTACAAACTATTTAATAATTTCAACAACTAATTCAAGAAAAACATATATTCCCATGTAACAGGAACTGGACTGAATGTATCATAATGGCTTTCAAATGTCATAGCGAAACAAAATGGAAGTAAATCTAACCTAACTTCGATGGAGAGTTGTAAACTACAAAGAGTCCAATTATAGTTAACTTTAAACATTCTAATCTATCTACTATCTATGAGCAGAATAATATGAAACTAATGAAAACTAGAAGCAAGTAGAAAACTTGATAAGGATATTAATTTCTGAATCCAAATTCTATTCCATAAACATCTTCATTATCTGTCTAAAAATAAGAAACTAATCTTAATTCTTAATGAATGGAACTATCAAAACTAGAATACTTGTAAAATAAAATTATTAATTCTAATCTAACTAAGTCTTAAGAATATGTAATAAATTAGACTAGGAGTAAAACTGATAAATTCTGAAACAACAACATGTTAGCAAATCAAATATGAAGACATAATTTAAAAGACAGTTAAAGCAAACTAAAATGATAACAAGACTCTAATTAAAACTTTATGGAATGTAAAACAGGGGCCTAATTATGGTTGAGAAGACTAATTAAAAGCAAGAAAGATTACAGTTAAGAAAACTAAGAAACTGAATTCAAACTAGCATGAAAACAGTGCAGAAAGAATGAAAGTCTAAACGACGATCCGAATGACAGTCCGAATGGAGGAAAAACGAATTAAACTAAGGAAAGAGGTAGTTTTGATGATATTGACGTCAGCTGGCAAATGCAAATGAACCTACAATGCAAAGAATCAGTGAGAAGACTTGTTGAGAAGCTACAATAATAGAGAGCAACCTATTCTAATCATTGTTGGAGAGATAAACTATTCCTATGATATGTTAAAACAAGATTGAGATGAGAGATAGAATTAACCTACATCTACAGAGAAGAAGCTAATGAAACTAATTCTAATTGTAAAATAAGCTGGAAACAACAACTAACTAAGTCCTATCTAATTACAGAAACTAGAAGACAAACTATCTAATTACAAAAAGGATGAAATTAAACTATCAAAGCTATACTTTTGGTCGGCCATTTACTAACTCTGGAAACACAGATTAAGTTAGCAGCACAATATAAATTACAGAGAAGAAAGAAATATCATGTACAAAAAATGAAATTAATTACATATACAGGAAAATAAACTAACTATTTGCATAAAAAAAAATGCAAAAAACAAGAACGAAACCTCCGGTTGATGAGGGGCCCTTCCCAGCAATCAGAGATGGAAAACTAAATTGGTTTAGTTACTCAGAACATCAACAAACTGGAACTTCCATTAACTTGAGAAAATTACAAAACGTCTGCTATCTACTTTTGATAATCTCTAACTCTAACTCTGTCTCTGTCTACAGCCTAACTTCTAACTTTATTTCTCTATACAGGCATCTATTTATAAATTACAATGTATGAGAGGGTCGACAGAGTCGACCTCTCAAATAATAGAGGCGTTTATGACTGTAATCAGCTGCTTTAAGTGATGCGTGATAGCACAGGGAGCATCAGTCAGTCCTCACGGGGTCGGTTTCTTCACGCAGCTGCTTCGACCGTCGATGTTCCTTTGACGTGGAACGGGCAGTGTGTTGGCGGACTGAGCGTGGATGGACAAACTCTTCCAAAACACCGGCGTGAATGGGCGTGCGTGATTCCAGGACGAACGAGCAAGGAAATCGGCGTGTGGAGTGTTGACGTGGAGGTAGGATGTGTTGTTGAGCTTGGAAGGTAGGGAGGCGAATCTTCCAGAACGAGAGCTCACCAACCGTAACCATCATGTGGCTAACAGAACCCACGTACTCGTTTTTTACTTTAATAGCCATAAATATGCCAACCATGGATTTCGTGAGCTGAATGACGAGCTGGACGCAGCTGAACATTGGCAATATAAACATGCAGTCTAAATGAAGGGTCGTTTGAGAAATCGCAGCCTGTAAATCAAAACGAAATGCCATGCATGTCTAGAATTGTTAATTTAATCATTAATAATTCATTTTTATAGCGAGATTTGACCAAAATTCATATGATAAACGAATGCATGCATACCTGGTTTGTTTGATGGGCTGAATGGCGGAAAGAATAACTTATTATACCAAAAATAGTGAAATTAACGCCATTCAGAGTAGATTTGATGATAAAAAATAGTGACAAAATGGACACCAACACATGAGTTGAAGTAAAATTTGGATTGCATTTAAAATTGAAGTCAACCTTGGATTGAATTCAACCTTCGATTGAAGTAGACCTTGTGATTGAAGACAACCTTGGATTGAAGTCATCCATGGATTGAAGTCAACTATGAACTATTATTATCTATGGATTGAAGTGAATTATGGTTCAAATTCAACCTTTCTTAAAATTAAGCTATGGGTTGAAGTCAATTATGGGTGGAAGTCAATTATGGGTTGAAGTCAACCATGGTTCAATGTCAACCTTGTTTAAAAGTTAGCTATGGATTGAAGTCAAACTTCTTGAAATTCAACTATGGAGTGAAGTTAACCATGGTTCAAAGTCAATCAACCACTTTTAAAAATGTGGTTTTGGTTTCTTAATATGGTGAAACAATGGTTGGTCATGTTCTCTTGGTTATGCCAACCATGGTCAAGACCAACCATGTTGTCCTGGTTATGTCAACAATGATGCACTAAATTCAAGCATACCTAAACAATGATCAACCATGTTTCAAAATCTACCTTGGTTTAACGTTAACTGCGGATTAAAGTCAAGCATGTCAAAACATGGTAATAATACTTGAACTTCTTTTTTTTTTCAGCAAAGACGGCGCACGGGAAACCCACCAATACTTCCCCACATTTCATGGATGGTAAGGATGGTAAACCGTCGGCCAACAACAGCAGCGGATGGCTTAACCCCTTAGGACTCAAGACTTGAACTCGTGACCTCTCCCCATACCGAGAGAGTGTGCGCACGTCTTACCAATTGAGCTAACCTTTGGAGCTAAGTAATAGTTGAACTTATATATTAATTATATATTATTTATTTATTATCTATTTATTTATATATATATTTTTTATGTTTTCAATTATAAATATTTTTTATTTAATAATAATAATAATAATAATTCACCAAAATAATAATAATAATAATTCACTATTTCTTCCCCGCACTTTATAGCCACATTTTTAAAAATAATACGGTATATCAATCATGACCACATATTTAAAAATGGTTGATATATACAAATTGATGTTTATCAACCACTTTCAAAAATATAGTTATACTAATTAAATAAACATAGAATTTAAAAAAATATATATATATATATATATATAACATAAATATCAACTTCTTAAAATAAAAAACAAAAACAAAAACACAATCCAAAAAATAAAAATAATAGTAACCATTTCATCATTATATCTTCATCTTACCTTTTTTCATTATTTTTAATATGTTTTACTTTCATTAATAATTATTAAGATTTCAATGTTATACTCTCAGGTACAATTTAATTGTTTTGTCCGGAGAGGAATGAACATATATCAAATCATGGTCATGCAAGATAAATTATTATTATTATTAATTAAATAATAATAATTTTGATATATTATTTTTTAATTATTTATATAATGAACATATATCAATTATAGTTATGGAAGATAAATTATTATTATTATTATTATTAATTAAATAATAATAATTTCAACATATTATTTATTAATTATTTATATAATGAACATATATCATCATGGAAGATAAATTATTATTATTATTATTAATTAAATAATAATAATTTCGACATATTATTTATTAATTATTTATATTATATTTTGACATAATTAACTTTAAACTAAAATAGACTTTAAAACATGATTAACTATTATGTAAACATGGTTAAATTTAATATATTATAATTCCAACATTATGATTAATAAAAAATTAAAGAAAAATAATTCAAAGACTACATATCATATATTAACATTCCATACAGATATCTAAAATATCCATAATCTGCCTACAAAATAAATCAATAAGATAAACAAGTTTTGTATATAATGTTCCAAACCATCAAATATTTACATTGAAATTGCAATGTTATAGGATTAACTACCAATAGAATTTCGAAGAAGAAGAATTCAAGGGTGAGGGTTTATATCCATGGAATCATGTGAACGGTGGTCATGTAGAGAGAATTTGAGGTGAAATCCAATCCAAAGCTAAAGGAAATTGCATGTTTTGTAATTGTAAAAATAATAGTAATTTATTCATATTGTACAAGATATTATACTTTTAACATTATATATATATAAAATCAATCACTTGTCTTCAAAATAAGTTCATAAAGTAAATAATTTTTATATATAATGTTTACTATATATATAAAATCACATATATATAAAATCAATCACTTGTTTTCAAAATAAGTCTATAAAATAAATAATTTTTATATATAATGTTTACCATTATGCATGAAAGCTTGATGAAAGTTGGGTAAAATAAGTCTATAAAGTAAATAATTTTTATATATAATGTTTACCATTATGTATGAAAGCTTGATGGAAGTTGGGTAAAATATGCATTTGAAAATTTAGATTTTATTTATCATATTCATAAAAGAGAATTAGGAACTGTAATGAAAAAACTAAGGAAAAGAAAAGGTTGACCCTAAATCATATGGAAGAAAAATATGCAAAACTTATTTTTACAATGTACAAAATGCATAGCCATAACAATTTTTGAGATATATGATTGACTATGTTTTCAACAATAATAAATTGTAATTGCCCATTGAAATGAGAGTTATACAACTAAAACAAAATTCAAAATTCATAAAACGCAATAACATCCACATGCATTGGTCTTAACATACTTAATGCATGAAAGTCATAAAAATTCAAAGAATTTTAACTAATTGCAACCAATCACTAAGAAGCACTTACATTGGTATTGGCATACTTAATACATGAAAGTCACAAAACTTCAAAGAATTTTAACTTTTATTACAACCAATCACTAAGAAGCACTTGCTTGTGCACTAGAATGTGGACAAAATCTAAATCTTAGTGAAGTTACTACTATTAAGAAGCACTTCCTTGTGCATTAAGAATGCAGACAAAATCTAGCACTTACTTGTGCAAGTGGAAAAAATCTAAATCTTAGTGAAGTTACTATTGAAGAGTCAAGATAGTACTTAAATCAGGATTGACCATAAATTTGACTGTTATTGTCAATCATTTGCATTGTTCTATTTACATACAAATTATTCCATGAAGACAAACAAAAGAATATCTCAAAGAACTCAATTCCATTAGCTCCATTACTTTTTTCATTAGATTTAATTCAATCACCAAAAGCAGAAAAAGAAATTAAAGGAAAAGCAGAGAAAGAAATTAAAGGAAAGGAGGATGTCATATATAAGATTATTAACCTTGTGCTTCCAAGGCTAATTCATGCGGAATATGTCAAGTATTCATGAACCATTACTTGTGGTGAATGGATGTCATTTTGCTCACAATATCCTTAGAATCGGGAAAAGGTTTCTTGATTTTAATTAAGAAAACAAAAAATACTAATGTTACCTTCTATATATCCACATGTTTTTCTTCTATCTAAAACATCTCTCAAAGGGGTCTTTCCTGCACCATTAACTCCCACTAACGCTATAAGAACAATACTAGTTTGAAAACTCCACTCGCACCTCTTAGCAACTGTAATTGGGCTTCTATAATGTCTTGGTCTTTCATTTCCTACACAAATAAATGGTTAGCTATCCACATTTAGTCTTCATAATGACACCATCAATACACAAGTCATGATAAGTAAATCTTTTAAGACCCATTTAAACTAGTTAGACCTAAGCACAATCAAATCCAACTCTAAAATGCCAAATATTCTAAAGGGATACACCCATCAACATTTGAATTTTAAATTCAATTTTTCTCATGTTTGATGTGGGGTAACGTGTCAATAAAGCATATGTTCAAGAGAACCGAGTACCCCAATAGACATGCAATACCAATCTAGTACCAAAATCCATGTGGAAATATACTGCATGAGGCTATAATATATACGCCTAATGTCTCACTACTCAAGCTGGTTGGATGCAATTTCACACAAAGGTTCTCTATACTTTAAATTGTTTTCTAAGAATATCATTAACAAAAATGGCATTTTGTCATAGATGAGGGTAGGTTCACAATAGCTCCATATCCACCAACTCAACTTTTTATGTCATTTATCACAAGGACAACCATGATAAGGATAAACTAACCACTCAAATTAATTTTCATTTTCATTTTTTTTATAAATGGAAATTGGGAAGTCAATCCATTCCTTATCTACATACAAGGGTTTTACACACATAAATATGCATAGAAGAACACTACGCACATACAAATGTTATACCCACATAAATTGAAATATGAATTGTGAAAAATGTAAAATATGGTTTGTTTTATGTTGAATCTTACGTGTCGAGCGAAGAAATCCACCAAGGAGAAAGATAACCGGCAGTGAAAATACACCAAATGTGTTAGATATCAAAAGTGGAGAGAATATTGTCATAATTGCACCGAGTCTCGGTGCTCTACAACTCAGTATGGCGGCTCATAAAAAAAAATTATGGAAAGTATTTTAAAAAAATCCATGTTGGCTAGTAAAATAAAATATTATGAAAAGTAATTAAAAAAACGATGTTCTTTTATAAAATAAAAACTTAAAACTTAAACCCGGATCTATCAATCAAGAGAGATCAAATTTCTTGAGTTTATATTTATAAAAAGAAATACACCTCAAGAAATTGGATCCCTCTGGTTACTTGATAAATACGGGTTTAAGATGGATCTATACTGATTATTATCAAACCTATTTACAAACATACTAAAACAAGATAAGAAGATATGTACTTAGTAATTAATTTTCTCCCAAGTATTATGACTACCTGGAACTCCCACATAACATAGGAGGAGTTTGCTAACATGGAAAATCACTTAAATATATTATTCTTTCACAGAAAATTCAAATGCATGTAAAGGTTATGAAAACTTCATGCTGGAAATCTCATTAGTTTCAATAATGGAATGAGTTATTAGATTTTTATCAAATTTGTATTTAGTTAAACAATTTTTTTTCTTAAAAAATAATTTTGTTTTCTTAAATATTTTTAACCTTTAGCTCATTTTGATTTGATGATGATGATAATTGTTGTTAAACTCTATTCACATGAACTTTGGTTTTAAAAACCAAAAAAAACAAATGGCTAAGTGGTAGCATTACATGCCAATGAAGAAATTTGCAGTAGAAAAATACAATATTTATAACATAGTTGTTACTGCTCAAAGATATGTTGTTTGCTTTGCGGATAAATATTTTTCAATTGGGATAGCTATTGTTGCTACTTGAATATAATCTCTGTTTCAAGATCTCACCTTGCAACTTGTACTCATATCTTTGCAATCTTTGCACTCTGCATGCTTAATTTTCAGTTGGTAGTGGGACTGGAGGTGGAATCGCTCAAAAGATTTGAAAAGGTATTGACTGGATGATTATCTTAAGCCTCTCTCTATTGTCACCCTCCCTCCAGGCCAGATAATTCCCGACAAATTGCAATTATGTAATTGCATGCATAGCACGTGGAAGGCACTGCTAAACCCCAAGTAAAAAAAATGAATTTCTAGCCATGCAAACCCATACAATGGCACGTTACTCCATGGCATCCTCTTCAAAATGGTGGTAGAGTAGTTGGCAGCAGTGTTGGAATTTGGTTTTCATTCTAACCGTCAGATTATTTTTTTTTACTTTTTGGGTTTTTATATTACCCATCATAAAACGTTTTGTTTAAAATTTTATCCTTCAACAACGAAGTTTTCTTAAAAAAATTCGTAATCAGAATCCAGATTTGTAAATAGATACAAGCCTTTGTAAATCTAATCATTATAAATAATAATGATGAATTCCCAACCTGGCAAGTAGCCTATACTTTGAATCAACATACAATACAAATGAATGAATCCAAATTTACGTGCAATATCAATCCTTTGTGGGGTGAATTGGATATTGTAGTTGAACATGTAGAAAATAAAACTATGGACAATTATGAAACATTGACAAATAAACAAGAAACCATAAATCCTTCCGAAGACTACGACTTGCAAACAGATTTAGAATCGATATCACACACTCATTTGAAAAAATCTATCAACATTGGATATCAGGTGACTGAGCATCCATTTCTTTTAGAAAACCAAGAATATTACAAGATTACGAGGATGCTTAACAAAGAACAACAAGCAATTGTTAAAGACATTGCAATGAAAAAATGTAGAGACATATACATTCCATTATACTTGTTCCTTATTGGTGGGGTAGGAATAGGCAAAACATTCACAACAAAGGCAATATTTCAAATGTTGATACGAATCTATGATGCGCATGAAAGTATTGATCCTCTAAAGCCAAAGGGATTGATCCTAGCATATACTGGCAAGGCTGCATATAATGTATGTGGAACAACAATTCATTCAGCATTGTTGATGCCATTCAACAAATCGAAATTCCTCCCACTTAGTAAAGACATGTTAGATACATTGTCAAAACTCTACCATGAGTTGCAAGTTGTTTTCATAGATGAAGCATCTCTGATTGGAAGCCGATTCCTATATTCAATTGATGATCGCCTCAGAAACATAAAACATGTACAAACCAAATACTTTGGAAACATTGATATGATATTTTGCGATGATCTATATCAAGCACAGCCTGTGCAAGATTCATGGATATTTGAACAACCTGTAATAGGTAAACAATTAACAACTCATGACTTATGGAAAGAAAATGTAAAATGCTATGAACTTCATATTACAATTCGTCAAACAAATGCAACATTTATTGCTATTCTAAATAGAATGTGAAAAATACGCAAACAACTAGTGACATAGCATATCTGAATCTAAATTGCATGCGACCTGCACCAAACGACCCTACTTTTCCTTATCTCTTCTACAAAAACAAAGACGTTGCAACACATAACAAAAAAATGTTATTATCTATGCTAGGCAATGAAATTGTAATCAATGCAATTGACGAAGAAGAACAAAGTGATGGAAACTTACCATACCATTTACATATAGCAACTCTTCCTTCGCAACTAGTTTTAAAGATAGATATGCTAGTTGAAATATGTGCTGGCAATTACGACTCACAAGATGGTCTTGTCAATGGTGCAGATGGCATAATAAAAGCATATACAAAAACAAATAAGCTTGACATTATATGGATAAATTTTCACGATCCAAAAATTGGACGTCGTCAATAGAGTATCAAACCGATACTCACCATGCATCATCCTTATGTACATCATCACATGATCAACCTGATCATCATCATACCATCAACCTGATGCGTATCATCTGGAGAAACATCCTGAAGCTCGTCATCTGTGATCATCCTAATCATCATCATAGCATCAACCTGATGCATATGATCTGGAGCAACATCCTGAAGCTCGTCATCTATGATCATCCTGATCATAATCATAGCATCAACCTGATGCATATCATCTGGAGCAACATCCTGAAGCTCGTCATCTGTGATCATCCTTATCAAACAATATATCCATCTGATGCATACAAAGTATCTACCTGATACATATCATCATACATGATCTGCCTGATATACATAATGCATCCATCTGATATACATAATGCATCCACTTGATACACATAATGCATCCACCTGATACATACATAAGTACATGATCTACCTGATCATACAAGTATCTACCTGATACATATACAAATACATGATCTACCTGATCATACAAGTATCCACCTGATACATATACAAATACATGATCTACCTGATCATATCCAGCATCCAACATGATGCATACATATATACATATAAATGATCCAACTGATCATATCCAACATCCAACATGATGCGTACATACATACATATAAATGATCCAACTGATCATATCCAGCATCCAACATGATGCATACATACATACATGTAAATGATCCAACTGATCATATAGATCAAAAACTAGAACATCATCCTAATGCTCATCATCCAGCACTTACATCCATAGCCATGTGAAGGGTCCTCCTTGCACCATGCTTGGAATGGCTTCAACAAATGTGTCCATCACTTCTTCCTCGAAGTGTCGTCGATTTGAAGAACGCTAAGCCTCTCTTTGAAGTACTCGAACTTCACTCTGGCTAGTGGCTTCGTCAGCAAATTTGCAATCTGCTCATCTGTTGCAATGTACAGGAGCTTCACTGCTCCTCTCTGCACCATATCCCTGATATAGTGATATTTGATCTCAATGTGCTTCGACCTGTCGTGGAACACCGAGTTCTCAGACAATTTCACACAACTCTGGTTATCACAAATGATACCAGTAGTCTCCAGCGGGAGATCAAATAACTCTGACAGTAGCTTCCGAAGCCATACTACCTCACAACTAGCCGAACATGCTGCAACATACTTTGCTTCGGTTGTACTCAGTGCTACGCAGGACTGCTTCCTGCTAAACCAAGAGATCACACCTGATCCCATACTGACGTAGCACCCAGATGTGCTCTTCCTATCTGCAGCACTGCCTGCCCAGTCCAAATCAACATAACCCTAGAGGTTAAACTTTTGATTCGCATCATACTTGAGCCCATAATCAACTGTACCCTTTAGGTACCTCAGAATATGCTTTACAGCAACCAAGTGAACACTCCTCAGATCTGTCAGGAACTGGCTCAATGTGTTCACCGCAAAGCAAATATCTGGTCTCGTGTTCTTCAGGTACATCAAGGACCCAATCATCTGACGATACATAGTGATATCAACCGGCTCAGATGAAGCATCACACAGAAGCTTTAGGTTTGATGCCATAGGTGTGGCCATGGCCTTGCAGTCCATCATCCCGAACCTCTTCAGGATCTCTACTGCATACTTCCCTTGTCCAAGGAAGATTCCATATGCACTCTGCCACACCACCATACCTAAAAAATAGTGCATCATCCACAATTTCTTCATCCCGAACTCGGCAATCAATCTATCTTCACCTATAATAAACAGGTCATCCATATACAAAAGTAGTATCACTGGATTGCCTTCCTCAACGTTGTAGTAAAGTTTGGAATCCGCTTTACTCTTGGTAAAGCCCAAACTGGATAGAAAGCTGTCTATCATAAGTTCTGCACATATATGACTCCCTGTCATGTGTCTCAGAACCAAGTGGCTACTCCACATACACTTCTTCTTCAACTACACCATTCAAGAAAGTTGTCTTGAAATCCATCTAATGTATCTTCCCTTTCATCACTATAGCCAGAGCAAGTACGGATCTAATGGAAGTGTATGTGGCTATAGGAACAAAAGTCTCTATGATACCACCTGCAGCATGCTTGATCTTGTAGATCCTCTTGGAAGTCACTATAGACTCCCCTTTAGGTCTTGGGACTGCATCCCAAACATCTTCATGATCGACTGGTACTCCTCGATCATGGCATTCTTCCCAGATCCTGGGAACTTCAATATCTTCAATGTTTTCAATAGATAACTTTGTTGCTGAACAAATGTTGTAGTCCTTCTTTTGTAGGTGATGGTATACGATATTTCCTACACAACAAGTTAAATTGCATAATTAGAAAACATCTCATAGTTTTCAAAACAAATTCTTACACATAAAGAAACATGTCATATAGTCATGCAATTATCTTAGCCAATGCTTCAATACAACATTTATCCATATCCCGTAACTTTCTAGATGCCTTCCAATCTCTACCGAAACATTGTTAAGAGTGTGCACAACTCCCAACATGTCAGCAAAGAGGTTTCATTCTAGATAAGTAGCAATGGAATATTGTACAGTGCCATAGGCTACTTACCCATGTATATTAGTAGTATACTGTTCATCAATGCAACTATTCTAATATGCATAATACACAACCTAATTCTAGGAACATGAGTATATACATTATTGAACAGTATTATTTAAACAATGCAAGGAATGATAATTCAAATACTTATCTTTGTTTGTTTGTTGGGTTGACTCTCTCTCAGTCTTTACTTCTTTTCTGCAACTCCATTCTGATGTGGATTGTGAGAAGTGGTCAACTCCCTCTGAATATCTGCATCCTTGCAGAAACTACTAAAGTGTGCTCCTTCTTGATCTTTGCTTCCTTGCAGGAACAACTGGAGTGTGCTCCCTCTTGATCTTTGCTTCCTTGCAGGAACAACTGGAGCGTGCTCCCTCTTGATCTTTACTTCCTGGATTACCTATCCTTGAACTTATATCCATCACTATGCATGCTTATTAGTATCATCATCGTGTTATCCTCGAGGTCTCGTACATAATCACACATTCATTAGTATAATCTTAATGCTATCAAAACACAATAATCTTAAACATGTATAGTCATGATCATTTTCAAACACAGATAATAAACATTAGTATTCAAGGTTTCAGGGAAGTCTTCTTTTATTCATGCATATTCTTATTTGATCATAGGACTCTTCTGGTTAGTTAAATCATCAAAAAATGCATAAACCCTTGATTACTTACATTTCTAACTTTATGAATAAACATAACCAATCATACCAAGTATACTTATATAAGGGATCCTAACACAAGGTAGAATTCTAACTTGATATAGGAAAAAACATACCTGGATTGGTATGTTAGGTAGTTATGTCTAACATACCCACATGATGTCTTCTTGTTCTCTTCAATGGCTTGTGCTAGTAACTTGCATATCTCATAGGTTAACCATTATAGAACCAAGTTATACATACCTCGTAAGTAGATCTTCTAAGTGATCCATGACAATGGATGAATCTTTGTCTTCATGTCATCATGATCATATGTTCTTGAACTAGAACATGATTTGTCTTTCTTGGTGTACCTTTCATGTTAGCGGACAACATAAACCTCCTACAACACCATAATGCATTAGTACAATCATAAGTGTCAACACCCTAATCAATGAATATCTTCTATCATGCATTCATAATTTTATTAAGGTGATACGACAAGTCTAAATTTAATCAAGATTGTACTAACTGTAATAACATGAAGACAAACATACCATAAACTTAATCATGAACAAATCTTGAAACATACCTGGATAAGTCATACCTGTCGAGATTGCTTGTAATCTTCTTATGTAAGGCCTTACCCTCATCTCCCTCTGAAACAGGAACTTGTTCACTTATGCAGGTGACCAATCCATTCTCTTCTAGGA
Organism: Larix kaempferi; assembly: GCA_027924585.1. Taxonomy (NCBI): domain Eukaryota; kingdom Viridiplantae; phylum Streptophyta; class Pinopsida; order Pinales; family Pinaceae; genus Larix; species Larix kaempferi. The sequence continues at coordinate 20,971,634 of BSBM01000445.1, forward strand.
TTAACCCAATCCACTTGATTTGCAGGAACTGGATCTGGAGTTGGATTAGGGTTTGTCACAGAAACCCTAAAAATTCAAACTTTGAATTTCAAACTTCCGAAAGGATAAAAATATGCACCTTGATGAGCTGATCATGCTGGTATACTCAGAATTTGAAAAATGCAAAGTTTCACCCCTCAAATTTGCCTTTGAAACTTCCGGATTCACTAGACATGACCCCGAACTAGGGTTTGATAAAGCCCACCCTTCTACCCAATCAAAAGGTTCGATCCGAAGCTCTAAGCTTCTAGTTTTTTGAGGAGCTTCCAGCCATGGTCACAGATTTCAAAAATTTTCATTTTTGCAGAAGCCCTAATTTTCCACTTTTATGATCAAAGTCCCGAACTAGGGTCTGATCAAGCCCGGCCTTCTGCCCAACCAAAAATTCTGATCTTGGTCTCTAAATTTCTATTTTGATGAGTAGCATTCAGCCGTAGTCTCCGATTACAAAAATTCCAACTTTCTCCGAAACTCTAAATTCCGGAAGCCATGAATGAAGGTGCTCAAAAATAATTCTGTTTTGACAGAAATATGTACGTGATTGTTTCTGGTGTAACTCTGAACTTTTCAATCCACAGGGTCTGAAAACGTTTCCTGTGATAGCCTGACCTGTCATCTTTCCAACCCCACAGATCTGACCTCAAATGGATTCTCTGAGAGAGAGTTATGTCAAGTGTCGCAACATGACCTGTTTATGGGATAAAACAGGAGAGCGAACTTGTACAGCGTGCCATGTGTCACTAGTTCAATTTCGGCCTCTAAACAAGTTACCTGAGAAAGTACAATCCGTGCACTACCTGTCAGATTTTACGAAATTTCATTTGGAGTTTCCTAGCCCAAGTTATGACCTTTTTTCCAAGGTCACGTGTTTATGACTAAGATCTGGAAGAGGCAAAAACCCTATATTGTACAGATCATAAGTCACAAAGTACAACGAATTAGAGGTTGTCTTTTGGACACAAGGTACATGGGGATCTTAGCTTCTCCCTGTACGATTTTCAGACCTTGAAACCTCGCCGAAATTTATTTATAGAGAAAATGCTACGATGACTGGTTTTTGCTATATCAAGCCCTAGCTTCGCAATTGCAACAAGTGTCATACATGCCATACCATGCCTTCTTTCAGACTAGCTCTCATACCATGTTAATTTTTCAAATATCCACATTCGCATCTAAAATTTCCATACAACCTAACACACATGTGTAAACAATTATAATATACTATTATAATCTTTTAACTATTACTTCCATCCTTTTAATATATATGTTATCCAAAATTCACATCTATAATTTATAATATAATTTAAGCACATAAAAACATGTTTACAATATACACAATTTTAATATATTTTCTAGCTCTAGCCGTCTTTTCAAACTATGTATGATTTAAGCACGTAAAAACATATTTACAATATACACAATTATAATATCTTTACTAACATTATCCGTCTTTTCAAACTATGGTCTCACACAAATTTTAGACCACCATTCAGTTTTGCGTTAGATGAAAAGAGCAGAGCATTTTAAAAATTTAATTAACAACACATAATAGAAATCTGGATATGTCAATATGTATTCGAACAGCTACGCAGAGGATGTAAAGGTCAGGATTATACATGGGAACATCCTTTATTCCATTACATTATTTTCCAAATATAGGACATGCATCCTTTCCATGTGAAATAAAAGAATATACATTGTAAATTTTAAATCTTACTACGTATGCAAATATAAATACAATATATCTCCAATACTATAGATATACAAATGCTTTTCTTTTCCATGCATAATTTTACATATGTCATCTTTCATATGACAATATATTATATACCATTATTCAGATTCATAATTTGTCATACATGTACCAAAACAAGTGATTTATTTATGAACATAACCTACCATTCTATGGAAAGTAAATAAGGATTTCTCCTTAAGCATCACATAACCCAACCACTAAAACACTAATTATATTTCATAATCCTCGCTCATTTCATATAGACATAATATATATAATTCAACTAGGATCATCCACTCTATATCTATCCCGATTAAAATGCATTCCTTAACACAACTTCTCCCAACATATAGATGTTCATTCTATTGGTGTAACTTGCCCATATACTTACCCTATTACTATACGAGTCCCTTAATATTTTATTAATAACCCAATCCCAATAAGTGACTCGATTCCTTTGTTGCATCGATATATACATTTACAAAGAATTCATTCATATTTTATTTGATCATTATCATACCAATATATATATTTCCACAAAGATTTCATTAATATCTTGCTAGAATATTTTCTTACCAATATATATATCTACAAAGATTTCTTAATATCTTATTAGAATATTCTCCTACCAATATATATATATCTACAAGATTTCTTTTATGTGTTATTTGAGTATTGTCATACTAATAAATGTGTTTACCAAGATCCCATTAATATCTTATTGGAATATTGTCATATCAATATATATAATTCACAAGATTTCTTAATATTTTATTTGAATATTGTCATTCCAATAAATATAATTCACAAGATTTCTTAATATTTTATTTGAATATTGTCATTCCAATAAATATGTATTCACAAAGATTTCACTAATACTTTATTCAAATATTATTATTATAAATACAAGATTCTCATACATCTATTAAGAGTGTATACTTATAGTAATACTTAAATGTTCAATCTCTTCTACATTCAATAAGTATTCTCTATGTCAATTTAACCTTTTCATACTCATATGATTAAGATATCTACACATATATTAATCTAACAACAATATAAATTCTTAATTGTAATTTACCTCGTATTTAATTTATGTATATAAATTAGTGCTAAATACACGTTTACATTCCATTTAAAAAGAGTTCAGCCACTATATAGTGTACATGTTATATAAGAAGAGAAGTCTATATAATTGACTTAATTAGATCATTTAAGAGGAAGAACTACTTGTCACACTTTTATCTCAATTAGATAACTAAAAAGACGAATCTGTACAATCTATAGAATTTTATTTTTTAAGAAATAACCAGAGGGATAGCTGTCTACCACCTATTTTCCTACCTCCTTGAAATCTCTGCCAATTTAAGTAATTTGCAAGAATAATAAATTACCCATACTAAACTATGAATTCGTATACATATTTATTTATAAATTGAGCTTAAATATGGGGTATCAATTGAATATAGAACAAGAGCCACGAGGTGGCAATGTCCGTAACATTGCTACGTGTTTGTTACAATTGCTTTTGACAGAGTTCACTTGATTGATGGGAGAACTGGTCCAGTTCGTTGTTACAATTGTGCTCAGCTTGGACATATTGCATGAGATTGTTCTCAGCCCCAGAAACCGAAAATGGACACATGCGGGGATATAATCTCAAGCTCATTAAGCACTAGGAAGCATGCAATATACAAAAGAATGCTAACCTAGTAAATGTACAAGTCAAAATAGTTCAACATTATAAAGGATCTTTTACAGGATGTTATTAAGGTGTTTACATTTTTCCATAGTCTAGACTTTAATCATTGGCATTGGCTTTGATATTTTGCAACTTACACCCCTTACTTCCTCATAGAAGCAATGTGCATCACTGGCCACCTTGTTTTTACAGAGAGCACTAAGCAAAGAATTGAGATCATTAATGTCTAGTTTGTAACATAAATCCATCATTCCTCTAAAGGTCCGCATGGCATCTTACGGTAGGTGAGCTCTTGCATATCTCTTCATTATAATGGAGAAAGCTTTGTGAGTGGTCGGAAGTCCCTCTTACCAAGTTTTTACTTGCAAGCCAATAGATCCCCATTACAAAGTTTTTTCTTGCAATGCGAGCTCTTTACCTTTCGATAATTGATCTTTACCTTACATATGTTATCCAATATCTTTTTTGCATAATATAATTTGTGAAGTATTGTGGTTTTTTATGAAGCAATTAGCCTGATTAACCTTGAAAACCTAATTAATGTAGAGATACTCCCTCTTCCATATCTCATAACGTGAGTCTACCTCCAAAGAGAGTAGGAGTTATCGTTTTTTTATAAAATATATGACAACTAGACTTATCTCTTTTGGTTCAAACTTAATGGAACTCTTTTCCCTGCTGCAAACTTTCATCCCTATGTGACATCCCACATTGGGTGACTAGAGCTATATCTTTGAACTAGAATAGCGATAGGAAACGCTTCTCCAGAAGAGAGACCGACCAATTCATAAGGTAAGGTCAAACCAACTTGCTTGAAAATTTCATGACGTGAGAGGTTTCAACCAAGTGGAGTTTTGTATGTTGATCTTACAATAATGTGGTAGACATTATGCCATATATATTCTCACCCTTGTTAGGTATTGGTGAGTCATTATCGTTCATTTTGCTTTAAAAAATTAGGTATTCATAAATGGGATATCAATCACAGAGGCTTATGAGGGAAGCATGCACTAGGAATCCACTCTATAAAATTAAATTTATATGATCCAAAACAACTTATTAAGCAGTATAAGAATAGAATTTACATTTAACAAATACATTAAACTTTTCATTATATATATATATTGCATTTTTTATATTTAATTTTAAAATATTGTATTTTGCAATTTTTTTTTAATTTTTAATTTTAACTTAGTTTTAAAAGGAATTGTAAATTAATTTAATAATTTTAAAACTTTTACTAAAAAAGTAAATAAAATGTATGGAAGGTAGTGAATAAATACCCACTACAAGTACTTCTTCAAAAATATTGTTTTCTTGACCATTGCTATTATGATAGTTATGTAATTATAGGAAGAGTGTTATATGAAGATAAGATTGAATTGGTTTGTGGTGTGAATAGGTTTGTTGCTAGGATTACAAATGATACATTTTGTAATTAAATTATGAAACATAATAACTAACATACCTTTGAAGTGGGGCAAATGAAATGATGGAATCATTTCTTTATGTATATGTTGAAATGATGGAATTTTTAATGCTTTGAGATGGATACCAACATGATGCATCGATGTAAGTTGAGTTTTAGTTACATACATTTAAGATGATGAGATGAAGCTTTTTACCTATACATATTTGTATAAAATGCTTCATTTAACTAATAATAAATATGGTTAGGTACATAATAACCATTTTGCACGAAAATATTGGGCATCCCAAGCTAATAAAATTTAGCTGGAAAACATTTAATAACTATTGTCAAAATTGTACACAAAAATAGACCTATAAATTCTCTCTTTGACATAATACATTTTAGACATTATCTATTTATATTATTTGTGAGGAATGTTAACCATAACAATATTTCTAGTAGAACCAAAACATTTGAATAGAAAAACACTTTATATAAAACCCCCTTTAACCTACTAGAACCAAAACATTTGAATAGAAAAACACTTTATATAAAACCCCCTTTAACCAAAACATCTAGATGAAAAAAAACACTTTATATAGTACCCCTTACATTTTAAGACAACGGCTTATAAACCTAATAAATAAGTTATAATACAAATAAAATGAATATCCAACCACAATTAATTTAATATATAAATAAAGTATTTACAAATGCTTTTGACCTCTAGATAATCCCTCCTCCCTCTTATATTCTGGCAGTAGTTCCTAAGACAGTTCCCACGATAAAACGACTGTTGTGACATTCATACAGTAGGCATAACCAGGTCCTCCCTAGAAGCAATCGAGGTATGTGATTAAGTGTATTCAGACACTGGAGCTCCTTGCAGGAGTAGCTGTGCTGGAAGAGGAGGTTGTTCGTCTTGAGGAACAAATTGTACATTTAAGGCAGGGTTTGTATCAGGAGGCTGTTTATATCTCATTATCCATGAAACAAATATAACCTGTTGAAAATGATGAACAATCTATAGCAAAGAAGCTAGAGCTTCTTAGGTCTCCTTCACGGGGTCACCATTCTGTCCAAGAAAGTCAACAAGGCAAAAGAGAGTTCGTTGCTGGAGGTTTGCTTCCCCCTATAAATGAATCCTCACCTGATGTGGCTTCCCAAACTGGAAGTGTACATAGAAGGAAAGCATCATTTGGCTCTGGCTCTGAGGCCAATGGCCTTCATATTGTAACTCAAGCTACAAATTTCAAGCATTCTCCTCACAAGGGGGTTGCAGAGGAGGCTCCAAAACTGTCGAAGGGGGTGCAAAAGAGTTTGGGGCCCTCAGAGCCTGGCCATGGAAAAGAGAATCAGCTGCATTTAAACCCTAGAAATCCACATTCTTTGCCTCGATTATCAAAACCAGGGACTACATCTCAAAAATGGTCTCCAAAGGACAAGAAGGCTTCCAAGAGGCATATACATACTCTAAAAGTACAGGTATTGAAATTTGAGACATTCTTATAATATGATTTGTTATATAGGCTATCGCAAATATGTCCATGATTTTAATTTCGGTTTATCTTTCAGTTTTCTTCTCTTTTTGTTTCCAAAGTTTTACAGTTACCATTCCAGAATGAAATTTATAGGAATGGGCGCTCATTCATGTTTTTCTGAAAAATTCTGCCAGACAGAACATACTATGTTAATTTGTAATTTGCGAGCAAAAAATGTGCCCGGTTTGAGTTCTTTACAAGATTCGAAAGACATGGATCCCAACAGGATTTCTGAAGAGATGGTGAAATGCTTGTCGAGTATCTTTTTGAGACCGTCGCTTATGGACATCGTGTTGGGGCCGTCCCCTCTTTTGTGTATCTGCTCAGAAAAACTTGCTTTATCATTGGAGAGTCTTGGCATTCGACCAGGTATTGATAAGGTGTAGCAAGGGTCGAGGTTAAATGGAAACGAGTCTGCAACTATTTGTTTATGAAATAGCATGTAAGTGTAAAGATAGACATTCAAGTAAAGTTATAACTTGAACTTACCAGGTTTGCTGTGTGGATTTTGTGAGCAAGCGGAAATTGCGTGTTGAAATATCTCTGAGGTCGGCTTTTCACAATGACGACCGACTTCTCCCAGCAGCATCGAGAAGGTAATCCTTTAACTCGTCTTGTTAGATCTGTTTGAGATGCATTTGTCTTAAGCTCATTGATATCATGTATAAACACTAATATAAATGACAAAAATCTGTATCAGAATTTTGAAAAACAGAATTGATTCTAATATATAACATACATATTGGTCCTTGCTCTGCATACAATTGTGAAGGCAGGAAAATTGGGTGGATGGGGATTGAGCCATAGTGCACTGTCTCTGAAGATTAACCCTTGCCTCCATAGCTGGATGGCTGGCTTGCCACCATAGCTCGATGGCAGTAGTCTTTGCATATTCGGTAAGAAAATGTAAGCCTAGTTTTAATGCTATTCTTGCATTTCTCTGCAAGTCCTTGCATATTCGGTAAGAAAATGTATTCTAGTTTTAATGCTATTCTTGCATTTCTCTGCAATTACGTTTTATTTTCTCTGCATTGTACAAATGTATAAGTTCTAAGGAAGGGGCAGTGTCAACGGTGGTGATGACCATGAACAGGTGGTGGCGCATGGCGATGGAGACAGAGGGAGGTGCATTAAACACCGTTTCCAATCCCAAGATCGGTGGCTATCAATGCATGGCGGTGGAGACCGAGGCGGTGGCGGTGGAGACCTCTCTCATCCAACACGGGGACTTACTTAGATTGAATGTATTAAAAAACTTTCGCATAGCCAATAAGCCCGCCGTCGGCTGGGCAATAACGCTTCAATTGGATTAGCCAATCATAGGCTAGACAAATGAATATGCAAAATCTAAAAAAAATTCAATGTCCAATGTAAAAGTTAGGAAATATTGCAAAATTAAATCAGTCGACGGTAAATTAATGGCCAGTCAAAACATATCGAATACAATATATCTGCAGGGGCCTTCGGCAGGTATAATAAATAAGGATGGGGGCACCTATTAACTTTGTCCTCCCGGCAGGGTTTGTCGTGTATATGTTTTGAAGTAGAAATCCAATGACTAGCAACTACGGGATGGCACATACAACTATGGGTCACAGAACAGGAAACTCATCCAATGCTATGGATGAGGCTAAGAAGTCAGCCTTAAGTTGTTTTTATTTGTATAAGGGATGTATCCTATGGCATTACTAGATGGACGAACCAATTCATTCAATTCACCACGATGCTATAACTACTTTTCATTCATTCTGATTCCAGTTGAGTTACAGAGACATGATGTGCGTTTTGTTTTTCAATGAAATAATAAATGTATTCACAGATTTAATTTTAAAATGAAATAATAAATGTATTCACAGATTTATTTTAAAAAAGTTTGACTGAATTATTTTGTTATTATTATACTGAACGGAGTAAGCACGCAACAGCTCAATGGATTTGTTGCAAGAAAGAAGGCCGAAGGGATTTAACGAGAATTAATAACCGCTTGAAAATGAAATGCATAGACTCTAAAAACTTGTCATTAGCCAGTCTCATAATTCTATTATCGATATGCATCACATGTGGGGGTGATATATTATTATTTTATTGTGAGACCCGTTCCTTCATCAATGGCAAAGTTAGCCGTAGAAGCAGCGGGAGGAAAGGAGGGACAAGCGGCAGAGATAGGAGCAGGAGCAATGATAAAGGAAGGAGTTTTACCTCTTTCCTTCATTGTGCCCTGATTGGACTGTTTGGTAAATCGGTGGCTCCTGTCTTATCTTATTCTCTGTGTAGTTTGGTTGTGGCACACGACTTCGGTCCCTCCAAGTGTATATACATCGTTACATGCTTGAGTGAGCCAAAATTCTTCACAGGAATGAAAGGCAGAAGTGGGCATAGTGCTGACTTTAATATGACGGATTCATGGTATATTTTTTATTCTCACAAAATCTCGAAACGGCCTCATATATTATTGGCTTCCTTTATATACTCAGAAAATCGTTGCACAAGGAGCCAAATAAACCTTTTTCTATTTGAAGATTTCAACACATGAAAATTTTGCTTGAGGGTTTGTAGGTTTGGATGATATGTGGCATGTCTAGTGGCTTCCATACTAGGCCTAACAACATGCTATAGCAGCCCTAATCCATGACAACAAAAACAATAAAATATTGGTGTTGTAACCCTAAGCGGCCCTCCAATACTGCTGAGTTTGGCTACCTTAACCGGCCTATTCGGCTCTCATCATAAGTGCTACAATAAACCTTCAATTCATCCTTTTATTTCACATGGTCAGTGACTTTATTTTGATGACAAAAGATAAGACTTGAAATGATACTATTCGTCTCTCCTCCTACTGCCATAGCAAACTCATAATTTAACCATATCTTTTCCAGTATTTGGTTCTTAACATTTATATTTCTCTCAACGCCATACTGCTGATCATACTCTGCCTTCTCTATTGGTAGCTCAGCATTTCATTCTCTGTCTTGGAAATTGGTGTAATTAGTTTGAGGATAATATTCGACCAATCTGGAGTCAACCATGCATTCCTTGCCTTCTTAAAATAATAATACTTCTTTTTATTCAATGAGTGCCATCCATATTCGGTTGCAAAATGTGGTGAATGTAGTCATTTGTACAAGCCATCTCTTATTTTGGATGGAATATATTCTTGTGACAGAAGAGGAAATGATAGGGCTGATATTGCCTCAATCTCAAATTTGATGCCTTTGATCCACATCATGTGCAGTTGATATCAGAAAAATTTTAACTTCAAGATTCAAGATCCATCTTCGTAAATTATGAAAGTTGGAATCCTAAGAACACAAGAATTATATAAAAAAGCCCTTATCTAAACTGTTTTAAGTGGCTGATCTTCATACCTCCATTCTGGAGTGTGCTTCTGCAGATAGCATCTTTCCAACATGACTTCGGCTTTCCTCCTATCTAGATAGTGTAAGGTAAATTAAGGAAGAATATTATCATTCAGGGAATTTAATATAGAGGAATAATTAAAGGCATTGATTAAAATGCTTGATAAAAGACAGCAAAAGTTTTGCCAATAATTCACTCATCGTGTAACAAACAATAGTCACATGTCTGTGTCAATGGACTAAGACATCTATCGGGAATTTTGAAGGTCTCACAGTCTGAAGGGAAAGCTCCAAGCCAGCGAATCTCTGGTGCCGACAATGCTTTGGCTTCATAAGCCATTTGCTTTCATAAAAAGAAAGGGATGAATATTTTCATAGTTAGTTTTCCATCTACTGCATCTCTAAACACATATACCGCTATCTCAATCCCCATACACCATACTACACCATACACAAACCTTAAGTAGCTACGTGGTACACTAAATGCAAATGCTACAGTCCAAACCTTAAGTAGCTACGTGGTACACTAAATGCAAACGCTACAGTCTTACATAATGGATACCAGCCCCTTCGGTCTTCCGTTCCTACCCACTTAATAGTAGTTCTTATTGTTTTCATATCCACATTTACATATGTAGTCAATGGATAGTAGCTCGTATGGTCTTGTGTTCCTAACTCCATTAGTTTATTTTTTCCAGATTGACAATTACATATATGAGGGAAAATAATTTTATATCAGTTTAGTTTTTACAAATTTTCAATAACATATAATTGAATTGAAAAATTGAAAAATTACATTCGAGGAAAAGCAATTCGATATTACTTTATGTTTTTTCTCAAATTTACAAATAAGTATAATAAAAAATTGACACATGAAGAAATTGAAGGCATCATCTTCTAGAAAAATTTTGCATTCTGAAATTTAAAGAGGTATTGAGGTGATTTATCAATTTTTTTAAATATATATTCCTTTTGTTTCAAGTTTCTAAATATTAATTTATGTTTTTCAAATACAAAATTATATATAATTAAAAAAATAACATATAAAGAAAGATGATGACATCATAATTTTCCACCAGTTTTACATTGTGGAGTCAAAGTGGATATGAGAGTGATACATTATAAAGTCAAAGTGGGAATGGAGGTGATCTACCAAACTTCTTTTTGTTTATGTGTAAGGTATTATAATTGAAAGATGGATTACATTCAATAATTTTAAAATTATATATTCAATAATTTTTGTTTAAAATGATATAATTTTAAGTTTTATAATTTTAATATATACAATTTTTTATTTAAATGAAATTAGATTAATTATATATTAACCTAAATTTAGTTTATATTTATTTATAATTTTTTTTTTTTGAAGATAGCAAAATTTATTATATCATAATTTAGTTGTCAAATTTATCATATCAAATATGACTTTTATTTGCAATACTACTTGTATTACTTCTATTCACATGATGCTTTTAGGTATTGAGCTCTTAACCTCTTTCTTACTAACTCTTAATCAATCATAAATATTTTTTGATCTTACTCCAAAACCATATTTATAGAATATATAAGCCATAAAATCAATTTGAGAATACACTTTTCTCATCCTCCTACAATTTAGGAAAAGCATAAATACTAGTCTACCACAAATTCTAAGATATAAACACCTATCAGTGTAACTAGTTAACTAAACTAGTTTTTATATTTTTAATTAAATTAAAACCAATAATATTAAATAACATTTTTAATTTCACTTATAATCATATGGGTTTATCTTGCTAATGAGTTTCACTCAAACATAGTTGTTTGAGAAGGTTATAGGCATTCAAAATTGGATAACCGTATGGAGAGTTTTGGTTTAACATAAGCTTGAAATACTTTAAACTTTACTAATATTACTAAATTATGATTACCATTATGGGGATTCTTTTTACATAAAGTATAAAGAATGTTGAAGTGTGAATGGTGATTTTATCAAAAAAAATTGCTACTCATTTTACATATATAGTAAAAAACAATGTTAAAGTATGAATGGTGATTTTAAATCTTAATGTTAAAATTCTTCAAAACCTACAATGTTAAAGTGTGAATGGTTATTTAAAATCTCAATGTTAAAGTGTGAATGGTGAATTCTCCAAATAAATAAATAAAAATCTTCCCCACTCATTTTGCATATATAGTAAAAACAATGTTAAAGTGTGAATGTTGATTTTAAATCTCAATAGTGTGAATGGTGAATTCTTCAAAACCTACCATGTTAAAGTGTGAATGGTGAATTCTCCAAAACCTCTTCATGTTAAAGTGTGAATGGTGAATTCTCCAAAACCTCTTCATAGTAAGTAAGGTTTGTGGATTTGAGAAATCAAGAAATAAATATTAATAAAAAAGAGGAGGAAATGGTTAGAGAAGGTGAAAGGATGTGAAGAGACATAAGGTTAAATAAATTGATAAGTGAAGGTAATAAATATAGGATTAATAGGATTAATACTAAAATTTAGAAAAAAATAAGACTAAAGAGTTAAGCAAAAGTTAAAAGAGATATTTAAAATATGGAAAGCCATTTATTTGAAAAATTCAAAGTAGAGTAGTAGCAAGAAGATAATATTTTAAAAATATGGAGGGGCATTTATTTGAAAAGAGTAGAGCAAAGAGATATTAAAAATATAGAGGAGCATTTACTTGAAAAATTCAAAGTAGAGACAAAATATAAAATAAAATAAATCAAGAGATGGACGATTTAGAAATAGTATAAGAACTTGAAAAAAGGTAAGGGGTTGAAATTGAGAAATTACAGGAATTAAGAATGAAGAATTCAGAAAGGGAGGGGGGGAGGTTAAGCGTTAAGAAGAATGAGAGGAGAAAAAAAGATGGACGATAGGTTTACAAGATTGACTAAGCTTGTATCCATCCTTCTATTAATATTGGAAGGATGTTTTCCAATTTCAAGGGCTTCTTTGATGAGATGAGATGAGTAATATAGGGTTGATGCTAAAATTTTGGCTTGATTGAAACATATGAGGTGTTTGGAGTTGTGGGAGTGCTTTGCTATAGCGAATTTGGAAACACGGTTGTAAAGGGTGTCAACAACATGTTCTTTAAGACATGATTGGATAGATCTTCCTATTTGGCTAATGTAGGATTTGCCACAGGTGCAAGGAATTTGGTAAATGGCAAGGGAAAGAAGAGGGTCAGATTTATCTTTGATGCTTTTAAATAATTGTTTGGGGGTTTTCTGAGGTTGGAAAAGGGACTTGATATTATTTTTTGCTATGATTTTCGAAATATGATCAATGATACCATGAATGTAGGGGGGCAAAAAAAGAATTCAATATATGGAATATCTTTAAATCCCAAAAAGTCAATGTTCAAAGTAGATGAAGGAAAGTTGTTGGGTCACATAGCATCTAAAGAGAGTATTTGAATTGACACAAAAATGATTATCGCTATTCCCTTTCCTACAAATAGAAATGTGGTTCAATAATTTTTCAGTAGGATCAACAGCATAAGACGATTTATTCCAAACTTGGAAAAAATAACCAAGCCAATTTCAAAGATGCTTAAGAAGGAGAGTGATCTCTATTGGAGCAATGAAAGGAAGTGGGCACTTCATCAAATAAAGGAAGAAATCATGTCAAATCTTGTTTTAATAAGTTGTGATTAGTCTAAGAAGTTTCAAATTTTCTCGTTTGTTTTAGAATATACTATTATCATTGTTTTATTGTAGAAGATTAAACATTTTTTTAAGAAACCTATATAATTTATGAATAAGAGCCAGAGACAATTAGAAGTGAAGTAAAAAATCATGGAAAACTAGGCTCATTACACAATGAAGAAGACTCTCAAGATCGCAGGATCCAAAGGATATTTAATGAATGACATTGAAGGTAAGAAGAATGTGTTAATGCAAAGGAACATGATTCGAACATTCCCTTCTCCATTGTTAAGTTTCATTATCTACCCAATGAAATTGTAGAAGAAACTCTCATTACACACTGAAAACATTGGATGACATGGATGTTCAAGGGAATATATCTTCCCATTACATACTATAAACATTGGATGGAATATTATAAATAACATGATCAACTTTCAGGTAATTCCTTAGTTCAAGATACATTTCTCCAATGTAGATGTAGGTAATATTTAAAGGATACACTTTTTGGCTATTTTGAAAAATCCAAATTCTTTTCTAAGACATTTCATTTAAGATGACATTCTTTGAATATTTGAATCTCTTACTAATCCCATTATATTGTATGGATTAAATATTTTGGATACCTTCTCGTGTGAGACGAATTGGGAAAATAGGCTTCAAATTTTGGTGTATTAGTGGGTTAATGGGTTAACAAGTTAGTAGCACATTAGTAGGTTAATGGATTAGCAAGCTAGGGGTTACGGGATAGTTGATTAGTGGCTTAGTGGTTAGGGGTTAGTGGTTCAACGGTTTATGTGTTATAGGGTAATGGAATAGTGGATTAGAGACTAGTGGATAATGGTTTAATGGTTAGTGGGTTAGGTGTTAGGAGTTAATGCTATAACCCTATTTGATTACCCTTGCTTGAGTTGCTAATCACACATTATAAATTCAATGTTTGTAGTGAAGAATATTATTTTGAGACTTGTTATGCTTCAATTGGAGAATCCTCCCATGCACCCCCACCCTTGTGTGTAGTTACTATCGGTGGGAACCTATGCTTTTCCTTAAAGAAATCTATGGGTGCCCATGTTTTTCCTTGAAGCAACCTATGGGTGCCCACAATATGTCAAAAATAAATGTGTGGGCACCCTTAAAATGACCATAGATAGATATTCTTATCTTTCAGGACAGTTAGGTTCAAAATCAAGGATATATAAGTGCACATACGCATAGATCCCACTCAAAACTTGTACACATGTATGATATAGTACAAAATGTACAAGTTTTGAGTAGAATGCATGGGATATGTACACTTGTATGTCCTTGATTTCGATCCTAAGTGACTTGAACCACTTTCTTGTATGTCCTTGATATACATTCATGCTTGGATTTTCATGATTAATAGATGAGTTTTGTTTAAAATAAGAACATTGCATGAATTCACGTTCAAGGATTGCTAGCAGTTTTTGTTTTAGGTCATAGGAGGAGGTCAATTCTCATTTTTTAGAACTTATTGGAATATGAAGGATGCAACTTGACTTCACATCCTATATCATACTATCACTCAACAACATACAAACTCGTTGTTGTAGAATCCCATTTCGTGTTGATGATTTTGTGACTTGTTCTTGAGTTGTGTGACAACAATGAAAGAATTTCAAGTTATATCCTTTTTCATATACATTCTAAAAATTAGATGTTTTTCACACAAGTGGTCTTAATGAATCACCATGTGATGGCTGCTAGGTACTCCCTTCTTGTTCATGCTCTTGTATATTTTCTTATGATTCAAGGAAGTTAACCTAGTATCCCCCTTATTTTTGAAACAATTTCTCTCTTTGAAGAAGGCTTTTATCTTTGCACATGAAGCCACATCATGACCTTTCAATCCAAAAAGGAGTATATATCATAATAAAAACAATCTATTACCTTCTGGTATTTCTTCTTGCAACAACAATAAACAAGAGGCGATCTTCCTTATGACTACCTATTTGGTTTTCTCTCGTTATTTCATGCTTGCTTGCTTGCTTTACCAAGTGCTAGTGTAGTCTTATAATTCATGGTCATATTCTTGCTACCCTTCTTCAAGATTGCCCAAGATTGCTAGAGTAATGGGTTATTGCATACTCTCTTTGATGTTGTCTTTTCTTAACTTGAAGTGGAAATTGCTTTAGTCTCTTTTTACTTGATAATGGTAAGCTTTGGTCTCAATTTTTTCTCTAATAGAAGAATACTTTTGAAGAGTCTTTCTATCTACTTTAAATATTTTACATGTGTGTGATAACAGGCGATGTTGCCTTGTGGATTTGTCTACAATCGATTCTGACAGTACACGACGGGCCACATTAAGATCTTTTGTATGAGAAGTTTTTCCAATCAAATTAAATGCAGAATGTAGATTTCTAACAACATGACCATTGGCCTCTGAACTTATAACTACCTTTATGCCTAAAACTCTCCCAACATGAGCTAGACAATGTGATTTTAACAAAGCTAGAAACAATTGACATTTTGTAACATCCCAAAAATTAAAAATATTTGATATAGCCTAAATCATAAGAGAAATGCTATCTGCGAAATGAAAGTTATTTAACTAATAGATAATAACAGCTTCATAAAATTGTTGTATTTATTCTTAAACATAAAAAGATACTTGGTTATAAATAAGATGCGACAGAACAATGTTTATTTCGTTATGTGTAATGATCTGGTAACAATACTGATGAATTGTTTGCATATTTCTGAAGGGGTTCCTACAGGGTGCCCTAGGTTTTACTTAGCTTTGATAGCTAAAGCATTGGATTCTTTTCTTTCGCAGATCTGTAGGTAAGGTAATAGAGTAATTCCAATTATTCAAGACAAGTTATAAGCTTCAGCTAGTCGTCTCTGTTTTTAAGATAAATGTATATACTGCATTGCATTAAGATGTCGATGGTATGTAATTTTGGGTTTATAATCTTTATCGATCTATACTATTTTTATCCTAACACTTGTAAGTGTAGCTAGAGATATTTTTGCACTATACTTCTACTGTAATCGATGTTGTCATTCATTAGGGAAACAAATGATATGATCGTCATGTGAGATTCTACAATATAAAAGTTGCGACAAGCATGTGATAATGTTATCAATATGTTAGGGTTGAATAATAAGAGATCTAAAGTTGTGATAACGATGGTCTTCAAAATCCTTCATGACATGTTTCAAGTACTCAAATCATAAGTGCTACTAATAATTTTTTTGACTATATCACTGCATTGACAGGATAATAGTTTGATGTGTATTAGTGACCATATGGAATTGTTATAATACTTCTATGGAATACATGCTAGGGTTATAATGCCTAGTTATATGCAAATAGAAACTTAGTGCTATATTCTTCTATGTACATAATGAATTAATGTTAATTTAATATTTGAATATGAAATGGTGCACCCTAAGCAATTGGGGACTTAACGTTTAAAATGCATATAACATAGACAATATGTGTTAATGTTTGGATTCGATTCACATCGTGGTTATATGAATCCATCATAAGCTTTGGACCTATAGATTATAGTTGTTTTGCAAATTGTAACATAGTTTGGAAACTATATACATGGTTGTAATACCGTGATATGATTTTACTCTATGGTTTGAAACTTTACAGTGGTTGTATTACAGTTGTAATGTAGTAGTGATATAATCCCGAGATCATGCTGTCACCCTAACTTGGCGCTGTCATGAATTTAATGTTGTTGCAGTCGAGGGTCTGGCAGATGATACGTGAGATTCAGCATTAAATATAATCCTGTGTGATAGTAGTGGTATGCTTTGATGGCTCCTACGTGTTATCGGTTCCACGTGATATAGTTGTAAGATTGGTGATAGTTCACTGAGTTGTATGCTCAGCCTTGGTGATATGGCACTCCAACTATGCTGGTTATTTAATGAGTTTATTAATGGTGCTTGGTCGTATCTCTGCCTTGGTACTATCATGGCTTTGCTGGCTAAGTCTTGATCATTGATTTGTTGCCTCGATCGTTGAGATATGAAACCCTAAGGAAGTCTCGCAATAACGTTTGTTGTTTTCCTTAACGCATTCATTTGGTTTTTTTGTTTGGAGAAGAGGCCGAGAGGCCACTGGTTAGCAGGGCTCGACCCTGGGTGGTTTGTGATGGCTCTGTAACTACAACTCTACAATATTGATGGTGAAAATTACTGTATAAGTTGCTTGGGTTTGGAAGTTGTAAGGAAATGAAACCCTGAGGCTTTCATCATATGACAGGTTTAGGTTTTCAGTGAGATTAAACTCTAAGTTTGATAAAAGTTCAGTTGCATGTTGTTTTGTTGTGTTGGTTGGAGGAATTGGAAGCTTGAAGCATTCCATCCACCTATTAATATGAAGGTAAGTCGACTCGAAACACTGTTTAAATAATACAGTTTTGCTTTATCAACGTTTGTTAGAACTCGTTGTTAACTTCTTATAGTTTTGTGTGGCAGGTACTGCCTTCGTTATGGATTTACAGTGCTCGGTTTGATGGCAATGGATAGCATGATAAAAAAATGGTAAGCCCCGGTGGCAAACCCTCCGTAGGTTCTCCTGGCAGATTTGTGGCAAATGTTTGAAGTTGTAACACTTGTTCTGGAAATCGTGGTTCGAAACCTATGTTGCTTCGTGTTATGCCTGTTAGGTTACTTCTCGATTTGTAGAGTCGATGTAATAGTTTGTAGTGTTACTGTACAGTGTTTGGGTTCTAAGTTTTCAACTAGGCAATGTTCTTTCGTTAAAAAGGGTTTCAAACTCGGTTTAGTTGATAATATAAAATAATATTTTACAAAACTATGTTGCCGTGACTGTTTTGTGTTCGTTGTTTTTAGGCTTAGCACGTGGACAAAACCTGTGACTCGTCGATTTATAAAGTGGAAAGAATTTGTGTTTTAACAGACCTCTGTGTTCGAACTTAATGTAATATGATAATAGTTGTGCAACTAGGTTTGAACAAACCTATTGCTATCATTTTCTTTATGGACTGTGAACTCATGAAATGTTTAAACATTGGGAAAAGAAATCGTGTGCTATGTATGTATAATGAAAATACTGTTACTGTCTTTTAAACAATGGTTATGTGTTTGCAATACATGATAGGCTTCGGCCTATATGCAGCATCGTCGATTTGTAACAAATGTTGCTGCGTTTCAAACTTATGAATATTTTCCTAAGGGTTAGGGTTTCGTCCTCATTTTGTAATGTATAAATTAATGTTGCTTGTTGATATGTTCTCGGCATCAACTAGTGTTTGTGATTTCTGTTTGACTCTGCTCCTACAGACATTGTATTATTTAAACCCTGGAGATGATATTTGTAAATAAACTATTCGTCCTACAGGAATGATTTGATAAAAATGTTTGGTTTGTCTATTGTTAATAAAATAAAAGAAAAACTTGGGAATGGATACCAGAATGAGGTCTAAATCGATCCATAGGGACAATTTTCAGTTTAAATATGGTTGAGATTTGTTATCTAGATTTTACAGTTATCAAATGTACTGATAACAGTTCTATTTCCTACTCTAGTAGGGTAATGTGAAACTTAGAAATGCATAACTATTTGTGATAAGAAAGCATAACTTGGCTCTGTTTAAAATGTGAATTATAGAATTGGTGTAAACGTAGATGGTTTTGTACATGAATAATTTATATTTATTACTATGCATCATTTATAAAAGAAATTGATATCATTATGCTGTATGTTGGGATCTACTCCACAATTGTACGATATAGAAAATACTTCATATGGTTTTCAGAAAGGAAAGCTATTTATTTCTAAAAAAGTCTGATATTTATAAAATGTAGAAAACATACTGTAAATTTTGAGAATAATTGTTTGTGCAGAAATAACAAGGAAAAACACGGATATATGTAAACATAGAAAATTTACAATAAACAGTAACTTAAGAAAATACATCATTTGCATCTTCTCATTCACATGGCTAACTTGCCTATCATACCTATCTATTTTAATCTGTCTCTGTACTAGAGTACAATGTTGTTCCTTTTTGCATGGGAAAAAATGCAGAGGCTAAATTTCATTCATTCAAATCAAATTCATACAGAATTATTAATTTACTCAGGAAACTAAAATAAACTTATAAAATAAACAGTAAAAGTTAGATAAACAACAGAACTTAAAAATATACAAAATAGATAAGACAATAGAACCTGTAAATGACGATAGGGCCGACAAACACCCAAGGAGGCCTATTCTTCCCAACCTGTTTCAGAAGAAGCAGCTCAATTGCTGGCTTCTAGTGAACCCTCGAGCCTGATTTATGATCCAATAAGTGGTTGGAATCTGTGTAGAAGCAAGGCACTCAAAAATTCCTTCTCCACTTAGCATCAACCTCCTGAAATAACATGCCTGCTCCACTCAGCATCAACCTCCTGAACTCAATAAGAGTTTGGTAGACTCACAACATGATCAACAACATAGCATATCCCCTCATCAAATCTCTTGGGTGCAAACACAACAAAACCCCAAGGTAAATTCCTTGTCAGGAAAAGTGATGAACCTCAGTTCACAATTTGATGGCTATTATATAGACTGCCTAGGTGTTTAGTGGTCAGTTTGGAATAAATGAGCCTCAAGCTCCAGTCCCATCTTTCAGGGCACTATGACCACATTTCAAAGGAGTTGTCCCATACCAACAGCTAGTTAATTGCATCATGATGCTACCACTTGTCCATTGCCTTCTACCCCAGATTCCATTCCACCTAGTGGATCAGTAACCACTCTTTCAACAGTCCTCTTAGGTGTTTGTCTCCTATTTTATTTATTTAATAATAATATATTGTGCCAATTACAGTCATCCTTGTACACCTGTCCAACATAAAACTTTACAATAAAGTTATAATAATGTTTGTTAACACAAAATGTTTTCCAGCAAAAAGGGTATGTTACAAACACCCCCACTTAAGCTCAACATCATCCTCGATGTTGCTTATTCATCATCAAGTTCCTCATGGAACAGAACTGGATATGTTGCCCGCATATTACTTTCCAGTTCCCAAGTAGCTTCATCAGGGCTAAGGTGCTTCCATTGCACTTTTACTTGCCCTATGGTGCGATTCCGAAGCATAATTGTCCTCCGTTCGAGAATACAATCTGGTTCCACTTGAAAATCTCCTTCAGGTTCCACCTTTATGTCATCCAAATTCAGCACATGAGTAGCATCGTGCACATACTTCTTTAAAATAGAAACGTGAAAAACATTGTGGATTTTTAAATTATATGGCAATGCTAATTGATATGCAACAACTCCAATCCTTGATAGGATTTAGAATGGTCCACAATACCTTGGTGCTAATTTAGCACATCTCCCAAGCTTCAAAGAACTTTTCTTGGGCTTTACCTTTATAAAAACATGGTCTCCTACCTGAAATTCTCTTTCAGTGCGTTTCAAATCAGCATAGCTTTTCTGCCGATCTTGGGCAACCTTTAAGTTACCTTGAACCTGTTTCATGGTTAGCTCGATTTCTTTTAATAAATCTGGTCCTAACATCAATCTGTCTATAGGATTATCCCAAGAAATTGGAGTACAACATTTTCTTCCATACAAAATCTCAAATGGCCTCAACTTAGTAGATGCTTGATAATTATTATTGTAGGCAAATTCTGCTAAGTGCAAGTAGTCTTCCCACTTAGATGGTTGATCTTTAACATACAATCTTAACATGTTCTCTAAAATCTGATTTACCCTTTCTGTTTGACCATCAGTTTGTGGGTGGAAAGAAGTGTTGAAATTCAATTTAGTATTTAATCCTTTAAACAGTGCTGTCCAAAAATTGCTGGTGAACTTAGAATCTCGGTTTGAAATAATTACCTTTGGAATTCCATGCAAGCGAAAAATTTGCTTCATGAAAATATCTGCAATGTTAGAAGCCTTGAAAGTAGTTTTAACAGGAATAAAATGAGCAGCTTTACTAAATTTATCAACAACAACCATGATTAAATCATTCTGCTTTTGATTTTTAGGAAAACCTGTAATAAAGTCAATGCTTATAATTTCCCATTTCCATTTTGGAATTGGTAAGGGCTGCAATAGCCCAGTTGGATGTTGGTGTTCAGCTTTGATAGTTTGACATTCAAAACATCTAGCTATATATTCAGCAACTTCACTATTCATGTTGGGACAAAAATACTCCTTTCTTAACATAGTTATCATTTTCTGATAACCAGGATGCCCTGAATAAGGACTCTTGTGAACTTCATCTAAAATCATCAACTTAACCTTCGAAAAATTAGGTACATAAATTCTGTTTTTATATGTTAAGAAGCCTTTTTCATTAATACTGTAATATGTTATAACATTTTCAAATGAATTTTCAGCCACTTTATCATGTAATTTTTGGTAATTTTCGTCTTGCTTAATTCCTTTTTCGATCTGATTTTCCAAGTCAGTTTTAAAAGTACTGATTGCTACCACAAAACTCAATCTAGCATTTCTGCTCAATGCATCAACAACCTTATTCTCCTTTCCATTAATGTGATGAATCTCAAATTGTACTCGCTAAGGAAAGCTAACCACCTAGCTTGCCTTGCGTTAAGATTTGTTTGATCCAATAAATACTTTAAGCCCTTATTATCAGTCATTAAAATGAATTTTCTTCCGATCAAGTGATGGCGCCACGTTTTTAAAGCATGTATCACGACTGCCAACTCAAGATCATAAGTAGCATAATTCTTTTCATGTATTTTTAACTTCCTTGACTCAAAATCATTTGCATGACCTTCTTGACTTAAGACCCCTCTAAGTCCATCGTTGCATGCATCTGTGCATATGACGAAATCCTTATTGGGATCTACAATTTTTAAGATGGGTGCAGTAGTTAATAACACTTTTAACTTATTAAAACTTTCTTGGCACTTTTGGTTCCATATGAATTTCTTCCCTTTTTTCTGCAAAGAAGTGATGGGATTAGCAATTCTAGAGAACCCTTCAATGAAATTTCTATAATAACCCGTTATTCCCATGAATGACCATACATCCGTTACATTTTTAGGGACAAGCCATTCATTTATTGCTTTTATTTTATCAGAATCAATCGAAATACCATCTTTAGAAATTATATGACCCAAATACTGAATTTTATCTTTATAAAAATCACACTTACTGAACTTAGCGTAAAGCTGATGTTCTATAAGTACTTTTAAAATGATTTTAAAATGTTCATCATGCTAATCTTTAGTTTTTGAGTAAACCAGAATATCATCAATGAATACCACTACGAACTTATCCAAATATTTATGCAGAACGTTGTTCATTAAAAACATGAACACTGTCGGTGCGTTGGTTAGCCCAAAAGGAATAACTATGAACTTGTAGTGTCCATAGCGTGTTCTGAATGCAGTTTTGAATATGTCCTTGTCTTTTATCCGAACTTGATGATAACCCGACCTTAGATCAATTTTAGTGAATATATCTGCTTCGCGTACTTGATCAAATAGATCATCTATGTGGGGTAAGGGATACCGGTTCTTAATTGTCATTTTATTAAGCTGTCGGTAATCAATGCACAAACGCATGGTACCATCCTTCTTTTTAACAAAGATTACTGGTGCTCCCCAAGGGGACACACTGGGTCTTATGTAGTTTTTATCTATTAATTCTTTCAACTGAGATTTTAACTCATTTAACTCCAGAATATTCATCCTATAGGGAGCCTTCGAGTTTGGTACTGCACCGGGTACTAGCTTGATGGTGAAATCAAGTTCTCTTTTCGGAGATAATCCTGGAATTTCCTCCAGGAATACATCAGAAAAGTCCCTAAGGATGGGAATATCCTCTAATTTTAACTTGTCTTCTTTAGATGTGCACTCGTCATTAATAACATTAACAGCAAACATTTTACAACCTTTTATGGCAGCGCTCTTTACTTGTAGAGCAGAAATCTACCTTACTGAAATATTTCTATGAATTCCTTTTACTGTTTCTGAATTACCTTCATTATTTACACATGTAAAGGATTTATCATAACAATTCAGTAAAACTCTATGTTGTTCAAGCCAATCCATACCAATCAACAAATCATATGACCCTAAGGGTAAAATATTCAGATTACTTTGCATTTTCAGCTGTCTTAAAAATACTTCACAAGTCTTGACATAATCTGTAATCTTTCTTTTAGTTCCTGTTGCAAGCTGAACTAACCATGCATTATCAAATTTCTCTGTTTTTAGCTTGCAACGGTTTACTAAAGTAGGTGAAATATAACTCAAATTTGCACCTAGATCTATTAGAATAGAAATAGATTCGTTTTGTATCATACCTTCAATTTCGACCATGGATGTTTGATGGTCCACTTGACGATTCTCCAGTGCTGCATTTATCCTGGGCATTTCTCTTGCGATATCTCCAACTGTAGGTTCTGCTTGCATAGTATGAATATTGCTGGCTGTCCTCTTGTTGCGTGGGCAATCTGCTCTCTTATGTGGTCCGCCACATTCATAGCACTTTATGGGTCCTTTCTACTCAGCATACCTGTTGTTATTGTTATTATTATTGCTGTGATTATTATTGTTAGGTACATTTCTTGCAGCAGTAGAATTCTGAGATGCATTATTCCGGTAATTATTAGAAAAATTTATGTTATTAAAATTTTTCTTAAAACCTCCAGCATTATGATTAAAATTCTTCTTTTTATAGTCATATTGATTAGTCTTACTGTTCTTCTAGCCAGTTGTTCCTTCTCTTTTTCTGTTTTGATCAAAACAAAAATTTGCCTTCCTCATGGCCTTTTCCAAAGTGGAAGGATTATCATACTCGATACGATCTTTTATATTAAAAGGTAGACAACTGAGAAACCTTTGCACTTTAGTCTTTTCTTCAACCATGTAGGGAACGTACCTCAGCAAGCTAAGGAACTTGCTGCACAGTTCTTTCATGTTCATTGTACCCAACTTTAAATCGTAAAACTCCTTTGACTTATCTTCAAAGTATTGTTCTGACAAAAACTTCTTTTTAAACAAACTTTTAAACATAGTCCAAGTTACTTCTTTTTCTTTTATACTCTTAATCCTTTTAAGATCCTGCCACCAAATATCTGCCTTCCCGGTCAGATTGTAAATAGCCATCTTGGCTTTCAGTTGAGAAGAGTAGTCGTAAATATTAAAGTACTTCTTCATTCTAGACAGCCAAGCTTCTGCTGTCTCACCCTTCTCACTTTCGCCATTAAAGGTAGGTGGCTTAATCTTTTTAACTTCCCCAGTAATTTGTTCATGATGTTTATGTTTTCTCTTTTTAGAGCAACATTTACTATTACTCCTGTCATAATTAATATCATCATTACTTGAATCAGATTTAGAAGATGAGTAATTGTTCCTTTTATCATTTCTTGTTTTCTTATGCTTATGTTGGTGGGACATTATTTCAAAATCAGCCTTCAATTCTGATTTTCTACATCTTTCATCACTATGACAGTTTCTTTTTAAATTCTATTGTAACTCTTCCTGTACCTTAAGGATCCGTTCATTTTCTTCTTTAACAACTTTTAACTCAGATTTTAAATCATGTACAGTGCGTAAAATTTCAGAAGACTGGTTGTTTAACTCAACATAAATTCCTTTAGTATTGTTATTATTAATGCATTCATTACGAGGAGATATGTCCTCTGCTGATTCCTCTGGTATTTCCATACCTGCAATTAAAGGTCAATTTTTTCTGTGCAAAAATAAAATTAAAGTACAAAAGTTAGTAACATAAAATTTCTGATTTATTTTCTGTTTGCGCGCATGAGCCTCAATCAGGCCTAGAGTTTGAACTTGCGCTTTGATACCACATGTAACATCCCAAAAATCGCAAAAATTAAATTTTTTTTATATAGCCTAAATCATAAGAGAAATGCTATCTGCGGAATGAAAGTTATTTAACTAATAGATAATAGCAGCTTCGTAAAATTGTCGTATTTATTCTTAAACATAAAAATATACTTGGTTATAAATAATATGCGACAGAACAATGTTTATTTCGTTATGTGTAATGATCTGGTAACAATACTGATGAATTGTTTGCATATTTCTGAAGGGGTTCCTACAGGGTGCCCTTGGGTTTACTTAGCTTTGATAGCTAAAGCATTGGATTCTTTTCTTTCGCAGATCTACAGGTAAGGTAATAGAGTAATTCCAGTTATTCAAGACAAGTTATAAGCTTCAGCTAGTCGTCTCTGTTTTTAAGATAAATCTATATACTGCCGTGCATGAAGATGTCGATGGTATGTAATTTTGGGTTTATCTTTATTGATCTGTACTATTTTTATCCTAACACTTGCAAAAGCCTTCATGACATGTTTCAAGTACTTAAATCATAAGTGCTACTAATAACTTTTTCGACTATATCACTGCATTGACAGGATAATAGTTTGATGTGTATTAGTGACCATATGGAATTGTTATAATACTTCTATGGAATACATGCTAGGGTTATAATGCCTAGTTATATGCAAATAGAAACTTAGTGCTATAATCTATTATGTACATAATGAATGAATGTTAATTTAATATTTGAATATGAAATGGTGCGCTCGAAGCAATTGGGGACTTAACGTTTAAAATGCATATAACATAGACAATATGTGTTAATGTTTGGATTCGATTCACATCATGGTTATATGAATCCATCATAAGCTTTGGAACTATAGATTATAGTTGTTTTGCAAATTGTAACATAGTTTGGAAACTATATACATGGTTGTAATACCGTGATATGATTTTACTCTATGGTTTGAAACTATACAGTGGTTGTATTACAGTTGTAATGTAGTAGTGATATAATCCCGAGATCACGCTATCACCCTAACTTAGCGTTGTCACGAATTTAATGTTGTTGCAGTCGAGGCTCTGGCAGATGATACGTGAGATTTAGCATTAAATGTAATCCTGTGTGATGGTAGTGGTATGCTTTGATGTCTCCTACGTGTTACTGGTTCCACGTGATATAGTTGTATGATTGGTGATAGTTCTCCAAGCTGTATGCTCAGCCTTGGTGATATGGCGCTCCAACTGTGCTGGTTATTTGATGAGGTTATTAATGGTGCTTGGTCGTATCTCTGCCTTGGTACTATCGTGGCTTTGCTAGCTAAGTCTTGATCGTTGATCTGTTGCCTCGATCGTTGAGATATGAAACCCTAAGGCAGTCTCGCAATAACATTTGTTGTTTGCCTTAACACATTCATTTGGTGTTTTTGTTTGGAGAAGATGCCGACAGGCCGCTGGTTAGCAAGGATTGAACCTGGGTGGTTTGTGATGGCTCTGTAACTACAACTCTGCAATATTGATGGTGAAACTTACTATATAAGTTTCTTGGGTTTGGAAGTTGTAAGGAAATGAAGCCCTGAGGCTTTCGCCCTGTGACAGGTTTAGGTTTTTGGTGAGATTAAACTCCAAGTTTTGATAAAAGTTCAGTTGCATGTTGTTTTGTTGCATTGGTTGGAGGAATTGGAAGCTTGAAGCATTCCATCCGCCTGTTAATATGAAGGTAAATCGACTCGAAACACTGTTTAAATAATACAGTTTTGCTTTATCAACGTTTGTTGGAACTCGTTGTTAACTTCTTACAGTTTTGTGTGGCAGGTATTGCCTTCGTTATGGATTTACAGTGCTGGGTTTGATGGCAATGGATAGCATGCTAAAAAAAATGGTAAGCCCCGGTGGCAAACCCTCCGTAGGTTCTCCTGGCAGATTTGTGGCAAACGTTTGAAGTTGTAACACTTGTTCTGGAAATTGTGGTTCGAAACCTATGTTGCTTCGTGTTATGCCTGTTAGGTTACTTCTCGGTTGGCAGAGTCGATGTAATGGTTTGTAGTGTTACTGTACAGTGTTTGGGTTCTGAGTTTTGAACTAGGTGATGTTCTTCCGTTAAAAAAGGTTTCAAACTCGGTTGAGTTGATAATATAAAAGAATATTTTACAAAACTATGTTGCCGTGACTGTTTTGTGTTCGTTGTTTTGGGGCTTGGCCCGTGAACAAAACCTGTGACTCGTCGATTTATAAAGTGGAAAGAATTTGTGTTTTAACAGACCTCTGTGTTCGAATTTAATGTAATACGATAATAGTTGTGCAACTAGGTTTGAACACACCTGTTGCTATCATTTTCTATATGGACTATGAACTCATGAAATGTTTAAACATTGGGAAAATAAATCGTGTGCTATGTATGTATAATGAAAATGCTATTACTGTCTTTTAAACAATGGTTATGTGTTTGTAATACATGATAGGCTTCGGCCTATATGCAGCATCGTCGATTTGTAACAAATGTTGCTGTGTTTCAAACTTATGAATATTTTCCTAAGGGTTAGGGTTTTGTCCTCGTTTTGTAATGTATAAATTGATTTTGCTCGTTGATACGTTCTCGGCATCAACTAGTGTTTGTGATTTCTATTTGACTCTGCTCCTACAGATCTTGTAATATTTAAACCCTGGAGATGATATTTGTAAATAAACTACTCGTCCTACAGGAAGGATTTGATAAAAATGTTTGGTTTGTCTATTGTTAATAAAATAAAATAAAAACTTGGGAATGGATACCAGAATGAGGTCTAAATCGATCCATAGGGACGATTTTTAGTTTAATATGGTTGAGATTTGTTATCTAGATTTTACAGTTATCAAATGTATTGATAACAGTTCCGTTTCCTACTCTAGCAGGGTAATGTGAAACTTAGAAATGCATAACTATTTGTGATAAGAAATAATAACTTGGCTCTGTTTAAAATGTGAATTATAGAATTAGTGTAAGCATAGATGGTTCTGTACATCAATAATTTGTATTTATTACTATGCATCACTTATAAAATAAATTGATATCATTATGCTGTATGTCTGGATCTACTCTACAACTGTACGATATAGAAAATACTTCATATTGTTTTCAAAAAGGAAAATTATTTATTTCTAAACAAATTTGATATTTATAAAATGTAGAAAACATACTGTAAATTCTGAGAATAATTGTTTGTGCAGAAATAACAAGGAAAAACACGGATATATGTAAACATAGAAAATTTACAGTAAATAGTAACTTAAGAAGATACATCATTTTCATCTTCTCATTCACATGGCTATCTTGCCTATCATACCTATCTATTTTAATCTATCTCTGTACTAGAGTACGATGTTGTTCCTTTTTGCATGGGGAAAAATGCAAAGGCTATTTCATTCATTCAAATCAAATTCATACAGAATTATTAATTTACTCAGGAAACTAAAATAAACTTATAAAATAAACAGTGAAAGTTAGATAAACAACAAAACTTTAAAATATACAAAATAGATAAGACAATAGAACCTGTAAATGATGATAGGGCCGACAAACACCCAAGGAGGCCTGTTCCTCCCAACCTGTTTCAGAAGAAACAGCTCAACTCCTGGCTTCTAGTGAACCCTTGAGCCTGATTTCTGATCCAATAAGTGGGTGGAATTTGTGTAGAAGCAAGGCACTCAAAAATGCCTTCTCCACTCAACATCAACCTCCTGAAATAACATGCCTTCTCCACTCAACATCAACCTCCTGAACTCAATAAGAGTTTAGCAGACTCACAACATGATCAACAACATAGCATATCCCCTCATCAAATCTCTTGGGTGCAAAAACAGCAAAACCCCAAGGTAAATTTCCTCGTCAGGAAATGTGATGAACCTCAGTTCACAATTTGATGTCTATTATATAGACTACCTAGGTGTTTAGTGGTCAGTTTGGAATAAATGAGCCTCAAGATCCAGTCCCATCTTTCAGGGCACTATGACCACATTTCAAGGGAGTTGTCCCATACCAACAGCTAGTTAGTTGCATCATGATGCTGCCACTTGTCCATTGCCTTCTACCCCATATTCCATTCCACCTAGTGGATCAGTAACCACTATTTCAATAGTCCTCTTAGGTGTTTGTCTCCTATTTTTTTATTTAATAATAATATATTGTGCAAATTATAGTAATCTCTGGACACCTATCCAACATAAAACTTTACAATAAAAGTTATAATAATGTTTGTTAACACAAAAATTTTTCCAGCAAAAAGGGTATGTTACACATTTTGCTGCATTGGTTTTGGATTCAAAAAATTCTTTGTTGATCTTGCTACTATGGAACTCTAAAATTAAAAATTGATTGATTATGTTCAGACCATGATATGGTGGACCAACACTCGACCATGTCGTTTTAGGGATTCACTGACTTTCGTAATTTAAAAAAATATAAAATTAACTTTTAAAATTTTGGAAAACTAGCCCTACACAAGATCTATCTGTTTCTTACACCTCTACATATTTTTTCCTCATAATTTGACAATTTACATAACAAACCGGTGGACCAACGCAAACATATGCATTATGTTTTAGAGAAAAAATAACATATCAATATTAAAATAGTGACATTTTGGGGTGGTTATACCACTTTTCCATAAATAAAAGTTATATATTCCTGAAGGTGATCCAATTTTTTACGGTTCATATTTTTACACCTAATTCTAAAAAGTTTTGTAGGTACCTCTAATAATTCATTTTAATGATTCTGTTTTTCCAGCATGCCATTGCAACTAATGCGTCATAAGTGGGTATCATTACCTTGCACCAGCCCTAAAGTTTCAACTTAAAAAAATATAAGTAGAATTAAACCTTCCACAATTTTATATCTAACATATATGAGACATGTTGCAATTGAACTTGGTAGAACTTTTTGTAATTAGAAACAAATCATATTGCTTAAAATTATATAAGATAATATTTTTAATTGGTATTGGTTTGAACTCATCACAAAATAAGTAGAAAGAGACAAAGAAATTAGTTACGAAGAAAAACAATACATGTTTTTGTTTTGTTTTAATCATTCACAAACATGCTTTAAGATGTTTGTATTTTTTAAATTTAAATATTAAATTATGTTAAAATCATTATATAGTTGTATTTTTCTCCCATTTCTTTATTTCTTTATATTTCATAATGTTATAATTATTTAAAACTCATGCCAGTGCTTTGAAAACCTCATAAGAATTTATTATTCTCACATGCTTATTTATTTCTAAAGATCAAATGTACACTATAATGTCTAGCTCATTTTCTTCATTTTCTTAATATTCTTTTTATGAATGTCATTTCTTTTTTTAATACTCTATTTTATTAGTCAATTATAGTTCTTTCCTTAATACTTTGTATTAGCATCTAATATAATTCTCATTTTTAATTTATTAAAGGATCGGGTTAAAACATTCATTAAAACATGTGATCAAATAATGATAATCACTTGTGTTTTTGGTTGATTTATTCTCGATTTTTCTCCCAAACCTATGGTTCTTATATCTACATATATTTTTTTAATAGTTTCATGTACAATATGTAATGGAATGATGAAAAATTCAAAGAAAAAAATTCATATTTTGATTAATTATTCATATTCATATTATATAATACATTTTTGGACACTTTTTTGAGGTGAGTTCAAATTATTAAATTGAATAAGTAATATTAATATATAATTTTATTTGATAATTCTATATTAGATTTTATTTAATATTGTAAAGTGACAATTTATTAGTGGAGATTTTTTTTTTTTTTGAGGTGAGTTAAAATTATTAAATTGGATAAGTAATATTACTATATAATTTTGTTTGATAATTCTATATTAGATTTTATTTAAGATTTTAAAGTGACACGATTTATTGATGGAGGAAAAATTATTCAATTATGGAATATTGCAAAGGAGTTAGGTCATACAATGATATTTAGGTGACCCTTTATTATATACTCATATTATAGATCAAGTTTGAAATTTTGGTTTTATTATTTTATTTGAGCTATTACCTGTAAAATAGTGCATAAATTGAATGTTGTTTATAGAATAGTGTATTATTTTGATGTTGCTTATATAATAATATATCAATGCAAATTTTTGCTAATTATTGATTGTAAACAAAAAAATTAAGAAGTGGTTTGAGTTCAAATTACTAAACTAAATAAGTAATATTAGTACATGTTCTAGTTTTAATGATTTTTTTTTTCTTTAAAAATGTAAAATCATAAATATTTATACACAAGACTTACTAAAATTGCAGATTTGAGATACGGTTTATACATTAGTGCATCAATGGGAATCATTGGAAACCATTTATTGTGAACACAACTTAAGAGGTAGTTTGAGTTCAAATTACTAAACTAGATTATAAGGAATATTGGTACATGTTATAGTTTCAGTGATATTTTAATTTATTTAAAGATGTAAAATTAGCAAATCTATTCAATGGAGATTTTAATGAAGGAAACATTGTTGAGGTTATTAGACATCACACATTCATTCTATTCTCCTAAATTCATCTTCTAAAACAAGTCTCATTTGATTTATCATTTTTAAGTTTTCCAAATTAAGATTTTAAATTTAATTGCAACGTGGATATTTTTGCATGGTCACCTTATGGTTTAGGGTATTAGAGGTATTGTTGGATAACTCACTATTCTACATTTTCTATGTCTCATATATTTTTGGTGATATTATAGCATTAAATTAGAAATATTAGAAAAATATCTTATGCACCTAGAAATCTTTTAAGTTCAAGATATGTGTATGTAATTGCTTTTTATCCTTTCTATATTTGAGGAGTCAAGATTTAAGATAGATCTATGTTGGTATAACTTATTTTCATTGCCAATTTTAAATTCATCTTAATTTGAGATTAATAATTTACATCTCTAAATATGAACTTACCACAGATTTAGAATAATAGTGATTCCTCTTTTTAGAAATTTATAAAAATATGAACTTAAAAAATGCAATCACATTTACCACATGATTCCTACCAATGTATTCATATCTTTCACATCTCTGACATCTGGCATTTTACTGTTATTGTTATTCTAAGATTACAGGGCCTTGAGGTGTTAGGAATTGGTTTTGATTGACTTGGAAGCTTAAGCAACATAGTAAAAAAATTATTATTAAAAATTAGAAATTTATTTTATTATTGGTAAATAAAATATAACTTTTCACCTTTCTGGTTGGAAATTGTCATTTTTTCAAATAACAAAAAAATCTATTTAATATAAAAAATCATTTTAATATAATAATAAATTAAATATTAATATTAAATTCAATTAGTATTAATGATTAAATATTTATATATTTTAAAAAAAATTACAATTTGATAAAATGTTATTATTAAAATAAAAGTAAAGTTTAATTGAAATATATTTATACTATTTTGCAAATTTCAATAATAACTCGTTCAAAAAAAAAAAAAGAGCGAGAAGCACTATATGTGTGAGATAATGCCGAAGTTAGACAAATAAGTCTAACCACCAAAAATAAAGCAGTAAAATGTACAATAATAAATATAATAATAAAAGCCACCCAAAATAATTAATATAATAATAAAAGTATAGCTACATTGTAAAATGAAAAAGATATACTGAAATGAAATGAGCAATAGGAATACCCGCACAAACGTGAGCACAAGCAATGTAAAGAAAAAACACATGCCATATGAGATGAAAGAACCATTTGGGCATGCTAAAATCATGAAATACAAATTCGGTAGCCAATCACAAGCTGTGCCACCAATATATGAGAACAACTCTATCTTTTTAATAAAAAATGGCTTCGGAGCTCCCTCAGTTTGAGCTACCAATTCACAAGTACAGAACCATTGTTCCGTTCTGGATTCTTTCGCTCATTCTTTCAAAAATGATACTTCCCATGAATTTATAAATTCCTCTACTTCTGTCTTGGTAAGACCGCACTTGCTATTATCCTCCCACCAACCGCGAGATTTGAGACATTCTATCAAGAGATGACTTCAACAGAGAAATAACCAAGGGACATCACCTTGGTTTAGGCCGGTGGTGTTCATTGAAACAGATGGTGGGCAGAGAGATAGCTGGGCAGCCAACTTCAATAATTGAGAATTTGAATTGGCCAAATGGGAGTTAGAGAATTCGTCGGCCAGTTAGAAAATTCGTCAATAATCTATTTTTTGGACAAAATGACTCTGCTTCCGAAGGAAACGAATAGAACAGACAAGGCAAAAATGTGTCTAATAACTTCATGTAGTCTGCTTCATATCCAATCAGCGACAACGATATGAGCGGATAACTGCAAGGAATTAGCCTTGTATTAGTGGGATCATCTTTCCTTCACGTATTGCTTTGATCCATTTAATCTCCAGTTCCTGAAGGGTGTTCCCCAAAATCCCAGTTAGATTCGCTTAAGCGCTAGGAATTGTGCACGAACAAACAAAAGACTTCATCAGACCTGTCTTGAACTGGAGTAGGTAGTTGTCGGAATCTGCGAAATGCACTCTGTAGCAGTATGTTAAAATCTGCATCCTCATAGGAATCTTGAGTCTTGGATGCCAGTTTGGGAAGATATGCAGTGCTACTGGCACTAGCACTGGAGACTATGAGAACTGAGCCGTCGCATCCTTGAAAGAGCACATGATTATAAAACTAAGTTAATCGATAAAAACCTCAACACTATAATTTACAACTATATTTGTAGAAGAAAACTGTCTGTATGATTCACCTCAGCCTCGTTCCTCTTTTCGTGTATGGAGTTCTAAATGCAGCGATAACTTAAATTTTGGTAACATCACGTTTGAGCGAGATATTCAAATTCAAACTTCCTGCTTATTATGAAATTCAAATTTATGGATGGGCGATGTCATACGTAGTTCCCATAAGCATGGCCATTCGCATAAGCATGGCCATTAACTACGTCTGATTAAAGGAGCCATCGAAAATTTTTCCATTGACGAATGTGCAATCAGCCGGCCAGCCAGAAGACGGTCTCGTCTGGACGGAGTAAGCAAACGTCGTGAGGGGATTCTTCGACGGAACCGGGTGGGGCCCGGTGCAAAGGGTTTGAGAGATTAGCCCACTTCCTCGAGGGCCCCGCAATCTGTGAAAAAAACACCGGTGAACGGAGAAACGAAGAGAGTCAAACGAAGAGGTTCGGATCCACCTGCCCAGCTGACTTATCCGCCTAAACGTACAGGCGAGATAA
Source organism: Larix kaempferi (assembly GCA_027924585.1). NCBI lineage: Eukaryota > Viridiplantae > Streptophyta > Pinopsida > Pinales > Pinaceae > Larix > Larix kaempferi. Next base: position 21,006,072 of record BSBM01000445.1, read on the forward strand.
GATCAGCCCATATCCCATGCATCTATGCTAGATGGAATTCGAGGTTCGCCTGTACAATTCATTTTTTGAATAAGATGCCGAGAAGAACGTTGTTTAGAGGGTTAGCTCTGAAGAAAATGATGAGAAGATGGTTGTCCGTTGTTTTTAGTGCTTCATTGAGTTTGAGCTTGTGGGTTGTCCTGCATTGAGAACATTTGTTTAGTTCAGTAAAAAAAACAAATTGATGGGTTTTTGAAAGAATAAGTTGATATTGTTTCCTAGGATTCTTTTGGTTTTGCTCTCAATTATTTGGTTGCCTATGCTGGGACAGAACATGAAAATTCTTTTAATTCAGTACAAAAAAAAAATCCATAGGTTTTTGAAAGAATAAGTTGATATTGCTTTGTAGGGTTCTTTTGGTTTTGCTCTCACTATTTGGTTGCCTTTGCTGGAAAGAACAAGAAAAATATTGTTTTTTGGGAGGATGTTGGAATGAATTAAGTTAATGTGGGTTACCTACACTTTGTAAAGTTTCCCTGTTTGCAAAACTGGTCATTTTTTTTTGGCTTTGGATTTGAGATAGGATTCTCATGATTGGAATTTGGATCATTCTATCAACATGGGTTGAAAAAACCTGCAATACTTCCCTAAAATTTCAATGGCAAATAGAGCTAGCAACCTCTGGTAAATATGACTATATTTTTCTATGAAAGATTTAGCTCATTGGTGTTCATGGGATGATCCATTGTTATCAAATACCACGGTTTAGGGATTAGTTAGGATATTTTGTTGACGTGGGTTACCAGGAAATTCTAGTCATTGGAACAACAGTCGACTATTTTTATTTCTTCATTGAGTTTGAGATTATGGGTTGCCCTACATTGAGTACATTTAAAAAAAAGGCACCCAGTTAAATGTCGGTCGTTGTGTGCTAATGGAATAGCCTTTCTGTAACCTTTAAAGGCTTCCCAGGTTTGACTGTCGAGGTTTTTTAGGGCCAGACAATGAACGCAAATAATTTGTCGATTAAAAAATAACAATAGAGATTTTTACTAAAGACCGTCCTCTCCCTAGACGACTTTGGTGTACGCATTACAGAACCAATGGTCATACTACAAAATACTTCCCAGATGTTATTGAGAGAATGAAAGCACATGCAAGACAACGGGCATCTAACTTAGTATATTTAGAACCCAACCTAGGTTACCAGACGAAAAAAATAAACTTAATATTAATGTTTTCACTAGAGGAGGGACTTTGACTATCAACGATTCTACTAAGGCGGCAATCGGGGAGAATTTTAAAACTAGACCTGGAGCACCAAAATCTAATGCTACACAATAGAAAGTGTTCTTTCGGTAAGTTGTTGAGATGTTCCACAACACTTTTGTACCTGCCACTCCTAGAGGTCCATAATGCATGAAGAAGTTGGTAACCAGATCCGTTGAACATGGTCAAAGTTGCGGAAAGATAAGGATATGTGGATGGTGAAAAGATGTGCGATTATTCACTATATCACTATTGGTAAGAGGAAGGCCAGCGCGTACTCTCCGGTTATACAACCCTTCCTACTGATTAGCTTTCTGAACAAACCAACCAACTTTCTGAACAAACGGACTAGTATTGATGGAGCATGCTGCACGAGGCTTTCTGAACAAACCGACCAGCTTTCTGAACAAACGAAGCAGTATTGATGAAGCACGTTGCACAGGGTATGTACAGATGCTGCATTAAAACTTAGTTGATGAGAGCTCACCGGCGGGGCCTGGGGCACAATGCCCCAGTCAAATGTCAGCGGCACCGCATCAATGAATGGGTAGAAAAATAGTTTTTTAATTTTTTTTTAATATACTTAAAAACCAAACTATGCAGAAAAATTTGCAAAACACAACAAAATTTTACTCCGCAAACCCTGCGAACTCAACTAATTGACCTACAAGAAAACTAAATGTCACGGACATAGTAAGGTTAGCACTTTCCACTCCTTATTGAAGGCAAATGAGGTAAGATGGAAGAGTTGATTCGCCATGATCTGGGCGTTTAAATCCTTCACAGTTTTTTTTTATTTCATTCAGAAAAGAAAAGAAACAACGTAGAGGGGAGACTTCCATGAGCCGGTCATTTAGCTATTCAGAGATCTTTAATTTTTTTCTTTTTTTTTAAAGCAAAAAACTCAGAGTAGTTAAAAACTTATATGGCCATTCATTTTATTTGGGATCTTAAATTTTTAAAAGCATAAAACACAGAGCAGTTCGAAACTTCTATGGTCGGTCGTTTTATTCAGGATCTTAAATTTTTAAAGGCATAAAACACAGATCAATATGGATCCTCTATGATCCGGACTTTTCGAATTCAAAAATGGATCGGTTAGGATCTAGCGTATACTCTATTTACTAAGAGATCCTCGATTTCTCAAAAAGAATACACAAATTTTGAAGCGTTTAACCATTAAGATATTTGGAATTCAAAGAGCATACATGGTTTATGCAGAGGTTGAATGGCAGAAATTTCAAATGATCTGAGGTAACTGGTTTCTAAAGTTATAGATCTAACAAGAAGTTTCTTGATTTCCTCAATGTATTTTCAGGAATCCATAGATATAAATATATCAAAACATAGTTTATAAACCACATAAAAATAGATCGATTCAGAAGAATAGTTCGATTCACAAGCCCCCTTTTTTTTGAAGTAAAACTAAAATACCAATCTCAAATACTGAAAAATAATATTAAAATCCATTGTACCTAATTCGCTTATCGAGTCCGAGATGAAGTAGATTGTTGTAGCAACGGTCGATTCAATTGTCTGGTCAATCCAGCTTCGACGAAGGTACCGACAACCCCTAAATAATATGAGTCTGGTGCCCTCAAGGCTCGACCAGCTTTGATACCAAATGTAGGGACCCCCATTTTGGGTCCCCCAAAAAGACTACCAAAATAGAACTAACATCATATGCAAATTAATATAAACATGAAAATCAAATATAAACCATAAACAAAATTTCATAAACTCAACTAGTACATGAAAATGGAACATTATACCTTTCGATAGTAGTTGAGCACTCCGTTGACGAAGTCCTTATATGTACGGTCGTCGATATTCTTTGAGTTGCTTCCAGCCTTGCCGATTTTACCTAGAGACCCCTTGGCTGACCACCCTACCGTATCGGGGTTACTCTCCTTCACCCCGAAACCCTGAGCTAATGGGTTCGTAAGAACACACTAGCAAGCTTCTCGCTGGGATTTCCCAATCCCCGGTCAAGCTAAGCCCAACTCACAAGAACGATAAAATCAATTCTCGATTCCGGTGCCCATCCAGCACTTAGGAGCAAGAGATCCTTTTCTCCTTCTCCTCCCTTCTTTTATAGAAAAAATCTATGTGGCATGTGTCTTTCCATGCACATAAATCATTTAATTTAATATTTTATTAATATTATTTTCAAATTACAAGTGTCTCCCTCTTTCTTAAGTGTGCACCTATTTCCCTAAATCAGTGGGAGTTAGGTGTAGTGGTCTTTAAGAGAGTCTTAGTTGTGTTTGACTTCTCTAAGATAGTTGTTTGTAAAAAGACACATGCTCATTCTATATTCCCTTTTCTTTTTCCTTTTCTAATAAAAGATAATGTTTTATCTAATATAATTTTTAGTCTAATTCAAATCCTTTCTTTTGTAAAAAGACACATGTTCATTCTATATTGCCTTTTCTTTTTCCTTTTATAATAAAAGATATAATGTTTTATCTAATACAATTTTTAGTCTAATTCAAATCCTTTTTTTTCTTTTCTTTTGAAATAATCTGTATATATTTTAATTAATGAAAAATAAAATGATCATTAATTTTTCTAGATTCAATTTTTTTTTTTCACAATAATCAAATCATTAAAACTTGGATAAAATTAATTCTTTTATTAATAAAATCAACCAACTAAAATAAATCTTTTTCAATCCTTTTTCAAGATAATAAAATCAATCAAAATAATAAGATCAATTAAATAAAATCTTGAATAAAATGATTCTTTTAGTAGCAATCCAATTCAATTCATTTTCAATAAAATGGAATAGGGTATTTCTTTTATCTGAATAAATTTAATTCTTTCTTTATGTTTCTCTACACTTATATGCATAATTCCAATTTGCATAATTGATTAGATAATTTCTTCATGTTCTTGTCTAGGTACCTCTTCGGCGGGCCCTTCCGATAACTTATTTTCTTTCTTCTTGTTCTTGTCTAGGTGCCTCTTCGGTGGGCCCTTCCAACAATTTCTTTTCTTTCTTCTTATTCTTGTCTAGGTACCTCTTCGGTGGGCCCTTCCGACAAATTCTTTTCTTTCTTCTTATGGGGAGTACTACGTAGCAATCGGGAATTTTTACCGCGACCTTCCAACTATGCTTTCTTGGATACTAAGGGCTACTGAGGGATAAGGTCCTCCTTATCGTGCGCCCCTCAACTCATCATACACGACGAAGTCGTTATGGCCTCGCCCGTACGGCACATGCTTCCCCGGGTGAGCTGAAATGGCTTCCTACCCATGCATGGATTGTTATTTCAGGGTCGACAGTCTGTCGTCATACCCCTATGTTTTCCTTCCATTCTTACGACCCCTATAATTCCCTTGTGGGTCAGTCGGTAAATCGTCTTACCTGCCACTGCACACACTCAAGTGCACATTAGTAGCGTTGCACTATAAAATATTTCCATAATTCAATCTAGTATCTCAGTCAGTCGGGCATACAAATTACTCATCATTTATCATCATGTCTCAGTTAGTCGAGCATACAAATTACTCATCATTTATCATCATGTCTCAGTCAGTCGAGCATTTTCATCATTCATCATCATTTTCATTATAAAGCATTTTCATCATTCATCATCATTTCTCAGTCAGTTGAGCATTCATCTATCATTCATCTAATCATTTCCATTTCACATGATAATTTTCAAAACAATTTCCATGATCTAAATTTTATAAAACCGGGTCTCTTCAAAACTAGTGTCCTCATTAGTCTAATCTGTTAAAGTACCGAGGCGGTCATTACACTACACAAGGCATGTGTCTAGTCTAACCATGTCAAATTTCAACACATACAACCATAATTTGAAGAAATCTCAATGTCAGCCCCATTCACTGCTCACTATGCAGGGTTGATGGATGACATTAAGCCCTTAACCCAATATAATCCCCAAGTAGTTAACCATTAAACCACTTGCATGTTGTACCTTATAAAATTATATAGGGATATCTTAACTTAATAGAATCATGGTTTAATCGTCTTGAAGAATGAGATAAGAAAAAGGCAAAGACATGGAAATTGACATCTTCATTAGGTTTCACTGCAAAGTTAGTCAGTATGTCAAGTTTTAAAAACATGATATACAAGCATGATATAGTTGGTTCATGATATGATGATGATGATGATGTAAATAACAAGCATGATGATGGTGATGATGATGACAATGATTTTCTTGATTCTTAAAAAATTCTCATACCATCAAGGCATCAATGGATACACCTAGTCTGACCATGTAAAATTTCAATGCACACATGCACATTTTGAAGAAATTTCAACGTTGGACCCATTCACTACTCAATTTGCGGGGTCAATGGATGACATTGGTGGTGGGTGTGTTGGAATTCCCGTGACATTTCAAGAGAGTTATGTCAAAGATTATATACATAGGAATGACGAATGATGATAATGAGACATGCATGATGAAAGTTGATGGAAACATGGACAATGCCAAAGATTATGTGGGGACATCAATCATCCTTGAGTCTTGAAACCCTCCCATACCATTAAGGCATGTTTCTAGTCAAACCATTTCAAATTACAATGCATACAGTCATATTTTGAAGAAATTTCATTGTTGGCCTCATTCACTGCTCACTATGTAGGGTTGAAGGATAACATTAATCCCTTAACCCAATATAATCCCTAATAAATTAACCATTAAACCACTTTCTTGTTGGACCCTATAAAATTCTTTGTAAATGTCTTAACTTAATAGAATCATGGTTTAATCGTCTCGAAGAATTCCAGAAGAAAAAGGAAAAGACATGGAAATTGACATCTTCATTAGGTTCCATTGCAAAGTTCGTTGATATATCGGGTTTGATTTTTGTTGGCATGGATGGACAAATTGGGTCATGATATGATGATGATGATGATGGAAATGCACAACTATGATGATGGCAATGATGACAATGATGGCGATAATGATTTCCTTGAGTCTTAAAACCCTCCCATACCATCAAGTTATGTGCCTAGTCTAACCATGTAAAATTTCAATGCAAACACACACATTTTGAAGAAATTTCAACACTGGACCCATTCACTGCTTAGTGTGCGGGGTTGATGTGTGACATTGGTTGTGGGGGTATTGGAAGTCCTATGACCTCTCAAGAGAGTTTTGATAAAGATTCTATATATGGGAATGGCAAATGATGAAAATGAGACATGCATGGTGGACATTGATGGAAACATGGATGATTCCAAATATTATGCAGGGACATCAATTATCCTCGAGTCTTGAAACTCTCCCATACCATCAAGGTGTGTTTCTATTCTAACCATGTCAAACTTCAATGCATACAGTCACAATTTGAAGAAATATCAATGTTGGCCCCACTCAATGCTCACTGTGTAGGGTCGATGGATGACATTAATCCCTTAACCCAATATAATTCCTAAGCCATTAACCATTAAACTACCTAACCCCAATGTTCAATTTATTATGCTTCTTCCATTCATTTTGTATCAACGTTTTTGTGAAGACACAAAACTTAATAAAATTTTAAGCCACATAAATATATTTTTTAATTGATCGCTATGAATTCAAAAATTAAAATTAATTTGTTTTTCCTTAGTTATATTTACATTATGAATACAAAATTTAAAAATTATAAAAATCCTATATAAAATAAATTCACATCTTTTATTATAATAAAGCAATTTGAAGACTAAATTGGTATATTTCAAATTTTTAATATAAAAACAACAAATATTAATATGGTATCTTTTGTAGTTAACATTAAGAAAAACATTATTTATTTATTCAATACAAAAGAATATAAAAACTTATATATTCAAAACATGAATATTGAATATTATTAATATGTCTTAAATTAACATAAATAATAATCCAAATTAAACTAAATTAAAATAAAATGTAAAAATACATTGCATATTGTAAAATAAAGTTTATAATTGGAAAATAATTATAAACTTAAAAGGAAAATTCCCTTAACCCATAATCATTAGGCCCTTTCCCTTTAAACTCCCTCAACCCCTAATTCATAATCCCTTGATCTTTAATTCCTTAACCCATAATCCCTAATCCCTTAACCCCCAACCCCAAATCCCCAATCCCTTAACCTAGAAGCCTAAATCCCCTAAGCCCTAAGCCATTGACCCTTCAACCCTTATGCCCTAAAAACTAATCCCTTAACCCACAAATGCCTATGACCTAAGAAATTAAACATCAATACCTTAACCCTAGCCTCTAAGGCCTAAACATTAAGCACTTAACCCATAATCCCTAAGCCATTAGAAATTAAACTATCAAACCCCTAAGCCCCTAACCCCTTATCCCTTAACCCTTATCCATTAACCCCTAATCCCTTAACCCTTAATCCCTAAAACCCTAATACCTAAATCCCTTATCCCCATAGCCCCTAAAGACCTCAACAACTTAACTATTTAGGCACAATGGGCATTAAATTGGAAGCTAAATAGGAATCCAAACTAGAAACTAAAAAGGGATCTAAATTTGATGTTAAAAGGGAAGCTAAAACAGGAGCACATAAGGAATCTAAAATAAAAGCTAAAAGAGGAGCAAAAAAGGAAGCAAACGAGGAAGCTAAATCATGAGCAAAAATGGAAGCTAAATAAGAAGTTAAACTAGAAGCTCAAGTCGGAGCAAAAAATGCCATAAATAGCACCAAAATTTTCAAGTTTTAGTGAGTAAAGTATATTTCAAGTTTAAATAGTTATTTATGTTTTATATATTTGATTTGAAAGTTCACGATATTTTAAAATTAATTGAATATATATATATATATATATATATATATAAGAAGTTCAATTTATAAATTTATAGGTCAACATCCAACTCACAACAAGTCCCTACCACACCTATCGATTCACATAGATTAATTGGAAGTTGCAGCAATATTGCCATTGATGACAAATTTTTTGAGAAGATGGATTCCAGTAAAATTGAATAATTGGGACCACTGATGCAGGATCATATAGATTGGTATAGATCAAAATAAATTACTACAAAATATGTTGAATATAATTCTATCATAGCACATGCTCAATTGTTACATAGATTGTTGAAGCAGGAATGCATAAGAGATGTTAAATTATCAGGCATTAAAAATATCAAAGTGGTTAAAACAAATGACATGGTATCAAAAAATGTTACTTCCACCCTTAACACACTTGTCAAAAGGTGATCTCTTGTTGAAAAGGTTGCTAATAGGATTTGTTGCAAAAAGAGCTGCCTCGAGTCGATTCATGGAAATGACTACAAAAATATTAAACGCATCAAGAACAAGTTTATTTAATTATAAAAAATTTAGGATTAAATTAGATGAGAATGACGAAGTTTCATGTTGGGTTGTTATCTGTAGGAAACCCTATCATGATAGACTTCCAAATAATGTGAGAGATAGGGTCAAATATTTTTGGCATTTGAACTCTCGTGTGTTACCAAATGAAAAGGAGTGTTACGAAATGAGAAGGACGTTGTGTAGTGTCGAACATCTAAAGCTGTTTTTGAAACTCATGCCAAATATATAGCAGAGGTCACTCAAGTGGAAATGTTCAACAATTTTATGGATAGTAATGTTGATGTCAAAATTTCCCTTAGCACATTTTTCAAACTTAAACCATGGTATGTCAGGCCCATCACTGTTTGGGACACATGTTGTTGGCGGTACCATGTAGAATTTCAATTATATTATGATACTTTTGTAAATTTTGGCATACAATATTGGCCAAACGATCCCCCTCCTTCACGTGTTCGTGAATTTGTCTCCAACATATTATGTGCACTAGATAATGACCAAGTATTTTATAAGAAATAATGTGTCGGTGGTAGAAAATGCAATGAATGTGCTAATTTGGCACTTTTTGATGTTAAATATCCCACTGATCAAAATGATCCTAGATTGTCAAATGTCACTATGAAATGGAAGAGATATGGATATGTTTAGTACACACTTGTTACTTATTCGGTGAAAACATCCAAAAATTTTGATTTACTTGAAGATGAGATTTCAGTGACATTGTTTATGGAAAATTTTAGGGAGAAAACATATAGATATATTAAGTACTCCCACACAACACGATGGCAAGATGATTAGTTCAAACAATCACGAGATGTATTTACAAAAGGAATAATAGTATCAGTGGTTGATTTCGCTGAGAATTACACTTTCACACCACAAAATTAAATACAAAGTGAATATTATCATTTGGACCAAGTGTCTATACTTGTGCACATTTTGTATAGACATGCAGAGCTCGATGTTGGTGGTATTGATAGCAATGAAAATGACCGTGAAGTGATTAAAGAGTACCATTTCTACATTAGTGATGACTGTACACATGATACATGTTTTGTTCAACATTGCTTTAATATGCTTTATAAAGAATTATCAAGACGAGTAGTGACTTTTAAATAACATTGGTTGTGGTCTGACAGTTTCCCTGGCCAGTTTAAATCAACATGATCATTTTATTGGTTGTCTCGCCTTCACAAGAAAATGGATATTCGCCACACATGGAGTTTTTTTTAAACGGGGCATGGAAAAGGAGAGCATTATGGTGTTGGGGCCTACATAAAGTGTGCAATTAGAAGATATCAATTGATTCACTTTGATGTTCGACTTATAAATTCAGTCGATGTTGTTAACTGGTGCAAGCAAAATTTAAGTAATGATTTCAATGAAAGGATGGTTCGTGTGAGAAGATACATGTTAATGTTTCCTTGATGATATGAATTATATATATATAGTTTCTTTTACTAATATGTTTTTAAGATTTATTTATATATGTATGTGTGTTTTAGAGTATATATATAAAAAACAAATACATGTATTTGTTTTATGTGAAATGTGATTTTTTAGCGAGTTTTATATTTTCTCGAATGTGTACTTTTGGGATATACCAATGAGCAACGTTGATAGATCGATGCCATATAATTAATTGTGCTGCAATCCCTAGGACAAGGAGCTTACATTCCATTAGGACCAAGAAAGTGGCAAATATACACTCAATTAAGAAACGAAAGTACTCTTGCTTTTGTCTTAGATGTATTGATAATTGGGAATCCATCGATGAGAGTCAAAATGAAACTGAAAAATTTGTGAAACCTCAGGTACACAAAGAACTGACACTGTTGTCCCCATTTCCAAGTTTCACTGATGTAGAGTTTGACAATGAAGTGGCTATGATTGAAAAAGATTATGACCGTGTTTCCGATATGGTTAGAGAAGGCGGTTCCTTCACTGTCATTGCACCAAAAGAGAATCCAAAAAAAGTGCATTATTACTTATTAAGATGCACTAGGTCGAAAAGCACGTTGATGCAAGAATTTAAAGATCCATCAAATTATACATATGCAGTGGGTTCGGTGGTTTTAATGGGACATTTATTTGAAGAAGTAAATAAATATACCAACCATATTATCTTTCAGGACTACCAGGTAGATGTTATATGTGCCCAATATAGTCATTTGGTCATAGCAGCTCAATTACAGTTGAAACCAGTGAAGACTAAGAAAAAGTACAAGCATCGACAATGGAAATTGTCGATAGAAGATCATAATGCATTCTTGAAAATGTGCCACTAACAAATTTCATGTTAATGGAACATTTATTCATTGATAATTTTTTCTTTGATTGTAGGGTTAAAACATAGAATTGTTACTGTTGGAATATATATTGTGATTTGAATTGTGTGGTATTGTTGGTGAACTATGTATTGCAATCTTTGATTATGTCATAATGGCACGTGTATTGTGAATTTGGATATTTCTAAACAATTAGAAGACTAAATAACACACCATGGATGTTTCCCCATTTGGGGTTTTACCACGTAAATCTGATGTGTCGTTTATTTTCTTATCTCTAGCTTGTTTACTTTATTTATTTGATCATTGTTTCAAAAAAAATGCATGTATAGTCAATAGTCTTCAAAAATAAAATACTTCTTAGATTGAAAAAATAGAACTTAATAAATTTTGTTTAATATAGGTTGCTACCTTACATACATTTTCTTTGTCTGGAAATGGTTGCTAAATTATAAGTCATATAGTTCATTGTTTTAAAAGTTGAGATGTGAAGAATGAACTCAACAAATGGTTTCATGAAGTAGATATAATTTGAATATAATGGACATCACCTATTAGACAAGTAATCACACTATCATTGAAATATCTACTATCTCTAGACTTGTTAGACTTAAAATAAGTTGTGCGTGCATGCTAGTTTTATTGATAAACATGCATAGTTTATGAATGGTGTTACAAGGTTGCATATGTTATATGTATATAATGAATCAAATTTAAATACATGTTACTTAAACATATTTATAATAATGATCGACATGTTACTTGCAAATCAAGTTTTTATATATATTTAATAATTTTTTGCAAGGGATGAGAGAATAATGTTCAAACTTATTTTTTGCATGGGATTAGAGAATAATGAACTTATTGCTCGTGGTTTTAGAAGTTTTTTGGATAAGAGTTGTACGTTAGCTCCTAGTGTGTGGCTAGGATATTCTCTCAAATAGTCCTATTAAATTTAAATGCATAGGATTAGCTCCTTGAAATAAGGTAGAGCCCTATTAAATTTAAATGCATAGTTTTCAACCTTTCAAAAATGAAATCATAGAAGGTGAAATTGCAGTTGTGATGAAGACTAGTGTTTGAATGTAATTTGTCGATCAATGGTTGAGATTTTTATACCATCTCAACTAAGACAGATTTTGAATCCATATTAGGAAAGTATCTTATTTTTAGAAATAAAGAGAATTCAAATATGGATCTTGTGCCAAGTGTTTCAAGAATTGGGGGGATTGCAAGGATATTTTCTAGGACCTGTTTCAACAATGAATAAATAATGCAATTAGTTACCAACAACCTCCAAAATGGATCAAGGAAAGAGTACGCACCCTTCCTTTGAATGATTGGCCAAGTAAATCTTCACATTAGTTCTCCTCAAGAAGATAGATGTGTCCACATATGTGGAAGTTCATAAAGCGTTTGACTAACAAAAGCATATTTATTTTTTCATAATTTTCCCTTCAAGGACAAAGAACAACTGTTCTCTTGAAAATTGTGCAAATAAGCTCTTCATGTGGCATGTTTGGTCGAAAAATTCTCCCTTATATCAAGGAATATTTCTGGACAAATTCATGTACTCTAATAATTCCTCATTTTGTATTCAAAGTGCCTTATCCTAATGGAATGCTATACAATAATAAATGTGGCAGCTAGACACACATTATACAAATTCTTACAACTATTTCCACTTTTATTTCTCTCCATATGTCCTTCCTATTACTATAAGGGTGTACCTCTAGAGGTTGCAAGGAATTAAACTTAGACATATGTTTCTCATCGATTCTATTTCTAGGATGTTTCACTTCTTAGGAGACTTGTGAAGTGATATCAATGTTCTCTTAATTTATTTTATAAATATAACTAGCTAAGAATCAATTAGTTGAGCCACGTTTAATCTAAGCATCTATGTGTAGTGAACTCGTTGCTTGTGACTTTTGCATTATTTTCTTGTTGTTTATAGATGTTGATTAACCAAAGTTTAGTATAAAATCCCTTTATTATTGTATTCAATATATAGTTGAGATAATAGTCCTCTTTATTTTTTTAATCTTTAACTTCCTAATATTTTTTCATCCTTTTTCATAACTGTAATATCAAATTCCATGACTCGATATTCCAATAGTTGTAGACAGTAGTAATTATGAGTAACTTATGCAAAAGTGTCATTTGGAGATTCCATCCTTCCATCCACTTGTGCTACATAACAAAATATAGAGTATGGATACTTAAAGTAAAACTTTAATAATATTAAGGGATACCACTCTTGGTTTGTAAATGCACCATTCCTAAAGAAAGAGAGACAATGTTGAGATGATGATAGGCACTACCTTTTCTATTTCCATTTTTGGCATCACCTTGACTTGTGGACCTTTCATATATCTATTAGTTGTAGTCAATGTGCCTACGAGATAAGATCTATAATGGTGTAATTGTTAGGGATCAAGGCATCTCAGGTATGAAATACATATCTTCAAGCTACATTTTTTTATGAATATTAGCATCCAAAATTTCACATTGTTAATTTAGAAACTCCAAACAATCAAATTTTAAGTTGTAAAGAAGTACATGTGATAAACAATTATTTAGAAATAAATGAATAGAATCAATGTGTCACATGAAAAGATAATGTGTCAAATCCTATTTATAGAATATTAATTCCAACAAATCATAAAATATCCTAAAGTAGATGAATAATAAGATTTTGATAATGATGGATTTCCTATGGACAAACAACTAGAGTTGTATATTAGATGTCTAAATGTTGTTGTTCCTCCATTCTATTCATGGTGTATAACTTGAAATCTTACACATGTTGAGAAGTATTGCTTTATATTTTTCAAAAATAACCTATCTCTAAAACAATTACCTAGAAGATGTTGACTATGATTGAGATAGTTTTAAATTCCACCACTATCCAATGCTTATAAGAGACCAAGTTGCGACATTGATCATATTTTTAAAAGGATGCTGATGATATTTTCTTCTTCCTCATACATTTGTTTTGATTTTTAGGATGATTGGATAGTGCTATTATATAGGAAAATTTTGGTGACCAACCTATGCTTAAATAAAATCATGATTCATATATACTATTCTTCTCCCTTAGTCACTTTAAGTATGATAATGAATTTATGGAGGAAAAATCATATTGTGAACCACCATATATTATGAGGGAATTTATTTCATTTCATGTTGTTCCACTAATGAATTACCAATAGCGGTTTTCTTGATCTTCAATCATAGATTTTAGTAGATGATGTTCCTTATCCCATTCATTTATTATTTAATAGTAATGAATAACTTTTTGAATTTGAAGAAGATGAAGCATTTGAATGGTCATTGAATGTACTTATATACCCTCCCAAATCCGTGTCCCATAATGAATGTTCAATGAAGGAAAAACTCCATGATTTATATAACTCTAATGAGAATGTCTTCATTGACCTAGTAAGAAATCATTTCTCATTTTAAAATACATAGGGATAATGATTTTTCATACTATGATGGTCACTCTATCTACAACATGGACACATAAATGTGCACAAAATAGAAACTACACTTCAAGCATTAACCATTTCAAATTCTTTGAACAATGTTCCTATTTTTTTAGAAAGGATGAGGTGATGCCTAGACCATCAGAGTTGGATCTTTGTAATCAACAATATGAATACACACACAGTAGAATAGAATAGCCAAGAGGGATAGTAGGCATGCAAAGTGGAAATATTGCCACAATGTACACATGTGCACTCCTCATTATCTATCGACTATTTATATAAATACAAAATTGTTGGAGATAATAAAATATACATATTTGCATGGGTGATCAAGAATGATTAAGCTCCTTATGAGTTATATACAATGAAACAAGAAAATTAAAATGAAAAGTAATTTACAATAATAATACATAGTCTAAATACATCCACTAGAAACATAAGGACTAAGTCTCATCAATTGGATAACAAATTTCCCTTCAAGAGATGGTTTTGTCAATGTCATTGCTCCTGCATTTTCTATCCTAGGAGTTGAATGAGGGCGGATTTTTGAGATCCATCGGAATTTCTAGAAGAGTTAGAAGGATCCATCGTGTCCCTAAAATAAAAATTTATGTTGATTTGGACATAGAAAAAGTCAAACCATAAGTAGGATTCACGATAAGAATCTAATCTAAGATAAAATTCTCAACCTAGAAATTTCTGGTATTGGTCCATAGGAACACATGGTAGTGAAATCAACTTCTTGTACTACAACTAGTGAATGGATGAATACCACCATTGTGGGGAAATTATAGAAATTTGTAAAAAAATAAAAAAATGTAGAGAATAGAGAAAGAGGTTTGAGTGACAAGGGATTTACCTATGTGCCAATGACCTAAAGACAAGAAGAGGAGTGTTGATGCACCTATGGATCACTTGAACAAATCAGAGATGAGAATTCATGAGAATTTCAGATAGGAAAAATCCCAAGGGGATGGAATCACAGAGCTATAAAGTTCCCTCATCATTTAGGCTCCAATACCAACTTACATGAGTGCATTGAAAAAAACTACAAATACTCACTTACAATAATGAAAAGCACAAGGGATCAAGTCTGCAAGAACAAAGTTTTCATGCATATTACTGTTAGCCATTCATGTACCATAACTGATAATTTGATAAGTTATAGCCATGATTGATACTGATAATTTTAAAAACCATTTTAGCATGAAAGAAAAGAAATAGAAGAAAAAAATATAGTACTTTTTGATGTTTCAAGATGACCAAAAAATAATCAAGGGAACTATAGAGATGGTGTATGGTATATTTTATTTTTTTCTCAAGTAAATTAATATCCATATGTCAATGGGATCTTCTTTAAATAGTAAATATGTTCCATTCCCCACACCAAGGTACAAATACCTTAGAGACATATTTTGAACCCCCATGGGTCATCTCCTCCATGCAGGTAGGTTGTTCAAGTGATTGGGGCCAACTACAAGTCCTGGGAAGATTTGGTAGAATAGATACCCCCATATTTGGCTTCTCAGCTGAAAGTTTCTTTAGGAGTGTTGTCAGTCAAATGCATTCCATTCTAATACTCCCATAATGGGGAAGGGAACATTTTTAACATGAGTATAATCATAAACATCCTGTAAAAAAAACAAATCCAGTGTACAATATTCCTAAACATGATTACCTTATTAAGCCTAAAGTAAACCAACAATCTCTATCAGGGAAATAGTGACAAACTACCACAAACACAAGCATTGTAAATGTGCAAAACCTTAGTCCACAACATGAATACACCGACAAGAAAAGAAATCAAAATCAAGAATCTAAGATTCTACTTTTGTTACGTGCATTACATATGGAAAAATGTAGAGCAATAAGCTCTACAACCTTGTGTTCTATTATAGTAACTCATAGAACAACTGGGAGAAGCAAAGGAATTACAAATTTGAAATAATCTAATTATAGAATTGAATGCTATAAGAGTTATCCAAGACCCTAGTTGAGAGTATGGAAATACCATTTATCATATTGGTCTTCAATAAACCAAATTGCAAGTCCCTCAAGGCCAAAACTATATAGTTGAGTGAATGCTAAAATTATTAATAGAAAATAAAAAGTGAACTTTTTGGAAAATAACTAATAGGTTCAACTTGACATGAGTTTTTTGCAAACATTTTGCACACCTTTTCCAAAAAAAAGGTATATTCAAAATTTGTATAAATACATTAGGCATCCAATGTGCTCCTCCATATCACAAAAAATACTACTTTTTGGCAAATACTACAATAGCTTTCCAACTAAACACGATATTTGTACTGTACAGTACTATCCTTTCAATAATAAGTGTTTTACTGTCACAACACATACATAACATGAAGTAATCATGTGAATGAAGTAAGCCTATGAATGAAGTTGGAATTGACCCAACCAAGAAGTAATTTTGTTATGAAGCTACTTCATAATACATAAAAACTTGTCACAAAGAATTATGTACCATACTTGAATAGATATATTGTTACACTCATATTTGAACAACATACTCCAAACTTGAAAGCCTTGGATAAAATAGGCACTAAAAAACCCAAAACATTGTAAATTGTAATCGACGGCGCATTCCAATATAGCATCTTAAGTATATAGAGCTAATGAAATTTCATTTTGTTAATATTCTAGGCTTGAAATTTGTAAATTGATGAAAGCAATAATCTTAAAACGTTCTTAGGGACTTTTTGATACAATAATCAACTTGTATGAAAAGAAATGTAAGAGGTTTGATCCCCTCCTAGACCTTTGAAATTTAGGCAAATACCATTTTCTAGATGATATAAGACAACATATATTTCTTCTTAATAGTAATGAAATACAATGATATTCAATAAACTATAATGCCAAGTACAAAAGCTACAATGGCACCAATAATGACAAATGAGAATGAGAATCTTTGTTGGGACTATGCATATTTATCTTTGCTCTTGGTGTCCAGTTTCTCTCCTTGCCAAACAATATTAGCCATATGTTATTGGCCTGACAAAAGCTACAAGTCCTACAATTTCTTCACACTTCTACATTGAAGAACATAAGCTCTTAAAATGTGATATCAGTGTTTAAACCATGGAGACTGCACTTTTACAACCCCTCTGTCAACTATAGCTTCATTTCATCCTATAATAAATATAAAGTAGCCTCCCCAAAGTAATTGCACTAGCTTTCTCCATTGTATTAAGCATTTCCTTTATGATGGAACAATTATAAAGGGCTATAAATTATCCAAAATTTATGATGCGATAAATCAACTTCCTAGATTTCTTTAAATGTGAAAATTTTCACTAGTTTTCAAGGATATATGAGGATTAAACCTAGTTTTTTTTAAATCAAATACCTCTGGTGATCCTACATTGAGGATATCTGAGGATTAAACCTGTAGATAACTATGAAGAAATTGGGTGTTCTTATTTGGAAGACAATGAGCTCATTTGCTTCCTCTTCATTCTAACCATGGAGTCGGTTTGACTATCTTGTAGATTACCCTATGTATGCAATCTCTCTTATAAAGCCTCTTATATACAAAGCTTGGGAGTAGACCTAATCTTCCCTATTGGTGCTGGAAAGGTCTAGATTTATCTAGCTACAAGATCCCATCCATTTCTAGGTCCCTCACACTCCTATTTAGCTTGTGGAAGAATACCACCTAATCTTACCAGTTTATTTTGAGAGTAACAAACCTAAGACTGAATTAATAGGATCCTCCAATCATGTCCCAAATACCAAGGGCCCTTTGATATGCCTAATGTGGAAACCTTTTTGTAATCAGTGTCTAATAAGGACCTTCTAGGGGGCTTCCCTAGTAGTGTCCCTTCCAATCCACTTCAAAGAAATAATAATACACATAAGCCATAATAGAAGGAATAGAGGGGCCACCTCTTATGTTACACAAAAAACTTCTACATTGTTCCATTATAAAAAATTTCACCAACAATATCCATATTGTTCCAATATTGTAAAAAAAAATATTGTCTCTTTCATTTTCTTCAACTTCTATTAACTATGAAAATGTTAAGAATATATTCATTTGTATGAAATTGTGGATGAAATTCATAAAAGAAAGGGACAATTCAAAAAAGAAATGGCAAGCCAAATTCACAAGTTGACAATCATACCAAACTTGCCAAATGAATCTCTTCAACTACTCAAGATGAAACCAAGAACATTAATGCAAAACTCACAACCAAATACTTTGAAATTGCTAATATATGGTCTTCTTCAACTCTATTTTTCTATAATAATAACATCAGAAAATGCTTTAGTATGGCCCTAGTCAAAATAT
This sequence comes from Larix kaempferi, assembly GCA_027924585.1. Taxonomy (NCBI): domain Eukaryota; kingdom Viridiplantae; phylum Streptophyta; class Pinopsida; order Pinales; family Pinaceae; genus Larix; species Larix kaempferi. The sequence goes on from BSBM01000445.1 coordinate 21,024,722, forward strand.
GATTTGCACAAAAAATTATTTTTTCCCAAATCTTTGTATTCATTCCTTTTGAATGGAACATACATTTATCTATGTCAATTAATATTGTACTCCTTTAATTTACTTTTAAGATAAACTAAGCTTGGAAAATCTCACTGATTGCTACAAAGTATAAGTCTGATATTGGCATTTACAAGATTCCAAAATTTTGGAAGAGGGTCTAAACAATGATAACAACAATCCTTCAAGCATTGATAAAAGCAGTGTGTGTGGCCCATCTCCAGGTTATAGTATGCCACTACCTGCAAACAAAACAACAAAATTTTATCAATAAAAAATGCTTCATGTCCATAAAAAAATTACTTGCAAGATAGATAAAACAATACCATGGATTTAACTAAATGAAGAAAAGAGAAAATTGTAATTAACACAATCCTTTTTTTTCAACATTAATAAAATAGTGACCAAAATCCTTTTTTCCATGCACAACCAACTAAACCATTTAATCTTCAACAAATAGTTCCACTTCCACAATTTACTATGCCACCAATATGAGACTGTTGCATTTAAGGCGACATATATTTTTTCATAAGCATCTTTAGCACTCAATTGTCAACTTTGGAATTCCAAGCCCAAACAAGGGAATATGCCTCCCTGTTAAGCTTGATTCGAACATGTTGGACACGATCCTACGGGTTATATAAACAAATTTCCATCAACAATCGAAAAGAAGCAAATACTTTACCAAGAGGACAAAGCAGAACATTCACTTATTTGGGTAAGTATCATGTAGCTAAATCCTTATGGAATGTCATCCCTAAACAAAGTTTGTGGATGAGAATTATAAAAGTATGTTGCTCCATATTCTTTGTTGGATTGGATAAAGAGGAATATAGGCAAAGCATCCAAAATGTATGCAATTTAGTGAGAGGTTTTGACTCTTTCCTTTCCAGCTATGGAATTGTTTTTGGCTTGGAGGGTTGGAGATGAGTCCCACGTAAGAATTGGGATAGGTGTAGTTATGGGATGTGGCATAAATATTTTCCTTCATGAGAAGTCATTCAACATTTGCAATAAATGCATGCCTAACTTGGTCGAAAACCCAGCTGAAACAACTCTGTGGTGTCAAGGGTGGATGAAAGATTTTGACCTTGGTTTGAGAAATGATATGGTGCGGGCCTAGTAACTTTTCCTAGTTGAGCTTAAAAAGGATCACATTAGGTTAAGTAATGCTTCTGGGGTTAATTCTGGATCTAAATGTTGCAGGTGGAACTTACACAGCCAGATTGGGTTACTCATCCCTCTAGTGTCCTGGTCAAGGTGAGTCCAAATGGTGGTGGAAAAAGTTGTGGAAGTTTTGTGCCCCAACAAAATGTAAACTCTTTATGTGGCTTACCTTAAATGATAAGGAAGGCCACATAATTTGTCTTCCTTGTAGCTTCAAGGGGAAATATACCTTACATATTTTCCTGCATTTTTTCTAAACAAGTTTGGTCTAAAGTGGGGACTTTGCTGGAAAAACATTCTTTGTGGAGGAAGGATAATATGGAGGATAATTTATTGGAATGGTTTACTATCATCGAAGTTAAGAGTCTTATGGATACCCCTCCAATTGTTTTGTGAGGTATCTGGTTGGACAAAAACTCTATTCTATTTGAGGAAAAACTCATCCCTCCCCTCCAGGTAGCAACATAGTTAAGTGTTTTGTTAGCTCATTACAAGTGTACTCTAAAGTGTAATGCTCATAGAATTGTGGGGGAAGTTCAGGTGAACAAATCACATGCTTGGGGTTTTCTCAATGGGGCTTGTCAAAGTCCTGGATGGACCAATGGAATTGGTTTATCCCTCTAACTTTCTTATCATCACTTTTTTATGCTAAAGCAAACTTGGGTCAAGGAACCAACAATTTAAGGGAGTTCAAAGAACTATAATTTCTTCTAAAACTTTCTCTAGAAAAGAAAATTATGCATATTTTATACTCAAATATTGCTACTATTCCAAGGAGTAATAACAACATCTTGTGCTACTTACACTAGACTTTGCCAAAGCATACAACACAATAAATTGCTTTCTTAAAGCATTACTTTTCCAAAGTAGGAAGACCAAAATGAACATAGATGAGCATTGGAAAGCTAGATCTAATCAGTAAGGAATTTGGATCTAAATTATATTGGAGGATGTCAAATTAACAACTAGCCTATGGATCAGAATTTGGAGAATGTATACCAACATTGTCCCAAAGGAAATAAACATAGTATTGATAGAATTGCCAAAGGGGCTCAAGCATCTCAAATGCAATAGTGGGAGATAAAACTCTTAGATAAATATTTCTTCTAGGATCAAATTGACAGAATTACCACAAGACTCAAGCATCTCAAACGCAATAGTAAGATGGAACACTCTTATAGGTAAATAATAAAATATTTGTTCTGGGACGTCTATTATAGATCTCAAGCTGAATTTTGGAACAAAACAAGTTGGATCAAGCCTCCATTGAGGAGAAATCATGGGCTAAAGAAGGTAATGGAAGTTAAGCTATTTTTCAATTAGAAAAAAGTCAAATGCTACTGAAACCAACATTTGATGGGAGGAATGGAGAGCCAAGTATGGGAGAGAAAATGGAAAATGTTGATGAATTGTTCAAGTCACATGAAACCTAAAGAATCCAGAATCCCAAGTACATTAGAGAATGATCCAATATCTTGTTTGAGACTAGAGGATAGAATATTTTGGAAAAAGGAATGGATTTAAAAATTGTGACAAAAGATAGCAACATTTTAGACATCCCGAAAGAGGTTGAAACCATATGAATATCCTTCACTGGAAAAAACCTAGGTTGAGACATCCTTGTATTTGCAACATGCTACATCTTACAATTACAAAAAGTGTAACTTTCTCCACCACTACAGAAGCAATGACAATTATACCTTGAAAATTTTCCACTTTGGAGAGAAAACTCATAATAATATAGGACCGTGTGGTTTGGAGCCCATGAAACCTCATCTCAAAACTTTTTGGATTGCTACTGCTAGCAATTTTGTCTTCCGCAATCCAATCATAGAAAAAAATGGATCAATCCTTAAAAGTTTCCCTTTTTATGTCACATTGTGATATAATATTGTAGTTAGCTAAAATGTCACAAAGTGACATTTTGTTAAAGTCAACTTCTTTATGTCTTAATATTACATAAATTTGAAATCAATGTCTTATTGTTATACTCTAACATAAAATTTAAGTCAACCTATACCAATCAAACATTGTCAAACATGGTAGAACATAATTAAGCATGGATAACCATGGCAAACCATAGTCAAACATAGTGAATCATGTTCAAACATGATAAAAAAAACCATGAACGAAAATAAACTAAGGTTAAACATGATCATTCATAGTCAACCATGGTCTCATTATGTTTGCAAGCTAAGTCAACTAAGAAGGTCACATTATGATAGAACCATTGAGGAACGTCACACTCCAACATAACCCTTGAAAAACATTGCCATGTGACATAAACCTTGATTAATGTCATAATGCAACATGATCATTAAGAAATGTGGCAATTCTACATAAGTTAGCCAAGCTGAACATCACAATGTGGCATAACAATATTATCAACCAGTTAGTGTCACATGTGACATAATATTGAAGTCAACCTCTGAATGTTGCAGTGTGCTATCGTATTGTAGTCACCCATAATGTCTTAATGTGACATTTCATTGAAGTCAACCTCTTAATGTCACATGGTGACATAATTTTGAATTTAACCTCTTAATGTTATAATATAGCTAAAATGCAAGTATTCCTAAACCATAATCAACATTTTGTAAACCATGGCCTACCATCATTAATATAAGATTAAATTCAAGTCAACCTCAAGCATAGTCAATAATGGTCAACCATAGTCACCCATAGTCAACCTTGGTGAAACATAGTCAACTGTTGCCAACCATAATCAAACATCATCAACCATACGAAACAATGGTCACACATGGTCAATTATAGGAAAACATGGTGAACCATAATGAAACATAATCAATCAATGTAAACCATAGTAAACCACGTTCTACCATAATCAAACCATGGTCCAACATAGTCAACCATAGCTTACCATGACTAACCAATGTCAAGCATGGTAATCAAAGTCAACCATGGTCAGCTATATCCAATCATGATCAAGCCATAATCATTCAACCATGGTCAAACCATAGTCAATCTAATCAACTAGGTATGATCATAGTTAACCATGGTCAAGTTAATAATGGTCAAACATGGTCAACCATTGTAAATGATGGTAACTCATTATCATCCATAGTCAACCATGGACAACCATGTTAAACCATAGTCAACCATAACCAATCTTAAGCAAGTCGAATATTGTCAACAATGGTAAACCATTATGAAACATGGCTAACTATGGTCAAACTTAGCCAACCATAATTAAACATAGTAAAATATAATAAATATTTTAATATTATTGATATTAATTTTTAATTCACAAATCTACAAAATAATCTCTACCCATAACAATTATAAACTAACACAGCCACATAATTAAAAATAATTACAAATGATTAATATAGACATATTAACAATGTGCCTACTATAATATCCAGGACTTACAGAGGATTAAAGCTGGGTTTTCCCATATATAGGCAAATGTGTTATGTATTTTAAAAAATTAAAATTTCACAGAAGGGACATTGTCTCCATACTTATACCTTGGCAAAGTTTATGGATACGGAAAAACCAGTGTCTTCCTCACTTGACTTCGATTTAGAAACTTGTTAAAAAAATAAGATTGGATAACTCTCTGGTTAGTTACAATCTAGTAATCACAAGAAACTGGACCTGCGATTCTTTGGCTTGACGTATCAAACTAACAATTATAATTTTTACCCATAAGTCAAAACCATTTTAAACCTACATCAAGATCCAAATCTGTCATGTCTATCGAGTGTTTTAATTCTTTACTTGTAAATATGAAGCAACAGAAATTTTAATGTTGTCGTTATATCAATAGCATTGAGATTGGAGTCTTACCAGTTTAAAATATCATTGTGCAAAGCAATATATAACCACATTCCATATAATTAATTAATTGTTGGGAATCAAGCCTGTCTACCGGTATTTGCCTTTAAACATTTGTACAAATCAAATCCCTGAACTAAACTAATTAATTTAAGTTTGATATCCTATTCAAATCCCTTGCTCATAGGTTTAAGATGCTTTGCTCAAGAAAACATTTTGATGGATACAGGATTTCATTATATTTTTGTTTGATTAGACTTTTTTGGTATGCTGGGTCTAGACTTGGTAGCTTCTACTTTTATTTTTGGGAAGTATTTTTGTAAGAATCACTGACGTTTAAGATTGTGAATGATTGAACCGAACAAATATACTATTTTTTTGTAATGGATAGTCTTTGAAATTGTTATGAAAAACTGATATATACTTTTTGATTCAAATTGAATAGCAAAATGCTGAAAAAAAAATTAAGTCAAAAAATTTAGTTTGATAACGTTAAATAAAAAAGAAAATCCTTTCATAAAGACATCTTATATCCTAATATTTTATTTTAAGTTGTCCCATATCTAGATACTGCAGTGGCTCTAGAGTGCCTCCCATAACTTGGTAGGATCTACATCGTCCTCCCATAACTGAGCAGGCTCTACATCGTTTAAAACAATGGGGTTCATAAGCGTGTCTTCATGCTCTTGTAGTGATGCGCTGTAAAAATTAGGATCCAAACCTTCCTCATAGCAAAAACTGTAACCCCAACTTTCATGATAACCTGCGGTTATGGATAAGAGATTTGTATGTTGGAGACTAAGGTTTGCGAGCTTTGCTTGTGTCAAAGCCAATTGCGACTGCAGCTCTGCTATTTTTTTCTCCAGATCTTTGATTACTCTTGCACTTCTATCTGCTTCTGTGGATTCCAATTTTGATCGGAGCTCTGCTACTTTCTTCTGGAGATCATGGATTACTCCTGCAGAGCCATGGACAGGATCTCGAACTCTTTCTCTCACTTCGTAGAACATGCTGCTTACTGCATCACCTCTCTTCTCCACTGGAAGATCCTATTCAAAATAGATCACACTATCACAAATACTTTCTACGTAAGGTCGATGATATTTGTGGGAAGGTAGGGGAGGTGTTGCAGCTGCTCTAGCAACACTCATAGATATTCAAAATTCAGAAAAACTCGCCTACAGTAAAGTCATAGCTCACTGTAACAGCTCATTGTACTCTTCAGCACAGTCACAGCTGACAGTATCAGCTGACTGTTTCACACAACAGTAACCTATAGGACTGTTTCTGCTGAGTTGCAGCTAACTGCAATCTACAGGACTGTTTCAGCTAATAGTAAACTATATGACTATTTCAGCTAACATTATACTACACAACTATTTCAGTAATGATTAGATAACCCCTGCGTTCATAGAATTTAAACTGATACTCTGTTTCAGCAATTCTGAAATCTAACTTGCTACAACAAAACTAAACATTTCACAGGCAATCATATACTCTCAGCAAACTATCATGCTACAGCAAAAAACATCATTTAAACATTCAACTACGAGTTTACGAACTCCTAAAGACAGAGAGGAATATAGGATCAAATGTACAGAGTTGAAACTTTGTTTTCATTCAACTCACCCTTATATTTTTCATGAGAGTTACATAGGTATATATACACCAGAAATATAGTCGGTCACATTAATTACCTTGACCTTTCACTACATCTAAAACAAAATTGTCTGTTCAGAATTTATGTGGATACTCTTCCCTTTCATGCGCTGTAACAGGAACATTCCAGATGCCCCTTCAATCTTTGACAGGCTACAACTGAGCAAGTGAATGTCCTTGTGTTGCAACAGTGATATCCCACACCGCTCCTTCAATTTCTAATCATCCTGAGCATGTCATTGAACGCCTCTTCAGATTTGGCTCTTCAAAAATCAATGCAATACTTAGCCCCAATATTTATTCGATGAACAGGAGTGTGTTGTGACAGAGGCTGTAAATGCTTCTTCAGAAATTAATTTGATGTGCTTCCTCCACGAAACCATGACAACATGACATAATCAGATGGTGTGGCGGTGGTTTGGCTTTTCAGCATTCCGGCAGTCACTCAGCAGGGCAGTGGTTGTCTTTTCCAGACTATGGCAGTGAAGGAATTATGGCTGCCAACATTCTCCCCCTTAATTACTTCACCCAAAAAATACATCAAACACAAACAACTACTGTTTTTACAAAACAACATTCCAACTATAATGCCTGTTGTTCTAAGTCTCAGCAAGACTTACATCAATAGCTAAACAACTCAAAAATTTGTTTCACATTCTTTGCTGCAACATACTAGTGCAATGTTTCTTCAACTCTTTCATGAACATTTATTTTTCTTTCGAATCCAAACTTTGAAATATGTAAACATTGTTTTATGTTTTATCTTCATCTTCACCTTGATCTTCTTCATCTCACGCTTCACTTGTGGCTTCAGCCATCTCTCCATTTTGACTTTACATCTTGATAATCTGAACTCCTTTTGCTTAGTAGCTCCACAATACTTGTTATTCTCAGCTTTGGTCAGCTGTTCATAATATAACATTTCATATTTTTCATTCTTTGCTTCAACACTAAGTCCATTGTATTCAACCTTCTTGGTATTTGCAAACCAATCATCATTCATAATTTTTATTACATCATTCTTAGCTTCAGCTGCAACACGTTCTTCAACTTGCTTACCATCATTCAAATTTTCAATGTCCTTTATGCCAAGGACTCCAATCCAAATCTTCTTCTCTAAATACTGTAACGTGGGCATACAAAGATCCCACAAGCTATATTTAACTTCATCAAGAGTAATATGTTCAATGTCATTCTGTAAACACATTAATTGATAATGTATTATTTCTTCAGGACTCCATGACATGAATACCTTTTCAACTGATTCTTCAACCAGTTCATCTTCGCTGCAATTTTCTTCATTCAAATAAAACTCATCATCAACTTCAAAGGATTCTTCTTCATCTTCAATTGGTTTCTCGTCTGCACATACAAACATTTTGTCAACAGTATATAAATTATCATAATGTGAACCATATTGGTTGTTTTCATTTTTCACTTCTCTGAGAGCTATCACTGTCTCTTTATTCAAATCTGCCTCTGCTGCTGCAACAAGGAAATCAACATTCTCCATCTTTGCTTCTGCAACAAGACTAACTTCTTTATCATCATATCTTGGCTTTTCAAGCCATTCTTCCAAAAATTTCAACTGTTCATCAAGAACATCATTCCTTATTTCAGCTGCTCTATTTACAACAGAACATACAACTTCTTGAGTGTTATCAGTATGCAACTCTTTTTCTATTACTTCTTCTGCAATCACATAATCATCAACCTTTTTATTTTCAACATCCTTATAGATTCCTTCTGCTTCAATCGCTGCAACTTCTGTGCATTCTTCAACAATCTTATCAAATTCATCAACAAAACTAAAATCATCAATATTTTCAAAAAACTCACAAACTGATTCAAGCACTTCAACATAGTGCACTTTATCTTTCATAACTTCTGATGTTGCTTCACATACTACTGATATGGTAGTCTTCATTCTATCATCATGATCATCTTTCACCATTACTCCTCCATGGGAAATTTCACAAACACTGGCTGCTTCATTGGCACCTTCTTGATAGTTGTCATCAGCAATAGACATCGCTGGAATATTCAAAGAGTAAACTGCTACACTGGCAGTCACTTCACCTTCAATATTTGACTTACAAGTCAAGAATTCATCATTGTCTTCCTTTGTACCTGCACAATCACTATCAAATAAATTATTAGAAAACATCTCATTCTCTTTTCTGTCATTTTCTACACCATTTGATATCGTTGCAGATTCTTCACCAACACATTTTCCATCAACAGATACATCATTTTCAGAAATGTATTTTTCACCAACAGCTTTATCATCTTCCTTATGTGCACCAAATGGATTAGTGCAACACTCTTCATTTTCTGGAACATAACTACTGTAAATTATTTCAAGCTCATCTTGTTCTTCGACTTCTACAACATCTTCAAAGTGGTCTTCTAGATTCATTGTACCTACATGTCCACAAACTTCAAACTCAATGAAAGATTTAAGTTCCTTCATGGGTGTGTCCTTCAACGACTCTTCTTGCACAAATACTTCTCCATTGTCCTCACACTTGAGGAATTTATCATATTCATCAACATTCTGCATGTTAACCATTTCATCATGTTCACAATTCACTTCAGTGACATCTACATCAACATTTTTATCAATGGCAATTTCAACTTCTTCAAATTCTGTTGCTGCTACACAAGATACAACAGCCTCATTTTCTTCTTTAGTTTCAGCATCATTTTCATCATTTAATATATCAACACAACTCAGAGATTCACTCATAATTTGACTATCTTCTGCTGCTTCTGCAAATTTGTCTGTTGAAATATTAACAGGCTATGACTCAGCCATATATCTCCCCCTTACATCAAACTTTCTCTTCAAACTTTCCCAAGCTTCTCTAGTTGTGTTTGCTTCAGCAATTACATAAAAAATATTATCATCCAGAGCTTGCTGGATGTAGTACAGGGCAAATGCATATATTGCCTCATCCTGGGGTTTCTTAACTCCATTCACAACAAAATACCATAAACCTCTATCATGCAAGAAATTTTTCATATTAACTGACCAACATTTATAAGATATACCTGAGAAATATGGTGGTGGATTATAGATGCTACTCCATGCATCCTCTAACTTTTCTTGAACTTCATTTACTTCAGTATCCTCTGCCTTCTCTTGAAATTCCTCTGCTTCAGCAAGTTCCTTGACGGCTTCACCTAATATCTCTGCTATGGAAAACCCAACTTCTTTTACATTAAATATATTCTTCTTCATTCGTTTAAGTCTTCTTCTTTTCCTCATGTTTCTGTCTTCAAATAAACACTTGCACACAATTTCAGTTTCTTTCCAAGACCTCTTTCACACATACAAGCTTCAGCTCAAACCAAACAAACTTTTCAAAACAATGGAATTCAAACTTCTCTACCATTAAACTTATATGGGAGCTATCAACCAGAAAGAATGTCTTCCTTTCAATTTCTCAACCTCTATCTAAGGGAACATGAACACATAATCAACTTCATCCATGGGCTACAACCCTTTCTTCTCTTTACACAAACCAAAACCAGGCTTGACCAACGTAAGAAATACTTGATTCAGACTTCAACTGCAAAAAGATGACTCAACCTTTACTTAAGGGAGAACATGAGCTCTTACAAACACAGAACTCAACTGAACTTACCTCTGCTCTTTCTAGATAGCAGGAAGTGGGCGCTGGAGTAAAACTCAACAACAGGATCTCCAAACAAGACACAAAAGATAAAAACTCAGCTCTGATATCACTGTGGGAAGGAAAGGGAGGTGTTGCAGCTACTCCAGCAACACTCACTTATATTCAAAATTCAAAAAAACTCGCCTACAGTACAGTCACAGCTCACTGTACTCTTCAGCACAGTCATAGCTGACAGTATCAGCTGACTGTTTCACACAACAGTAACCTACAGGACTGTTTCTGCTGAGTTTCAGCTAACTACAATCTACAGGACTGTTTCAGCTAATAGTAAACTATACGACTGTTTTAGCTAACAGTAAACTACACAACTATTTCAGTAATGATTAGATAACCCTTGCGTTCATAGAATTTAAACTGATACTTTGTTTCGGCATACTCTATTTCAGCAATTCTGAAATCTAACTTGCTACAACAAAACTAAACATTTCACATGCAATCATATACTCTCAGCAAACTATCATGCTACAGCAAAAAATATCATTTAAACATTCAACTACGAGTTTACGAACTCCTAAAGACAGAGAGGAATATAGGATCAAAAGTACATAGTTGAAACTCTGTTTTCATTCAACTCACCCTTATATTTTTCATTAGAGTTACATAGGTATATATACACCAGAAATATAGTCGGTCACATTAATTACTTTGACCTTTCACTACATCTAAACCAAAATTGTCTGTTCAGAAGTTATGTGGATACTTTGCCCTTTCATGCGCTGTAATAGGAACGTTCCAGATGCCCCTTCTATCTTTGACAGGATACAACTAAGCAAGTGAATGTCCCTGTGTTGCAACAGTGATATCCCACACTGCTCCTTCAATTTCTGATCATCCTGAGCATGTCAGTGAACGCCTCTTCAGATTTGGCTCTTCAAAAATCAATGCAATACTCAGCCCCAATATTTATTCGATGAACAATAGTGTGATGTGACAGAGGCTGTAAATGCTTCTTGAGAAATTAATTTGATGTGCTGCCTCCATGAAACCATGACAGCATGACATAATCAGACGGTGTGGCGATGGTTTGGCTTTTCAGCATTCTGGCAGTCACTTAGCAGGGCGGTGGTTGTCTTTTCCAGACTGTGGCGATGAAGGAATTACGACTGCCAACAATATTCAGTGAGAGAACAAATGTACACAATAAACTTCAATCTTTTATCATTTCCTATAAAATATAAATATTTAACATTTTAAAAATTAATAAGATTCACCAAAGTTATAGATACTTAAAATTATACCTATTCACAACTTATGAAATTAATTCTACCATGCATTTCAAATATACATTGCTCTGCTATATCAAACTTGTAGTAATTTGATTACGCGTCCATTTTCGAACACTCGATTTACCAACAGGAACTTCTGGGGGTCATCCTGCGGGAAATAAGGCGCGAGGATGCATTCGTCTGAACATTTCTTTCTATTGTTCTTGCAAGCAGCGCAGTGAGATTTGTCTCCCTTTGAAGCAGAAATGTCGCTCATTTGCACAACAGCTCCATTAGTCAGGTTTGGTTTCGCTGACAAATACAGTATCATATAATTACTAAGGCTTCCAGTGAATATTATTGCTTACCTTTCCAGCAATAATACTCACTCAGCAGGGCGGTGGTTGTCTTTTCCAGACTATGGCAGAAATGTCACTCAGCAGGGTGGTGGTTGTCTTTTCCAGACTGTGGAAATGAAGGAATTACAACTGCCAACAATATTCAGTGAGAGAACAAATGTACACAATAAAATTCGATCTTTTATCATTTCCTATAAAATATAAATATTTAACATTTTAAAAATTAATAAGATTCACCAAAGTTATAGATACTTAAAATTATACCTATTCACAACTTATGAAATTAATTCTACCATGCATTTCAAATATACATTGCTCTGCTATATCAAACTTGTAGTAATTTGATTACGCGTCCATTTCCGAACACTCGATTTACCAACAGGAACTTCTGGGGGTCATCCTGCGGGAAATAAGGTGTGAGGATGCATTTGTCTGAACATTTCTTTCTATTGTTCTTGCAAGCAGTGCAACGAGATTTGTCTCCCTTTGAAGCAGAAATGTCGCTCATTTGCACAACAACTCTATTAGTCAGGTTTGGTTTCGTTGAGAAATACAGTATCATATAATTACTAATGCTTCCAGTGAGTATTATTGCTTACCTTTCCGTTAATGTTTGCAGTTCTTGTTAGTTCTTTACAAACAGGAAGAAGTTCTTGAGAAACATGAAGATCTAGAACTTGCAACCTGTATTACAAATGAATATATTCATAACCAAATTTTAAGCAGAAAGAAAGAAGTTAAAGAGGCACATTTACAATTCAGAGTAGGGGAGATGTGTAACTCCTTTAGTGCTTATCCTGTAGTTGAAATGTGTCCTTTATAAAGAATAATAATATATTATAAAAAGTAATATGTCGGCTCAAATTAAATTTAAAATAAAATATTTAGAGCCGCATTATACATTTCCTTAACATTTCCAATCTAAAAAGGGTTTACATCTATGAGAGATTTGATTCCTTTAGAAACTTAATAGATCCTCTTGATAGATCTAGGTCACTGAAGAAAAGCATCTTTCCGTACAATAGCCCCTTCCAAAGAATTGAATTTCAAGTGTACTACATCAACCATAAAATGATGTGTCAAGTCATGGACTCATGAGTCCGAGTTTTCTTTTTAAAAGTGCTCTTCACGTTTTTCAAAAGTGCCATGTGCATGTTACACATTTGGTATGAATATGTGCAAAGTCAATTAATTATTTTGTTTCACTATTAAAATAATTCTAGAGTTAGTACAAGAGCAGGGAGCATCCACGTCATTCAATATTCTTTCATGATGTGTTTACCTTTTGGAGTTCCACTAGCTCCTATGGTGTTTGATAAATAGTTTCCAAGGCTCCCTTCATTGGTTTTAAAAGGCCAATGAAAAGATCATCTTCTTTTCGTTGGGTCACTATGGCTTATGGTTGTGAATTTCAAGTATGCCAAAGCAAGATTTTACTATTTTTGTTGAGTCATTATGGCTTATGGTTGTGAATTTCAAGTGTGTTAAAGCAATTCCAATCAATTTGGGTCACTCTGGCTTATGGTTGTTGTGAATTTCAAGTATGCCAAAGCAATATTATCCTATTTTTGTTGAGTCATTATGTCTTATGGTTGTGAATTTCAAGTGTGTTAAAGCAATTCCAATCAATTTTTAAATAGGTTATTTTTATTATAGGCTATTTTGAGATCTTGTAACATTTACACCTCACCTTTTTTTCTTAGATTGTTAGGATTTGACAAATCACCTTATTTCTTTTTAGATAGTTAGGATTTGACCTTTTCTTAGGTGAGTTGTATTAGAATGTTAAATGTAAATTAACATTTTTTATTTACAAATGATTGTGGAATATCCACATTAAATATAGATAATGAGGCATTTACATGAAGCCAAAGTCAATTGATTAATGGTGGGTTTTCCATGGTTGAGACATTTTTTCAAGTGATCTATGGGTTTCTTATCCTAGTTAGGAGAGATGCAAAATGTTTTGTCTCCAATATTCCCATGGGGGGTTCACTCAGTGAACTTGTTAAATAGCACGATCGTTCGTAGGATATTAAAGAATATCACTAGTTTCACCAAATATTGAAAAATGCCTCCTAACATTGTATTGTTGAACCCCCCTCCCAATATACCTTTCCAATTAAGAAAACCCCTAGTATCACCAGATATTGTAGGTATCCATTTTTATCAACCCATTTTTAATACCCACTTTATATCATATTATCAAGTTGTAACAAACAGGAGCCCTAACACATCTTAGTTTAAGAAAAATGATGATACATAAAATAACAATATAATGCTAATAATGATCCCACTGAAATTGTAGGGGTGATTGATCAATTTGTAGGGTTCTATAGTGGAATACCTAAAGAAATAGTAATGGGGAAGGAAAAATGCATAAAAGAAAACCCATTTAAGTGATCAATGTAACAAAGAATGTAAAAGACTGATAGTCCAATAGTTAGTACAATGCTTAGAAAAGATGAGAATTGCAGATGTTTCACACCACAGCCTGATCCCACTTAAATTGCAAGGGAAACTGATCAATTTGTAGTGTTGGATAGTGGAAGACCCAATGAAATAGTAATGGGGAAGCTGAAATGTGTAAAAGGAAAGCCATTTAAGCGACCAATGTAACAGAGAATGTAAAAGACTGTTAATCCAATAGTTAGTGCAGTGCTTAGAAAAGATGAGAATTCCAGATGTTTCACACCACAGCTTGATCCCAGTGAAATTGCAGGGGCAACTGATCAATTTGTAGCATTCGATAGTGGAATACCCAACGAAATAGTAATGGGGAAGGAAAAATGTGTAAAAGGAAACCTATTTAAGCGATCAATGTAACAAAGAATGTAAAAGACTAATAGTGTGAAAATCCTCACAGCAGATCTAAGAGATGATGTATCTCACAAGAGAATAATTATGATTAAGCAAGAAAATAGAAGAAGAGTGATACATGCAGTATAATGAGCAACAGAATAATATGGTACAGTAGAACTCAGATAGAAGCAATAATACTTCGGTCATACTGGATTATTAATCACAAATGGACATATAAATAATACAATGCATGAGGAATTCGAATGCCTAAGGTGGCAATTCGAATTAGCCTTCATGGAGTGATCAAAGGATCACTGGAGTGTCATCGGAGCACAACTAGGTGTCCTCATGATCATCGGAGCGCAACTGGAAGTCTTCATCATCATCAGTGGAGTCATCAATGCTCAAGTAACTGTCAACCATCAGTCAAACTAACTCTGGTAGGTGTAACTAAGTGTAACTAAGTGTAACTCAGTGTAACTAAGTGTAACTGAGTGTAACTCAATGTAACTCAGTGTAACTTAGTGTAACTCAGTGTAACTAAGTGTAACTGAGTGTAACTGAGTGTAACTCAATGTAACTAAGTGTAACTCAATGTAACTAAGAGTAACTGAATGTAACTGAACTGGTAGGTGAAGAAGGGCGAGTTGCTCCCTAAAATCAAGGAAGAAGGGCGCACTAAGCAACTGGAGGGCTAAAACTGAATAGTGAGAAGCTCCTGGGGGCTGGCTAACTGAGGGCTAGGTGCTGGACTGATGACTGGGATGCATGCAAAATTCATGCAAACCCTAGAATGCATGCAAACCCTAAAAGGTGCATGCATGACTGAAAATGTAAATGATCAAAATACTGGTGGGACTAGGATGGAGTATAGGAATATCCTAACAAATAGTCCAATAGTTAGTGCAACGCTTAGAAAAGATGAGAATTGCAGATGTTTCACACCACAACCTGCCAACCTACCAATTTTATATCATGTAAATACAAGTATATCCATAGAGAGATCATGTTTTCTTTAAGCTTAATAAATTAAATGCCATAAATTAAACTATATTTAAAAGGAAATGGAGGTTTTTCTATCTTCCTTTTTTAGTTGTATAAGAAGAAGTAGATGATCATATAAGCCATTGTTTCCCACCCAATAGTTGTATCTTTCAACCTCCTTCACCAATTTTTCTACCATTAATAATATGTCCATCATCTTAGAGATGCTTGTTTTTCCATGTTAGAACACAAACTATCATCTTAAGATTAAATTTCTAAAATCAATCTTATGGACAAGTAAGAGGGAGGTTGTTTTCACCACACCTAACCTTTTTTGTCTATTTAGGCTATCTCTTCTCTAGCACAAAGGTGGAGTCCCTAGGGTAGGATTACTAGAGTTTAAAAATGGAGTACATGGTGAAAATGAAGAGTAAATTTAGAAAAACTAAGTGTTTTGTTTTTTCTAAAATATAAGAGTCGTGAAGGAATTAGAGACTAGTGTTTTATATAATGGTAAAATGGGGACAACCAAAGATTGCATGAGGATTCCTTTAGGAGGATTAGAAAGGGACAAGGTTGCAATGCACAAACCTAGATGCTCTCTAGTGAATGGGATGATTTTAGAGATCACACAAAAGGAAATTTCTAGAGAAAAAGAATTCAAATGGACTCAAGGATGAAAGCTACATTGAAAGGCATAAAAAAACACATGATTTCTAGACATGAAATATGCACCTATACGACACTTCCAATTGATAACAATTACATAAAATATATAAATCCCAATCCTTCATTACCTCAATTCTAATAATAATTTGAAGATCCATTAACCAACCAAGCACATGTGCAACATGAAAACCCTTCGATAGAGCACTAGCATCTACCATCCTAAATGCTGATTGGGTATCCCTTGTCCATCAAAATCAATACCTCGTGCCCTTGTCCCTTGATTTTCACTTTGCATCCCCTCTACTGCTTCTAAACGAAATGTAATAAAATATACCCTAAATATTTGTATTGCCATATAACATAATTAAGCCCCCTTGGCCCCTTAATACACAACAATATATTTTCTCATTTATGTATTATAGTTTATTCCCCAATATGAATGGACGTAATAAGATATTGCCTACCAACACACCCCCCTCCCCAAGCCCCCTTGGCCCCTTAATACACAACAATATATTTTCTCATTTATGTATTATAGTTTATTCCCCAATATGAATGGACGTAATAAGATATTGCCTACCAACACACCCCCCCCCCATGAATATTCCTAAGAAGTTCCCATCTATTTTGTAGCCAGTAGACCTAATTTTTTTTCGTTTATGGGGAATAAAAAGAAAATTATGATGTTAAAATTTGGTGAACACATGGATGGTAGCTAGCTTCTTGTTATCAAAATTTCATCACCAATGCACGCTAAATGGCCAAGTTATGGCCAAAATACATGTACAACCATGTTTATGAGGAGTAAATAAATGGATCCGGGGTTGATTTTCATTGGGAAAGTGTGCATTGATACCAACCCAACATAGTCTATGTCTTCATTTGGCTTCATAAGACCCATATTGTGTAAAAAATATGAAATATGTTTTACATTTCCTTTATGTAGCAATCTATGCACTTCTATGCCAATTTGGCATTTCATTAGAAAGTATATGGTATAAAAATCATCAGAAAAGAGCATGGATTGCTAAGCAAAGCGTAATGTAGAATACATTCCTATTGAATGAAACAATTTGTGTTAGTAACATTGCATTATATATATATATATATATATATATTCTAAAAAAGTTCAAAAAACATAGAGAAACTTGAAAATTCAAAAGTTGAGTTGACTTACAAAGTGGTCCCTGGCAACTTAACATGCCACCCTTGAGCTGCACAAGTCATTCATTTGTCATTAATGCATCACATAAGTAGTTGAATCCTACATTTGCAAAGGTTAGATGGGTTTGAAAGGATTTTCCATGCAAATTGCACTGCGAATTGAGTTGAAAGTTGCATGACCAAAAAAGCAGATAATCAAAAGTTGGACGTTGTTTAATAAGGTAGCAAATGGCCTTTATGTTGACTGATATGTTGCATATGTGTTTTTATTTTTAACGGGTGTTTTGTTGTTAGAACAAGAGCCACTAGGTGGCAATGTCCTTGGACTTTGACAATAGGGTGTTTTAAAATTCAAAACACATTTCTTGCTAATGACTAATTCACTAGTCCACTTGGTTCCATTGAGCATCATTGCATATAATTTCTTGTGAGCAAAAATCCTTCCATTCCTAGCTACTCGACATTTAACATGTCTTGGCGATTGTATAATGTTATAGTTATGGTTTTTGCATGTCTCAACTCTCGATTAGCATTAGGGTTTTGAACCCTGTGGAATCTTCTTGAAAGTCCACATATGGCTATCTCCGTATGTGAATAATGAAATCTATAAGACCCCATATCACCAAAACAAAATATACCTATAAAATCCACCCTATAAACCATTAGCTCCAAATTTTTTACCAAAAGAAAACCTAAAATAAATAACAAATAACAAGTGATTCATTTCTTAAAATCATCATCAAACACCCACATTTAAACATTATATATCCTTCAACTCTATGCGAAAGATTTTATATCGATATGCATTACATAGATTTTATATCAGTATCCAATACATAGAACATGTCAAAGATATGCATATAATCTCGGAGATAGACTTTCCAATGAATTATTTGACATTAAATTTATACAAGTAAATAAAAAACATAAACATTTATTACAACATAATGATTTTGGCAATCGTAAATTTCAAGTGTAACTCCTTTAGACTATATTTCTTATAATTTTGTACCAAATCCTGTCGAATGTGAACTAAAAATACCATTAGAGAAGTTAGGGTGAGAAGTTAGAGTACAAATAGTTATAAGTTATTGTTGGATTCCTTTTAAGGAATCGTTCCTTGAATTATTTGTTTCGATATTACTTATAAGATTGTAAGTACCTTTAACCTTCTAAACTCTCCCTACTTTTGTTTTGATTCCTTTTCCCACCTACTTATCTCTTTAAGTTGACAAGACTACCCTCTGCATTAAATAGTTGTGTACCTTGCAGAGTTGGATAGCGAACATTTAACTACCATGCAAAATTAAGAGCGATAAGAAATATGAACGTGAGAAAACTAGTCCGTGTACGATATAAACCGACCGAAGCCATGAGGAAGCACTGTTTGCGCTTGTAAAAAAAGGGGGCAAGGAGTTCTTTGGCGTCACGTAATAGATTGCCGACAAATAGAATCTTTTCCGATGCCATTATATGCAGCAAAAGCTGAAGCATTCATGAAGTGTATGGAGTGGATCTTTAGAGGGAAGAGGAGATGTCAATTGAGTGCGAAGACTAGTGAAATGTATGATGACCAACTGCCCATGACATGTGAGCTGGCATCCATGTACAATTAGTTGTGTTGAAGAGAGAGATATAATTTTGTTTTAGAGAGATAGATGGAAGGAATCAGATGAGCTGAAGCCAATTCGCAGAGCGCAAATATTATTCCGCTAACATTATTCAACTTACTATAAGTTATTGGGTCGGCAACATTTGTAACATACCCATTTTTGCTGAAAAAACATTTTATGTTGGAAACATTATATTAAATTTTATTGTAAAGTTTAATATTGGACAAGTGTCCAAGGATGACTGTAATTTGCACAATATTTTATTATTAAATAAATTAAATAGGAGACAAACACCTAAGGAGACTGTTGAAAGAGTGTTTACTCACCCACTAGGTGGAATGGAATCTGGGATAGAAGGCAATGGACAAGTGGCAGCATCATGATGCAACTAACTAGCAATTGGTATGAGACAACTCCCTTGAAATGTGGTCATAGTGCCCTGGAAGGAGGGACTGGAGCTTGAGGCTCATTTATTGAAAACTGACCACTAAAGACCTAGGCAGTCTATATAAGAGCCATCGAATTATGAACTGAGGTCCATCACTTTTTCTGACGAGGAAATTTACCTTGGGGTTTTGCTGTGCTTGCACCCAAGAGATTTGATGAGGGGATATGCTGAGTTATTGATCATGGTGTAAGTCTACCTATTAAAAACTGCTGAGTGCAGAAGCTATACTATTGAGTGCATAAGTTATACTACTGAGTGCAGAAGCTATACTATGAATTGAGGTTCATCACTTTTTTTGACGAGGAAATTTACCTTGGGGTTTTGCTGTGCTTGCACCCAAGAGATTTGATGAGGGGATATGCTGAGTTATTAATCATGGTGTAAGTCTGCCTATTAAAAACTACTGAGTGCAGAAGCTATACTATTGAGTGCAGAAGTTATACTACTGAGTGCAGAAGCTCATTTATTGAAAACTGACCACTAAAGACCTAGGCAGTCTATATAAGAGCCATCGAATTATGAACTGAGGTTCATCACTTTTTCTGACGAGGAAATTTACCTTGGGGTTTTTCTATGCTTGCACCCAAGAGATTTGATGAGAGGATATGCTGAGTTATTGATCATGGTGTAAGTCTGTCTATTAAAAACTGTTGAGTGAAGAAGCTATACTATTGAGTGCAGAAGGTATACTACTGAGTGCAAAAGTGATACTATTGAGTGCATAAGTTATATTACTAAGTGTCTTGCTTCTACATAGATTCCATTTACTTAGTGGTTCAGTAAGCAAGCTTGGGGGTCCAAAGGAAGTAAGTAGTTTGGTTTCTTCTTCTAGAAAAGGTTGGGAGGAAAAAGTCTCCTTGGGTGTTTGTCGGCCCTATCTTCATTTACAGGTTCTACTTGTATTTTCTAATTCTAAGTAGTTAAAATTTCTATGTGCAATTATTGATTTATTGTTTAAAGGATATTATTATACAAATGCATTTATTTTAGTTTCTGACCTAATTAGGATTCTGTATAATAATGATTATGTAAGATTAATTGAATAAATATAATTCTCTGCATTTTTCCCCATGCTATTTTTCTGCATCGTACTCTAGTACATAGAAGGAGATTAAATAGATAAATGAATGATAAGCAGATTTCCAATGAATGAATATTTTAACACTGTTGTATGTCGTTAATATTTCTTTTAGTGTACTTCGGTAATACAATTTATATGATTAGACTCAAGTGTTAGAAACAACATTCATAAAGTAGACATTGTAGCAATTCTATTACAGGATACACATGATAGGTATTCTTACATTCGTTTCTCTCTCCAAAACAGTATAATATTACATTTCATTTTATCTTCTTTTGTTAATAATTACATCTTAAATAGCTACAAGGATAAACATAACAGAAACTACAACATTTTATTTGATTTCTACTTTGGACAGGAATCGTAAAATCTAGAATGTATGTTTTTACATGTTTTCCTAAAAACTCATATTTTGTTTTGTACTATGCTTTGTTTCAATAGTAGAAATAAGTATTGTTTTCTATTTTTATTTTCAACTAACAAATCAAATAGAGAAGCCAGGTTTAGGTGATACATTTAATTCTACTCAAACATAGCATGAGTCATCTGGATGAATAACCTACACTTATACAAATCTTTTCAACACCATCATTTAAAATAAAATAAGAAAATAGTTACGATTTCATTACATAGCTGCAAACAGAAACATTGACTCTCGGCTCTTGGCCATCACTTAAAATCGACAGACAAGAACAACAAGTGAAGCTTTCAACATCATGAGCTTTAGTCACAAAAAAGTTATCTTATACACTCCTTAAGACTGGAATAATGAAGTATCGCGGCATTTACATGAGACAACAGTATCACGTATCAATTGAAAACCATTAACTGAAAAACCATACGTTTCCTCTATTTAGAACTTTACTTTTAGAGCTCGACATTTGTTAACAGAACAACAAAACGATTACCGAAAAACTACATGTTAGGGTTTAACCATTTTAGCACAGGGCTAAACCCTTGGCTCTGAAACTATTTCTTAAAAACACAATAGTTGCAAAATGATAAACTTCATTTGCACACAAACTGGAGCACCGCTCTCAATCTCAAAACACAAACACCATAACGTATAAAAACACAGTTCTTTTATTTACCAAAGACGGTAGAAGCATAAAACCCTTTCCTTAGTTATTTTCTTTTACAGATTCTACAATGAAAAACAAACACCATAGGGCTAATGCAGAATGGGTTGAGGACTTCATCCTCCACAAGCTGCCAGACAGCTCACAAGTATTTCGATGAAGATCACTCCTCAGAGCCCAAGAAAACATGAAGTCTCGGCAAAGAACACATGAAGGTCCAATAGTCATCTAACCGGAGTAACAGAGTAACCACTGAAGCTTACCAGTCTATTTGCAGCTGCCAGTTATCAAAACCTAAGTTGGGAAGTCATTGACGAAGGGACCTGCCATTTGAAACAAGTTGTGGTCAAAATGAGTTTTTGAAAGAAGTCATTACATGTGAAATATCAATAAATAAAAAATCTTAATAGAATGGAAGAGACAAGGTTCGAACCCAAGAACATTACCTTTTATTTATCCTCGGTGCAGAATGCCAAAGCCACTGCAAACTATACCCATCACTACATCATCGAATGCAAAGGAGGGTGGAAAAACAACTTTGGAAAAACTAGCATTGGACAAACAAGGAAAAATCGAGTATCGGATCAACTTCCCCGAAGAATCCAACACTCACCCTGGAACCTTTGCAAGACCAAACTGTTACTGTGAAACTCTCATGAGAGTATCGGTCCTTAAATCTATTAGCAGGTTCCAGTTAAAAATCAACAGGTCACAGTTTCAAACCATGGAAACTCCCCACAAACACCTGCTATCGAAACCCTAAAGGCTCTCGGCCTGTCTGCCTCTCCACAGAGCCACTACACACTACATTGAATGCCGAGGAACAATAACTTCGAAAAACATAGTGGTGATTAGGGTTAGGTCCCAAATCCCAAGACTGTGTTTGATCAATGGTGGAGATCACTCGAAGGGTATCACGTAATCCAAAGCAATCCACCATATTAAAGACACCATTAATGACCCTTTCCACCAAGGAGGACAACTCGGATAACTTAAAAACCTTAGCACTTACAACTCGTCACATTTTTTGATTCATCACCATAACTTCACATGCCTAGCACCAAGACGGTATCCATGGAGACAATCCACTGAATTGGTGGTTGGAGTATTAAATGCAAAAGGAAACCAAAGTGCCTGCCAGCACGAAATCATCATGATGTTAATTCTTACCCATCCTCATAAAGTATTGAATCTTTGGTAAAAATGCACAACTCTGTCATGTTATAACACCTTGTGTTATGGCAAAGTTGTATTAGTTTCGTTTGCTAGGAATTCATTATGTTAAAGGGTCACGTGATGCACATACAATATGTAAATAATCATTGTTCATAGGTCAAGGCTTAAGCCATTGTATATAGTTCCTAGGCTAGAATTTAAATAAGAATTTGCATATAGTTCATAGGTTAGAATTTAAATAAAATATTGCATATAATTCTTAGGCTCTAGAGCATACAAAGAATTGCATATAGATATTGCACATTATTTGTACTTAGCCATTACATATATAAATTGTTTATCCTTATAGTTTGCATTAAATAGAAACTCACGATAATAATATATGGAGGTAAAAATATGATATATTGATCTTATCTATTGTTTGTACAAAGTAATAAAAAGGTTAGTATAGGATTATGAATATTATAACTGACATACTTTTTGTTTTATAAGCTAGGCTAACTGAAGAATCTCACCCGGTGGCAATTTTGACATTTTGTCTCTAAAACCATTAAGACTTTGGAGATTACTGAAAAATGGTTAGAAACTCTTCGGTCACACTTCGTAAACACTAAATCTCTTACCTGTAATCTGTGAAAGGGATGATTCAAATGCTTTAGCATGAATGCTAAGTAAGCCTCGGGGTATCCTTAGGACCCCTTCATCATCAAACAGAAGAACTGTAGTTAGCACTTATAAACTTTATATCATTGGATCATCAACGTAAGTTATATGAAAACATAACTGAGTTAAGAAGATCATTCAATAGCATTGAAGTGTAGATATTAATTAACTTGTCGCAAAACATTACACTTTTGACCAACAAAACATTTAGTACAGCAAGACGACATTTACGCATTTATTATATTTCCACACAGTTAGATTATGCATTAAAAGCTACATTGATTTTTTTTTCCTTGTAAATTTTGGGATGTTACATGTGGTATCAGAGTGCAAGTTCAAACTCTAGGCCTGAAATAGGCTCATGCGCGCAAAACAGAAAAAGAAAACCAGGAAGTTTATGTTGCTAACTTTTATTTTAATTTTGTTTCTATACAAAACAGTGACTTTTAAATTGCGGGTATGGAAATACCAGAGGAATCAGCAAAGGACAGATCCCCTCGTAACGAACATAAGGATAATAATAATCATGAAGGAATTTATGTTGAATTAAATAATCAGTCTTCCGAACTTCTACATACTGTAAAAGATTTAAAATCTGAAATAAGAACTGTCAAAGAAGAGAATGAACGTATTATGAAGGCTCAGGATGAGTTAAATCAAATTTTAATGGAGAAATACCACAACGAGGAAAGAGGAAGGAAATCAAAAGTAAATTATGATTCTGGTTTAATGTCTCACAAATGTAAAAGTAAGAAAATAAGGAATGGTAAAAATAATAGTTACTCTTCATTTGAATCTGATCAAAGTAATTACATTTCTGTTTATGACAGCAGTGATAGTGATTACTGTTCTAAGAAGAAAAAACATAAGCATCATGAGCAAATCACAGGAGAGTTTAAAAAGATTAAGCCACAAACCTTTAATGGCGAAACTGAAAAGGGTGAGACAGCTGAAGCATGGTGTCTAGAATGAAGAAGTACTTTAACATCTACGATTACTCTTCTCAGTTAAAAGCCAAGATGGATATTTACAATTTAACCGGAAAGGCAGATATTTGGTGGCAGGATCTTAAAAGAATTAAGAACATAAAAGAAAGAAACATAACATGGAGTATGTTTAAAAATTTATTTAAGAAAAAGTTTATGTCAAAGCAGTACTACGAAGATAAATCTAAGGAATTTTATGATTTAAAACTAGGTACTATGAGTATGAAAGAGTTGTGCAGCAAGTTGCTTAGTTTATTACATGGTCGAGGAGAAGCCTAAGGTACAAAGGTTTCTAAATTGTCTACCTTTCAATATAAAGAACATGATCGAGTATGATAACCCTTCCACCTTGGAAAAGGCTATGAGGAAAGCAAATTTCTGTTTTGATCAAAACAGAAAAAGAGAAGGAACAACTGGATGGAAAAGTAATAAGTCTAATTAGTTTGATCATAAAAAGAAGAATTTTACTCATAATTCTAGATGTTTTAAGAAACATTTTAATAACAGAAATTTTTCAAGTAATAATAATTATAGGAGTAATGCACCACAGAACATTACTGCTACAAGAAATGTACTTAATAATAATAATAACAACACCAGATATGCTGAACAGAGGGGACCCTTGAAGTGCTTGGAATGTGGCGGACCACATAAGAAAGATGATTGCCCACGCAACGGAAGGGCGGTCAACAACATTCACACTATGCAAGCAGAACCTACAGTTCGAGATGTAGCAAGAGAAATGCCCAGAATAAATGCAGTGCTGGAAAATCGTCAAGCAGACCATCAAACATCCATGGTCAAAATTGAAGGTATGATACAAAACAAATCTACTTCCATTTTGATAGATCCAGGTACGAATTTGAGTTACATTTCACCTGCTTTAGTGAACAGATGCAAGTTAAAGATAGAGAAATTTGATAATTCATGGTTAGTTCAGCTAGCAACAAGCACTAAAAGAAAGGTCACAGATTTTGTTAAAAATTGTGATGTATTTTTGAGTCAGCTGAAAACCCAAGTTAATTTGAGTGTTTTACCCTTAGGGTCATATGACTTGTTGATTGGCATGGATTGGCTTAAACAACATAGAGTAGTGCTTAATTATTATGATAAATCTTTTACTTGTTTGAATAGTGAAGGTAAAACTGAAACAGTAAAAGGAATTCATAGGAAGGTTTCAGTAAGACAAATTTCTACATTACAAATTAAGAAAATTGCTAGAAAGGGCTGTAAAATGTTTGATGTTAATGTTATTAATGATGAATGTTCATCTAAAGAATATAAGTTAAAACTGGAGGATATTCCCATTCTTAGGGACTTTTCTGATGTATTCCCGGAAGAAATTCCAGGATTACCTCCAAAAAGGGAACTAGATTTCACCATTGAGTTAGTACCAGGTGCGGTACCAAACTCAAAGGCTCCCTACAGAATGAATATCCTGGAGTTAAATGAATTAAAATATCAGCTGAAGGAATTAATAGATAAACACTACATAAGGCCAAGTGTGTCTCCTTGGGGAGTACCAATTATTTTTGTTAAAAAGAAGGACGGTACCATGCGACTGTGCATCAATTACCGTTAGCTTAATAAAATGACAATTAAAAATCAATATCCCTTACCCCGCATAGACGATCTATTTGATCAAGTACGCGGAGCAGAGATATTCACTAAAATAGATTTAAGGTCCGGATATCATCAAGTTAGGATAAAAGACGAAGACATATTCAAAACCACTTTCAGAACGCGATATGGGTACTACGAGTTCGTAGTTATGCCTTTTGGGCTGACTAACGCACCTACAGTATTCATGTGTTTAATGAACAACATTCTGCATAAGTATTTGGATAAGTTCGTAGTTGTATTCATTGATGATATTCTGACTTACTCAAAGACTAAAGAAGAGCATGACGAACATTTAAGAATAATTCTGCAAGTTTTAAGAGAACATTAGCTTTATGCTAAGCTTAGTTAATATGACTTTTATAAAGATAAAATATAGTACTTAGGTCACATAATATCTAAAGACAGAATTTCTGTCGACCCTGATAAGATAAAAGCAATTAATGAGTGGCCTATCCCTAAAGATGTAACTGACGTTCGGTCATTTATGGGGATAACATGCTACTAAAGAAAGGTTATTGAAGGGTTCTCACGAATTGCAAATCCCATCACTTCTTTGCAGAAAAGGGGAAGAAATTCATATGGGATCAAAAGTGTCAAGAAATCTTTAATAAGTTAAAAGAATTATTAACCACTGCACCAATTTTAAAAATTGTTGATCCCAATAAGGATTTCATTGTATGCACTGATGCATGCAACGATGGACTTGGAGGGATCTTAACTCAAGAAGGTCATGCCATTGCTTTTGAGTCAAGGAAATTAAAAGTTCATGAAAACAATTATGCAACTTACGATCTTGAGTTGGCAGCTATGATACATGCACTAAAAATGTGGTGCCATCACTTGATTGGAAGAAAGTTTATACTAATGACAGATAATAAGGGTTTAAAGTATTTGTTGGATCAAACAAATCTTAATGCAAGGCAAGCTAGATGGCTAGCTTTCCTTAGCGAGTATGATTTCGAGATTCAACACATTAAGAGGAAAGAAAACAAAGTTGCTAATGCCTTAAGAAGAAATGCCAAATTAAGTTTTGTAGCAGCAATCAGCACGTTTAGGACAGATCTGGAAAATCAGATCGAAGAAGGAAATAATCAAGATGAAAATGACCAAAAATTGCATGCTAAAGTTGCTAAAAATTTATCTGAAAATTTGATAATAGATTACAGCATTAATGAAAGAGGTTTCTTGATTTATAAAAATAGAATTTATATACCTAATGTGTCAAAAGTTAAGTTGTTGATTTTGGATGAAGTTCATAAAAGTCCTTATTTAGGACACCCTAGTTATCAAAAAATGACAACTATGTTAAGAAAATATTACTTTTGGCCCAACATGAAGAATGAAGTGGCTGAGTATATAGCTAGGTGTTTTGAATGTCAGACTATGAAGGCTGAACATCAACACCCAGCTGGACTATTGCAGCCATTGCCAATTCCCGAATGGAAATGGGAAATTATAAGTATTGATTTCATTACAGGTTTGCCTAAGAATCAGAGACAGAATGATTCCATAATGGTTGTTGTGGACAAATTAAGTAAGGCTTCTCATTTCATTCCTATCAAAATTAATTTTAAAGCTCCTAAAATTGCACAGGTGTTTATGAAGCAAATATTTCACTTGCACAGAATCCCAAAGGTAATTATTTCTAATCGAGATTCCAAATTCACTGGAAAATTTTGGATAGCACTGTTTAAATGTTTAAATACTAAACTAAATTTCAGCACTTCTTTCCACCCACAAACTGATGGTCAAACAAAAAGGGTAAATCAGATTTTAGAAGACATGCTAAGAATGTATGTCAAAGATCAGCCATCTAATTGGGAAGATTATTCACATTTAGCAGAATTTGCATACAATAATCATTATCGAGCATCTGCTAAGTTTAGTCCATTTGAAATTTTATATGGAAGAAAGTGTAGCACACCTATATCTTGGGATAATCCTATTGATAGATTGATGTTAGGACCAGATTTGTTAAAAGAAATGGAGCTAATTGTGAAATAGGTACAAAGCAACTTGAAAGTTGCACAAGATAGGCAAAAAAGTTATGCAGATCTGAAATGCATTGAAAGAGAATTTCAGGTTGGAGATCATGTATTTGTAAAGGTAAAACCCAAGAAAAGTTCTTTAAAGCTTGGGAGTTGTGCTAAACTGGCACTAAGGTATTGTGGTCCATCTGAAGTCCTATCAAGGATTGGACCGGTCGCATATCAGTTAGCATTACCATCTAACTTAAAAATCCATAATTTTTTTCACGTATCTGTTTTAAAAAAATATGTGCAACCGGATTGTATCCTCAACAGGAGGGAAATTATGCTTCAGAATCGCAGCATAGGGCAGGTAAAGGTGCAATAGAAGCACCTTAGCCCTAATGAAGCTACCTGGGAACTGGAAAGTAAAATGTGGGCAGCGTATCCAATTCTGTTCTAGGAAGGATCTGACGAGGAATAAGTAACATCGAGGACGATGTTGAGCTTAAGTGGGGATGTTTGTAACATACCCCTTTTTGCTGAAAAAATATTTTATGTTGGAAACATTATGTTAACTTTTATTGTAAAGTTTAATATTGGACCAGTGTCCAAGGATGACCGTAATTTGCACAATATTTTATTATTAAATAAATTAAATAGGAGACAAACACCTAAGGAGACTGTTGAAAGAGTGTTTACTCACCCACTAGGTGGAATGGAATCTGGGGTAGAAGGCAATGGACAAGTGGCAGCATCATGATGCAACTAACTAGCTATTGGTATGAGACAACTCCCTTGAAATGTGGTCATAGTGCCCTGGAAGGAGGGACTAGAGCTTGAGGCTCATTTATTGAAAACTGACCACTAAAGACCTAGGCAGTCTATATAAGAGCCATCAAATTATGAACTGAGGTTCATCACTTTTTCTGACGAGGAAATTTACCTTGGGGTTTTGCTGTGCTTGCACCCAAGATATTTGATAAGGGGATATGCTGAGCTATTGATCATGGTGTAAGTCTGCATGTTAAAAACTGTTGAGTGCAGAAGCTATACTATTGAGTGTAGAAGTTATACTACTGAGTGCAAAAACTATACTATTGAGTGCAAAAGTTATATTATTGAGTGTCCTGCTTCTACACCGATTCCATCTACTTAGTGGTTTAGTAAGCAAGCTTGGGGGTCCAAAGGAAGCAAGTAGTTTGGCTGCTTCTTTTGGAAAAGGTTGGGAGGAACAGGCCTCCTTGGGTGTTTTTCGGCCCTATCTTTATTTACAGGTTCTACTTGTCTTTTCTAATTCTAAGTAGTTAAAATTTCTATCTACAATTATTGATTTATTGTTTAAAGGAAATTATTATACAAATGCATTTATTTTAGTTTATGACCTAATTAGGATTCAGTATAATAATGATTATGTAAGATGAATTGAATAAATATATTTCTCTGCATTTTTTTCCATGCTATTTTTCTGCATCATACTCTAGTACAAAGAAGGAGATTAAATAGATAAATGAATGATAGGCAGATTTCCAATGAATGAATATTTTAACACTGTTGTATGTCAATAATATTTCTTTTAGTGTACTTTGGTAATACAATTTATATGATTAGACTCAGGTGTTAGAAACAACATTCATAAAGTAGACATTGTAGCAGTTCTGTTACAGGATACACATGATAGGTATTCTTAGATTCTTTTCTCTCTAAAAAATAGTATAATATTCCATTTCATTTTATCTTCTTTTGTTAATAATTACGTCTTAAATAGCTACAAGGATAAACGTAACAGAAACTACAACATTTTATTTGATTTCTACTTTGGACAGGAATAGTAAAATCTAGAATGTATGTTTTTACATGTTTTCCTAAAAACTCATATTTTGTTCTGTACTATGCTCTCTTTCAATAGCAGAAATAAGTACTATTTTTCTATTTTTATTTTCAACTAACAAATCAAATAGAGAAGCCAGGTTTAGGTGATATATTCAATTCTACTCAAACATAGCATGAGTCATATGGACGAATAACCTACACTTATACAAATCTTTTCAACACCATCATTTAAAATAAAATAAGAAAATAGTTACAATTTCATTACATAGCTGCAAACAGAAACATTGACTCTTGGCTCTTGGCCATCACTTAAAATCGACAGACAAGAACAACAAGTGAAGCTTTCAACATCATGAGCTTTAGTTACAAAACATTTATCTTATACACTCCGTAAGACTGGAATAATGAAGTATTGTAGCATTTACATGAGACAACAGTATCACATATCAATTGAAAACCATTAACTGAAAAACTATACGTTTTCTCTATTTAGAATTTTACTTTCAGAGGTCGACATTTGTTACCAGAACAACAAAATGATTACCGAAAAACTACATGTTAAGGTTTAACCATTTTAGCACAGGGCTAAACCCTTGGCTCTCAAACTATTTCTTAAAAACACAATAGTTGCAAAACAATAAACTTCATTTGCACACAAACTGGATCACCGCTCTCAATCTCAAAACACAAACACCATAACGTATGAAAACACAGTTCTTTTATTTACCAAAGACGGTAGAAGGATAAAACCCTCTCCTTAGTTATTTTCTTTTACAGATTCTACAATGAAAAAAAAACACCACAGGGCTAATGCCGAATGGGTCGAGGACTTCATCCTCCCCAAGCTGCTAGACAGCTCACAAGTATTTCGATGAAGATCACTCCTCAGAGCCCAAGAAAACATGAAGTCTCGGCAAAGAACACATGAAGGTCCAATAGTCATCTAACCGGAGTAACAGAGTAACCAACGAAGCTTACCAGTCTATTTGTAGCTACCAGTTATCAAAACCTAAGCTGGGAAGTCGTTGACGAAGGGACCTACCATTTGAAACAAGTTGTGGTCAAAATGAGTTTTTGAAAGAAGTCATTACATGCGAAATATCAATAACTGAAAACTCTTAACAGAATGGAAAAGACAAGGTTCGAACCCGAGAACATTACCTTTTATTTATCCCCGAAGCAGAATGCCAAAGCCACTACAAACTGTACCCATCACTCCATCACCGAATGCAAAGGAGGGTGGAAAAACAACTTTGGAAAAACTAGCACTGGACAAACAAGGAAAAATTGAGTACCGGATCAACTTCCCCGAAGAATCCAACACTCACCATGGAACCTTTGCAACACCAAACTGTTACTGTGAAACTCTCATAAGAGTATCGGTCCTTAAATCTATTAACAGGTTCCAGTTAAAAATCAACAGGTCACGGTTCCGAACCATGGAAACTCCCCACAAACACCTGCTATCGGAACCCTGAAGGATCTTGGCCTGTCGGCCTCTCCACAAAGCCACTACACACTACATTGAATGCCGAGGAGCAATAAATTCGAAAAACATAGTGGTGATTAGGGTTAGGTCCCGAAGCCTAAGACCGTGTTTGATCAACCGTGGAGATCACTCGAAGGGTATCACGTAATCCAAAGCAATCCACCATAGTAAAGACACCATTAATGACCCTTGCCACCAAGGAGGACAACTCGGATAACTTAAAAGCCTTAGCACTTACAGCTCGTCACATTTTTTGATTCATCACCATAACTTCATGTGCCTAGCACGAAGACAGTATCCACAGAGACAATCCAATGAATCAGTGGTTGGAGTATCTAATGCAAAAGGAAACCAGAGTGCCTGCCAGCACAAAATCATCATGATGTTAATTCTTACCCATCCTCATAATGTATCGAATCTTTGGTAAAAATGCAGAATTCTGTCATGTTATAACACCTTGTGTTATGGAAAAGTTGTATTAGTTTCGTTTGCTAGGAATTCATTATGTTAAAGGGTCACGCGATGCACATACAATATGTAAATAATCATTGTTCATAGGGCAAGGCTTAAGCCATTGTATATAGTTCATAGGCTAGAATTTAAATAAGCATTTGCATATAGTTCCTAGGTTATAATTTAAATAAAATATTGCATATAATTCTTAAGCTCTAGAGCATACAAAAAATTGCATATAGATATTGCACATTATTGTACTTAGCCATTACACATAGAAATTGTTTATCCTTGTAGTTTGCATTAAATAGAAACTCACGATAATAATATATGGAGGTAAAAATATGATATATTGATCCTATCTATTATTTGTACAAAGTAATAAAAAGGTTAGTATATGATTATGAATATTATAACTGACATACTTTTTGTTTTATAAGCTAGGCTAACTGAAGAATCTCACCTGGTGGCAATTTCGACATTTTGTCTTTAAAACCATTTAGAGTTTGGAGATTACAGAAAACTGGTTAGAAACTCTCCGGTCACACTTCGTAAACACTAAAGCTCTTACTTGTAATATGCGAAAGGGACGATTCAATTGGTTTAGCACAAATGCTAAGTAAGCCTCGGGGTATCCTTAGGACCCCTTCATCATCAAACAGAAGAACAGTAGTTAGCACTTATAAACTTTATATCATTGGATCATCAACGTAAGTTATATGAAAACATAGCTGAGTTAAGAAGATCATTCAATAGCATTGAAGTGTAGATATTAATTAACTTGTCGTAAAACATTACACTTTTAACCAACACAACATTTAGTACAGCAAGACGACATTTAAGCATTTATTATATTTCCGCATAGTTAGATTATGCATTAAAAGCTAAATTGAATTTTTTTTTCCTTGTAAATTTTGGGATGTTACAACATTGTTGGCCTTTAGATCTCAAGCAGCTTGAGATCCAACGTCAACGAGAATGCTGCCGCAATATTAAATGGCCTGTAGCAGGTTGAATAATTTATGCAGTATGCTCAGATTGAAGGCAATGTCTCTACCATCCCTGCTTTCGCACAACAATGGAGAATCGAGACCCAGAATAATGTGAGAGCGCAATTGAATTAATGAAAACTTGCAGAAAATTACATCAACATGCTGCTGGAATATGTCATTTATTGTTGTTCACCTAAAATCCCCTAGTCGTTGGAGGATCACATCATTAATATTTATATCACAAGCAAGCACGGGCACACACACACACAATATATATATATATATATATTAGTAATTATGTGTGTGTATTCTCTTTATATTTTTATTTCTAATATGGAAATTTTGATTTTGTCATGGTCTTGTTGTCTCCCCTTATTAGGTAAACTTAACTTGGTCATGGGTTTTTTTGGGTCCATGGTAATTGGTGTCCCATGGTAATGGCTTAGTGTATTGCAGGTGAAGAAGCTTATTTAAAACTTTAGAGGATAAACATTCTTTGTCATTAAGTGTATGCTTGGTTTAATCATTATGTTTATTATGATTTTTTTGTTTGTTATATTTTTGTAACTTTTTATTTTTGTATTGTATGAGGCAACATATGAGAATTCAATGTTTCATATAGTTATTATAAATGTTATTTCAAAAAAAAAAAACTATTATTATGATTGGTAAAATTAAGATTTAAACCTCAAATGAAAAGCAATGTTAAAATTAAAATGTCATATAAAAATTTATTGATGTATAAGGTGGGAATTCAAATTTCAACCATGTTCATCACCCAAATGTCACAAGACGGATAACAATGTACTAACAAACCTTCCAGAACATTAACAAGCAGGTAAGACTAAATAAACGTCACCTTGTAGTGCACCAATGAGTTAGATAATACAATTGTACAAATTTTAAAAAATAAATTATACTAAAACCCTAAGTTAAACATTATAATTGTGAAAAATCAACTCTTGATTAATAGTTTCAGCTGGTTATTGTATGTCCCCGGTCGTAAATGATTAAAAAGCACTTCATTTTATACACATTATTATAATACTAAAAAATACTATATCACGCAACAAATTATTATATTACATTCTTACATTAAAATTATTATATTAGGTGACATACTTTTTTTAATATAACATTTTTGTCCTTGTGTTAAGTTTTCTATTCGGTATAGATTACGTAACATACTTTTTTTAACATAACATTTTCATTTCCATTGAATGTTGCATGCCTTATCTGCAATACATCTCCCACGAGTGCCCTTGATCCTTATACCTTCACATGTGAGACATGCGGTGCTGAGTGCATATTGGTGCCATCCTCCCCCTCCATGTGCCCAATGGTTGAGGAAGGATGTGGCCTAATCCTCACCTCATCTGTGAGACTTTTGCAAAATTTCTCCCATTTAACAAATCAATTATTTATTACAACTTTGACTAACTCTAGATTGGTAAGAAAAACCCCAACTAAGTTGTAGTAACTCAACTACTTGAAATTTCACTATCATAGAAATCCTCACTATCACATATCCCTCTCAACAATTATTGCATTATTTCTATGTTCCAAATATTATTGCAAAGTACCCTCATAACTAGCATGCCTTTAGATTTAAGCTTGTCTTGAATCTTTTGAAGAAAATTTATTTTACAAATGTTTCCTTGTTTATTGATAACATCGACACTACTTACAACTACATCTACTTTGGAACAATAAAGTTTAACTTGCATATGCCAAATTAATGACTTTAATCATGATATGGCTAGCTTGAAATTTGGTTAGTTTCATGAGCTTTGTAAACAAATCTTTACCATGAGTCTTTAAGGCCCATTAGAAGATTTGTGTTTTAACTGTGTTAGGTGTGTTTGTAATATGCAATGAGAGAATTGGGGTCATTTAATTTAACAAGTTCTTACATGATAGATGATTTTGCAGTGAAAGTTGGAACTATAATGATATTGTTGAGAGCCAAGACTTCACACCAGCAAGCAATCCAAAGAATGATATACACACACAACCATCAAGAAGAAATAAATGGGACAGAACATTCAGTCATCTATATTCAATCTTGAATTAGATATTTATACATCATGAGAGAGGTTGGGGCAGTTACACTCGCTCCAACTACTCTTTAGTTAAAGTACATTAACGCAAGCTAATGATGACATATTAAGAGGCCCATAAGGGCCCTCCAACATATCCCCCACCCCAAAACTCTTCTTCGTCACGAAGAGAACAAGCATATAGGAAAAACCTTGTCATTTATGCTGAAGGGTCCATATTCAATCTAGTAATAGATGGTCGAAGCCTCACCCTTTAATCATCTAGCCAACATTAATCCCCATCGGCTCATAACTGAGGTATTTTGGCTCTTCTTTCTATACCATTTTTCTTCCTTCAACTTCCAAGTTCACACTCAAGAACTGCTTCTACATTTTTGCACCAAAGGGCTCAATCTATTCAAGTGTTCTTTGCGTCATCATCTTTAACATGAAGCTCTTTTTTTGTGTGGTGTTTCATGTCTCTTGCTTGAATTCCTTCACTGTCCTCATCTACGATGAGGATTTAAATGACTACAAGTTTCATTAGACTGCTTGCTCATTATGCATGCTCTGATTATGGTCCACTATTGAATTCTTGACTCGAGTCAACTGACAAGATTTGTCTATAGACTGAATTACATTACAAATATGGAGGGGATCACCTTCCTTGAAAAGACTCACATTCATCCCCTCTCGACTTCAAAAAGTTTAAACTAGAGTCACTCCTGAAAGCTAATGACTCAATCAACTCGACACTTTAACATTGAACCTATTGTTGTGTCCACCATTTTTAAGCACTGACCAACGTTTAAAGGGATTGCAAATAGAACAAGGACCTCTGTTTTAACTCATCGACCAAACTTACAATTTTTAAAACCCGGTCCAAGAGTAAAGATCGACTAAATGAGTCGTCGACCAAATCCAACATGACCTCATTAACAAGTCAACCCAAAAAGTGTATTGACTTATTATGCCATTGACCATACTACAAACATTCCAAAGGTTTGTGGTACCCAAATTTTGATCCCTCTCCCTATAAACCCAATGCTCCAATGCTAGTGATGGAGAGAAACCCTTCACAATTGTCATTGTTTTATTATGGTGGCAATTAGTTACCAGGATCAATGGCCATAACTACTAATTTGAACCTATTAAATATCCATGCCCCAATCTTGAGATCCAAGCAACAAATTCTTTAGTCATTATCAACTCAACCAAATCTTCCCATTAAGATAGCCTATCAATGCAAGGGACGAAGGAGAAACAAGGAGGCATCTAAGGCAATTAAAGTGATGGCCATCAGATAAGACCACCTTCATGGGTAATCTAAGAGAGTTTGTGGTTTCAGGCACTTCAATAGCCATAATTAAATTAATTAAATTATTAATTATGTCAAACCCCTATAGATTCCATATTGATTTACCAACACAAGGCATATATTAACAACCACAACCAGTAAATTCAAAACTAAATTAAGAATTTATTCACTACAAAGCATGAAAACATAATCACATTAACAATTTTATCAAACCCCTGCAAATTTCCACATTGGTTTACCAATGCAGGGAATATATTCACCACAACCAATAAATGCATGATTAAATTAAAAATATATTCATCACATAGAATAAACACATAATTAAATCAAGAATTTGTCAAACCCCTGCATATTTCCAATATATTTACCAATGTAAGTCTTATATTCACCACAACAAGTAAGTACATAATTAAATTAACAATATATTCACCACACACCACAAACACATACTTAAATTACGAATTATTTCAAACCCATGCATATTTCCAATATATTTACCAATGTAAGGCATATATTCACCAAAACCAGCCCATAAAAACCATATTGTATAATATTTAAGCACTCTCTCGACCTATAATATTTATAAACACCATATTCCACAAACCCATACATATAGATACTTGAAAACCCTTACACAGTTCCCAACAAATGATCATTCACAACCAATAGGTCATTCGAAGATAACATACTATGTCCATTCGCAAAGGGCCCAAACAAACCCATGAGAGAAAACAAACCCATTAAACCCATTAGGACAAAACCCACAAGCATAAGACACCATTAACAAAACCCATAATCCACAAACTAGGTCACACATGGGCAGGTGCAAGCTAATGATGGTCTCTCATGACACGTTAGTGGCAATGCAAACCTAGAAAAATAAAAAAATGCTAACATGGAGGGATGATTCAAGATACTTCCACAATGTCAATATACTTCCACAATGTCAAGATACTTCCACAATGAATTTGAATACAGTGTAAAAAAATGAAATGGAGGAAAATGAATTAGCTTTCCAAAAATATAATTTTTATTTATAGAAATTGTGTATAACTAGGTGAAATTTATGTTTTCCAAACATCGGTATCTTAAGTTTCATGCAAAATATATTGTATATGTGTTTGTTAGTGAAACCTTGTATTACCTAAATGATATAATTTTGCTACAAAAAATTGCAGAGATGTAGAGAACACGTTAATCTAGTGCACAATTATTTTTTCAAAATTTATATTATTAATTTAATTTTTTTTTAATTATGAAATTCATTCTATAATTGAAATGGAAAGGCCTTTTGTTAGTGCAACCTAAAGGGGTCTTAATACTATCAACCATTTTTTTTTAGATTGTAGGTCTCAGTGTGTTCTAGTGCACACATAATTTTGATAAAAAAATGCTTAAGGAAAAAAACTTATAAAAGAAACAAAGGAGGTATCTCTTTTAAGATTTTGGTATATGTCAAGCAGAAAATATATTAAAAATTGTAAACAATATTATTAATTTGTTTTTATATATTTGTAATCTACACAGTAGACTCTATATGGGTCTATAGTTTCATTAACAACACATTTGTCTAGCCTATGGAAAAATAATGTAAAAAATAGAGATGTAGAGAAATATCCCGAAAATGAGAAGTTTTCATGAATTTGCAGTTGAATGCACTAGGTTTTTCATCTCGAACCTAAATCCGAACCAATCTAGTTAGAAAACACCTAATTTTCCTGCTAATAAAATTCAAATTTAAAACAACACACACATGGTAAAAGTGTGCACACACTAGAGAAGACACACACATTAAAAATGCATGAGTGTTCCTATAATGCACACATGCTCTAGGAATGTTCACGCACGCTCCTAATGCAATGAGAGACTTGTATATGGAGAAATAGAAATATATTAGAAAATGGGTAATTGTGATGAGACAAGGGGGAATGATATAGGGAATATGGAGTGGGAGAGAGGGGGGAAGAAGATATGGAATATGGAATGGGAGAGAGGGAGGGGGGAGAGAGAGGGGTGGAGGTATGGAGGATAGAGTAGGAGAGAGAGTTGGAGAGTAAGAGGTAGAGAGAGCATGAGAGAGTGATGGTGGTAGAAAAATTTAGTGAGGGAGAGATAGGTAGGGAGAATGGATAGTATATTAGGGAGAGAGAGGGAGAGAGAGGGGGTATAATGGGAGAGATAATGTTTAGAGAGAGAGGTGGAGAGTGGGAGGGAGAAAGTGAGAGGTAGAGAGAAACAAAGAGGGTGAGAGAGAGATAGAGATAGATATAGGGTGGGAGAGATATATTCAGGGAGATGAAGGTTTAAAGTGAGGGTGATAGAGGAAATAGAAATAGAAAGGGGTAAATGGAAAGAGAGAAGAAGGGGGAGAGAGGAGGGGGTAGGAGAGAGGGTAAGAAGGAGACAATGCTAGAGAAAGAGAAAGGTAGAGAGTGAGAGGGAGAGAGAATGAGGGGCTGTAGAGAGATATTGGAAATGAGATAGGGGAATATGGAGGGAGAGAGAGGGGGATCGAGGGTGTGAGGGATATGTAGGGAGAGAGAGAGAATTTTGGGGAGAGAGTAGCACTGTTGGCTAGAAATACTACCCTATAGTAAGGAAACAGATACTATCAACTAAAAGGGGTGATAGGTAAGCACATTACTTGCATTACAGAAATGTTTATGAATGGAA
This sequence comes from Larix kaempferi, assembly GCA_027924585.1. NCBI lineage: Eukaryota > Viridiplantae > Streptophyta > Pinopsida > Pinales > Pinaceae > Larix > Larix kaempferi. The sequence goes on from BSBM01000445.1 coordinate 21,063,705, forward strand.
ATATATTATAGGTCTTGAGGACATACCTTTTAAATGAAGTCTGATCCTAGCTTTTATCCCATCTTGCGTTTGATCCTCAATCCAATCTCCCGTTCTATAAACTTGCAAAACAAAGACCTTTCTCAAGGTATCTTGGCCAATATAACAATGATGCAATAGAGCAATGATTCAAACATAAAATGTTAACCAACATAATCCAAATACATACATAATCCAATAAGTACTTGATTTGGGACGAGAAAGATGCTTCAACCTTTATTATCAAAAACAAGTGAATGATACGCAATATACCTGACTTTGCAGCATGTCCATGCAACCTGATCCTGGGCTCTTGCTCTTCGTTGGCTTGGAAATCTTCTAGCATAACCTCCTCCAATACAAGCTTCTTCTTATAAAAGAGTCTCTCTATAACTTTCATGTCTAACCCCTCTCTTCATTCCTCCTTGTATTTATAGGACAAGGGAGGCAGTTCAGGTCGAGAGATGGTTATGGAGAAAGTTGGGAAACCAACTGCAACTAATCCTCTTCATGAAATTAATTATTTTTTAATCATCTTTTGAGGTGTACGCTGCTATTTCATAGTGGAATAGCACCCAGGGCGCTACTATAGTGTTTTACAACTAGCGCTCATCACTTTTTAAATGTTGTATGCTACTCTATTGAAGAGGAGTAGTGCCCATGAGGGGTTGAGCACTACTATTGTACACTGGAGTAGGGTATAGGCGCTAGTCTGTTAAGGTAGAGTAGCGCCCATGTCTCAAAACAATGTTTTTTAGGTTTTTTCCAGCTTGCAAGGAGGTGGAGTAGATCAAGGTCTCATCTAAGGTCAATATGCTCCTCCATCCAAGTTGTCCTTTTGTGTGATCAACAGCTCAAGGTGATCATTGACGGAAAGGTGTAGGTTTGACCTATAACAGATGCCCCCTAATGTGTGAGGTCATAGGGAAACGATGGCCGAAATACATTACAGTCCAAAGCCAGAGGGGGAGCAAGGAACCGCAAAAGCAAGTCATAAGAACACTTGAAACAAAGATCAAGGTCAGCGAGCAATTACATTCATGACATCATACAGATGTGCAATGTGATACAACATGATCTCCAATACATAACAAGGAGATGTATATATAGCATGGCCATTCAGAATACAAGCGTGGATCCATGTCAAACTGAGAGATCATAGCCATAACAACAAACTGGATCTATGTCTCATGGAGAGCCGAATATAAGTGAGGCTCAGTCTTGTGCAACTTGGGTTATAACATAATGAGGTAATGTCATCGAGAATCCCAAGGTCTTCATCCAAAACAACCCGAGGTACAAACCCTAACCATGTGAATAGATGAACTGATAGTCGAACATGGGGGGTATCGTTTGATTACCGGTCATTAATGTATACCGTTAACAAACACGAGGGCTTCCACCGATAATGATGATGGGACCCAAGGTACCTAGTACGATCCAACAAGTGTGAATAAATGGACTTGGATTCGAACACTTGGGGATCCTGTTGAAGAAGAGACATTGATGTATTCTCGACATTCAACAGCGAGGAAAATTGCCACTGGTGACTACAATCTCCAAGGTACTAACCGAAACTCTAAACTTCATTCCCAGAGCAAAATGAGTTGATGTCGATTGGAAGAAGTCCGTTGGAAGGGAGGCATTAAGTCATCCTCCATCATCCAACTCGAGGAACACTCAACTGGTATGAGCTGATATGGAGTAATATGTAACAAGAATGACACTAGGATGGCTGACACATGAGGTCAAGGTAAACTGCAGAATGGCCGACACAGGGTATATCCTTGAACAGTGAGCACGACACAAAGTGACTCGGGCAGTTTCCGACATAATGGGGAAAATGATAAGCCTGAAATGTAGGAGACATTACCAGACCCTCCATATGGTTGGAATAATAACCAACCGAGGGAGTAAACAACTCGGAGATCAAGTTCACCCTGAGGTCAAAAACTAAACCCAACCGACATGACAGACTTAAGTAGGTGCTGTGTTCAAGGATAGAACTGACTGAACTACCTTTGACATTGAAGATATGACACATCTTTCCCATCCCTTATTCTTTTTAGATAAAAGAATACCTTTCTTGTTGTTTTAATGAGTCCAAGAAAGAATTAAAACTCAATAGATCCAACCATGTAAAAAGTTTAACGAGCCCATGGGAGGAAGACTCAGTACCTTCTTCATTTTTTATAGAGTTTGAAGAAGAGATAGAAGATTACTCTATGTTACTGATCTCTGGATTTTAATATCGAGCCGAGATCTGTTCCTGCTCGCTGGTGTTTTCAATTTTAAGGAGTCTGAAAAACTTAAACAATAACTCCATATATCTGCTCGTGGATTTTAGTATCGAGCCCAAGCAGATTAATGCTCGCCGGTGTTTTCCTATTTATAGAGTCTGAAAAACTTAAACAATCCTCTTTACACCTATCCGTGGATTTTATATCGAGCCCGGATTGGTCTGTGCTCGGCAGTGTTTTCTTGTTTATAGAGTTGAAAAACTTAAACAGTCCTCTATTTACCCTCTCTTGGATTTCACATCGAGCCCGAATAGGTGAACACTCGCTTGGTGTTTTCATGTTTAGAGAGCCTGAAAACCCTAAAGAAAGTCTCCAAAAGGTCCTTTTTCGTATAGTTAGTCTCCTCCCCCGAAAAACTATAAAACACAGGGAGAAGAACTCTTCTAGCACATACAGGAGTATACCTAGAGTATACGTTTTCCATAGTTGATCCACCAAGGCCCGGAAAAGGGGTAATTCTATACCTAAGTGGATGTCGCTTCAAATCCTTTAATGAGTCTGAAATGACAACTATACTGGGAAATCTTATCATATTTAAAGAGTCTAACAATAGCTTAGAGAGAACTCTATAGGAATATTTTTCGTAAAATTTTAACGAGTCCGAAAAAGTAAACTCGTGACCTCCTTACTGTTTTTAATGAGCTCAAAGGAGAGATGGAAGATTGCTCATATCCTCCTTACTATTTTTAACGAGCTTGAAGAAAAGGTGGAAGACTGCTCGTAACCTACTTACTGTTTTTAACGAGCTCGAAGTAAAGGTAGAAGAATGCTCGTAGCCTCCTTACTATTTTTAACGAGCTCGAAGAAAAGGTGGAAGACTGATCGTAACCTACTTATTGTTTTTAACAAGCTCGAAGTAAAGGTAGAAGAATGCTCGAAAGACTCCCTCAAGTAGGGTCGATGCCTAGAATCTCCTCATGAGATCGGGAAAAGATGTCACGGAAATCATTAAATAGATTGGTGTACGGAATGATCTCATTAAGATAACATCCTGTTTCAATAAAAATGTTTCCTGTGACCCTAGTGTTATAGGTCAAACTTGCACCTCTCCGTCCGTGATCACCCTGAGCTGCTGATCACACAAAAGGACAACTTGGATGGAGGAGCATGTTGACCTTGGATGTTATTACAACTCATCCCATTTCCTGAGAATACTGGAAAACATACAAAAATACCATTTTGAGGCATGAGCGCTACTCTACTTAAAGATACTAGCGCCCATACGCGACTCCAGTGCATAATAGTAGCGCCCATATCAATGTATACGCTACTCCTTCTTATCAAAGTAGCGCTCACAATTTAAAACTAAATGAGCGCTATTGTTTAAACAATAGAGTAGCGCCCTATACGCTACTCCACTGTGTAATAGTCGCGTGTACCTTAAAAAATGATTAAAAAAATATTAATCCATCGAAGAGGATTAGTTGAAGACAGTTTCTTAACTTCCCCAACCTCCTCATCGACTTGAACTGCTTCCTTAAACCTATAAATTCCTAGAAGACTAAGGGAGCAAGGTTAGAAGAAATTATGAATGCAAATGATTACTAAAGAATGAGAGGATGAGTTAATGGAGAAACTGTTGCAGAAGACATTCAGACCAGAACAGAGCCAGAGCCCAGGATCTAGTTGCAGGAGCCTGCTTCATTATCAGGTATATTTGTACTGCATACTATTTTGACAAATAAAGGTTGAAGTGTTTCCTTGTTCCAATCTGAAGGTGTTATAAAATGGCATTTTGAATTGGATTTACTTTGGTCAATACTGGATATTAAACATAATCTTTGTTTATTTTATGATTTATATTTTGCCCAAAGTGTTTGAGGAAGGTATTGTTGTTTCAGGTTTGCTGAAAGGAAGTAGATTTGAGAGCTAGACACAAGACTGAGTCAAAGCTAGGATCAGACTCCAGTAAAAGGTATGTTCTCTAAATCTGTAATCTATTTCTTTTGTGAACACCTCTGTAATGACATAAATGCACTTACCTGTCACCCCAACCAAGTTGATAGTTTAGTTTCCTGACTATAGGGTAGAAATATCCGCCAACAGACTGGCGACTCCGCTGGGGAACCAAGTGTTTTTGGCTTTAGGAAACCATTGTTTTTGGATGTCTTCTCGGTTTATTTTGATTCCTTCGATGTGTTAAAAACTTTTTTAGGTACCCTGTGTTTTTGGCTTGCCTGCTTTCATCGATTTTCATACCCTCCCAAGTCATTTTCCTAGCCTTTGAAATATGAGCGCTACTATTGCATATACACAGTAGCGCCCATACGCTACTGTACTGTATATACAGTAGCGCCCGTTTTGGCATGGGCGCGAGTTGCTCTACTGCACAGTAGAGTGTATTTCCTGAAGCAGTCATTTTTTTGATTTTTCTTGCTTTTGGCCCTTTGGAGACTTTCTGACTTTGTTGTAGGATTCTTGGGATGATTGCATAAGGTTTTTAATCATTGATTCAAGTCATAGAACCGCTCCTTAAAGTTTTTTCATTTTTTAAACCATTTGTTGGCCTTTGGATTTCTTTGAGACCTTTTTGACCTATTTGGAAGACCTAGTGGTGTTCGGTGACGAACATTTTCACTTGTTTTCAGACCCTGACTGCTTTTGCCCATTTACAAACCTGTACACTCCTGTGTCTGTTGTTTGTGGTGAAGTTGTCTGCTCTCTCCTATCCTTGTCCTTTGTTTAGGGTTTGGTCTTTGGTAGAGCTTCTAGGGTGTCTTCTTCTTGTCAAGTTTCATTTTTTTCCCGGGACTTTTTGTCTTTTGATGGTCACAAGTGATTTTTTAATAACTGTAGGTTAGTTTCACCTCTCAGTTTTCTTCGTATTAGTAGGGCAGCCTGCTTGTCTACGTATACTTGGCTTCGTGGTCTTGTTAGGGTTAAACACTTTAGGTCAGTCCTTGGGTGTTCTCTCCTTGGTTTTCTCCCACTTAGTGTCCAAGTTTATAGGCTTTTTCCTGAGTAAAAAAACCTGTAGATCAAGCCTTTCTCGAGTTAGATTTCGATAGCTGTAGGCTCAAGAACATTTGCCATACTTCCACTTTTTTGCATAAGAAGTTTATTTGGCTTTCCATTTTTTTTATTTTTTTTTTTTTATAGTTCTTTTTCGGTCATTGAAAAAGCAAAAAAAAAAATTTGGTACTTTGAGTTAAATAGAACTTGTTTTTGTCAATGCAAAATAGCTTAGTATATTTTGTTTAATTCAAAAAGAAAACAAAAAATTAGTAGGAAAGTTTGCTTAGATTTTCATTTTTGAAAAAGATAGATGAAAAAGTAAAAAATAAAAGAGTTTTGTTGTAAGAAAATTTGAATATATTTGCATTTGGTTTTCTTGTTATAACCACGTTCACACACTCACTATCCCCTTTGCGTAATAAAAGCCCTTAAAATTTATTAATAAAATGAACTAGAAACCTTTTCTTTTTTAGGGCACACTACACCAACTAGTCTTGGTTAGGGTCTTGGGTTTAAATCACCTTAAACCACCCAAGATCACACATTGCGCAATAATCGTAGTGAGATTATCATTTAGGCAAATCCACTACACTCAAAAATTGCCTGGGAGCATATGCAGTAGGTCAATGTGAGATCGGTTTGTGGGAATACCTCTCCTACTTTCTGATTGAGCATACGCCAGGATTGGATAGCGTATTGGGGACTCTTTCGAGTTTCGGGCTTAGCTACCCTGCCCACGCTTTCTGATTCGACCGGTGACTGTTCCCCCAGGATTTTTCGGTGTTTTGGTATCCTTAGTATCAGACTTTTAGGTTCTTACACAGGTGACAGCAGAGGGTATATCTGCTGTACCTAGGACAGACGTGGGAGGAAATCCCTTGCAGGTCTTTGGGAGGGCGGTTGGGTGATTCCAGTGCTTGCACCCTTAGTCATTGTATTGTGGACCCCGGGTAACTGTTCTTCATCCTTCGTTGATCTGTTCTGGGCCCTCATCATCCCAGACTCTTCTCCGAAAGGCACCTTTGTTTGATTGGTTTGCATACTTAGGAATTTTTAGTTGGTGTGCTGTTTGCCCCCTAGTCTTAGTGGCCCCTAGGTTCTAGGTTGTTTATTGGATATCTATAATCACGGAGAATCAACAACTCCGTAGATCGAGAAGGATTCAAAACCTTCCTCCTATTAGAATAGAACCTATTCAACCAGCTACAAGACAGAGGGTAAACCCCAGTATTTCTTCAGAAATTACCTCTGAAATAGAACTGCTTGAAGAAATACTTATAACAGAAAACCTTGAAACTGAGGTTCCTGAGGAACCATCACCAGGTATCACAGATCAACAACCTTTTAATACTGTTGAGGTGGAAGATCTTACTTCCGCGGAGTATAGCACTCCTTTCAATCCTCCCTTAACTAACACTAGAATTCCGGTGCTGTTACCTGTTGGTTTCCAACAGCCTCTTTTCAGTGCAGATCTTTTGCTTCCCGATTATCTGATGACTAATACAGGAGGTGAACAAGGGGGTCCCCAAACTCCCACCTTAGGTATGAATACCAGCACAGTCAACCCTTCTTTTACTGCTACATCTAGTCAGGCACAAACTACATCTGTGCCTACTCCATCTTTCAGTTTTAACACTAGTACTTTAGGAATGCCTAGTTTCACAACAATGGCATCTATTCCCACGTCTACTGTTAGACCTAGTGGTATGGCTAACTGTGCAACACCGTCTACTTCACAACCTTTATATCATATCCCTAGTACTTGGGTTTCCACACCTGTGGTAGGACCAAGTGTTTCAGCAAACATGCCAGTCATGGGTACCATGACTGCACCATCCACATCAGCTTCGGCTGGTTTCAACAACTTTGTAGGCCCTAACTTGAATCAGGGTAGCATGCCTGCAAATAATGTTCCTTTTTCCTTATTCTCAGGGGGAGGGGGCAACTTTTTCAACCAACAATATGGCGGGGCTAACACCCAGCCACAATGGACGAACCAACAAAGCACTAATCCGCTCTCGTACGGGTGGGGAAATTTTAATCATTCTTTCTCACAACAACAACAACTGGCAGGGGGCAACCCCTACCAACAAATACCTGGGGGTAACCCCTACCAACAGTTAACTGGGGGTAACCCCTATCAACAGTTGGGAGGTGGAAACTCCTACCAACACATGGCCGGGGGCAACCCTAATCACCAAATGGCTGGGGGAAACCCCTACCAACAATTCATGGGACAAACAATGGGTGCTTTCCCTTATCAAGCTTCATCTTACCGGCCTCGTCTACCTTTTCTGGCAACTTTGAATTTGCCAGACCTTTCGAAATTGACAAATGATCCTGTGTGTCATAACTCATCATGGCCATCAGTTCCCACCAAATTACCTTCGGATATTCCCAAATTCGAAGGCAAATCTGGTGAAGATCCTGGTGACCATGTCACTACCTTTCATTTGTGGTGTTCTTCAAATTCATTGAATGAAGATTCCATCAGGTTGAGATTGTTTCAAAGGACCTTAACTGGTCCCGCGGCCAAATGGTACATTGAGTTACCTGCGGCTACTTTCTCTAGTTTTGGGGATCTGGCCACCGTCTTTTTGAACCATTTCCAACTTCCTGTTCGGTATGATGCCGGAACAGAACTTTTGTCTACTTTTAGACAAAACAAAGCCACTCACCTATCTGACCACATTCAGGAGTGGCGAAGACGGAAGAGGCTCATAAAGGCCAATATCCCTCCAGAGTTCCTGCTCGAGTGGTACTTGAAATCACTCCTTCCTTATATTTCTAAGGAAGTAGCGACATCTGGAGTCTCCAATGAAGAAGAAGCTATCTTAAGGACTCAACAGTTAGACCTTGTATACGCACAATCTGGTTTACTGTATGAGATTATACCAGACGCACCGAGATCAAATACTGATCTAAGTAGACCCAAACCTGGACCACATGCTGACGGCATAGTGGGTTCGGTTAACTCTGCAGCTTTCGAAGCACTGACCAAACAGGTCCAAGCCTTAACTGTCAAACATTCGACTGCAGACATTGCTTCCGTCACAACCTCTCCTTCTACTTCTGAATCTGTTAATCAGGTTCAGAACAATCAAAAGGGCCCTCGGCAGCCCAACAACAAAAAGAAGGGAAAGAAAGGAGAGGGGAACCAACAAAAGCCCAAAAAAGATAATGCCGAAGAGGGTAATAAAGAGGAGAAGAAGGTTAGGTTCCCTTGTAAACTTTGCAAACAAAACCACCTTACTCATCAATGCCCTCTACTAGAAGAAGCCCAGAAGCTTTTGAAAGAGAAGAAGCCTGCCGTCTTGAAAGATCCATTTCCCAAAGGGCAAGGCTCCACTTCTGGCACCTCCAAAACTGGGGGCACTTCACACGCTTCGGTTGATCAAACATTCATAAACATGGTCAACTCAGATGCACTTTTGCAAACCAGAGCTAAGAATTATACCCCGGAAACGCAGAGAAAGGATAAGGAGATTGCTGAATCCTCCACTCCACTCCACATACCTGTGGACCCAATGCCTAAGATTCCGAAAGGTGTCTTAAAGAGGGCATCGCACAATCCCAATACGCGGGCTGCTTCTAATTACAATGTAGTTGAAGATCTAGCCCAAACTCCTTGTGCCATGTCTACTTTAGAAGTCTTGCAGAGTTGTCCTTTGCAACGAAATGCACTTCTGGCAGCTATTGGGAGTATGGAGTCCTCCAACATGTCTGCGCGATTTGATATGACTGATGTCAAATACCGGTTGCCATATCACATTGCCCTCCAGATTGAAGTCGTTCATGGTCCAATGACCATAAGACGAGCTGTAGTAGATGAGGGAGCGTCGACTTGCGTAATGTCTATTTCCTGCTGGAAAGCTCTAGGTTCACCTGAGTTAGTCCCTTCCAACACAATGCTTACTGCATTTGATGGCAGAACTTTCCGTCCACATGGAGTTTTGCCATCATTTAATGTCACTTTGGCCGGTAAGACAGTTGCTGTTGAGATTGAAGTTCTGGACGCTCCGCTCGATTACAACATGTTATTGGGCAGGAGTTGGACTTATGCCATGCAAGCTATAGCATCGGCAGTTTTTCGAGTGATCATGTTCCCATTTGAAGGTAAGATCGTTACAGTCGATCAACTTTCTTTCACTCAAGGAAAACACCAGACTTCTACGGAAACCACGATTCCTATGATTGATCAAACCACCTCAGTTAGCGAGAGTTTAGGAGCAGGACTTTTTGGATCACTGATTGGCACTTTTGACCTACCCGCTCCTACTTTATTTGTTGGTACTGAAGGATGTTCATCGTCTGAAACTCCTATGATTAGTTCAACAACTGATTCCGAGTTTCTCTCAGCTAATACAAACCCCTCCGTGCCTACCCCTGCTGTAGAAGTTACCCATTTGGAGTCTCATCAAACTACAACAGGACATATGTCGACCCAATTGGTGTCTGTTGAGTCAAATATAGATTGTGCCACTACTCAGATACCCAACCTAATTCATTCTCTCAACAGTTCAGGAATTACTTTACCTTCTGATGAAGAAATGTTAGAAGCTTTGAATGACCCAGGCCATCCTCGTGAACCTATAAATCGTGTGTCCTTCTTGTTTCCTTTTCTTCACTTATTAGAGAGAGGAGAATTTTGTTCACCACCCGATGAGAATACTGGTCTCACCCCTTCACAAGTTGCCATTGTTGAAGCAAATAGAGCACATACCTCGTTGGTGAACATTTTTACTGGAGTTAACGGAAACATTTTCTTTGAAACGGGATGCTATCTCGATGAAATAATCCCGTATGCTAACCTTTTCCGTGAGTTCCATAACACCTTTACCCGGCCTCCTGAGGAAGATCCAGGCATTGACCCTACCTGAAGAAGTACTACGCCTAGGTTGGAGTACTTTTTCTTGTAACATAGCTGTATATTTTTGTATAGTTAGTTTTGTTATGTTCGTTAGGTGATCTGATGTGTGCTTCTCGTTTCATGTACCAGATGTCAACCGCACATTTCTTAGGATTTGCTGATGGCGCCAGTCGCCACACCTGTCAGTTGGCTGCAGCAGCTTGGGTCATTTATTCACCCGCTGAACAACTTATCTCTTCGGGGGGGGTTTGTTTGGGACCTACCACGAACAATGTGGCTGAATACAGTGCAGTTATAGAACTTCTCCGAGATGCCCTCAGTCATGGCATTTCATACCTGGAGGTAAGGCTTGACTCACAACTAATTGTATTTCAGTTAACAGGTGTCTATCGGATCAGAGATCCAGGATTGCTACGACAATTTCTACGAGTTAGATTATTGGAAAGACATTTTCATTCTATCAGATATGAACACATTCCAAGAAATTTAAACAATTTAGCTGATTCGTTAGCAAACTGTTGTGCCCACTATATGTCAGTTAATTAAAACTTAACATGCAGAGTGCTAAACATAAATTATCAACCCGAGAAAGTCTTTTATTTCAAAGCTATCGTGCAAAATATATGCAAGTACAATTTCTACCTGATGTTGTTATTTGTTGGTATGCAATCGAAACTATCTGTAACTAGGTCACACTTGCTTGAAAATAAATCAAACCCAAACCTATTCATGAAATCACACTGTAAATCTAATCATACTTCAACAAAATAAACAAGATCTAATTACGTACATCTAGAAGAATTGTTATGTTGGCCAACGATCTACCAAAACGAATTAACAGAAAAACACTATAGTAAATCAAATGAACAACACATGGTCTTAATAATAAAATAACTATGATAAATCCAATGCATGAAATAATTAACAAATAAACAAATCTGCAAAATAAAACACTTACAATCAACACTACCAGCATCTGCTCAGGGAAGAGGGCCCTTCCTCCACTGAGCAGATCTGGATCTCCACAATGAAAGTCTACAACTCCAGAATTAAGAAACTGCCAGCATGTATTATCATAATGGAAGAATTACAACAGATCTGGATCAAATCCTACATCATAACATTGTGTTCTCTCCTATCTTGCATCTCCTATCCTGCCTAATCTATCATGCTTAATCTCTATCAATCTATCCCCCTTTTCTCAATGAGATTGATTACATATTTATACATAAAATTATCTCATGAAAATGAAGAACTGAACCCCCAGCTTGTGATCTGCAACAGTTGGAACACGGCCGTAACTGTTGGCAACTTTGGAGCCGGCCGCAACAGCAAATCTGGAAAATACCCTCTCGAAGAACCACCTGCATAGCACAAACCGTAGCTTGTTTGGGAGATTTCCTCGCGAGTCAGGTAAATGAGGATGTTACGCACAAAACCCATATCTCAGATTTTTGAGATTCGTTTCCATCTGTCCGCAAATCAAGATGCGAATCAAGGTGTTCTTATGTGGCATGCGTTTTTGGTTAAGGCTGTAACAGCTGGCTATGAGCGTCCTGTACGTGACAACTCACTCCACAAACCATCATTAGTAAAATTATGCATAATAGTCTTTTAATTCATCAAAGATAAAAGAAAATAATCACTATTAACCACTTGAAACATCAATGGAAGTAGCAGGCTGTTCAACGTGCAGCTACAACAAATGAATGAAAAATGGAATGATAAATGAGAAATAATGGTAAGAAAATGGATGAAAGGTATGCCGATAAGTGATGAAAAATGGACAATTCCAGGGCCCAACATCTCCCCCAAACTGAACTTGTTGCATGTCCTCATGCAACCCAATACCTGTGTAGCATCCAACTTGAAAAAAAAACTCATTCACTTGTTCTTTTATTTTACCATTTGCACAGCTGCAGCAAGAAGAAATAGAGAGTTTAACACAAATTGGCAGAATCACTTAGCGGAGGATTTAGCAGAAAATTTGGCGGATTCACAGCTCTTTAGTAGAAAATTGGCAAAGTCACAGCTTATTTTAGCAGAGAATTTGGCGAAGGTTTTAGCGAAGATTTTGGCGGAACAACGCTAAATGTAGCGGCAAATTTGGCGGAGTCAGCTTATTTTAGCAGAGAAGTTGGCGAAGGTTTTAGCGGTGAATTTGGCGGAACAGCGCTAAATGTAGCGACAAATTTAGCGGAACAGCGCTAAATGTAGCGGCAAATTTGGCGGAGTCAGCTTATTTTAGCAGAGAAGTTAGCGAAGGTTTTAGCAGCAAATTTGGCGGAACATCGCTAAATTTAGCGGCAAATTTGGTGGACTTGCAGCTGTCGGAAAAGATGTCGCAGCCGGCGGAAAGATGTCGCAGCTGCCGGAAAATGGGCAGCTGCCGGAAAGCGGTCGCCGGAAAATGAGGTGGCGGCTGCGGGAAAAAGATGTTGCAGCTTCCGATGTTGCAGCCGCCGAAGTCGCAGCCACCGATGTTGCAGCCGCTAATGTCGCAGCCACCTATGTTGCAGCCGCCGATGTCGCAGCCGCTAATGTCGCAGCCACCGATGTTGCAGCCGCCGATGTCGCAGCCGCCGATGTCGCAGCCGCTAATGTCGCGGCCATCGATGTTGCAGCCGCTAATGTCGCAGCCACCTATGTTGCAGCCGCCGATGTCGCAGCCGCCGATGTCGCAGCCACCGATGTTGCAGCTACCAGAAAAAAAATCGACGGCAAGCGGGAAAAGGAATTTTGCGGCTGCTAGGGAAAAGGATAATGTGGTTGCCGGAAAAGGATATGCAGCTGGCGGAAAATATGTTGCAGCTGCCGAAAAAATGGGCAGCTAATTTTAGCAGAGAAATTGGCAAAGGTTTTAGTGGCAAATTTGGCGGAATAGCGCTAAATTTAGCGGCAAATTTGGTGGACTTGCAGCTGTCGAAAAACGGGAAACGGCAATATTTTACGGCGTTTTAGTCTTTTTGAACGGGAAACTTCTAAAGCCATTTTCTCCCAAACGACGAACTGGGTTGGGCTGAAATTTTGCAGGCAAGTAGCTACCACTCTAATGCATCTCCACGCCAAAATTTAGACAAACCCACATCACGGATTTTGAGAAAAATGCGAATTGGCTGTAGGTGATTATGGCCATTTTCTCGAAAACCGCACACTGAATTGAGCTGAAACTTGCCACGGTTGTTCATCATGCTGTTATGCATTCCCTGTCCAAATTTCATGAGAATCTAACTTACCAATTGAAAGATATGCCCAAATCAAATTCTGCACTTTTGAACATGAATAAAAATGTATTGCAGCTGAACTTCCAGAGCCAATATTTCAAAAACTACAAACTGGGTTGGGCTGAAATTTTTCAAGCAGGTAAATACCATTATAGTGCATCTCCTCACCAAAAATTAGATGAACCCACATCACGGATTTCGAGAAAAATGCGAATTGGCTGTAGGTGATGATGGTCATTTTCTCGAAAACCGTGCACTGGATTGAGCTGAAACTTACCACGATTGTTCATCATGTTGTTATGCATTCCCTGTCCAAATTTCATGAGGATCCAATTCGTGGCTTGTGAGATATCCTTAAATCAAATTCTTCATTTTTGCCAGCTGTGAATGAATAAAAATCAGTATGCACAAAATGTCAAAAACCACTCCCCCAAACTGAATATGTTGCATGTCCTCATGCAAAAGAGGAGTTTTCGTCTTAGTTGTGAACAACCATTTCCCCCAAACTGAGTATTTTACCTTCCATTCATGAAATCAAGTGAACTTTGGGACTTTTGTTTTCTTGTATCTGCACTATCACTGTCAACATCCAATGCTAGCTGGAAACACATCTTTGACTTACAAAAATGACTGTAGGCTGCTTGAAAAATGACTGTATGTTATTTGAAATTCACTGTGTGAGCTCAATTTTTGATTCCCCATGGTTGTGGTTAAGTGCTCATAATGTATTGCAAAAATAAAATGACAATGCACAGGAAATCTTCATACCAGCAAGAGATCAGATTTGCAAATTTCCTTTTGTGATGACCCAAGCTGCTGAAATATCATCTGACAATCACAGAATTTGTAGACCCTCCATATGTCACAAGTGCCAAAAAAAAAATACCAGTGATCTTCACAAGCCAAACTCACTACAGGAATTATCATTCATGGGAAATAAAAGAGTTTTATAACCATTTTCTCATCAAATTCATGGCAAATTCTATTGCAATAAACCACAGTAGATTTCATCCATTCTCATGGTTGAATGAAGGCTGCTAGAATTTTCATTGGTTATGCCCTTATCATGGAGTGCTTTGTAACACTTCAAATAATGCCAAACATTCTTTTGCACATTCCACAACAATCAAACTCATTTCAGAAATTCTGTCGAACTTGACAAATGACCAATGCTGAGAGTAATCATTACCTTCATGTTGCTGAGATATACTTCACATCAGACCTTGAAAAGGTTGCTACAGGATTTCCATTGTGCATGTATCATGCTCATGACGGCTAAAACCAATGTAGGCATTAGTGGATGGTAAAGATACCATATGTATAAGATGGTGGAAAATCCATATACCATATAAAATGTGGCTCTCAATAATTTTGAATTATGAAGATGTGAACCATTATGTGCACCACTGAACAAAGCAAACAAATCAAAGAAATCATGCCTTTGTTTTCTATTGTGCTTGTGTGATAGCATACTCTTGAGAAGGAATCACTTCTACTTCAACTTTTCATGTTGTAGGTTCTTGTGTCTAGCCTATCCTTCTCTTTTCAAGATGTGTATCTGCTGCTTTATTTCTCCTCATTATTTTTATATGGAAACAGAGCACCATTCCTTACTACTGATTCTTGTGTGGCAGCAGCAAGACTTCTTTTCTTACTGCTGGTTCTTGTGTGACAGCAGCAAGACTTCTTATTGTTGCTTCTTGTGTGACAACAATAAGGTATCCCTTTTTTTTTTTTTTCATGCTTGGTCAGTTGGGTTGGTGAGATGTTGGGTTGGAACTTGAAGTGGATGTGCATGAATGATGAAGTGTTAAAACTGAGTGGGAAATGATGGGAATGGATGGACATAAAATGCTATTTAGAAAATGGAAATGGCTAATGCTTAGTGGTTCTTCATGACATTTCCCTAAATCTTTAATAAATAAAAAAACTCATGCTATTTTACCTCAAGTGTTACCTCCATGGAAGCCTTGGTTGACATGAATGGACTGGTGTATGCTGGAGCTATGTAGGCTGATTTGATGCTGAGACATATGTATATGAGAGCTGAAACTGGATGAGACTGAATTTGATCCATGATATTGTGCTGGTTGCCTGTAAGACTAACTGCTGAGACAATTGATGAGGAAAAATTCCCATAGAAGCAGAAAGCCTTTTCTCTTATTCTGCAAATCAACTGCAAAACTACTGAACAAATGATGCTGCAAGTCATTGTTGAAACCATTAGATCACATAATCTTCAGCTGCTACAAACCCGAGGTACAATTCTTACCATGCGAATGAATGTGCTGAAGTCGAGCATGGAAAGAAATCATTGGATTACCGGCCATTAATGTATGCCGTTAACCAATGTGAAGAAACTCACCTTTGATGACAATGAGCTCTAAAGTACCTTAGTGCATCTTGACAGGTACGAATGGATGTGCTGGAGTCGAGTCACCTGCAAGATTTGTCAATCAAGAGGCATTGATGAATCCCCATGATTAACAACAAGGAAATCTGCCATTGATTCATGCAGATACCAGGGCACTATAAAAACTCTAATCTTGATCCCAGATGATGTGTCGGAGTCGATGGGACAAGACCATTGGAAGGTGGACCTTAATGCATTCCACATCATCCAATACGAGTACAAAATAAATGATTGTGAAGAATCATAGTGAAAAATAGGACCAACATGAAACTCAGAAGCGGAAAGTATATGTGAAGTCATGATGTAGTAGTGATGGGAAATAAAATGGTTATGGTGACTACATAAGCAGTGGAAAATGGGGCTTCAACATGAATGTATTTTTGGGGTTTTGAAATGAGGAGGGTGAATGAATCTACCATAGGGAAATTGGCTTCTTGAGGGGTTTCTTTCAGCAACAAGTGGGATGACAGGTGTCTAAAAATGATTTCTGTCATGTAACAATGGGACTTGACTTCGGAAACATTGGACTCTGTATGGTTTGCACATCAATCTCTCCATTTTTTTATTTTTTTATGTGCTCAATCCATTTGCAAATCGATAAAAAGTCTTCAAGAGTCACTTGTGCATGCATTGACCTTCTTCTTCCAAGGACCTGCAAAACCTAGCATTTGCCTGTAATAAAACATGAGATGATGGAAGAAGAGAGATGATTGGTCTCTCTTCACCCAACACTAATGAAAAAAACAACAAGCAATTACTCATAAAACAAATCCAAATAAAAATGAACAAAGCAAAATCCATTTTATACCTGCGGCAAAGCAATGTCCATCTAGACTCACCAACGGTATTCTGATCATAGCGTCTTCGTTCCTTGCCCAATTTGAGTGATTCCAAAGCCAAATGAAAGTAAATTCATAGGTCTATTTCGATTAGAAACAGATTTTTAAAATTCTATGCAATGATCTTCCAAATCACTCAGTAACAGCCTGCATGACAAGGTGTTTTGTTTTTTTGAATTCTGGACTAGACCAACAGTCACGGTTTTTAGGCTTAACTTTTTCGTTTGATAACGGATTGATGTGATTCCAATTGGAGATGAAAGTAGATTCATGTAGGTATATCCATTAGAAACAGGTTTTGAATCCAACAAGAATTGATGGGTCAAATAAGCCAATGAACATTCTAGAAAATATACTTTTAGGAATGCAGATTTGGGACAGACAGTCGGTATTTTGGTCATAAAATTTGCGTACGACATCGGAATGGAGTGATTCAAATTGCATTGTAAACTAGATTCATAGGGGAATATACCAATAAAACAGGTTTGCAAAATATGTCCAATAAGGCATCCAAAAATGGACTGTCCCAGCTCTGTTCCTAAGCTGCCAGCTTGACACCCTGTTAGTATTTTGGCCATAAAATTTTTGTTTGACACCCAATCGTAAAAATTCATATTGTTTTGGAAACTAGATTCAAAGGGCTACTTGGGGTATAAACAGGTTTTAAAAATAAGTTCATTTGGTCTCCAAAAAATGGACTGTCCCGTCTATGTTTCAGTAAAATTTTGCAAGCCAAAATGTCACAAAAATCCAATAAATTAAATTTAACCCCCAAAAATTGATCAAAATAGGTGTGAATGATTTTAATGATGTAAATTTAAATATAATACACATCCATACCAAAAATTTCAAGCATTGAGCACTTAGATTGACTTACACAGTTTGTTGCAGCCACAGCTGCAACTCTTAAAAAATGACATAATGTTGAAATAAAGCATGTGAATTTTTATGGAAAATAAAAAACTAAAGACATATCATGATGTGCAACACACACATATCTCAAACTCATAAATTTTTACCTGTAACACAGTCACAGTTGGATGTTGCAACTCCCTGTCACAGCTAGTGTTGCAGCTCATTGTTGTAGCTGAGAGTAATCACTCACAGTTGGGTGCTGCAGCTAACAAATTCATGTCAAATTTCAAGCTTGAAGTGTTCCATAATCATGGGCTCATTTTCCTATGGATCGTCCATTCACTTTCCATACTTATTGTAATTTTGTTTCCATGATATTTTTATTTTTATTTGTAACAAATAGAGACAAATTGGGAAATTGATGACAAAAATTACTTAAGCATTTTTGTTCAAATAGTCAACAATTCCAAAGCATTCATGAAAACATCTCATACCCATTCCTCATCTTTCTACTTTCTGATCTTCCAGATCGCAACAAGGCGCAGGAAGAGAGCATACTTATTAAAAAAAATAAAAAAAATAAAAAATAAAAAAGCATGGTTTTATTCCGTTATTCTATCCTACCCTATTCTACTTGGAAATAAAAAAAAAATTCAAGTGTATGCATATTTCCAATGGAGCCATTTTCGAAAAAGTGACTCAAATATGCTCATACTCCCAACAGAAAAATACAACTTTATGAATTCTAGGATATGAGAGATCAACTTCCCTTCAAATGATGGTGCCAAGAATTGGTGAAGTATGAAATGATGCTGCAGACCGATGACAGATTGAAACCAAGCTTCAATATAATCTTTGTTCCCTTGATTGCTCATGGATGTTACACCATGAAGATCCTTATTAAACTGATCTTCCTCAATGCATAAGATTTCCGGATCTAATGATGTGAATGATGCTTTTGGTTCCAATGGCTGTTCTCCATCAAATATTACGTGTGTATTGTTGATCTTGTCTGCTTGCTTATGAGGACTAGAAGAAACTCCATCTGCAAAACTTGGATCTAAAACATGTTTAGGCCTCGTATGGATTTGTTGCAACAACGCACAGCCTTTTTGCAGCGGTGTAGATGAAGTAGAATAAGAGGGAAGTGTAGGAACATTTTGCAGTTCAGCATTGTAAGCATACTGTACTGCTTTATTATGGTTAGGGTGGAGGGTGGATTGGACAGGAAATTGTGTTGGATACCAAGGAGTTTGATGAGAAGATAGATGTGGCTGATGTAGATGATTAATTTGTGAGGTTGATATTGAAGGACCAACTTGTGTTGCAGCATGAGGGAGAGTGGCCATATGATCATAGGATGGGGCATTCCAACCTCGTGGATAAGGTAAGTAAGAGTTAAATTGAGGCTGCAACAACTGCCATGGTGGAAGAGTATTCAATGATTGAGTATGAGAGTAAGAAAATGGAGGGATAGAATTTCGAACCATAGATGTAGGCCATGGTTGACATGACTGTTGCAACAAGTTGGCTGCGACTCCCAGATCTCTATGATATGTTTCTTTCATCTTTGGTAAGGAGGGACAATGATCTGTGGAGTGATTCAAGTCACATATACCACAACTTTCAAGACTATCCAAAGGGAAATCCCTTGCTTCTCTTATCTCCTCTTGCTTTTCTTTATCCTGCAAAACACCCAATTGTAAATTAGCTTTAGAAATGTCAAATAAATTGCTAATTTCAGCTTGTAAACCTCTTGTTTTTGCAGCAGATTCCAAAAATAAAGATAAAAGTTCCTTAGAATTCTTACCAGTCTTGAAGTTTCCTCTTGAATACCTTCTGCATAACTCACAAATATCATCATATGCTAATTGAAATACATTACCTGTTCCGATCAGATTCAATATTTCTAAACATTCAGCTTGGATTCCCTTGAGTAGAAGTGTTTTTAAGATCTCCTTCCCTAGTTTCCTCTGTTTGGATCTTTGGAGATTATATTGAAATCGTTCTATGTATTCCTCCAGACTCTCTTCTTCTCCTTGTGTCATTTCGAAGATGTCTTCATTGACCCTGCAATAATCTTGGTACCTTTTCAAGAACACATGTTTCATGTCTTCCCAAGTTTGTATACAATTCCCACCGAGGCTCATGAACCATCGGAGGGCTGTTCCTTTTAGAGTAAGGGGAAATACATTCAACTTTTGATCATTAGCACAATAACCATATCCTCTACAAAGTACTTCAAATTGAAATAAAAATACATCAGGGTCTTCGTTTTCCAAACCGTGAAAATTTGGTAGAACATGTGGGGGAATTCTTTTTGTTGGTGCCACTTCGCTCGAATCTTTGATGGGAAATTCGAAGGTAACAACTTCTCCATCTTTTTCACCTGCCATCTCTTCATTAGATTCTTTGTGTGCTATCTTGAGGATCCTCCTTCGAATGTTCCTGTCAACTTGTTAGTAGAATGGGTGGTGCTCACAACACCACTAAGGAGAATGATAAGATTTATGAATCAAAGATTGAAAATGAAATAAAACTGAATGTAAAGACAAAAAAAAAATTAACACTCAAAATAAATTCAATAAACTGAAATGTAATCATGCAACCTACATGCCCTATTTTAACAATGCATCTACAAAAAAAATGTCAGATGTACTATTGCACAATTGATAACTTCCCCGGCAACGGCGCCAAAATGTTGTGCCCACTATATGTCAGTTAATTAAAACTTAACATGCAGAGTGCTAAACATAAATTATCAACCCGAGAAAGTCTTTTATTTCAAAGCTATCGTGCAAAATATATGCAAGTACAATTTCTACCTGATGTTGTTATTTGTTGGTATGCAATCGAAACTATCTGTAACTAGGTCACACTTGCTTGAAAATAAATCAAACCCAAACCTATTCATGAAATCACACTGTAAATCTAATCATACTTCAACAAAATAAACAAGATCTAATTACGTACATCTAGAAGAATTGTTATGTTGGCCAACGATCTACCAAAACGAATTAACAGAAAAACACTATAGTAAATCAAATGAACAACACATGGTCTTAATAATAAAATAACTATGATAAATCCAATGCATGAAATAATTAACAAATAAACAAATCTGCAAAATAAAACACTTACAATCAACACTACCAGCATCTGCTCAGGGAAGAGGGCCCTTCCTCCACTGAGCAGATCTGGATCTCCACAATGAAAGTCTACAACTCCAGAATTAAGAAACTGCCAGCATGTATTATCATAATGGAAGAATTACAACAGATCTGGATCAAATCCTACATCATAACATTGTGTTCTCTCCTATCTTGCATCTCCTATCCTGCCTAATCTATCATGCTTAATCTCTATCAATCTATCCCCCTTTTCTCAATGAGATTGATTACATATTTATACATAAAATTATCTCATGAAAATGAAGAACTGAACCCCCAGCTTGTGATCTGCAACAGTTGGAACACGGCCGTAACTGTTGGCAACTTTGGAGCCGGCCGCAACAGCAAATCTGGAAAATACCCTCTCGAAGAACCACCTGCATAGCACAAACCGTAGCTTGTTTGGGAGATTTCCTCGCGAGTCAGGTAAATGAGGATGTTACGCACAAAACCCATATCTCAGATTTTTGAGATTCGTTTCCATCTGTCCGCAAATCAAGATGCGAATCAAGGTGTTCTTATGTGGCATGCGTTTTTGGTTAAGGCTGTAACAGCTGGCTATGAGCATCCTGTACGTGACAACTCACTCCACAAACCATCATTAGTAAAATTATGCATAATAGTCTTTTAATTCATCAAAGATAAAAGAAAATAATCACTATTAACCACTTGAAACATCAATGGAAGTAGCAGGCTGTTCAACGTGCAGCTACAACAAATGAATGAAAAATGGAATGATAAATGAGAAATAATGGTAAGAAAATGGATGAAAGGTATGCCGGTAAGTGATGAAAAATATCCACAATTCCAGGGCCCAACACAAACTATGTGTTAGACTGGCATTTGCATCATACATTGTAAACAACATTCCACACATAAAATTTAAAAACACATTCACATGTAGATAACCGATACTGTATATATAACCGATACCGTATCAAAAAATATGAGTTCCGAGTCATGAGTCTCATAAGTCAAGTCATAAAAGTACAAACGTTGGGCATGGCAGCCTCAAAAATATATACATATAATGTTTTTCTTCTCCTATGGAGAAGGAGGAACCTCCTCATCATCTACCCCATTACGGTAGCATATCACTAGTCTAGCAACCCTACGCAGTAATCTAAGCCATGCTGGGGGCACCCCAACAACATCCTCCTGCATGTCAACAGGTATCTGGTCCATGCGGCTGGTAGGAATCTCATGAGTCAGTCGACTCATTTTCCTCTCCAGGGTTCCCAGCATAGCTTCTGCTGCGGTGATATCAGCTGGCCTCACATAGATAGTAGGATGGCCCTCGGGACGAACAGGCCCAACATCTGCATTGAACACTTGATTAGAACTCCAAAACTCATTTCATAAAAATCAAATATTTGAAAAGTTTGAAAAAATTAAATAAATTCTTAAAAAGTAAACATACCAATATCTCCCCAGGCACCACCTGGCGGAAGTACTAGCTCTGGGTCGTGACGAAAATCCAGTCCAGCATAGGGAAACTGCTCAAAAGCGGGAACTTGCCTCTCCCACCACCCCCAGAAGTCATCTGTATGGTAACAGTAGTGACTCTCCCCACCACCTTGGCGGAGAAAAATGTCACCCCAACGGCCTAGTCTGGGCTCACGGGGGTTAACCTGTGGTAATGGCATTCCCAAACTAATAGCAGGCATTCTCTCGAAGAAGAAAGTACACAAGATACTCCCGTACCCGAAATTCTTCATTGTACCAGATTTGCAACTTGTCAATTGATACTTCATGTTTGCCAACAAGCTAGTACTCCAATCATAAACATGCCCATGCAAGCACTGTACACCGACATGCATCGAGTTCCTAGAAGCTAAGTGTTGTGATGCACTACCGGATACCCGGTTGATCATGCTCACTATCACTTTCAGCGGGGAGACCATCAATAGTTGAAATCAGGATTTGGCTTCCCGATTTTTCTGCTCCGGCAACACAGTAGGTGTTCACATATTCTTGCACTGATCGTGCACCCAAGCGAGATGTACTTTTTAGATTGATTACGTCTCCTCTCCTTGAGAGACCGGTTATAAAATATATATCCTCAATGGTAAGCTCAAGAGTTTGCCCTCGGATGATGAAGGTATTTGTATCGACATCCCAATACTGAATCAATCTCCGAAACAGCTTGTTTAGTGCCCGCATGTTTACGGTTCGATAAAATTTCAACAAACCGCATCTACGGAGTGCATGAAGGGTAGCAGGGTCTTGCATAGCTAGTCTATCCATGTCTTCATGCTCCCTTTCCCTCCATTGTAAGACCATCCTGCACAAAAACCCCAAAAATTTTGAGTCTCGGCGCTTTAATTTGGCTTTGCAAATGTGCACGCTACTGTGTATATTACACAGTAGCGTGTAGGCGCTACTCTGTTTGAGCAAAGTAGCGCCCATTGCCTTCGTACGCTACTGTTATGTATATACAGTAGCGCCCGCGCATAAAACTTTATGAGCATTGCGTTTCGGGCCATTTTTCCTCAAAATTTTAAAAATAAACCATTGAAATGCAAGTTGGGTTGATTTCTACTTACTTGGTGGAAGCGGTTTGGCGATTGGATGCTCCGTTCGATCACAAAGGAGATTTGAAATTCGTGAAAATGTGCCCAATGTTTTCCTTACAACACAAAATGCAAATTGATTGGTTAATATTGAAATTATATATATAATTGGATTTTAATTTTTACCCATATTTTTCAATTTTCTATAGTTTCAAACATTTTCAAAAACCCTAATTAATCAATTGAAACACAAAATAAGGTATAAAATTGATCCAACTTCAATTTTCATTCAAATGTTGTTGAATTCGTCTCCTGACCTCAAATTTCTTAACGATAAATCTTGTCAATTAGCTAAACATTTCAAATCCATATTTTCTTTAAGATTTTTGCGTCATCGACTAATATTTTGTTGAAAACCTAGTTTTTGGCAGGACATGAAGTTACGATCCCAGAAGCTGACTTTTAAGTCATTTTAAGCTCTTGTTTGGACTATTTAAACCTAACAAGATTGCCAAGCAGACTTGTCCTCTTCGAGCTCGTTAAAGTATCCGAAGGCTCATCCACTCAGGTATAGAATTACCCCTTTTCCGGGCCTCAGTGGATTAACTACGGAAAAGGTATACTCTAGGTATACGTCAGTATGCGCTAGAAGAGTTCTCCTCTCATTGTTTTATACTTTTTTCGGGGGAGGAGACTAACTATACGAAAAAGGACCTTCTAGAGTCTCTCTTTAGGGTTTTCAGACTCTCTAAATATGAAAATACCAAGCGAGCATTCACCTACTCGGGCTCGATGTGAAATCCACGAGAGGGTAAGTAGAGGACTGTTTAAGTTTTTCAACTCTATAAACAAGAAAACACCGCCGAGCACAGACCGATCCGGGCTCGATATAAAATCCACGGATAGGTGAAAAGAGGATTGTTTAAGTTTTTCAGACTCTATAAACAGGAAAACACCGGCGAGCATTAATCTGCTTGGGCTCGATACTAAAATCCGCGAGCAGATATATGGAGTTATTGTTTAAGTTTTTCAAACTCCTTAAAATTGAAAACACCGGCGAGCAAGAACAGATCTCGGCTCGATATTAAAATCCAGAGATCAGTACATATAGAGTAATCTTCTATCTCTTCTTCGAACTCTTTAAATTATGAAGAAGGTACTGAGTCTTCCTCCCATGGGCTCATTAAATTATTTACATGGTTGGACCTATTGAGTTTTCATTCTTTCTTGGACTCATTAAATCCACAAGAAGGGTATTCTTTTATCTAAAAAGAATAAGGAACGGGAAAACACATCATATCTTCATTGTTAAAGGCAGTATCAGTCAAGTCCTATCCTTGAACACAGCACCTACTTGAGTCTATCTTGTCGGTTGGGTTTAGTTTTTGGCCTTAAGGTGAACCTTTCCTCCGAGTTATTTACTCCCCCGGTTGGTTATTCTTCCAACCATATGGAGGGTCTGCTAATGTCTCTTACATTTCAGACTTATTTACCCCATTATGTCAAAAACTGCCTGAGTCACTTTGTGTCGTGCTCAATGTTCAAGGATATACCCTGTGTCGGCCATTCTGCAGTTTACCTTGACCTCATGTGTCGGCCTTCCTAGTGTCAGTCTTGTTACATATCGTTTTGTATCAGCTCTTACCAGTTGAGTGTTCCTCGAGTTGGATGATGGAGGATGCCTTAAGGCCTCCCTTCCAACGGACTTCTTCCCATCGACATCAAATCATTATTCTGGGATTGAAGTTTAGCGTTTCGGTTAGTACCTTGGAGATTGCAGTCACCAGTGGCAATTTTCCTCGCTGTTGAATGATGAGAATACATCAATGTCTCTTCTTCGACAGGATTCCCAAGTGTTCGACTCCAAGTCCATCTATTCACATTTGGCGAATCGTACTTGGTACCTTGGACTCCATTATCATTATCGATGGAAGTCCTCGCGTTTGTTAACGGTATACATCAATGACCGGTAATCAGACGATGCCCTCCATGTTCGACTATCAGCTCATCTATTCACATGGCTCGGGTTTGTACCTAGGGTTGTTATGGGATGAAGACCTTGGGATTTGGATGACATAATCCCATTTTGTTATCACCCAAGTTGCGCAAGACTGAGCCTCACTTCTATACGGCTCTCCATGAGACATAGATCCAGTGTGTTGTTATGGCTATGATCTCTTAGTTTGACATGGATCCACGCTTGTATTTCAAGTGGCCATGCTTTTATATACATCTCCTTGTTATGTATCGGAGATCATGTTGTATCACTCTACACATCTATACGATGTCAACAATGTAATTGCTCGCTGACCTTGATTTTTGTTGCAGGTTTCTTGCGACTTTGTTCTGTGGTTCTGTGCTCTCTCTCTGGTTTTGGATTATAATGTATTTCGGCCATCGCTTCCCTCTGACCTCATACATTAGGGGGCATCTGTTATAGGTCAAACTTGCACCTCTCCGTCCGTGATCACCCTGAGCTGCTGATCACACAAAAGGACAACTTGGATGGAGGAGCATGTTGACCTTGGATGTTATTACAACTCATCCCATTTCCTGAGAATACTGGAAAACATACAAAAATACCATTTTGAGGCATGAGCGCTACTCTACTTAAAGATACTAGCGCCCATACGCGACTCCAGTGCATAATAGTAGCGCCCATATCAATGTATACGCTACTCCTTCTTATCAAAGTAGCGCTCACAATTTAAAACTAAATGAGCGCTATTGTTTAAACAATAGAGTAGCGCCCTATACGCTACTCCACTGTGTAATAGTCGCGTGTACCTTAAAAAATGATTAAAAAAATATTAATCCATCGAAGAGGATTAGTTGAAGACAGTTTCTTAACTTCCCCAACCTCCTCATCGACTTGAACTGCTTCCTTAAACCTATAAATTCCTAGAAGACTAAGGGAGCAAGGTTAGAAGAAATTATGAATGCAAATGATTACTAAAGAATGAGAGGATGAGTTAATGGAGAAACTGTTGCAGAAGACATTCAGACCAGAACAGAGCCAGAGCCCAGGATCTAGTTGCAGGAGCCTGCTTCATTATCAGGTATATTTGTACTGCATACTATTTTGACAAATAAAGGTTGAAGTGTTTCCTTGTTCCAATCTGAAGGTGTTATAAAATGGCATTTTGAATTGGATTTACTTTGGTCAATACTGGATATTAAACATAATCTTTGTTTATTTTATGATTTATATTTTGCCCAAAGTGTTTGAGGAAGGTATTGTTGTTTCAGGTTTGCTGAAAGGAAGTAGATTTGAGAGCTGGACACAAGACTGAGTCAAAGCTAGGATCAGACTCCAGTAAAAGGTATGTTCTCTAAATCTGTAATCTATTTCTTTTGTGAACACCTCTGTAATGACATAAATGCACTTACCTGTCACCCCAACCAAGTTGATAGTTTAGTTTCCTGACTATAGGGTAGAAATATCCGCCAACACCTAGGTGCAGTGGAAATGTTGACCAGAATGGTTCTCGATCTATTCCCTTCAGCAAAACCAACTTGTGAAGTGGAAGGGATAGAAGTAAAATAAACATTCTCATTGAGTGTCGGATAAAACTCGTCTCTCTCTATCAATTTTAGAATGGGAATCAAGAAGGACGTAGGATCTATATGATCACAAGGATGGTCCAGGTCGGTCATGGCTTTCAAAATTGATTCCTCAGAAGGTAAAGTAGTATCCAAACTGTCAAGAGAGTGAGTTGGATCGTATGACTGTGCAGCAGCACAGTCCATATCTTACTCAACAGAGACCAGCGGAGTCAATATATGTTCTGTTGTAGTTTGATGTGAGTCCAAGTAGGTTATCTCTGCAACATATGTAGGCACAGAAGGTTCTGAATCCGTTGGGAGAAACCCAGGATCAGTTGTTAAACTAGCCGTGGAAATCTCAGACGATGAACATTCCTCAGAACCAACAAATAAGGTAGGAGCAGGCAAGTCAAAAGTGCCTATTAATGACCCGTAAAGCCCTACTCCTAAACTCTCGCTTACTGGGGCAGATTGATCAACTAGAGGAATCGTGGACTCTGAAGAATTCTAGTTGTTTCTCTAAGTGAAAGAAAGTTGATCGATTGTAATGACCTTACCTTCAAACAGGAACATAAAAACTCAAAAAACGGCCGATGCAATAGCTCGCATGGCATACATCCAGCTCTTGCCTAATAACATGTTGTAATCAAGTGGAGCATCCAGAACTTCAACTTCTACAGCCACTGTCTTACCGGCCAGCGTGACATCAAATGATGGCAAAACCCCGTGTGGGAGGAAAGTCCTGCCATCAAATGCAGTAAGCAGTGTGTTAGAAGGGGCTAACTCGGGAGAACCCAAAGCTTTCCAACAGGAAATTGACATTACGCACATCGACGCGCCCTCATCTACGATAGCTTGTCTAATGGTCATTGGACCATGGACGACTTCAATCTGAAGGGCAATGTGGTACGACAACCGGTATTTGATATCATCCATATCAAATCACGCAGACATGTTAGAGGATTCCATACTTCCAATAGCTACCAGAAGTGCATTTCGTTGTAAAGGACAACTTTGCAAGACTTCTAAGGTAGACATAGCACAAGGGGTCTGGGCTAGATCCTCAACCACATTGTAGTTGGAGGTAGCCCAAGTGTTGGGATTGTGCGATGCCTGTTTCAAGACACCTTTCGGGATCTTGGGCATTGGGTCCACAGGTATGTGGAGCAGAGTGGAAGATTTTGGAATCTCCTTATCCTTCTTCTGTGCATCCAGGGAGTAATTCCCGGCTCTCATTTGTAAGAGTGCATCCGAGTTAACCATGTTAATAAAGGTTTGATCAACCGAGGCATGTGTGGTGCCCCCAGTATTGGAGGTGCCAGAAGCTGAACCCTGCCCCTTAGGGAATGGATCTTTCAATACGGCAGGTTTCTTCTCTTGAAGTAGCTTCTGGGCTTCTTCGAGTAGAGGGCATTGATGAGTGAGGTGGTCCTGCTTGAAAAGTTTACAAGGGAACTTAACCTTCTTCTTCTCTTTGTTACCCTCCTCGTCATTCTCTTTTTTGGGCTTCTGATGGTTCCCCTCTCCTTTCTTGCCCTTCTTTTTGTTATTGGGCTGCTGAGGGCCCTTTTGATTGTTCTGAACCTGGTTGACAGATTAAGAAGTAAAAGGAGAGGTTGTGACGGAAGTAACTTCTACAGTCGATTGTTTAACATATAAGGCATGAACCTGTTTAGTCAAAGCTTCGAAGGCTACAGAATCAACTGAACCCACTATGCCATCAGCATGTGGTCCAGGCTTAGGTCTACTTAGCTCAGTATTTGATCACGGTGCATCAGGTATAATTTCATAAAGTAACCTAGATTGTGAGTAAATAAGGTCTAACTGCTGGGTCTGTAAGATGGCTTCTTCCTCGGTAGACACTCCAGAAGTAGCTACTTCCTTAGAAATATAAGGAAGGAGTGATTTCAAGTACCACTCAAGAAGGAATTCTGGAGGTATGTTGGCTTTAATGAGCCTCTTCCGTCTTCACCACTCCTGAATGTGATCAGATAAGGGAGTGGCTTTATTTTTCCTAAATGTAGACAAAAGGTCTATTCTGGCATCATACCAAATAGGAAGCTGGAAGTGGTTCAGAAAAACAGTGGCTAGATCCCGAAAGTTAAAGAAAGTGGTTGCTGGTAACTTGATGTACCATTTAGCTGCAGCACCGGTTAAGGTTCTCTGGAACAGTCTCAACCTAGTGGAATCTTCGTTTAAGGAGTTCGAGGAACACCATAAATGGAAAGTAGTGACATGGTCACCAGGATCCTCGCCAGTTTTTCCTTCGAACTTTGGAATGTCCGAAGGTAACTTGGTAGGAATTGGTGGCCATGTGGCGTTGTGATACATTGGATCGTTTGTCAACTTGGAAAGATCTGGCAAATTAAAGTTGCCATAAATGGTAAATGAGGCCTACAAGACGGTATTTGATAAACTGGGGTTGTAAAGGGGGAACCACCCATAGTTTGACCCGTGAACTACTGGTAGGGGTTGCCCCTGGTCATCTGCTAATAGGGGTTTCCCCCAGTCATTTGCTGGTAGGGATTTCCCCCAACCATCTGCTGGTAGGGGTTGCCCCAGCCATTTGCTGATAAGGGTTGCCCCCAGTCATTTGCTGGTAGGGGTTGCCCCCAGCCATCTGCTGATAGGGGTTTCCCCCAGCCATCTGCTGGTAGGGGTTGCCCCTAGTCACTTGTTGGTAGGGGTTTCCCCCTGCCATATGTTATTGCGCGAAAGTATTATTGAAATTCCCCCACCCATATGAAAGTGGGTTAGTTCTCTGTGGGTTCATCCACTGTGGTTGGGTTTTAGCCCCGCCATATTGCTGGTTAAAAATGTTACCCCCTCCTCCTGAAAATAAGTAAAAAGGGACGTTTCCTGCAGGTATATTACCTTGATTCATGTTGGGACCTGCAAAGGTATTAAAACCAGTAGTAGTTGACGTAGACAGTGCGGTCATGGTACTCATGATAGGCATAGTTGCAGAAGCACTTGGCCCTACAACGGGTGTGGAAATCCAAGTACTGGGTATGTGATATGATGGTTGAGTCACAGGAGGTGGAACTAAATTAACTGTACTGCTAGGTCCAAAAGTAGGTGTAGAGGCAGATGCCATAGTTGTTGAACTCGGCATGCCTAATGTACCAATATTAAAGCTGAAGGACGTAGTGGACACAGAGATTGTCTGTGCTACACTCAGTGTAGCAGTAAGAGGAGGATTTATAGTATTAGTATTCATACCTATTGTGGGAGTCTATGGAACTCCTAGTTCGCCTCTCGGATTAGTCATGAAATGCTCAGGTGTGAAATGATTTGCACTATAATCTGGTTGCTGGAAACCAATGGGTATCAGCAGCGAAATTCTAAGATTAGTCAGAGGAGGATTAAACGGAGTACTAAACTCCGTAGAAGTGAGATCTTCAATCTCAACTGAACTAAAATGTTGTTGATCTGAAGTCCCCGGTTGTGGTTCCTCAGGAACCTCTATTTCAGGGCTTTCTATTGCAGTTTGTAGTTCTTTAGGAAACTCTATTTCAGGTTGTAGTTCCTCAGGAATTTCTATTTCAGGATTTTTCGTTGTAAAAAGTTCCTCAAGAAGTTCTATTTCACCAGTGGTTTCCAAAGGAACACTGGGGTCTACCCTCTGCCATCTAGCTGGTGGTAGTGGTTCTGTTCAAAGTGGAGGAAGGTTTTGCAACCTTCTCGACCTACGAAGTTCTTGGTTTTCCATGATTATATATAAAAATAAACTAGAAAACCTAATGGCCACTAAGACTAGGGGGAAAATAACACGCCAACTAAAAGTCCTAAGGATGCAAACCAAGCAAACAAGATGCCTTCCGGAGAAGAGCCTGGGATGATGAGGGCCCAGAACAGATCAACGAAGGATGAATAACAGTTACCCGGGTCCACAATACAATGACTAGGGGTGCAAGAACTGGAATCACCCAACCGCCCTCCCAAAGACCTGCAAGGGATTTCCTCCCACGTCTGTCCTAGGTACAACAGATATACCCTCCGTTGTCACCTGTGTATGAACCTATGGTCAGATACTAAGGATACCACAACACCGAAAACTCCTGGGGGAACAGTCTCAGGTCGAATTGGAAGGCGTGGACAGGGTAACTAAGCCCGAAACTCAAAAGATTCCCCAAACGCGATCCAATCCTGGTATATGCTCAAAACAGAAAGTAGGAGTATTCCCAACAATCTGATCTCACAAGACCTACTGCATAGATCCCAGGCAAGCTTTGAATGAAGTGGGTTTACCTGTGATAGTCGAACTACGATTTTTGCCTAATGTGTGACCTTGGGTGGTTTAAGGTGATTTAAACCCAAGATCCTAACCAAGACTAGTTGGTGTAGTGTATCCCTAAAAATGAAAATTGTTGCTATTTAATTTTATTAAAGATTTTTAGGGCTATTATTACTCAAAAGGTAGTGCGTTTGTGTGGCGTGGTTGCAACAGGAAAGCAAAGTGCATAAATTATAACTTTCGACAACAAAACTTTTTATTTTTTCATTTAATGTTCTTTCCAAATTGAAACTGAAACAAATCTAAGCAAATTTTCTTTTAAAATTATGAACAAAACAAACTATGCTATTTTGCAAAAGATATAAGCCTCACTATTCTTAAGCTATCAAATTTTTGCTTTTTCTGTTATTATGAACGAAAAAGAACTCTAAAATTATGAAGAAAATAAAACTTATACAAGATGTGTAAGTATGGCAAAAAAGGGTCTTAAGCTCACAACTATCAAAACAATGGTTCGACAAAGACTTGTCCTACAAGTTTTTTCAAGAGAAAAAACCTTCACACTTGGAAACAAAGCGGATATAAAACAAAGAGGAAAGATGCTACACACTGGAAATCAAACCCAAGAGGAATGCCCCAAAGCACCAAACCCTAACCAGATCACTAAGCCAAGCAATCGGTAGGAAAGCGAGTTAACAACAACCCTACTAACACAAAGATTGAAAGATGAAGCAAATTGAAGTGCTCCAATCTCACTTGATAATGGAAAAAGAAAAAGAAGTCAAGAAATGTTGGAACTCAAAAGTTTGGAAGACACCCTAAAGGCTCCAAAATGGACCAAACCCTAAAACAAAGGATAAGATGCCTAAAGAGCAAACAAATGTTGCCACAAACACCAAATGCAAAGCATGCAGGTTTGTAGGTCATCAACACATTTTCAGGGTAAAGATAAGCAATTGTGTTCACTAAGGAACAATGGTTAGTCTCCAAAAAGGGTAAAAAGTGAACCAAACAATTCATCGGTAAACAAGTGACCTAAATATGGCAAAAAGACTCAAAGAAAGGTTCTAAGACTCAAAGAAGAGTTACAAACCTCAAGTACCAGTCACAGAGACCTAAAACAAAGTCAGAAGACCACCCAAGAAGGTAGAAAACTCAACCAAACAACCAACAGAAGGCTACAGGAATGTACCCTACTATGCAGTAGGGAAACTAGCGCTCCTGGAGGGATGGGCGCTACTGTATAAAGGCAGACTAGCGTATGGGTGCTACTGTATGTATAACAGAGTAGCGCTCAGGTCATAAAGAGTTAAAAACTGACTTTGAAAAGATGCAAAAGGACTGAGTGAAGCAGAGAGAAGCAATCAGGGGATACCTACAGGGCTTCTTAGCAGATTAAAGAAGTTAATAGGTTCTGGAAAGACAAACAAGAAAGGTTTCCTAGAGCAGAAAAACAACCTTCCCCTGCGGAGTTGCCAGTCTGTTGGTGGGAAATACTACCCTATAGTAATCAAACAGATACTATCAACTAAAAGGGGTGATAGGTAAGCACATTACTTGCATTACAGAGATGTTTATGAATGGAAATATATTATAGGTCTTGAGGACATACCTTTTAAACGAAGTATGATCCTAGCTTTTATCCAATCTTGCGCTCGATCCTCAATCCAATCTCCCGTTCTATAAACCTGCAAAACAAAGACCTTTCTCAAGGTATCTTGGTCAATAGAATAATGATTCAAACATCAAATGTTAACCAACATAATCCAAATACATACATAATCCAATAAGTACTTGATTTGGGACGAGAAAGATGCTTCAACCTTTATTATCAAAAACAAGTGAATGATACACAATATACCTGACTTTGCAGCATATCCATGCAACCTGATCCTGGGCTCTTGCTCTTCTCTGGATTGGAAATCTTCCAGCATAACCTCCTCCAATACAAGCTTCTTCTTATAAAAGAGTCTCTCTATAACTTTCATGTCTAACCCCTCTCTTCATTCCTCCTTGTATTTATAGGACAAGGGAGGCAGTTCAGGTCGAGAGATGGTTATGGAGGAAGTTGGGGAAGTTGGGAAACCAACTGCAACTAATCCTCTTCATGAAATTAATTATTTTTTAATCATCTTTTGAGGTGTACGCTACTATTTCACAGTGGAGTAGCGCCCAGGGCGCTACTATAGTGTTTTACAACTAGCGCTCATCACTTTTTAAATGTTGTACGCTGCTCTATTGAAGAGGAGTAGCGCCCATGATGGGTTGAGCGCTACTATTGTACACTGGAGTAGGGTACAGGTGCTACTCTGTTAAGGTAGAGTAGCGCCCATGTCTCAAAACAATGTTTTTTATGGTTTTTCCAGCTTGCAAGGAGGTGGAGTAGATCAAGGTCTCATCTAAGGTCAACATGCTCCTCCACCCAAGTTGTCCTTTTGTGTGATCAATAGCTCAAGGTGATCACGGACGGAGAGGTGCAGGTTTGACCTATAACAAGGATAAAGAGAGGTATCAAAGGGTGAGAGGGAGAGAGATAATAAGAGAGTGATGGTGGTAGAGAGAGTTAGAGAGGGAGAGAGAGACTGAGTTAGGAACAAAGAAGAGGGAAAGAGAGAGGGAAGAGAGGGAGAGGGAGAGGGATAAGTAAAGAGGGGGATAATGTACCATATAAGGTTTAGAGAGAGAGGTGAAGAGTGAGAGGAATAGAGTGATAAAGGTAGATATAAAGAAAGAGAGAGAGAGAGAGAGAGAGAGAGAGAGAGAGAGAGAGAGAGATCGATTAAGAGAGGAAGGGAAAGAGAGAAAGAGAGTGAAGGAGGGTGAGAGTGAGGGAGAGTGAGGGAGAGAAAGGTGTAGAGAGAGGGTAATATACCTAAATTTATATTACTGATATTTGTTATTTATTATTACTGAGGATAATTCATTAATTAGATAAAAATGGTATGACATGTGATAAGTCACGGTCAATTAATAAAATATCGTGAATTATCCTATTAATGTGTATTTATGCACACCAATGTAACCTATCCCATCATCATCGAATAATAAATATCAATAAATAAATATATTTGTAGGAAATCTTCTTACAAGTGGTATTAGAGATTTTGGTTTTCTCATTCTCCCATCTGCTACTCCAAGCTTATTTCACCCTTGTTCTCCATTGACCATTTGTATTCATTCCCTCTTAGCCATGCATTCCACATTGCTCTCCATTTCCCAACATCACATCACATCATCTTCATTTTCTACTCTCCAAACTTCCTCCGCATTCAAACTTCCATGATCCCTCATGCCTTAACACCTCACGCACTCATTCTCTCAGCCTTTACTCCACAACTCATCCATGCACTGCACTTTCCCTCCCCCCCACACTGCACCCACACCCCTATCTTTGCAAAACTCTTATCCCACACTACTTGTCACACCATCTCTCATCCACTCCTTTTAGTTCCATCACACAAGTAACACATCCCTTTAGTGCTCCACAACCTTGTTGCTTCCACACTCTCCATTCCAAGCACTCCACAATAGCATAAGCTCACCCATCCCTCGCTGTAACATCCATGAAATATTCCCACGCATCAACACCTTACCTCACATTTACACCTCCCCTTGATCCTCACATCTAGTCCACTCTCCATATGTTGTCCATCTCTGCACACCACTCTATTGACACCTCCAATCACCCTTCACAATCATTGCTCATCCACTATTATTACACCCACAACACTTCGTCCTGCTCACTACCATTCACCTATGACCAAAACACTTTTCCATGCCCACTACCACTCACCTATTCCCACAACACTTCTCTCTTCCCACACATCCATTCGATCTCAATCCCAACATCTCCAGTCCATTCGTTCAACCAATGCTCATCCCTAGCTCCTTTTGCTTCTGCACTCCCACCCCTTTTCCTCTCCCCAAGTGCCTCTCCCCTTCCATCATAATCCTCTCCTTCCAAGTGCCTCTCCCCTTCTGTGTGACATCATTATAGACACCTCCCACACATCTACTTATACGCCATCTCCTCCAATAGTTCCAATCGCGACCATTCATCGTTAGGGTTTAGAAACTCTAAATCCATTCATTCCCAATAATAATAATAAAATTATTATTATTATTATTATATTTTAATTCCCCCACCAAAATTTGTATAAAAAAATATAAAATATATTAGTAATTTTTGGCTCACTTATAGACAGACCCATATTCACTATGACACAAACCAAAAAACCCTAAGATGTTGTCCCATTTGGTATTGCTTGTGAATAGACAACATATCACCCAAAGAACCTATGGGAGCTGCAAAAACAAAGCTTCTACAGTGGTGAAGGGGATCATGCTCACAATGTACATTATCCAGACTTTGACACAGTTCTATGAATCCACAACATGAATTTCATGTACGAATCAGATACATAGCATACCATAACATATAAACATTTGTTATTAGTCAACATGCCATAATCAACACACTCA
This sequence comes from Larix kaempferi, assembly GCA_027924585.1. NCBI lineage: Eukaryota > Viridiplantae > Streptophyta > Pinopsida > Pinales > Pinaceae > Larix > Larix kaempferi. The sequence goes on from BSBM01000445.1 coordinate 21,099,127, forward strand.
AGCACATTCATAGACATTACATACACAGGACACCATAGATTTCAACGTGGAAACCCAAATGGGAGAAAACCATAGAAATTATTATTTTATTCATAGATCCCATAATAGAAAGCATTGCATGTTCTTATAGATCTGCGCACATAGCCTGTAGATCCATCTCTCTTTTAAAAGAGGTTTTTTGGTCATACAAAATAATACATGAGATCCTTTATTTCTTTGTCACATTATTTTCTCAATTCATCAACAACCTATTCTAACCAACCCATTACATATTTATACTCTTTGGCATATCCTTGGGACCCACTGATCATAACAAAGGACTGAATACCTTTGGTGGATAAATGAAACAAGTTGCTCCAAATAACTGAATTATTGAGTGATTATCCTTTGATCAAATGAACCTTGAGCTTGCTAATATCTCAATAAGGTGTAAGGATCGAAGAAATATGCTGAAAAACACCCAATTACAAGTTTTTTTTTGATAATATCATCAAATTACAAGTTTTTCAAAATACTTGTAAATTCTGGAAAAAACCTGTAAAGCTAATTGAAAAACTTATAAATCCTACTAAAAAACTTGTAAATCCCACTAAAACTAAAACCCGTCTTCAATTGTTTCATTCCCCCGGTTCTGACATGGAAAAATATTTAGGAAAATGAGTATAGGAAGCTGGTCCACACTGATCTAAAGAGATACCATGTGTTTGTTTATGATTTGCATGGCTGGAGGTACCCAAAACTATCAGGTTTTCAAGTTTCTTGGAAAACTTGTAAAAACAGGAAAACATAAAAACTTGTAATAACCTACAAAAATCTCAACAAAACTTCTTAGTTACCATGTTTAACGATCAAAACCCACTTAGTTATGTAATCATCAATAATAATTTGACCATCATGGATTTCAATTTTCAACATGTTTAATATTTTTCAGTTGTGAGCTTTGCTAATGAGACATCGACATATGCAATGAACTCCTACCACTTCTTAGAAAAGATAGATAATATAAGGATTTGTTCTTGATTTTACAGTTTCTAGGAGATACTATTCACAAACAATTCCTTCAAATGGATGTTAGTTCAGTAAGATTCATCAAATACGCAGTCTCAAAATCCATTGTGCGATTGACATTTTCTTATTGGACCTCATACCATTGCAACAATCTTTTAGCAGAGCAACATATTGTGTTTTCCCATTTTTTATAGACATTAATTTTTTTCAGTTGATTCTTTATACATATGAGAATAATATATTTGGGATGCTACATACCTGTCCAGTTGATGAAAAGAATGCATCTGCAGATTTCCACTTATATAAACAATGAAATTAGTCTTTCCATCATTGTAATATCCTAGGAAATATTTAACCCAGATATTAACTCAAGTTCATAATTTTAAATAAAATTTACTTGTCCATTTTTAATTAATTCACCGAACAGAGCAGGAAGTCAGTGACGGGTAACGAGACTTGAAACTGAGTTTGGTAAGATGAACATTCAGTTCTGGAATTTATATGGGACAATGTGCAGCACCAACTTTGACAATGGAAAATTGGCTCCTTTGTACAACGTATGGAGACCATATATGTTTCGGACATCAGCTACCGTTGAAGCCTAATGCAATGCTTTCTGGGTACATCCGCATATACAAACAAGATCGGGAAGGATAAATCAGGTTTTATGACATTCCATGGGTTGCTGGTTATGTTCAGAATGATAAATGATCAGTCTTGGAAGAGTTTGCAGAGAATTGGGGCGTTTAGTCTCTTACTGGATTGTGCAACTAGTATTTTTCATAACTTCACAAACATTGTCTAAAGGCCACTAAATTATTGAAACGAGAGCTTTTATGGATATTGGGATGTGTCAGGGACCTGCTCCAACTGACGGAATAACAAAAGAGTGCACATAATGAATTTTATAGAAAAAATGGTAAAACTAATCAAATTTAGGCATCAAACTAGCTAGTCTTGGATTTTGACATGGTAAACTGCTTAAAAGAAATGTAAACTCTGTTCTGGTGATTATATTAAGTCTGATATTAATTATTATAGCCAATAAACATTCAATATATATTTCAAAACAATTATTTTATCTTCTAGTGCTTGCTTTGCAAATAGCAATGCCTCACAGGCTATTTTCTTCTTACATGAGCTAGTAGAACAAATAAGAGAATATTTTAGGACTGAGTTTAGATGTTTATTACAGATATTTGATGGCTGGAAAACAACAGAAAACCATCCTCTCCAATGACAGAAGGAAAGAAGATTCAATCCCTCAGTTCTTCACTTCTCTGAGTACAAAACATGACACCCTTGGGGAATCTCGAACTAGAATCACTTGGACATGATAGAAGTTGAATGAATGGCTGTAAGTTCAACTTTATTTCTGAATATGGACATCACACATCAGATCCTTCATCTCATTGATCACTGAAAATATTTCAATGGAGCAAACCTTCCACCAACACCCTGCAATACTGAAGAATGGGGAAGAAGAGAGGGGATAATGAGAAGGATTATTCTTGAACTCTTAAACTCTACTGAAGAAATTTGACCCCATACTGATATCAGAACTTTAATGGCTGCAAAATTATCTTCAATGGCTGCAAATAGATCTTCAATGGCTTTCCAATAGTCTTCAATACCTGTTAGAGAGAAAGAGAGAGAGAATGAGAGAATGGGGCACATCACCCATAGAGTGGCTTGGGCACATCACCAAACCTAGAGGAGCTTCAACGCTCTCATACAAACTTCACAATGACAAAATTTGTGAAATGGAGTTGGTTGGCTTCTTTTATAAACTTCAAGATGACCTACTGGGCAAGTTACTTGGCTTGGTGACCTATGAGAATAGGTCACCCATGAGTGGACATACTTTCCTCAATTTTTCCTTACAAGCTTTCTCCTTTAGAAACTATGCCCTCCTTGACCTTAGATGTTTCCTTCTTTCATTAGCACTTGCTTTCCTTTTGAACTAGGCATTGAAATGGAAACTATACCATTCAGGATGTTTCCTTTTTGGTAAACTGGACTGTTTTTTGGCAAGTGCGCCCTCCTTAGCTTTTTCTAGTTGTTTCTTTTTCTGATTTGGAAACCTTATCTCCACCTTCCTTCTCTTCATCTTTTTTCCATATCTTCACCCCTTAATCCATTTTGGCAACATCTTCCACATGGGCGCCCTCTTGGCCCACTTGCTCATTATCCATTAATTTTATTTATCAAAATTAACTTTAATAAATAAATTTGCCAATTTGTGAGACTTAGGCTAAAATTAATTCTAAGCAAATAAAATTAATACAATTTAATTCCCTTAGGGGTTGATCTTGTCCCCTCTCACCCATGGTACTGGATGAATCAAAATTGGGGACATGACAATCCTCCCTTCCCAAGATTGCTTGTCCTCAAGCAATGTTAGGATTCTACTGAGCTTATGCTGCACCACTTTGATTATACTTGTCCCCATCCAATGAGCAATCTGAAAATTAAACTTGGGGCCTTCAAAAAGATCTGAATAAAATGTAGGATGACTATGAAGAATAAAATGCACTGTAAGCTCTATTTGCACTAAATCATGAACAAAAATCTTAACCTAGTTAAGATAACTGAGTAGAATTCCTGGATCCCACTGCTTCCTCTGTAAGGACCCAAAATTTTCTGTCACCTCTAGAAAGTTGTCACTCCAAGGAATTCTTGGATCCCATTGTCCCTGATGAATACCATCCATCATCACTATTACTTGTAACAACTTTTCACTCCAGGGTATGCCAGGATCCATCCACCATGTTGGAAGTGTGCCACTCCCAATGCAAAACTGAATAGCTGTGAGACTTCTCCACCAAACATAGAAATTCTTGAGAGCATGCAAATAAGAATGCATCTCTTGTGCATGTTCACTAGAGACATCTAATGGGTGAAAAATACATCTTTGCTGTAGCTCACATGTCAGGACAATGTCAGTTGTAACAAAAGATTTACTGCAGAAATAAAAGAACCTTTTACCTTCCAGGGTCTTCATTGCAATGTTGCATCTACCTATCCATCCAATGGATGGACAAGCACTTTCATTTGTTGAACCATATGGAATGTGATCATCCATATGCATGTCCTCCTCAAATGAATAGATCTCATGATCTATATGGAACTCCACAGGTGCTCCCCTCTTCATCTAATGGCTCAACTCTCTGCCATTGATCCGGGTGTAAAATTCCATCAATTGACCCACACATTGAAGGTAAGTGTAGATATGATGCCTCTTGGTCAAAAGTGGCTGCACACATATGCATGGGCTTCCTCAACTGCTGCGGGTTAAGGAACATGTCATAGGCCTCACTTTTAGGATCCTCCTACTCATCATGTGACACCAGGAGGAAGAATCCTTTTACCCAATTTTCATTCCCAAAATTTGTGGTTGAATTTGAAGTGGGGAATGAAGAATGATGAGCCATGCTTCTGAACATTTCATCCACTGAAGTTGTGGATGTATCCTCTCCATTGATGGCTGATCCATCTATGTTGTACTCATCTAGCTCTTCCTTGGAAGAGTGACTTTCTTCAATGAACCTCTCAAGTTCATTCTGGAAAAGGTCATGTGCTTGTTTTTCTTCAACTTTGTCTACACATTCCTCAAGCACATACCAAACATATTGTTCCTCATGATCCACCAACTCATGAGGTTCCTCCCTTGGAACATGAAATAATTCATCCATGTTATTGTGACTTTGTGAAATATGGGAGGTAAAAAGTGATTCTGGCAACTTCTCATTAAGCTGCTCAATCTTATTCTTAGATTCTTAACAAGCACCATGAGTACCAATCAGAGAATCCTGGGTAGTTTCCAACATATGAGTGAGATTTCTGATCTCCTCATCATTCCTTATTGGAGCATTATAGTAGATATTCACAAGCTCTAGCAAGTGATATCTATCAGAAAGCAGTTGACAGAAATTTCCTTTTAGGCTTCATACTACTTCCCACATGTGCACAAAATTTTCAACAGAGGGTTGCTCCTCCATTGATGCAGTTATCCAACAGCAGTGAGAGATCAAAGCATTAAGTTCATGGAGGTTTTTAAATGCCTCCTTGATTTTTTCCTCACTCATTTTCAATGGTCCAATCAGGGCAAGAAGTTCTAGCGGGTGAACCTCCTTTTCTGCTTCTTGCAATTCAGCCTTCTCCCAATTCTGAATTCTGACACTAGAAGGATCTTCTAATCCATCATTCTCACTGGAAGTGGCTGCCATCTTGGGTTGCAACAAAGGCATGCAAAAATCAGAATTGCAGCCATACCTTTGTGCCCAAATTTCCTCCTCATATGGTGTTTTTATGGCAGCATGCTTCTTTCCCAAATTCCTTGGTTCACACCCAACTGATTTGGGCTTGTCTTCCACCTCAACCTGAAGTTCCAATGATGATTTCAGATCTGATTGATGTTCTTCTTTTGGATCTGATCCAAAATATGTCATACCATCATCAATATTCCCCATATATTCTACACTTATCTTGAAATCACCCACGAAGAAATTGGGAGTGATTTCACCTTCCACATTGCCAACAATCGAATGTTTGACTGTTGCCTCTTTAGTTGTCCATGGATCTTTTTCCTCTCCTTCTGACAAAGGATTTGGTGACTCATCATCCTCATGGCTGCTGCAAATATGCTGATATATAACCATGGTATTCCCTCTTTCTTCCACACTTTGAGGGTTTCCTGATGTTCCCACAGTCATTGGTTTCTGAGGAGCTAAGCATTGAGAATTAAATGCTTCATTACAGGGAACTAGTTTCTCCACATCATGGCACACATTATTGACAATCTATTCTATTTTATTATGATGATTTCAAAAAGGAACATGGGTACAAAAATATGATTGAGGTCCATACCTTTTCATCATACTTATCCCTTCAAACAGTGGAGCTATGGTGCCTTGTTCTGCCACCCATTCTCTAGGTTCAAATCCAACTGATGTGTGGTCATCTTTTGCTTCACTATGTAGCTCATGTGGTGGTTTTGGATCTGATTTAGGTTCTTCTTTTGGATCTGATCCAACATATGTCTCACCATCATTAAGCTTACCAATCTCCTCTGAGGTGATCTTGAAATCCTCAACATAGAAGCTTGTAGTGGATTCTGCTCCCTTTCTGTCAACAATCTCATGATTGGTCTTTGGGTCTTGCTTCTCCTTGGTTGTCTTAGGATAAATATTCTTGGAGGCTCTTCTTGAAGAGGATCCAAAAATTCTTGTGAAGTCACATGCATCCAATGCAACTCTGATATCTTTTATTATCTCTTCCATAGAAGGTTGAATTTTGACTGTAGAACATGCAACGTTTTCCTGAATATGGCTATCAGAATAACCATAGTCTTTTCTATCAATCATGATCTCATGGGAGATGCTCATTGAGTGTACTTCTTGGGAATTCTATTCCTCATACTGTCTGCAATATTCTTCATACTGCTCATCATAATCTTCATCATACTCCTCATAAGAATAATCTTCTTGCTCATACAACTCAAAGTCTAAATCTTCCATAACTCGAACTAATTCCACATCTGCAATCTTGAAGATAGTGTCGAGATAATTTTCCAATGAGAATTAATTTCCACAGGTTGAGCCAAAGAAAGTGCTCTGATACCACTGTAATATCCTAGGAAATATTTAACCCAGATATTAACTCAAGTTCAGAATTTTAAATCAAATTTACTTGTCCATTTTTAATCAATTCACCGAACAGAGCAGGAAGTCAGTGACGGGTAAGGAGAGTTGAAACTGAGTTTGGTAAGATGAACATTCAGTTCTGGAATTTATATGGGACAATGTGCAGCAACAACTTTGACAATGGAAAATTGGATCCTTTGTACAACGTACGGAGACCATTTATGTTTCGGACATCAGCTACCACTGAAGCCTACCGCAATGCTTTCTGGGTACATCCACATATACAAACAAGATAAAGAAGGATAAATCAGGTTTTATGATAGTCCATGGGTTTCTGGTTATGTTCAGAATGATAAATGATCAGTCTTGGAAGAGTTTGCAGAGAATTGGGGCTTTTAGTCTCTTACGGGATTGTGGAGCTAGTCTTTTTCATAACTTCACAAACATTGTCTAAAGGCCACTAAATTATGGAAATGAGGGATTTTATGGATAATGAGATGTGTAAGGGACCTTCTCCAACTGACAGAATAGAAAAATAGTGCACAGAATGAATTTTATAGAAAAAATGGCAAAACTAGTCAAATTTAGGCATCAAACTAGCTAGTCTTGGATTTTGACATGGTAAACTGCTTAAAAGAAATGTAAACTCTGTTCTGATGATTATATTAAGTCTGATATTAATTATTATGGCCAATAAACATTCAATATAGAGTTCAAAACAATTCTTTTATCTTCTACTGCTTGCTTTGCAAATAACAATGCCTCGCGGTCTATTTTCTTCTTACATGAGCTAGTATAACAAAGAAGAGAATAATTTAGAACTGAGTTTAGATGTTTATTACAGATCTTTGATGGCTGGAAAACAGCAGCAAATCATTCTCTACAATGACAGAAGGAAAGAAGATTCAATCCCTCAGTTCTTCACTTCTTTGAGTACAAAACATGACACCCTTGGGGAATCTCGAACTAGAATCACTTGGACATGATAGAAGTTGAATGAATGGCTGTAAGTTCAACTTTATTTCTGAATATGGCCATCACACATCAGATCCTTCATCTCATTGATCACTGAAAATATTTCAATGGAGCAAACATTCCACCAACACCCTGCAATACTGAAGAATGGGGAAGAAGAGAGGGGATAATGAGAAGGATTATTCTTGAACTCTTAAACTCTACTAAAGAAATTCGACCCCATACTGATATCAAAACTTTAATGGATGCAAAATTATCTTCAGTGGATGCAAATAGATCTTCAATGGCTGCCCAATAGTCTTCAATACCTGTTAGAGAGAAAGAGAGAGAGAATGAGAGAATGGGGCACATCACCCATAGAGTGGCTTGGGCATATCACCAAACCTAGAGGAGATTCAAAGCTCTCACACAAACTTCACAATGACAAAAGTTTTGAAATGGAGTTGGTTGGCTTCTTTTATAAACTTCAGGATGATCTGTTGGGCAAGTTACTTGGCTTGGTGACCTGTGAGAATAGGTCACCCATGAGTGGACATACTTTCCTCAATTTTTCCTTTCAAGCTTTCTCCTTTAGAAACTATGCCCTCCTTGACCTTAGATGTTTCCTTCTTTCATTAGCACTTTCTTTCCTTTTGAACTGGGCATTGAAATGGAAACTACACAATTCAGAATGTTTCCTTTTTGGTAAACTGGACTGTTTTTTGGCAAGTACGCCCTCCTTAGCTTTTTCTAGTTGTTTCTTTTTTCTGATTTGGAAACCTTATCTCCACCTTCCTTCTCTTCATCTTTTTTCCATATCTTCACCCCTTAATCCATTTTGGCAACATCTTCCACATGGGCGCCCTCTTGGCCCACTTGCTCATTATCCATTAATTTTATTCATCAAAATTAACTTTAATAAATAAATTTGCCAATTTGTGAGACTTGGGCTAAAATTAATTCTAAGCAAATAGAATTAATACAATTTAATTCCCTTAGGGGTTGATCTTGTCCCCTTTCACCCATGGTACTGGATGAACCAAAATTGGGGACATGACAATCATGCACATTAAAATAAGATCTCACAGAAGTCAGTTATGTCAACAAGTTTCCTTACAAATTATTAACATTCCATGTCTTATTTGGAAAGTAAGAAAAAACTATTGCACTATACTAACTATGTGCAACATTTATTAAAATCCTATTTATTTACTAACCTACTCTATTGGAAATAGGGAGATCTCTTCAAGTATATGCATATTTCTAGTGTAACCATCTACGGATCAGAATCTCCAAAATACTCATATCCATTGCTGAAAAATATACATTAATAAATACCTGGATATGTAGGGCTAGCTTCTCACATGATTTGGATGCGAAGATTTGTTGGAGAATGGAATAATTATTTGGTTGGATGATTGTTTGGAACCAGATTTCAATGTAGTCTTTTTCTTGCTGGTCATCTTTGTTGATTGTCACACCAAGAGGTTCTTCTGGAAGCTACTCATCATTATCCAAAATGAAAAAAGGATCCATTGATAAACATGCCAAAAATTATTCAATTTTCGGCTCAAATGATTTCTCTTCTTCAACTAAAAACCATGGCTCTTGGACCTCTCCCAAGAACTGATTAGAAGAAATAGAAGAAAATCATCTTGTAATGCATGGGTCTCTTGTTTTTCTGCTACTTCTTTAAATGCAACTTCATCTTTGGTGACTATTTTGGAACTAGGACATGGAATTGAGAAGATCCTCATGGGACTACATCCTCCTTTTCTCCATAAATGATTGAGAATCCTTAAGTTCTTTTGGTGGTCTAGAAACCCTTTTCATAAATGGATCAACACTTCAAGGAAAATGGATTAGTACTCAAAATAAATTCTCTTCTAATACTAAAAAATGAAAACTTCAGAATTAAAATTTAATGTATTGGTAAATCTACAAGCATGACAAAGAATTGGAATATCTTCACCAATGGTGATAGAGCAGGAATACTAACCTTCTTCAACCAATGGTGGTAGCGCAGGTTCTTACCTCTCGTCTTCTTATTCAGTCCACCTCTTTGTCACAAAAAGAAACCTACCTATCTAGACTTCAGTCCCTTTAGCACCTCCTGGTAAATGACGCCAAAATGTCAGGGTATAAATATGTTACTTAATTTCTCCAACGATTTAATGTCAACCAGAGGCTCGTAGGCTTGTGAGGTGCAAACACTATTTGTGCAGGACTAAATCTAAGTAGTTCTTCCTAATTAAATTTGCAATCTATGAATTAAATTCAAATCCAAATCTACAAACTTCAAGAGGTCTTGAAACTAACAATCCTTTTCATATTCCTTCATCTGCACTTTGTTCTCAGGATTATTTATCAACAACACTGCAGTGAATTGAATTCGCTTATTGACATGGTAATCCTAAAGATACAAATGGGATTCTATTGGATTTGATTAATTTCTAATAATTCTTAAAGTTTCCACACCACACCAAAAAAAATTGCAAAAAGTAAATTGCAAGAAATGAATGGCAGAAAATTAAACCTAAATAAGAGCTCTCTTTCTAGTCTAAGCAATTGCAAAGGTCAAAGAAATTCACACTTGTATACTAGAGAAAAACTCATATATCAAATCAAACACATTCACAATCTGTAATTGACATACTCATAAAATGTAATAGGATCAGAAACATTCTCTTCAAAGAAGGAAAAACATACAACAAATGTATATTGTAAAGTAACAATGGTGATTCGTATCATAGTTTGAGAACTCCTTTAAACACTTGTTCTTCCCTTCAAAATTTAGAAATATAGATGATTTGAGTTAGAAAGAGGTGTAACATAAATATTATGTTTTTCTATGTAAATATTCTACCTCCTATATCCTTTGAATTTGCTTTCTCCAAAGATAGCACTTTTAGTGCTTAAAAAATATACTAATTGTGATAAATCCACATTCATTTGAAACATCACAATAATAAAATTAGAATGCAAAAATAGTATTGCACAGGGAAATTATTTTTGGTAAAATTGTTTTCATGTAGATGACAATCACAGTGAAAATGAAATAAGTGAAATATGTACATATCAAACTAAAAGAAACTAAACTTAGAACAGTGACAAATTTAAAATAATAAAACACAAATAAACAAATCATCACAATACTTGAGGGGCCCTCCCAGACTAGTAATGACTGTTGAAAATAGATGCTCATGAACTAGAACAACATGCTTGTGTTGAATTAAAATCTTATAATTACAAACGAATTAAATCTCTTATGAATATGGTTTTAATTACAAATATCCTCTCCCATGATATCCTATTTATACATGAAATACCAATGGTGAATGATAAAATCGAATCCCCAAACTCAGGAAATCGAATTTTACAATTTTAGACAAAATCCCTCAAATTTGTGTTTTTATCATTTTGGGTATATTTGCTTTATTCCCCCATTGTATCTCTCAAACTATAGAATACTTGGATAAATTGTCTTACATGGGACCAATTTGGTGGTTTCTAAGAAAAACGCATGTCTCAGAATCTTTTGATTGGCCTCCATTTGCACGCAAACCAAGGCAAAAGTTGGTAGTTTGGAAAAACTACAACTAAAAATATGAGTTTCAATAGAATGTTGAATAAGGCTTGGAGATTCACATGTGTGAGCTGGGTGCAATCTAATGAACATAAAACCATTATAGATACATATTTTACCAAATCCAAGTGGCAGATTTTCATTTGGAACCCCGCAACCATCTCGAACTACTCCAATTACAAGTTTTGGAAAACTTGTAAACACTGGGCACTACTTGTAATCACTAGGCCCAAAACTTGTGATTAGCTGTCTTTGATAAAATAACAAGTATAATCATCTTTAATTCATTGAAAATGAAGGAAAACAACCATGAAATCACCACAAGGGTATGAAATGGAAATTTACGAGTGGCAAGGGAATGAAAAATGAAATGACAATGATAAAATGGATTTCTAGAAATGATGATGACAGTGACATAATGGTGACAAATTAGTGGCCCAAAAGGGAGCAGGAGAGAGAAGAAACTGTGGGCATGGATTTCAAGGTACCTGTAGGAGTGGAGCAACAACATGAAATTCAAGGAGAGAGGCACGTAATTCGAGGAGAGAAGCTACACAAATCCCAAGGCAGAGGCACGATTTTCGAGGAGTAGAATCAATATTTAATGCATAGTATGTACTACATTTTCCTATAGAAAAGGGTGCGATTTTTTAGGATGGGAGAGAACAAATTTCGAGGAATATTTATACTGTTGTTGTTAGCACAAAAATCGGAATGCTAAAGACTGTACTATGCACGATTTTCAAGGAAATGGTGTGCACCAAATTCAAGATAGTACTGGAACTGTTTTCGAAGTTGAAATATGTCTTCAGGGGTTGAGATAGGTTGTGCCTTTTTTCGTTGATTATACTGTTGTACAATTTTATTAAAGAAAATAAAAAATCTCTATCTCTCACATGTTTTCCCCATTGGGTTTTTTTTTAGGCAGTTGCCTAAAATACCGAGTCTATTTTTTTTATGTATGGGACTGCATTTAATTTCCGCTCAAAAGTATTGTAAATTTCTCCATGTGTTTCCATTTTTTGGTTGTTTATGAGTACTAATTCATTTGCAGCAGTCATGTTGAATGCGTTGGGCATTAAACAATGAAGAGTGAGAATTGGAACTGGGTTGGAGAAAAACATTAAAATTTTACAAATATAAAGCACCGATGCATATATTATTATAAAGCATCGGTGTGTTTTAATAGTTCGTAAGCATTGCTTCCACTTTTAGTATAAGGCACCGGTGCATCTAATATTGTTATAAAGAACTAGTTCCAGTTAAAATTTTGGTACGTAATGGTGCGATATAGATTTTCAAGAACCAATGCACAAATTTGTATGTGCACCGATGCATTTTACCTATGTTAGCACCGGTGTGTTTTATTCAATAAAGCACACTAAAAATAAAACCTCTACAAAATCCTCTTGCTGCTGAATTTTTTTAGTTATAATACATTTCCGTAAAAGCCTCCATTAAAACATCTAGTACCATTTGCAAAGGTTGTAGTGATGGTTCTTTTTTGAGAATTTTGACCAATCTTGTAACATTAAAAACCTCCCCTATAACCTCCATGACAGGGCCTTTTCCTTGTAGTGAACATGTAATCATATTTGTAGACTACTAAATATATTAATCAAACCTACCCCCCTCTTAAAAGAGAATACATTACATAGGATGCCTATTAAGATTAATTCAAATACTAAAACTTATAATTACATCCTTCCTCAAAACTGTTTATTAGAGCTTAGACAATATCTAACAAAATCCACACAAAGCCCTTATCTTTGACTAATAAACATGATAACAACCTTCGGAAATTAGACTTTGCTCCTGAAATTCTTAAAAGTGCAAATACACCTCCAACTGATGTATGGATTTTTCGGATAAGCTATCAGCTTCATAATTATATTGGTGAAAAAAGTGTTTAAAAGAGATAGTTTGAAACTTTCCTTTTAGCTTGCATATTATTCTCATCCAGTGAACAAGATGGACTATGTGTAAATTTTTTCTCTCTGAAGCCCAGCCAATAATTAATCTAGCATCACCTACAACCTATAAAACCATCATACTTTTAGAAAAAGAAAAATGAAGTAAACCCCATAATGCCACAAGATATGATCTTGTGTTAGTTCCATCTCCACACCCCATTCATAAATTGAAGAATTGATTTATCCTAAATTTTATCACCATCCCTGCTCCACATTTATCCAACTATGCACCATCAAAGAAACCCACATGAAACTCATCTGAGGAAAGAGGGGCTAGAATGTATCTCAAGACCTTGACCACTAATTCCATATGAATTTCTTCGTAGATGACCACAATATTTGAACTTACTCTAAGAGCATTTTTTGTGCATTTTAAAGAGAAGAGAGTTTCTATGTCTCGGGATCCCCCAAGTTACAACTAGAGGAAACTCTTTAAATTAAAAAATAGTTGATACCCAGTGTGCTAGAATTTCCTCAAAATAATTTAAATATCAACAAACATTAATGTTAATAATATGGTTTACCTCCCTCCATATATGTTGAGTAAATGAATATTTTATCCACTAATTCGACATCTGAATTACATAAAATGTCTAGTAATTTGGCCCAATGCCATGCTTCTTAATAAAATTACCCCAATGCATTACATTGTTTTCCAACAATAGCCAATAAAAAAGCTTAAATTTCAAAGGAGCATGTTATTTCTAAAAAGACTTATGCCACCACTTAGCTATAGAATCCACACTAGTCTTGGAAATAGCTTCATAAGCCATTTTAGCACTAACCTATCCTAAATAAACATCCCAAGACCAAACTATTTCATCCTCCCACTCGGTTAATCTTATTCCACAATTATTCAAACCATTGATAAAGTATTTCCATTCAATTGCATATTCTCTTTCCAAACACAATTCTTCTACCTATCGCCAATAAGAAGGATAATTTGTCTATAGGATTGATGTTTTTACATGTGCCAAAAATGTAATACTAGTGTTATTCAAATATGTAATGGTAGCAAGTGTAAGCTTATAAAAATATTCCCCCCCTATGAAAGGTTTTTCACCCAATTTTACATGCTTACCATCACCAATCTTCCAAGAAAACCAATTTCCCAAACAAGGAAAAGAGGCTAACAAATTTCTCCATATATTCGATGCATTGGAAACTAGCTTATTTGAAATCCTAATCCATTCAAGAACATAATATTTTTTCATATTTTATCCTTCAGAAGATCACTCCATAATCCCTTACCAAATAATCCACATCAAAGACTCTTCATTGCCAATGCTTGACCAAACCAAGATATGTTTTTCAAACCCCAACTGTGAAAATCCTCACAGCAGATCTAAGAGATGATGTATCTCACAAGAGAATAATTATGATTAAGCAAGAAAATAGAAGAAGAGTGATACATGCAGTATAATGAGCAACAGAATAATATGGTACAGTAGAACTCAGATAGAAGCAATAATACTTCGGTCATGCTAGATTATTAATCACAAATGGACATATAAATAATACAATGCATGAGGAATTCGAATGCCTAAGGTGGCAATTCGAATTAGCCTTCATGGAGTGATCAAAGGATCACTGGAGTGTCATCGGAGCACAACTAGGTGTCCTCATGATCATCGGAGCGCAACTGGAAGTCTTCATCATCATCAGTGGAGTCATCAATGCTCAAGTAACTGTCAACCATCAGTCAAACTAACTCTGGTAGGTGTAACTCAGTGTAACTAAGTGTAACTCAGTGTAACTGAGTGTAACTGAGTGTAACTGAGTGTAACTCAATGTAACTAAGTGTAACTCAATGTAACTAAGAGTAACTGAATGTAACTGAGTGTAACTCAATGTAACTGAGTGTAACTGAGTGTAACTGACTGTAACTGAATGTAACTGAGTGTAACTGAGTGTAACTCAATGTAACTGAGTGTAACTGACTGTAACTGACTGTAACTGAACTGGTAGGTGAAGAAGGGCGAGTTGCTCCCTAAAATCAAGGAAGAAGGGCGCACTAAGCAACTGGAGGGCTAAAACTGAATAGTGAGAAGCTCCTGGGGGCTGGCTAACTGAGGGCTAGGTGCTGGACTGATGACTGGGATGCATGCAAAATGCATGTAAACCCTAGAATGCATGCAAACCCTAAAAGGTGCATGCATGACTGAAAATGTAAATGATCAAAATACTGGTGGGACTAGGATGGAGTATAGGAATATCCTAACACCCCCCCTTAATCCATCCTGGGCCCTGGTAACTAAGACCAAAGGTCACCCAATACAATGAATAATAACAATCAATAAACCAAGGAAGTGGGAAAATTTTCATGGGAAACATACCCCCTCCTCAAAAAATAGACTGTAAGGCACACATAAAAAATAAAAGCTCCAAACTCAAGCATGTGTGATGCTTGGTCATATGTCTGGAGGTATCTTCTTCTTGGGAAGAAGTGGATCATGCTCAAAAAGCATGTGCTTGTACTTGCTCTTCAGATCGAATGTGATGAGAACAAATCCAACAGTATTAGAATGATCCTTGAACCTGTGATTCGAATCAGCTGAGGTAGGATCAAATTTTTGAATGTGCATATAGTCCTTTGTCTTCTCCTTCGAAACACCATGGGTGAGATTATGCCAAAAAGAACTATTACATGTTTGCTTGAAATCAAAACCAGATTTAAGACTTTCAGAACAGTTTCTTGAGATCTCCTTTGAACCAGCAGGGGTGAGATCAAAACTATCATATGATGCATGAGAAATTATCTCAAGCGGGTGGCAATGGCCATATTCTTCAATAACCTTCTGAAAGCATGTGCTAATGATCATATAGTAGTAAATAAGAGATGTTTGCTGAAGAGGAGCGAATGCATTACCTCCAATAGCTGATGTTACCTCCGAAATAATCATGTGATCATGATGCAAACCAACAAACTCTGGTGCAAGACAGGATTTAGGACCTTCTGCAATATCTAGAGTGTGAGCTGGCACAGAAAGAGAAGAAAGTTTGAGCATGAGCGGAGAATCTGCAAGTTCTTTGTCAACAACTTCAATATGAGATGATACTGGTTCATGATCTGAGAGATCATCAAGGGGAGCAAATGCAACATGATCTGAGAGACCATCAGGAGGAGCGAATGCATCATGATCTGAGAGACCATCAAGTGGAGCGAATGCATCAACTTGCTTGCTTTTGAAGGGATTTGGACCAAATCCATCATTCTTTTTGCCGAATCTTTCATCTAGATGAGCCCATAACTCTTTTGGAGTTTCAATATCAAAGATGGTCGGGTACAATATGTAATCAGTCATAGTAAGCTTCATTCTTCCAATGTGCATGTCACCTTTATTCAACCATTTAATCTTCTTTGTAGAGGATTCGAACTCTCTTTCAAAATAGCAATCAAAGAGATCATGGCTCTTTAAATATGCTATTATTTTTGGTTTCCATTCATCATAGTTGAATAGAGAAAGAGGAGTGATTTCTTCTAATTCAGGATACATTGAAGATGTAGAAGACCTGCAAAAACAATATAGAATAACTGCAACTGCTACTGCTGCAAAAATGCAGATTCTGCTGCAACTGCTGAACTCGAAATCTTGGTAATAACCTGCAAAAAACTCTCAAGAATGGAGATAAACAATACTCTCAACATGCTCTGATACCATGTGAAAATCCTCACAGCAGATCTAAGAGATGATGTATCTCACAAGAGAATAATTATGATTAAGCAAGAAAATAGAAGAAGAGTGATACATGCAGTATAATGAGCAACAGAATAATATGGTACAGTAGAACTCAGATAGAAGCAATAATACTTCGGTCATGCTAGATTATTAATCACAAATGGACATATAAATAATACAATGCATGAGGAATTCGAATGCCTAAGGTGGCAATTCGAATTAGCCTTCATGGAGTGATCAAAGGATCACTGGAGTGTCATCGGAGCACAACTAGGTGTCCTCATGATCATCGGAGCGCAACTGGAAGTCTTCATCATCATCAGTGGAGTCTCAATGCTCAAGTAACTGTCAACCATCAGTCAAACTAACTCTGGTAGGTGTAACTCAGTGTAACTAAGTGTAACTCAGTGTAACTAAGTGTAACTCAGTGTAACTAAGTGTAACTGAGTGTAACTGAGTGTAACTCAATGTAACTAAGTGTAACTCAATGTAACTAAGAGTAACTGAATGTAACTGAGTGTAACTCAATGTAACTGAGTGTAACTGAGTGTAACTGACTGTAACTGAATGTAACTGAGTGTAACTGAGTGTAACTCAATGTAACTGAGTGTAACTGACTGTAACTGACTGTAACTGAACTGGTAGGTGAAGAAGGGCGAGTTGCTCCCTAAAATCAAGGAAGAAGGGCGCACTAAGCAACTGGAGGGCTAAAACTGAATAGTGAGAAGCTCCTGGGGGCTGGCTAACTGAGGGCTAGGTGCTGTACTGATGACTGGGATGCATGCAAAATGCATGTAAACCCTAGAATGCATGCAAACCCTAAAAGGTGCATGCATGACTGAAAATGTAAATGATCAAAATACTGGTGGGACTAGGATGGAGTATAGGAATATCCTAACACCAACCTCCTAGAGTTTTTGGAATACATATTTTGTTCCATTTCACTAAATGGACACCTTCTTTGGATTTGTTACCTATCCACATAAAACTGGACAATTTTTGTCTCATTTTGTTCAATATAAACTAAGATATTTTAGTTAGAGAAATCGAATAAACAATAAGGATTTCCAAAAAATACTTATCTAGAATCAATCTACCCCCAAGTGAAAACCATCTGAAACACCAATTAACAACTTTCTTTTCAACCCTTTTTAAAATCCATATCCAATCCTCCTTCAAATATTTATTAGGATATAGGTAGTGTCCTAGATACTTTAAACTTGTGTCAATGGCATCCACTTTAAGAGGAGAAATAAAAAATTACCTATTCCATAACTTCCCTTTCTACCCCATTCATTAAAAAAATTGATTTTTGCATACTAATTTCCATGCCTGAGGCATCACAGAATAGCATAATGATTTCATGCAATGCCCTCAATTCCTCCACGGATCCATTCCCAAAAATAAGGACATCATCAACAAATAGGAAATGACTTATATAATGAAGATTTATAATTTTGACACCCTAAATTCTTGCCTTTCCAATCAACCTGCTAAAACCTTCCACAATTAGCAACAAAAGTAAAGGAGACAAAGGATAGACCTACCTAAGGCCCCTGTGACTTTTGAAAAATATTGAAGGAGAACCATGTAAAGCAACATCGAAATTTGGTTATGTGACACATCTCATGATCCAATCTACAACTTTGAAGCTTAAACCAATATGTAATAAAACTAACCTCAAGAAAGTCCATTTCAATTTGCATAAGCCTTTACCATATTTGGAATCAAATATTTTTTCTTTTTAACCTTGATGGTGTGTAGACCCTCTTGTGCTACTTCAATGGCATCAAGGATTTACATGTTGTTTAAAAGACCAAATTGTTCTCTAGAAATGCAATTTTCCAATTTTGACTTGAGTATGTTTGCAATAACATTTGCAATAATTTTATACAATAGATTACATAGAGAAATAGGTCTAAAGTCACTAAAAAAAGATGGTTTGCTTGGACTTTTTGACTTAGCCAAAGACTTCAAAGTGTCTTCAATTTCCTTAATAGTTATAGGATCCCCAATACTTTGACCTCCTTCTGTGGAAAAGAAACTACAAAAACTTTGTAGAACTTGAGTTCATTTTCTATGAAGTCTACTCATTGAGTTCATGAATTTGAACTAACTCATTTCTTTGAACACTTCTTTCTATTGTTCTTGCAAGCAGCGCAGGGAGATGTGTCTCTCTTTGAAGCAGAAGTGTTGCTCATCTTCCTAGTGGTAGTAACTGTAAGTTCTTCCCAAACATGAATAATGAAGGAACATACAACTCACAACCTGTATTACAAATGAATAAAATAGGTTTTAGGCAGAAAGAAACAACCTAATTATAGGCCAATGAAGATCATCTTGGCGTACAATTACCGGTGCATGAAGAATTCTAATAGCAGTGTACTACATAAATTATGTTGCATCTAGAATGTATTATATATGTTATTAATTTTTTTGTTGTGAATAATAAAGTAGCGTTGGAGTTAGTTTTTTTTTAAACATAAACAGTTGAAGAGCTTTTGATTATATAAAAATGAAGAATAAAAAAATATTAGGAAGGATTGTTCCCAGAGTAGAACAACATCCACCACACCTTGTTCATCGTTCGCTACCTTATAACTGTCATGAAAATTTCCTAGTCTATGGAGGCTATAGATCCTTACATACTGTCCGAGAAGAAGAGAGCAGAAACAGAACATAGCTAATAATTTACTTTCTGTCCAAAAGGGATCTACTAGTAAAATATTTCAACATAACAAGGACCTTGAACTAGAAATTCCTAAGACTTGGACATCTGTCCCTAGTACCAAGTTGTAAGGAAAACCAAAAATTTCAAAAAAAGATAGCATATCACATCCATCAACAGAGAGCAGCCAATAACCAGATTTCTATGAACGAAGATGGGTGTCCTGGAATGCGCCTTATGGCAATTCTGCACTCCCATCCTTCTTTTATTGGCTTGCAGTCTAGTAATGACCATCTTGTTTTTTAACTTGTCGAGCTTCCTTCCATCTTCCATGATTTTACTGTTTACATCCTCCAAATTTGCTTCCTTGTTGACCTCGTGGGGATGAATTGCACCCATGGCTTCTTCCATATTACTAACCCTCTCAACAATCTTTCTATTGTGATGTTTGACCTCCGAATGAGTTGCTTGAGCAAGAGAAAAAATACGAGTTATTTCCCATTTTAGCTCTAGGTTCTCATTTCTGTCCAGTCGAATTTGAATTTCCAGATCCCAAATATGATTCATAACCTCCTCAGAGTTATAATTGTTGCCATTCCTCTGAACAAGTCCAAGTTTGGCGTAATCTCCTCTTTCCAGGGTGGTTTCCGGCCGCTCATCCTTCCCAACAATATCACAATGACATGGACCATGCATAGGGGAGCTAACCTGGGATTCTCCATGCGCAACACCATGAACACCTTATGAAACTGGATGAACCCAACTTTGAGCTCCATAGAAACTACCGATAGGTTTCTTGCAGCGCAGACAACTAGAAAGGGCCTCAGTACCTCCCAGGTTTGATGTCCTAGAAATGTAATTTTCCATAACTCTGTAATACTCCCAACACCAAGCAGCGTTAACTAAACTAAGGCCAAGATCAGTGCTTCCATGAACAACTTGCAGACGCCAAACAGAGAAAACGCGAATGTGGTTAGGAACATTTCCTATGGGGTTTAAATGCAGTCCTCGAACCTGGAAATCCTCTATTGTGCATCGCATGCAATCCATCTGGCTAGAGCATGGGAAATTCCTTGAGCATTTAAGAGGGGTGTGTGTGGGGATCCAGAGGAAATACGAAGAGTGGATAGGAAGGATAAGCATGCTTCTAGCACCAATTAGGCCCATAGTCGTAAGGAAAGGAAGTAGTGTGTTTACCCCAGCCTTCAAGTTCCCCTTCACTAAATTCCAAGGAGATCTCAAAGCTAGTGAATTTCCATATTTTCTAGAGAGAATGGTTTCAAAGTTAAAGGGAATCCATTTTCCATCGTAGGAAACATGATCACACTCTAGAACCCCGCAATTCAAACCAACTCCTTTATTATCCATGATATCTACCTGCTTGTTAAAGTCTCTGAAAAAATGAAGGAAATTGACAACTTTAAATTCTTGGATTATGCACTTGAGGATATAGTGCATCTTTGAGGAGGGATTCTTCCTGTTCTTCACTATATTTCCATCTCTAATGATATTCTTACTCAAATTATACTACTGTAGTAAATACCTATCAATTTTAACCTTCAACCAACAATATGATATACAGAGTTGAAGTTGCAAATATGATATACAAAGTTGAAGTTCAGAGTTGAAGTTGCAGATTCAATTGGTTGAACCGTGCGGAAGCCAGTGTGGCACTTGCGTTGAGCTAGCTTATCATGTACCAGATGAAAGTGAAATCTTATTTATGATTTAAATTTCTTCTCGGTTCGTCAAAGTTGTTTAACCATTTATTGACAAAGTTGTTTAACCATTTATTTTTTAGCTTAAATTTGGTGAGATAAGATACTGGAGTTAAAAAAATTTGACGAGGTGTGAAAGCATTGTTTCACATTCCAGAAAACTTAGATTATGATAAAATTTCTAATGATAATTGAAATTATTGAAATTTTGGCCTGTAGATACCTTACATGCTTACTCCACCGGGAATAACGTTGATGATGCTCGCTCATGTAAATTCAATAATAAATTATAAGTTACGGCAATGTGAGTTGCAAGTTTTAAGTTTGCTTGCATCAAAATAGACAAAGCCTTGGAAGGGAGGATAATTATCTGTCAGTTGTCACTAGTTATATTCATAGGTGTTTAGATATTATCTGAGATTTTGGACTTTCTTGAGTGGATCAATAAGATTAAATTGAGTGTCATTAAGTGCATAAATATGTAAACTTTAAGGTGTACAAGTTTCATTTCCCTTTTTATTATGAAACCGAGATAACTTTACATGTGAGATTTAAGAAGGCCTCTTCCAGCAAAAGGGATTTGCAATTATCAATAAAGTTGTTGTTTAGAGTATCGTTGGCTGGCGAGAGTCATTGGTTCAAATCTAAGAGAGTCATTGGTTCAAATCTAATAGTAGGTAAATTTATTAGATATCATTGAAGAGTCCATGGCATCTAATAAGTTTTACTCCACTTTTTTGGATGAGACAAAGTGTACAGTGGATATTCATTTCATGGTTGTCGTATCTTGTGATGCTCAAATACATCTTGATTAAGATTTAAATAAGTTTCAATTAAGAACTCGATAAGAAAAAGGGTGTGTTTATTAAATAATATTTGTTTTTATGTTTATATTAATTAATTTAATGTTTAACTTTTGTTTACAACTAGCTATCTCCACACTATTAAGTGGTTGACCACACATATTTGTTCACAACCACTTTACTTATTACTATAATCCTATTTATTACTATACTCCTATTTGTTCGCCACCACTTTACTTATTGCTATACTAATCATATAGTACAGTGTCTGTATGTACGTTTTTCAAAACTTGCACGTTCCTCGCTGCATAAAATTGGATCAAAGTAGATCCAGAACGAAGAAAATACAGTCGAATCTGAAAGTTGCGCCGTCACATCCTCAAGCGGAGGCGTACTGCAGAACTCTTTTGGTAAAAATTAGGCAAACAGGTTGGAATTTTTTCATTTTTGTCGAATCAAATAAAGCCACAAAATCTACAGGGAGGCCGTAGGATATACAGGAATTATGTCCTTGACATGTGAAACTCTGTCAAACATTAAAAAAATTGTGGAATTTCTTACATGTGAAACTACATCAAACAGTGTTATAACATTGCTTGAATTTCTTAAATGTAATTTTGAATTATTTTAATTTTACATTTAAAAATTACATATATTATTGATATGGATATGAATTATTTTTATTTTACACTTAAAAATTACAGCTCATGAAAATTAGTAAATTTGAATTTCTAGATTAAGATTAATAACCTTTTTTTAGTATCTTAATTTTCTTTTAATTTTTACATCTTTTTTACACCACGATTTTCTCTTTATAAATATATATCAAATATTTTAAAATTATAATAACTAAAAACATTTTATAAATAAAGCTCAAAAAAATTATAAGTGAAATTTAAAATTTTATGATTCCAACTTTTATTATAATTTCACATAATTAGAATTACAAATTTATAAGTAAAATAGTATTAAAACATTTCTACAAAGTTATCTAAATCAAATTTAATTTTTTATGGTTTTAATAAATTATTAGAGTTTTATATACTTAGAATTACAAATTTTTAACTGAAATACAAAATAAAAAGGAAGAATACGTTAAAAAGATTACATTTTAAGAAAATTAAATTTTTTTAACTGAAATACAAAATAAAAAAGAAGAATATTTTAAAGAAAATTATAAATTAAATTTAAATTTTATGGATTCAACTTTTATTATGATTTCACATAATTAGAATTACAAATTTATAAGTGAAATAGTGTTAAAAACATTGCTAAAAAATTAATTTTTTAGATAATTTTTATTTTTATGATTCTAATTTTAATTAGTATTACAAATTTATAGATAAAATACAAAATAAAAAGGAGTTGTATCTTCAATCTTAAAAATTAATTGTTATTATGAGATTATAGATCGCATTTTTAAATATGGGCATTGATCTCTTTTAGGGGGATAATTTGTATAAAATGTCACAATCACTCATTTCTCATCTTTGTGTGGAGGCTGCAACATATTATCGCATGCTAAAAATTTGATGAATGTTTATCTTTGTCTTTTGATTGGCTATTTGCATGAGGCTCATAGGTGCAATTTATATATGAATGAAATTTGTTTATCACAAATTTAAATTATTTTAGGATTAGATTATATGATGAAGATGACAATTTGTTCTAGTCATAGAACAAAGGTGATGGTCAAGTTAGTGCTAAGCTTGTCTATGAGGCCATCACTTCTATTACTATTGATTTTGTTGATAGATGGTGGTACAAAAAATTGTGGAAATGGAATATCCCACTGAAAATGAAATGCTTCATATGAATCACTTTGGAAAATAGTATTGTGAACTCGGACAATTTGAATAGAAGAGGTTTTGAAGGTCCAAATATCTCTGTCACATGCAAAAAGGAATTGGAATATGTAAATCATCTATTTGTGCATTGTATTTTTTACTAGAAAAGTTTGGTATGAGGTACTGGGAGGTCTGCATCATACTGGTGTTTGGTCTCAGTTTTCTTTTGATGAGAATTTGGAATATTGGATAAAATCCTTTCCTCAACCAAGGAGTTGTTTTCCTTTGTAAGTTGGGGTATTTGGAAATTTGGGAATGCGTTCGTTTTTAAGGATCTTCAATAGAATTTTCATGTGTTTTATTATAAAATCCTGGGTATGTATAATGACTACCACAAAATCAAAACAAAAAATACTCAACTTTCGCAAGGAGCTTGTTTTATCAAATGATTATGCTCTTGGTTACTTTAATGGTGTTGCAAAATCTGGTCAATGTGGAGGTGGTATGATGATCAATGTTTCTAATAGGAAATATTTCTTATTATTAATAGGTTGTGGTACAGGTACAGATACAAGGACTGAGTTATTGGCTCTTTGGAATCTTCCCCATTTTGCCTCTCTCAAGGGAATTTTGGCATTACAGGTTTTAGGTGATTCTAAAACTATTGTCTATTGGGATGAGGGAAAGGCTACTCTACAGGTAGCCATCTTGGAGCAATGGAGTGCTTGGATTAAGGAGCTACATGCCTCATTTACTCATTTTTCTTTCAAACATATCTATCGCTAATATAATGCTATGGTTAATTACATGTCAAAAATAGTCGTTGGTGCTCTGGAAGGCATACTATTTTTTGAAGAATTTCAAGATTTCACCAAAAGTTTTGAAGGTTCCTTCAATGCTTGTTAGGAGAGACTTGTTTTCTATTTATGAGATATCATTATTTTGAGGGTGGATTGAACTATTATCTAATACTGGAGATAATATATTCCATATGTGGAGACTAGAGCATAAAATTTGATGCATAGAAGACTAGTTTTGTTTATTTTGTAACTATAGTGCTATGATGATATTGTTTGTGTATAGATCATAGTGATTACTATTGTATTTTTATGTAAAATACTTTATAACTTTGATTCACAATATGAATATCAAGTTATAGCTTTTTTAACAAACAAAAAATCATTTCCAAATCTTAATTACAAAAAATAATCTAATCATCTCCTATATCAAGGTGTTTATCAAATCCCATGTTCATGTGGTAAGTCCTACATTAAACCAATTAGTAGAAATATCACCTCATATGTTTTGAAACTAAGTTACTCCTACAAACCTTTAATCTTATTTCTTTACCAATTTTTCATTTTTTCCTTGACATCAATTTACCAATAAGAATTCATCCTTTTATTTTCTTTCTTTCTCTTCAATCTCTTCTTCTTTATTCAAAATTAAATTCTTAATCATTTTTCATACTATATAATTGAAATACTATTTTCTTTTCTTTCTATACATTATTATTTTTTAAAATATTAAAAAGCTTTCCTATCTAGTTTTTTTAATTCATCCTTTATTTTTATTAATTAAAATTTTAATTTGTGTCTTTCTCTTTTATTTCTATGGCTAATATATTTAGTGTTAACTTCTTCTTATAATATTATTATATTAATATTTCTCCACTTTAACTAAGACTTATGGTGTTAATATTTCTCTATTTTTACTAAAACTTATGGTTTATTTAATAATTCTTTATTAATATAATTCTAGCTTATTTATATCCATTTTTAAATATTAAAAATTAAAAACTTTTCAAATTTATTTCTTATTCATATAATTTTATTTTATTTTCATTATTTTTAAATATTAAAAATTAAACTTTTCATTTTTAACATTTTAATTAACCTTTGTGTTCTTATTTCACTTCATTTCTATTTAACCATATTCTCTTCCTACTTTTTAAAGTTTATCTTGTTAATTTTTTAAGTTGACTCCTCATTATAATATTATTTTATTAATATTTCTATTTTAAATAAAATTTAATGTCTATTTTTATTCTTTATTTGTTTTACCTTGGTCTTTTATATTATTCTTATGTCTTATTTGCATCTCTTTATGATGGGTGGAGTGTCCATTCAAACATTTTAAAGTTTCTAAACTTTAATAATGAAACTCCATAAAATTAACATAATGAGAAATCATCATGAAGGTCTTCATCCATGTTTAGATAGGATTGAAAGAAAGCCAACATCCCTTGTGATCATCCATGAGGGTGGGGTCATGTGCCTTTTAGTATCATCTAGACTTAATCCTATATATAAAATAGATACTACCTATGTTATAGTTAACCTATTCCCCCCCCCCCCAAAAAAAAAGAAAAACCATCAAAATAAGAGAGAGATGCATAATAGTATCACACACACTTTGAGATGAATGGTCACACTCACACTTCATTAACTATTGCTTGAGAAATGAGTTACATTTATAGGACAATAGAACAACTCTTCAATATGGAAATAGTGGATCTAGTTCTAAAAATAATTAAACAACACGTAATGAGCTTGAACCAAATTCCAATTATAAATTATTATGGTTCCAAGTTGTTTTTCATTTCTTCATTATTTCTAACATTCCCCATTAATGGAGAAATGAATTCCCTAATATTAATCTCTACTAGATCAAGTCTTCATCAGATCCATGCTCTTGTCTTCAAATTTTATCTTCGTATGGTTGGGATTCAGTGTGCTGCTTCATTTTGCTAGCTTCCCCTCATCATAAATCATTCTAGGATTTTGCGGGTTACCCCTACCCATTACAATTCTCTTGAAGTCATTTTGGATTACCATGAACCTTGCACTACAAAGTGGTTTTTAGGTCGCCAAGAAATTTTCAACATAACATGTGGTTTTGGATGACCACTAATCATCATGGTGGGGAAACTAATTTTCAATGAACACGCTTACTTGGGATTTCTTCACTATGAGCTTCATCCTTAAACTTTCTACTTCTTCCTCTTGTACCTGCATAAAAATTTATTCTTGCTCGAACATTCTTCTTCTTCTTCATTTGTACTTGAAAATAAATGGTAATTGATGTCCATATAAAAACAAATCCATCTACCAAGATGCATGGGTGCTATTATTCCTCACAGTGTTTGAAGCGTTCCTTCCATATGTACTAGAGTGAAGGTTTTGTTTTCTTTGTAAAGGCCAAGTTTTGGGGCTATATTGTGTAGAATGTTGGTTGTGGGGATACATACCCTTGATAAGGTCATGAAAGGTCCCCTTGGTTTCCACCTCAAGGAGGTGTTAGCCTTGTGGCTATGCTAACTACCCTTTGGGTGGGTGTCATGTTCCCTTGAGACAAATCATTGGGACACATGGCCACACTCATATATTTCTTTATAGAGGTGATTACGTGTGTAAGGGTTGTCATACCCGCTTTAGTACACCTCATTTTTCCCACTTGGACCTATTCTTTTAATGCAAAACCCCTCCTCCTAGTCTCCAAACCCATAAGTGTCATTCCTTAAAGAAAAAACATACTGTAACACACCCAACATCCTCGGTCCTATATTGAGGGAAATGGGGTGCAAATATATATATATATATATATAAACTTTTGAATACCCAACAAAAAATACGTTGGTCTATTAATACAGATCATCATATCTGTCATTTATGCATATAGATTGAATCAACTTTGAATTCAGCATAAATCGATAATCTCGCTCAATTTAAAACATACTTAATATGAATATACTACCCAACATGATGCTTTTATTCTTATAAACAAAATTATTTGAATGAGGAAAGAAAAGGTAATTACCTTGCAATTCAACCCTCAGAAGAATATAGAATTGACACCTATATACATTCATCTTTTACACAAAGGACTATAATAAACTCATCATAGATTTCTCAATAACTTTTTAAACCTCAAGGAAACTCCTTTATTTACCATGCATAGTTAGTCTAATAAGAGGATACTTTGTCAATACGATTAAATTATTCATATGCTGATCTGTGACCTTTGTGACCACTTAACTTCTAATCATAACATTTACCATTTCATAGGTCAAACATAGTATATTAAATCTTTCAATGTACTTGTGACCATTTAAGGTATTACCCCATTTAATCTTTACATATCTCCTCTCTCTATTTAATGCAACAATGTATAACACCCCACAATTATCATGTTAATGGCATAAATATGAATGCATATCTTTCATAAGGTAAATCACACACATATCCTTATGCAAACCTCATAAGCCAATTAAATATAAAAGTGATGCCATTATCATCCATAATTTATTACAATCAACCTATCAAAATCTCTACACATGTAAATGAATCAATCTAGGCACTCATGATGATTATATATCTATATTTATAACTTGACATCATCAAAACAATATAACGTTGAATCAAAATCATTTAGCAATGTAACTCATGACAAATGTACACATTTATAAACTCGCAAGATCTTATAAAGTAATACAATAATTGAAAGTTACTTATCTAGTCGGATAGACCACAACGACTAAAGGTTTGACTGTGACTTTCCTCTTAACCATTTAGCTCTTTGTCTTGTGTATATTTATGTCACCGAGAGACCACCAACGAGCTAGCAATGAATCCACTGAGGTAGAGCTTTTTAAGAACCATTTCTATAATACCTTTACATTCGCTGTGTGTTAATTTATTAACATGGGATACACCCTAAAACTTAGACTCCTATTATAACCTATTGAAATCCAACCAATATGTTCCTCTCAATCATCATTGGAATGATAGAATAATAATCTATCAAAGATGCCTCAAAAGGTTGTTCCCTTCTAACTAATAACACAATATGAATAAATTTATACTTATTCCTACAACTTTAAGGATTACGTTGGTTGCATAGGTAGCATAACAATTATCTTCAAAAATATGTATAGGGGAAGAAATCTAAAAGACCACATACCTATTAGTGGTGGCCAACAATGTATTATTATTATATATATATTTTAAGTCACATTATTAGGGGCTTCACCAAATTTATATGTATGATAGCAGTTACGTGTTTGTATGGGAGGTGGTACCAAGGGACATGCCCTTCACCGAGGAGCTCTTATGTATAACGCACATATTACTCAACAAGGTGTAACGTGTAGTACTCTTGGTGATGCAACCAAATGTTTATATAGATATACAGGTGAACTGACAACTCTATCAAAATGGAAAATCACATAGGCTTTATATTGAGTCTATCAAATGCAGAGGTAGTATAGTATATGTACATCGATCAGAATGAGATCGAGTACCATTATTGAGTCCCAAAATACAGAGTGTAATGTGGATAGAGAATATTGATAGGACGAGGGTATTTCCAAATCGCAGCTAAAAGGAGTTTCCTTTGTCCATCAAGGGGACAAAGATCCGAGGAAGTATCCACTAAAATAATCTAATAGATAATAGATTGTGTCAACAACCAAATAGCTCCACTATTCGCTAAAAATATGCATGATGCCACATGCAATACATAAACCAACCAATTATTCCTTTTGTCATACATTAGAGGTGCCCATTCACAGATTCAACATTTCTCTAGCGCCTTCCTCTTTTTAGTAGGGAGAATAATAATAAAGAGGACTAGGTGCTCCCCTCGGGGAGTCTTTCTACCACCATACCTATGCCTCCTTTAGATTGAAAGTGATTGTGACATTAGTAATTACACCTTGAATAAATCGGAATTTAAATCTTTCAATTTTACTTTTTTATTTATTTAAAGTTTCTAGTTTTTTTATTAACTTAGGCCAATTTCCTTTATACCTAAATAATATGTGATACAGTTCATATTAGTATAAGGTGAATTTCTCATTCCCTTATATCCCCTTTTTTATTAACTTAGGGCAATTTCCTTTATACCTAAATAATATGTGATACAAGTTCATATTAGTATAAGGTGAATTTCTCATTCCCTTATATCCCCTTTTTTATTAACTTAGGGCAATTTCCTTTATACCTAAATAATATGTGATACAGTTCATATTAGTATAAGGTGAATTTCTCATTCCCTTATATCCCCTTTTGATAGTGGAAACCTAAAAGCATCCTTTTATCAAATGGGTATTAACTAGTTAAATAGTTTCTTTTATTTTAGAATATAAAACTAGTTATTTCATATGTTAAGTTTACTCAATTGTTAAAGGTTATTAATCGGTTTGAAAGCACTAATTTCACATTTTAGTCATTCATTTAGTTTTGTAGACTCATAGGTATCAAGACGACGCTCAATCATCAACCAGGTTCCCACGGCTTCTCAAGCGTTTTCCCTCTCCCTCTAGTGGATTCTTGCCTCGTCGTTTAGTCACGTCAAAACCTTGAATCTTCTGGGTCTTAGAATTAACTATTACAACTAAAAAAATAAATAACACTACTTACAATGGTTACTGGTGGGACCTTGGCCTTGAGCTCCTCACCAGAACCAGTACATAGTTACATTTTAGAAAATAGGGCAAAAAGAGGGTTGTTACACATACATTGTTAATAAAGGAGGGCATTGAAAGAAACTCACCTGTTGGGGTTAATTGGGGCATGCCATCCTCCTTTTGTATCACCTTACACTTGGTGGAGCCTAATTGCATATTTTTATTGTTATTTTATGTCATTGTGCAGTTTAGTACCAAAGTTTGTGGGTGCACTAACCTAAAATTTTATCATTTGTTATTAACTTGTAGCATTGAATTTGTAAAAGGTTTAGAGTTATCTCATATAAATAAGACAACCTCACCTGATTTGTAAATGATGTACAAGGGCTTAAATTATGTATCTTTTTCTTTTCCTTATGGTATATTGGTGTTCATGAGTGATGCACACCTCTCTCTTTGGCATGTGATGAATGGTGAATGGTGAATTTTCTAAGGTTTCTACTATCTTGTAAGTTTGATCCTAAGAATGGTTGTAATAAATTGTGGCTAAAGAAGGACCTAAGAATTATCTCTTGCTCTCTTTCTTGGTTGATGTTGGTAATATCTATCCATTTTCTTGTTTGACGTTGCTTTTGCACCTTGGGCAAGGTAAATTAGGGTTTTTATCAACATCTTGTCAATTTTGTTTGAGGAGACCTTCCTCTTGAAGGATCTCTCCACGGTGGGCCTTAGAATTCATCTTTTGCCCTAATTAGGGTTTCTGGCTACCTTGGCCTAATATCGGGTTACTTCCATCTTTACCTAATTGGTAAATCTTGAATATCCAAATTGAGTATGGTTGTTGACCTTGATTTCTAATCACCCTAGGGTTGGAAAGACTAAGGTCATAACACCTTCTCTACCACTCTTTTTTTTAATCAAAATTCTATTGTACATTTTTACAAAAAAAAAAAATGTAACATTAGAAAAGTCCTAAAAATTAGAAAAAATCACATCTGAAAAACATTTGAAATTGGAAATTATGCTCCCACAGAAGAATCCACCCTAGGTGAATTAATGGTGGATCTTGAAGGGTTTTCCATCTTGTGATTGATTTTTGTGATATCTTGGTATTTGTACCACCTAGGGTTTTGTATTGAAGATATATTATTGCAGAAACATTTGGTACATTGATCATTTCAAGCAATTTTGAAGGCCATAAAAGTGGTTTCTATGCCTATTTTAACCCCTGGGGGTTTGGAAGTTCACTAGTAAATTTCTTGAGTGGGACCACACTCTATTTGAGGACTATTATAAAGCTCATAGCATATATGAGATTCCATTTTCAGAATTGTCATGAGGCCTTCAATTCATCCTCATGCTCATCCCGCTTACCCTACAACACAAGGTACATCTTATATGGTAAGGGTGACAATGTTATGATTGATTTTTATCAAATTTTCTAATATACATATAGTGTTGCAATCTTATAACAACAATAACATTTTGATGTTACATTTATTGGAATCAATGATAAAGATATCTAACTCATCCCTCTCCTTTAGTGATTATTATTATTCATTATTTTGACTCTATTAATTATAATAAACAAAATTGATAATAAAAAAAATTAATAAAAAGATATTATACCTCAAATATTATGAAATAAAGATTTCAACCAAACAACATTCAAACCTCAAGCATCCATTGAGATTATTCATGTCATCAACAATATTATCAAATACTATGAATGCAAAAATAAACTTAAATCTCACACCTAAGTTTGAACAACTTTGGCATGCATGTACTCTCATGCCTTGTCTCTCCCACTGTTCGCCCTTTTAAAGTGTTTTGAAGACCGCTATCAATTAGAAACTGCTTTAGAAATTAAAATTAATTAAATAATTGATATTTGGTATTTTTGTAGGATTTAAAGGTCAACATCAAAATAAAAGATCCTCCAAGGTTTTAACATAAGGCTCATCATATTATTTGTCACTGTGCATATGTAGCTTCAACTGGCCATGACTTCCTAAATTTCTACAAACACCTTATGACACCAAAAAAACATATTAATCATTTCCTCTATATTCCTTGCATTACCACCCATTAATAAGCATGAGTTTTTTCAAATTAATCCAGAAAAGAGTGTTGGAAAAACAAGTATGATCATCACATCATCCATCATCAGCATATGATATTGGACTTCCTTGTTACTTCATACATCCATTCAAGAAGGAATAAGGCATTTGAAATCCAAATAGAAATCAATGGCATTACCGTCCATGAATATCATTTTTCTCATAATCAAACAAATTTATATCCAATGTATCGCATGCCATCAAAGTGTATCATAAGCAACATCTCATCAGCCATTACTCGAAAAAAATAATAGCAATCTTCATATACAACTATCTCTTCAACAGTTCC
Source organism: Larix kaempferi (assembly GCA_027924585.1). Taxonomy (NCBI): domain Eukaryota; kingdom Viridiplantae; phylum Streptophyta; class Pinopsida; order Pinales; family Pinaceae; genus Larix; species Larix kaempferi. The sequence goes on from BSBM01000445.1 coordinate 21,131,767, forward strand.
CATCATCAAACAACTAAAATAACTCTATATAAGTAGTAGAAATGCCTATAAGGAACTTTTGACCTTGAGATTGTGTAATCTATCTCTTTCCTTGAAACTTGTCTTCAAACAGTAAAACATAAGACAACAATTGATCATTAAACTATGACATTCATATCTCAATCATCAATTACAACTATGCAAACAACTTGTCAACTATACAAAACCACAAAGGTAAATAAGTTTTACATTCTCCATAATGTCTTGGACTCAAAATAACACTAAGATGTGCAAAGGGAAAAAGGTTTCCTAGCAATCTGAATGCAAGGAAAATACATGTAGAAGTTGCATTTAAACTTGAACAATAATATCAGTAATCGAAATGCAAGAGGTTTGAATCATAAACATAATAATCACATATTTTAACCACCACTCATATGCCATATAAATTATTAATTCAATTCATAACATTGGAACTTCATTGACAGATCTAAATGTTCACATAAAATATGCCAAAACCAAATTTTGTTCATAACCTCTATCCATTATTTCCTTGGCCAAATTAAAATCGTATCTAAGAGCTTTCCACCATACATAAAACATTTACTGCACCGCCAACAAAGAATGGGTTTTCAAAATGAGGTTGGAAAGGGGAAATGCATCCATGACATGATGGTAATGTGAAATTAAGGAAAGTTTACATTAATAAATTATGGCTATCATTATACGGAGCCCCAAAATGTCAATCCATTTGGTGAGGTCACCATTAGTATGCCCTAGGGTATTTACATATTTGAAATACGTTTGAAACAAATCCCAAGATGAGAATGGGTTGCACAAGAGCAAATCGCATGGAGAATAAGCTTTGAAATGTGATATAGAGTTAACAATTTATTACAAAGGGATACACAATGTGTGCCAGCTTTAATGCATACTCAAATAATATAAAAAAAAAAATTTAGTATTGTCCAAAACCAAAGGAAATACAATGCTAAGATTGTAATGGTTTAAACCAAGTTTGAAGCTTGTGGACAAAATTCCCCTCAAAACACTCATGAAACCATTCTAAATAAAATAATATTTTACTCATAATATAAAATGCCCACAACTCTAAGAAGATGAATGCATGAGTAAATGAAAGGGCTAATGGAAGAATGGAGGGGGCATGTCAACCATGAAGAGATGAAGAAATGCAATAACACTATCCACTCATTAAATCAATACAACCACAAAGTAAAAAAGAAAACTTGAGGGTTGAACTTCACCTTTTCCATGAAAAAAATATTTTCTAATTGAAAACCAAGCATTAAGTTTCAACTTCAAAACCAAGCCACACTCACAACAAACTCTAATTCTAAGCTAAATTCTTTTTATCCTAATCTCAATAAACTTAGATATTTTGAAAAAAAAAAAGTTACAAGCTAAAACAAGTTAATCCCCAAAGCATATTCTCCAAAAAAAAAAGACATGTAGAACTCTCTCAAAGCTAGGAACCAAATGAGAGTGCCAAACAAACAAGTTGAGGCTAAGTTGACTCCATTTAGCACAAGAATCAACCATAATCTTTAGATCAATAACAATGGTCCAAATTAAGTCATCACAAAACTTATCGATTATACAACAAATTTTCATAGTAGCAGATAATGTGCAATGATTTCTATACAATAATATTACAACTATGTATAATTCATCTTCATATCAAATACTTAAAATATAACGTTTTCTATGTAATGTTTAGCAATAGTTATTTTTTTACTTTATATTAATGTGTATGTGCTAATTTTTTTTTTTTTTTTATGCTTTACAAACTTATGGACAATATTACTGAGGACTAGAAATCACCATGAAGAATGTGAGTCGAGCATCATAATCCACAAGAAAACATTGATTACAACCATCACCACAACTCTGATCCAAATACATAAACACCTAAGAGCCCCTTTGAGTAGAAATCACACCATATCTTAATCACAAAAGAAAACCATAAGCATAATGAATAAACCATTGGTCATTCATCTTCCTTATCCCTTCATGCACATTATATGGTTATCCCTTTCGAGTTACCCTTTAGGATTAGAGTTCATACAGGGAACATTATTTGATGAAGGTAATCATTTCAAGCAACTATGAAATAGGGTTCAAGATTTTGGACTAAGGCTCCTTAATATCTTGAAGGTGCATTTTTTTAAGTTTTAGGTTAGGAGTGAGGGAACATTTTTTTAAGTTTTAGGTCAAGAGGTGTGATCTCTTGGAGTCATTTGTTAGTTGATGAAAAATGGAGTCAATATTTTTTGTGAAGGATGTTGAAGTGTATGTGTTGGATAAATCCATGGATCAACTCACTTAACCTAAAATCTAGTTAAATAAGAATACATGAAATGTGCATAAGCAATATATTACATTCAAAGTCACCAAAGCTAAAGTAAACTCGAAGTTACCTAAATTTGTTGCAAAAAAAATTATGCAAATAAAGGAAAAGTTACATCTTACATCAGGGAGCTACACACTATAGAGTAAGAATAGGATAAATCCATCTTATCCTTGAGTATATTAAGCACTGAGAAGGATATAAAATAACTTAATGTACAAAATACTGATAGAGTTTCCACATCACCATGGAAACTTAAAGATGGGTGCAAGATAGTTGGACTTTTATAATCTTATAGAGTTTCCACATCACCAATATATGTCTATATATATAGGATTTAGAGACTTTTTTGCCAATATGGTATACATGTGAGCACACAAGAATATGCATGTATAAAGTTATACTATTTTGGAGGATGTATTTTGAATTTTAATTCAAAATGAACACATATATAACTTATATACCTAGAGATGTCTTCATATGAATGTATGTCACGTTGTTTACTTTACCAGCTAGTATGTCACGTTGTTTACTTTACCGGTTAATATAGCGCCATAAATGCTTGATGTTATATGAAGGAATGTAAAGCTAATGCATAATGATCATGTCCTATCTTTGTTATACCATATTTGACCACACTATGGCCAGAGAGTCTATTTCATCCCATCATTATGCTTTTGTGGATGATTGACCAACATGAGGACAAGAGAGATGATGTGGTCAAGTCTCGTTGGGTCATTATTTGAGGTCATGATGTAATGCACACTTTTATATCTTGTATGCACAAAGGTTTGAAAACATATATTATGTTTTCAGTTACTATGTATATGTGCAAGTCAATAGCCTATGCTCAAGTACCTCCATGCGTGTCATAGTTAAGTAAGCATGGGTGCCTCGATGTGTGTCATAGTTAAGTAAGCATTGGTGTAGGATAGTTGGACTTCTAGAACCTTATATAAGCTTCCACACCTCTATTGTATGTCTTTATATATCTCTTAGACGATCACAAGAGATTTGTTTTTTCCAATGTGGTGTAAGTGTGAAGTCACAAGAGCATACATGTGTGAAGTTAGGCTATTTTGGAGGATGTACTATGAATTTTAATTCTCAATGAACACAGATGATGACTTATATACCTATGTTTCCATATGAATGTATGTTTCCCAGTTAGTAGAGAGCCATAAATGATTGATGTTATATGAAGGAATTTAAAGCTAATGCATAAAGATCAAGTCATATCCTTAGATGATGACTTATATACCTATGTTTCCATATGAATGTATGTTTCTCAGTTAGTAGAGAGCCATAAATGATTGATGTTATATGAAGGAATTTAAAGCTAATGCATAAAGATCAAGTCATATCCTTGTTAGACACCCTATGGTTAGAGAGATTATTCATCACATGATTAGGATTTTATTAATTTTCACAAATGTTTACTAGACTTATTTGATATTCAACCATGTGTTTTACTTCATAAACTAGCAATCGATTGTAAGTTGTCCCTTAGAAACTAGTCTTCACTTACAAAATGTCTCAAAAAATACAAAAATTGCATATAATGCACAACTATGAGTGAGGTTTGGAGATGTTAGAAACATGGTTTCCCCAATATCATCCCCAAAACGTTCTAACATCTTTTACACCATATAAAATTAATCATTTGAGTTGGGAAATGGTTAACTAGAATTTGAAAACCCTGAGAACACCCTATAAAATAAATGATTTGAGTTGGGAAATGGTTAACTAGAATCTAGAAACCTTGAGATCATGAGCTAATGAATCATTAATAGCTTGGAGGTAAACATATAGACATATGTATTTGAAGAGCACAAGTGCCTTATTGTTGCAAATCCATGCACTCTTGTCTTACTAGAAATAGTTTCCAAGTATAAAGTCATTTCTTCTAGGTGATAAGAATACCTTGTTGAGTTTGTCTTATTTATTTAGGAATTTTTAGTTATCAAAGACCAGGGGTGATCTGGCATGTGGCTAAAGTTAGAGAAGGAGGCATTCATTCACATGCTAAGGTATATAATTGATTGTTGTAGTTTTTGATCAGAGTAATAAGATCTATCTTATTTCCCTCTATAACTTGATGTTGTATTTGTTGAAATTCTTACTAAGTTAGAATGCATATTTCTATAAGTTAGTTTTATGCTAGTTTCTTTTAATTGAACTATTGAATGGTTAAAACTCTTTGAAGAAGGGTGTAGTTGTTTTCTTCTGTGCAAGTACCTTAGTAATGTAGTGTTGTATGTTTTTTGGTGAAAATTGTAGAACTACTAAGGATAAGCAATTTCTTTCAATGAGTTTATTTCTTGTCCTATATTATTCACATTCCAAAATTTTAATTCAATATTTAAGGAAAGTGTCTCTTTCAATTTTTAACTTCTTAATTTGTCGGTGAAGTCATGACACCTTAAGTGGAGATATATGTATTACACAAAGGTGTATAAACCTTTTAAACAGAATCAAGGACCATACTTGGGAAACAATCATGATTTTTTCCTAAGTTGGGATGTTTCTTTCAAACTCATTGGTCTGATAAAGTTTTACCTAACCTTGGTTGTATTATATCTTCCTTCAGGGAGAATAAGGAAAGGTGAACCTCATAGTCTTGTCTTGAAATACATTTCTTTTTTTAATTTCTAGTCCAAGACTAGGCCCCAAAGTTTAGTAACATTCATAGCCTCCCCATGAGTTGTACTTACATAACTAGTTTCACAACACAAGTTACCCTTTAGAAACCTACAACAATACCTTATAGCAATTTGAAAATAATTTCCAACCCTATGCTCTTTGTTTTCTCAATTCCTCAAATTTATGGGGGATTGTGGGCTCTTTCTCTAAAAGGAAGCAATAGTGATTAGGTAGTCTACTTTCATTGGCCATTGAAAAAAAGAAAATAAATAAAAAAATATTTATTTTTTAAGGCATTTTTCATAGTTTTTGTCGTCACATTTCTAAACAATTTTGATTTTTAAAGTACATTGCTCGAATTTGAAATGAAAGTCGCATTGCATGTATAGTGCAGACTAATTTATTAGTTATTTGGATTTCATGGTTTTAAAGAGTGCTTAACTTCTTTGAAATATTAAAATAAATGCACTTGAATATTTATGTGTCTTTAAATTTCCAATATTCTTCAAATCTTAGGCATCACAAATTTCATTAATGTTTCCCTTTGAGTAAAGAAGAGCTTTAAAAAGAATGATAAAAAATAATACAAATTAATTAGTTTTCTTTGTAGCAAACACATAGTAGTTTAGGTTATAAATCCTTGGTGTCGGTTGGAGAGTAAATTCTCATAAATTCTCAAAGGCCATGGAATTAAACCATAACCACTAGAGATAATTAAAAATATAGTAGTAGAAAACACACTTTTCAAGAAACAAACCTCACATGTGTGTAAAGCATGAGGTTAATATGTGTATATAGATTATCCCCTTTTTTTATTTCATGTGTTATTCATGTATGGGAGCTTTAGTAGAATGGGAAATTCCCCCAGGTGACACTATTTCTTTGGATTTTCAAGTGTAGCATGAAATCATGTATTCCTTTCCCATAAACAAACACTTGACCCATGACTGTTCTACCCATTTAACTTTCAAAAGTTAGTAACCACAATGGATATTCTTAGATTTTCACTGAGGTGATTGAAAGTGGGAAGTGCTTGAGATACTTGAGTTAGACACATAACATCCACCTCATCTCCCTTGGAGGGTGCTCATATAAATGAGGGTACTTGCATCTTGGATGATTGTTACATCATGGTTACCATAACTTTCTCTTACACCTCCACTAATTCGACATAGGACCTCATCATCCTAGGCTAATTCTCGAGAGGCCATTTTTTGGGATTTTCACTAATTAGACTTAAGGCCTAACCACCCTAGACTAATCCTTAGAAGAGTTGTTTGCTTGTTTCAAAATTTTAGGGATTTTTTTAGTTGAATGCTCAGTAATATCATAGGTAGATAGTGTAGGTATTGTTTAATTTTTCTTTCTTAAGTATTTGGTTTCAAGGTGGTTGATAAACCACCCTGTCATCTTGGAAGATTAGAGGAATCCTCTTTGAATTCGAAGAACTACTTAATACTAGGTGGATGTTGGTTGGTATTATCATGCCACCAAGTGATTCGAAAGATGAAACTCACACAACCTTGAATAATTATGACAGGGAAGAACATCCAAAATATTAACCTAACTATGGACAATTATGGGCAGATGGATTCTTAATATGCTAGGACGACCATATTAATTTACCTATAACGATACAATCCCATCCACTTCAATATAATTTGGAACTTGAAGATCTTACTAACCCATTTGTAGACAATTTTAAGCCTCCATTGACTAGCACTCCGAGTCTACCTCTCATCGAGCTTTGTGAATTAACGCATTGGATATCCACCTCCTCATTTTTTTATAACCCTCTTTAACAATGATCTAGGATGGATAACAGTACTACTACATCATGTACAAGGAGTACCACCCCCCTAGTTCTAGCATTACCATTGGAGCACTAGTTTACCCATGCTAACATTGTCTGGTAGAGAAAGATTCATATATTCATCCCTCAAGATGGTGGAAACATATCTTTTGGGATTCCAACTGTAAACACAAATTCACCACCTTTCAATATAAATTTTCCACCTTCTAGCACAAATTTCCCACCTTTTGGAATTAAAGAAAGGAGAATTATTTCCATGTTTATTACATTATATGTTGAGGGTGGACACATACTCATATCTATGCCCTCAATTGGGAGTGGGTTCATTCCTTCGTCTGGTATTCCAACAAGAAGCACAACCATATCTAGCATGGGAAACACTTTTAATGTATTTTATCCTCCTCTCCATAGTTACCAAATGCATGAAACCTCCTCCTAGTTGTGGAAACATAATAAGGAGCAGTTTTATAAGTGGTGATGTGACTCTGAATTAATTCTCTAGGAACCCTTGATCCATTTCCAGTACTAAGATGCCATTCTTAATGACTATAAACATCTTGGATTGTTCCGTAAAATGCCATGGATATTCCATTGGAACAATTCGCCACAACATATAATACAACTTAGTTCTCTTTATTATCTTATTTCCATTGAATGCTAAATAAATTGGAACTAAAACAAGAATAACTAGAACAAATAAATACACAATCCATATAATAACACAAGATATACCCTAGAAAAACCTACTATGAATTCTACATGATCTTTGATCTCCTCTATTCTGCTCCCACTCATGTGATGTTGCTAAACTATGGATCAATAACATTAGCAACAAAATAATGGAACCCCTTCTTCTTCTAATGTTCTAATATTTAACATTAGTAGCCTGAAAGTCATCTAGGGTTAGTTTTAATGTTTTTGCATGCCTTGATTCATGATTGGGGTTAGGGTTTTGTAACTTCTAGAATGTTATTGAAATTCCACACATGAATACCTCCCAATGTGTGAGAAATAAGAGCTAACATGGAATCCACTTGGTACCATGGTGGTCAACTAGATAGGTCAACTTATGGGAGGCATAACTTCTTCATACAGATTCTGTTTGAGGTGATTCTTAGACCATTGGAAAGGTCTTAGAGTGTATAATAATGTGAAGGGACATTGCAAAGTGATGGGAATTTTGACCCCCAAAAAGTCATTTAGACCCTAAAATAGGACCTAGAAGTTTGTATACCCTAAATATGCAAAATGATACCTACCCCTAAGATGGTCCCTATGCACCAATTCATCCAATCTTTTCACCCTGAAAGCACAAAAGTAGGTGAAATTTTTAATATTGATCTCCATTTCATATCACACCTCCCCATTTTGGGAGTCTATTGATCCCCAAAAAAATTTACTGAATGAGGGGAGGAAATATTTACTCTACCCTCTCCTTGGAGTACCATTTACCCTTTCGTGGAAGTTGTACTTTCAACCCCACCTAGAAAAATTTCTAGTCTCCTCACCTAGTTGTTCTAGAACTGTAATTATCCTTTTTAAATTTTTTATTAATATGACCAATTTATCTCTTTTTCCCCAAATTCGACCTTTGACTAGTTTTGATGCCTAGGTCTCCAATTTGCCACAAATGATCCCAAATATCCTAAGAAGGTATATGGATGATTTTAGAACATAAATATGTGTTTTGGGGATTCTTTTGGATCTTTAAAATACTTCTGCAAGTCCTCTTTCAATTCTAGCCAATGTAGGGAACTTTACTAGTAATTTCCCTTTTACTAGTATTGGTCTTTAGGTCTCCAATTGGCTCTAAATTCCTTCAAATATTCAAGGAAGGTGTATGACTGATATTTGTACTTGATTATTATGTTCATGGATGATTTATGACCATTAAAATACTTCCACAAACTTGTTTAAGATTCTAGACAAAGTATGGAATTTAACTAGCAATTTGAGGTTCAAATTCCCCCAGGGTAAGTTCTTAAAATGGCTCTCCAAATGCCTCCAAACCCACTCGAAATTATGAAAATAGGTAGGGTATTTCTAAGGTACAGTATTTAGGTCTCATTTGCACCATTAATCAGTTATTAAGTTTATTCTCACCTTCTCCCAAACAGAAGCAAAAATCACCAATTCGACCCTTGGGGAAATGACACTAAATCTTCTCCAAATGTAAATAAACTAAGTAAAATGACTTCAAAGGCTTAAGTACCAAACATGAAACTTGTGTAATACATCAATTAAATTCCATTCATCAATAAACCATCATTATTTTACTTATACATTCGAATCCATCAACATTACATTCGTTCACAACAAGGTAAGGGGGAAATGGCACTGTTCTTTCATTAAAAATGAGATTTATACATTTCTAAATGGGGAATGATAAGCTCCCCCAAAGAGTACAATAGCTCACCAAAAATGCCCTCCCTCAAGGATCAAGAATATGCCATGAGAACTAGAAATGGTTGAAGGAGTGAGCTGCACTAGAAGAAACCATGAGCTTCCCTGTATCTTACACCTGCAAATTAAGACTCCATTAATGCTCCAAATGAAATTTCTGAATAGCCTTTCCAATTACCAACTTGGATGGGAATCTTTCACCCTCGAAATTGGCTAAGGCAAGAAACTAGTCATCCACTGGCTCTCCCTCTTCACAAATGCAATTGCAAATTTCTCAAATGATCAAAATATGATATTCTTCTTTGTTCATGAATTTTATAAACTTCTAATTTCCTCCATGGGTCGAATTCCTTCCAAGAGACTCATGCCAACTCAAGTTTGGAAGAGATTCCAAAGAATGCCACTTGTACAACAATTCATAGTCTCCCACTTCCACCAAATCACATGTGGAAGCATATTATTTTCCCTAACTCCCTTGAGTTCCCTCTTGGAGGCTATTTTTATCCCTGGCATGTCATATTTCAGCCTTCATGTCTGATTTGTGTCATAGGTGTCATAGCATCTTCATCATTGTTGTCATAGAGCTAGGGAATCTAGCCCAAGTGTCCCACTAGCTCCAAATTGCCTCTTCCTCTTCCATGGGAGTTACTCTTCCTCTATATTTCGACCTTGGAAGATTCATGCCATGAATGATACCTTTTGAACTCCCCCAAGTATGTTACCATTCACCTTGAATTCGAATTGGTGAGAAAATGATGCCAAGTGTAGTGGGGAACTCTAGCCATATGTGGGTCCCACTTCCTCCTTGTGTCTTCATGATCAAATATCACTTTGATTTTCACTTGTATATATTTATTTATCTCCTTTACTAAATATTTATTCCATTCTAATGTTCAAACATCATTAATTATCCTCCTTATTCAAAATCCCGAAGCTTCCACCCCAAACCTAGGAAACTAGTAATTTTCCTCCTTGGCAATTATTTGACCTTTAGCATTAATTTGATAAACTCTCATGAATATGGCCAATGTGCTTAGGCCATTGTGACCCAATGCAAAATTTGGGACATGAAAATTCCTCCCTTCCCAATATTGCTTGTCCTCAAGAAATTTCAAATATGTGTGTTGAAGAACCTACTTTCTTTATAATTCTTTGAAGTTGCCACTGAGTTGCCCAACTTTGAGTCTTCGAGCTTCCATGAATATTTTAGAGAGGAACCACCATGCTTTGCACTACTCTGATTAAAATCACTTTATTAAGTGGGTAATCTATCCCCCATACTACTTGTTTCCCCAAAAAATCGAAACCAATGAGACTAAGAATTATCCCAGGGTCCCATTGCTTGTATTGCACTCCAACAATTAGAAGTGCTCTCCAATTCATAGTTCCTGGATCCCATTTTCTTGTATGCATTCTTACAAATATCATGAGTATAGAATATATATCATCAAAGTACATAACAACATAAGGAAAATGTACATCAAGAAGATGCTTCATCAAAGAGTCATGAAAGTGCTTATACCTCCAGGCAAGTAAACCACCATTTTTCCAAGTGCATACAATCAGCAAGTAACCAATCAAATCTGCTCCAATGACATAGGTGAGGATCCCATGTCCTATAATGCTGCTCCAAAAGGATATGATATGCATCAAAATATTCAGCCATGTATTCTTTCATCCAAGAAGTGAATGAAGAATCTCCAATAAAATCTGAACCAAATAGTGAGCAACTCAAAATACTCTCTCTTCTTGTTCCCCTTGGAGTCAAAAATAACTCCACCCGCACCTGCCATCCCTGAGCGTTAGAGTTATTAAACTGATAAAATAAATTGTATTTAACAACATTATCTTAAAAATAAAAAAAAATTACGTAATATGTGATTTAGATTACCTCCCATGAAATACAATATCACTACATATCAAGGAGTTTTATCACTTTTATTGCATTTCATCATATTCTTCTATGTGTAGTTGCTTTCCAATTTTCATATGCCTTACATCCCATCATTGATAAGTCAAGGCCTAGACATTTAATGCAACTAATAATCTTTTCTTGAAGGAAATTTATTTTATATAGAATTAGTTTTCTATCTTCTACATCTACTTTGAAAACAATAAAGCTTTCTATCTTCTACATCTACATCTAATTTATTTTAGATAGAATTAGTTTTCTATCTTCTACATTTGCATGTGCCATACTAATGATTTTAATTATGATAATTAATGGCTCTATTTTACAATTTGGTGTTTAGTTTTATGAGCTTTGTAGACAAATATTCACCATAAATCTTTTAAGTTGTATGAGGAGATTTGTATTTTCATTATGTCGATTTGTTTTTAATATATAATGAGAAATTGAGGTAGATTTATTTAACTTAGGCACCTAGTTATTGGATTCCATAAATAACATGTAATAACTCAATTACTTGAAATTCATCTATCGTACAATAACTCAACTAGTTGAAATATTATTGCAAACTTAATATCACAACTAACATCCCTTATAGTTAAGCTTTCCTTGAATGCTTTGAAGGAAATTTATTTCATATAGTTTCCTTGTTTATCATGTGCATCTACTTTGGAAAAAATAAAGTTTAATTTATATAATAGTAGAACTAATTTGCTAAAAGTTATATAATGTTAATACCTTTGAATAATAATAAGTTGCAATCAACAACACCAACAACAAAAAAATTCAATACAAAATAAATGGATATTGAATATGCATTAAATTATTTTGTAATAAAAATAAATTGTTGATATATTCATTATGTAAATCTTAATATTGAAGTCATAAAGTAATTATGAAGTCTTATGAAAATGGGTGGACATTGACCATACATTTAACCATGTCTTAATAAGATCTAATAAATTTTTTGATACATTTATTATGTTAGGTTAAGAATGATATCATAATTGCTTTATGACTTCTATATTAATCTTTAAAACCATAAATAAAATGTATCATATAAATAAATCACAAATTTAACAAATAAAACAATAATTTTTTCATTAAAACCATAAATAAAATGTATCATATAAATAAATCACAAATTTAACAAATAAAACAATAATTTTTTTAGCACAAAATAATGTATAACTATTTTGATTTAAGTTTTTAAGAAATAAATTAAAACATATGATAAGTGGTTTTTCCATTAATTATATATATATATATATTTGACGATTTTCAATGAGATGATATATAATCCTTAAATAAGGTAAGTACCCAACAAGTTTAACTTTATATGTTCAGTGACCTTTCTATCAATTCAATTAGAGTATTTTTAAATTGAATACACTTTTACATACAAAATTGATCATATATTAGCTTTAAATAAGGTAAATATCATAGTAGCATAATTCGATCTTATTAGTAGTTCATGTACGAAAATGTGGAACAATTTAAATTGGTCCAATATTAGGTGTAGGTGTAATATGGATATGGATTTTTACTAATGATCAATGAATTTTTTTAAAACAATTTTAAAAAAATAAACTTTAATTATTTGAACATTATAAAACAAAAATGCAATTCAATTTAATACTATCTTATTAAAATAATTATTTGGAGTCTCAAGTTATTGAGATTTTTTTTTTTTTTTTAAATAAATGATTGATTTTATTATATAAATATCTATATATATTTATGGTGTATTTGTGAATAATTGATTAAAAGTATTATATGTAGCCATTTTATTTCTGTATTTTATTTGTATTAGTTTTTTTATTAGGTATTTTTTCCATATCTAATAGTATTCTTACTCAAATTATGCTACTATAATAAATACCTATCAATTTTAACCTTCAACCAACAATATGATATACAGAGTTGAAGTTGCAAATATGATATACAAAGTTGAAGTTCAGAGTTGAAGTTGCAGATTCAATTGGTTGAACCGTGCGGAAGCCGGTGTGGCACTTGCGTTGAGCTAGCTTATCATGTACCAGATGAAAGTGAAATCTTATTTATGATTTAAATTTCTTCTCGGTTCGACAAAGTTGTTTAACCATTTATTGACAAAGTTGTTTAACCATTTATTTTTTAGCTTAAATTTGGTGAGATAAGATACTGGAGTTAAAAAAATTTGACAAGGTGTGAAAGCATTGTTTCACATTCCAGAAAACTTAAATTATGATCAAATTTCTAATGATAATTGAAATTCTTGAAATTTCTGCCTGTAGATACCTTACATGCTTACTCCACCGGGAATAACGTTGATGATGCTCGCTCATGTAAATTCAATAATAAATTATAAGTTACGGCAATGTGAGTTGCAAGTTTTAAGTTTGCTTGCATCAAAATAGACAAAGCCTTGGAAGGGAGGATAGCTATCTGTCAGTTATCACTAGTTACATTTATAAGTGTTTAGATATTATTTGAGATTTTGAACTTTCTTGAGTGGATCAATAAGATTAACTTGAGTGTCATTAAGTACATAAACATGTAAACTTTAAGGTGTATAAGTTTCATTTCCCTTTTTATTATGGAACCGAGATAACTTTACATGTGAGATTTAAGAAGGGCTCTTCGAGCAAAAGGGATTTGCAATTATCAATAAAGTTGTTGTTTAGAGTATCGCTGGCTGGCGAGAGTCATTGATTCAAATCTAAGAGAGTCATTGGTTCAAATCTAATAGTAGGTAAACTTATTAGATATCATTGAAGAGTCCATGGCATCTAATAAGTTTTATTCCACTTTTTTGGATGAGACAAAGTGTACAGTGGATATTCATTTCATGGTTGTCATATTTTGTGATGCTCAAATGCATCTTGATTAAGATTTAAATAAATTTCAATTAAGAACTGGATAAGAAAAAGAATATGTTTATTAAATAACATTTGTTTTTATGTTTATATTAATTAATTTAATGTTTAACTTTTGTTTATAACTAGCTATCTCCACACTATTAAGTGGTTGACCACACCTATTTGTTCAACAACCACTTTACTTATTACTATACTCCTATTTGTTGGCGACCACTTTACTTATTGCTATGCTAATCATATAGTACAGTGTCTGCATGTACGTTTTTCGAAACTTGCACGTTCCTCGCTGCATAAAATTGGATCAAATCTGGAAGTTGCGCCGTCACATCCTCAAGCAGGGGCGTACTGCAGAACTCTTTTGGTAAAAATTAGGCATATATTGTTTGATGCAAACAGGTTGGAATTTTTTCATTTTTGTCGAATCAAATAAAGCCACAAAATCTACAGTGAGGCCGTAGGATATACAGGAATTATGTCCTTGACATGTGAAACTATGTCAAACATTAAAAAAATTGTGGAATTTCTTACATGTGAAACTACATCAAACAGTGTTATAACATTGCTTGAATTTCTTAAATGCAATTTTGAATTATTTTTATTTTACATTTAAAAATTACATATATTATTGATATGGATATGAAATTTTTGAGGACGATGATGAGACGGTTAATATTAGTCTAAACTCATGTACAAAGTAAAAGAAAATAGATGAATTATTTAGTTTGTTTTAAAATTTTATTTTTATTATTAAAAAACGTTGAATTTTATTATGGAGCTCATAAAAATTAGTAAATTTGAATTTCTAGATTAAGATTAATAACCTTCTTTTAGTATCTCAATTTTCTTTTAACTTTTACATCTTTTTTACACCACAATTTTCTCTTTATAAATATATCTCAAATATTTTAAAATTATAATAACTAAAAACATTTTATAAATAAAGCTCAAGAAAATTATAAGTAAAATTTAAATTTTTATGGTTCCAACTTTTATTATAATTTCACATAATTAGAATTACAAATTTATAAGTAAAATAGTATTAAAACATTTCTGCAAAGTTTTCTAAATCAAATATAATTTTTTATGGTTTTAATAAATTATTAGAGTTTCATATACTTAGAATTACAAATTTTTAACTGAAATACAAAATAAAAAGGAAGAATACTTTAATACTTAAAAAGATTACATTTTAATAAAATTAATTTTTTTTAACTGAAATACAAAATAAAAATAAAAAAGAATATTTTAAAGAAAATTATAAATTAAATTTAAATTTTTATGGATTCAACTTTTATTATGATTTCACATAATTAGAATTACAAATTTATAAGTGAAATAGTGTTAAAAACATTGCTAAAAAATTATAGATAATTTTTATTTTTATGATTCTAATTTTAATTAGTATTAGTATTACAAATTTATAGATAAAATACAAAATAAAAAGGAATTGTATCTCTAATATTAAAAATTAATTGTTATTATGAGATTATAGATCGCATTTTTAAATATGGGCGTTGATCTCTTTTAGGGGATAATTTGTATAAAATATCACAATCACTCATTTTTCATCTTTTTGTGGAGGCTGCAACATATTATCGCATGCTAAAAATTTGATGAATGGTTTATCTTTGTCTTTTGATTGGCTATTGCATGAGGCTCATAGGTGCAATTTACATATGAATGGAATTTGTTTATCACAAATTTAAATCATTTTAGGATTAGATTATATGATGAAGATGACAATTTGTTCTAGTCATGGAACAAAGGTGATGGTCAAGTTAGTGCTAAGCTTGCATATGACACCATCACTTCTACTATTATTGATTTTGTTGATAGATGGTGGTACAAAAAATTGTGGAAATGGAATATCCCACTGAAAATGAAATGCTTCATATGAATCACTTTGGAAAATAGTATTGTGAACTCGGACAATTTGAATAGAAGAGGTTTTGAAGGTCCAAATATCTCTGTCACATGCAAAAAGGAATTGGAATATGTAAATCATCTATTTGTGCATTGTATTTTTTACTAGAAAAGTTTGGTATGAGGTACTGGGAGGTCTGCATATTACTGGTGTTTGGTCTCAGTTTTCTTTTGATGAGAATTTGGAATATTGGATAAAATCCTTTCCTCAACCAAGGAGTTGTTTTCCTTTGTAAGTTGGGGTATTTGGAAATCTAGGAATGCGTTCATTTTTAAGGATCTTCAATAGAATTCTCATGTGTTTTATTATAAAATCCTGGGTATGTATAATGACTACCACAAAATCAAAACACAAAATACTCAACTTTCGCAAGGAGCTTGTTTTATCAAATGATTAAGCTCTTGGTTACTTTAATGGTGTTGCAAAATCTGGTCAATGTGGAGGTGGTATGATGATCAATGTTTCTAATAGGAAATATTAATTATTATTAATAGGTTGTGGTACAAGTACGGATACAAGGACTGAGTTATTGGCTCTTTGGAATCTTCCCCATTTTGCCTCTCTCAAGGGAATTTTGGCATTACAGGTTTTAGGTGATTCCAAAACTATTGTCTATTGGGATGAGGGAAAGGCTACTCTACAGGTAGCCATCTTGGAGTAGTGGAGTGCTTGGATTAAGGAGCTACATGCCTCATTTACACATTTTTCTTTCAAACATATCTATCGTTAATATAATGCTATGGCTAATTACATGTCAAAAATAGTCGTTGGTGCTCTGGAAGGCATACTATTTTTTGAAGAATTTCAAGATTTCACCAAAAGTTTTGAAGGTTCCTTCAATGCTTGTTAGGAGAGACTTGTTTTCTATTTATGAGATATCATTATTTTGAGGGTGGATTGGACTATTATCTAATACTGGAGATAATATATTTCATATGTGGAGACTAGAGCATAAAATTTGATGCATAGAAGACTAGTTTTGTTTATTTTGTAACTATAGTGCTATGATGATATTGTTTGTGTATAAATGATAGTGATTACTATTGTATTTGTATGTAAAATACTTTATAACTTTGATTCACAATATAAATATCAAGTTATAGTTTAAAAAAAAAAAACAATTCCAAATCTTAATTACAAAAAAATAATCTAATCATCTCCTATATCAAGGTGTTTATCAAATCCCATATTCATGTGGTAAGTCCTACATTAAAAAAACTAGTAGAATTATCACCTCATATGTTTTGAAACTAAGTTACTCCTACAAACCTTTAATCTTATTTCTTTACCAATTTTTCATTTTTTCCTTGATATCAATTTACCAATAAAAATTCATCTTTTTATTTTCTTTCTTTCTCTTCAATCTCTTCTTCTTTATTCAAAATTAAATTCTTAATCATTTTTCATACTATATAATTGAAATACTATTTTCTTTTCTTTCTATACATTATTATTTTTTAAAATATTAAAAAGCTTTCCTATCTAGTTTTTTTAATTCAACCTTTATTTTTATTAATTAAAATTTTAATTTGTGTCTCCCTCTTTCATTTCTATGGCTAATATATTTAGTGTTAACTTCTTCTTATAATATTATTATATTAATATTTCTCCATTTTAACTAAGACTTATGGTGTTAATATTTCTCTATTTTTACTAAAACTTATGGTTTATTTAATAATTCTTTATTATAATAATTCTAGCTTATTTTCATCCATTTTTAAATATTAAAAATTAAAAACTTTTGAAATTTATTTCTTATTCATATAATTTTATTTATTTTCATTATTTTTAAATATTGAAAATTAAACTTTTCATTTTTAACATTTTAATTAACCTTTGTGTTCTTATTTCACTTCATTTTTATTTAACCATATAATGTCTATTTTTATTCTTTATTTGTTTTACCTTGGTCTTTTATATTATTCGTATGTCTTATTTGCATCTCTTTATGATGGGTGGAGTGTCCATTCAAACATTTTAAAGTTTCTAAACTTTAATAATGAAACTCTATAAAGTTAACATAATGAGAAGTCATCGTGAAGGTCTTTATCCATGTTTAGATAGGATCGACAGAAATCCAACATCCCTTGTGATCATCCATGGGGGTGGGGTCATGTGCCTTTTAGTATCATCTAGACTTAATCCTATATATAAAATAGATACTACCTATGTTATAGTTAACCTATTCCCCAAAAGAAAAAGAAAAACCATTAAAATAAGAGAGAGATGCATAAAAGTATCACACACACTTTGAGATGAATGGTCACACTCACACTTCATTAACTATTGCTTGAGAAATGAGTTACATTTATAGGACAATAGAACAACTCTTCAATATGGAAATAGTGGATCTAGTTCTAAAAATAATTAAACAACACGTAATGAGCTTGAACCAAATTCCAATGATAAATTATTATGGTTCCAAGTTGTTTTTCATTTCTTCATTATTTCTAACATTCCCCATTAATCGAGAAATGAATTCCCTAATATTAATCTCTACTAGCTCAAGTCTTCATCAGATCCATGCTCTTGTCTTCAAATTTTATCTTCTTATGGTTGGGATTCAGTGTGCTGCTTCATTTTTCTAGCTTCCCCTCATCATAAATCATTCTAGGATTTTGTGGGTTACCCCTACCCATTACAATTCTCTTGAAGTCATTTTGGATTACCATGAACCTTGCACTACAAAGTGGTTTTTAGGTCGCCAAGAAATTTTCAACATAACATGTGGTTTTGGATGACCACTAATCATCATGGTGGGGAAACTAATTTTCAATGAACACGCTTACTTGGGATTTCTTCACTATGAGCTTCATCCTCAAACTTTCTACTTCTTCCTCTTGTACCTGCATAAAAATTTATTATTGCTCGAACATTCTTCTTCTTCTTCATTTGTACTTGAAAATAAATGGTAATTGATGTCCATATAAAAACAAATCCATCTACCAAGATGCATGGGTGCTATTATTCCTCACATTGTTTGAAGCGTTCCTTCCATATGTTCCAGAGTGAAGGTTTTGTTTTCTTTGTAAAGGCCAAGTTTTGGGGCTATATTGTGTAGAATGTTGGTTGTGGGGATACATACCCTTGATAAGGTCATGAAAGGTCCCCTTGGTTTCCACCTCAAGGAGGTGTTAGCCTTGTGGCTATGCTAACTACCCTTTGGGTGGGTGTCATGTTCCCTTGAGACAAATCATTGGGACACATGGCCACACTCATATTTTTCTTTATAGAGGTGATTACATGTGTAAGGGTTGTCATACCCGCTTTAGTACACTTCATTTTTCCCACTTGGACCTATTATTTTAATGCAAAACCCCTCCTCCTAGTCTCCAAACCCATAAGTGTCATTCCTTAAAGAAAAAACATACTGTAACACACCCAACATCCTCGGTCCTATATTGAGGGAAATGGGGTGCAAATATATATATATATATATAACCTTTTGAATACCCAACAACAAATACGTTGGTCTATTAATACAGATCATCATATCTGTCATTTATGCATATAGATTGAATCAACTTTGAATTCAGCGTAAATCGATAATCTCGCTCAATTTAAAACATACTTAATATGAATATACTACCCAACATGATGCTTTTATTCTTATAACCAAAATTATTTGAATGAGGAAAGAAAAGGTAATTACCTTGCAAGTCAACCCTCAGAAGAATATAGAATTGACACCTATATACATTCATCTTTTACACAAAGGACTATAATAACCTCATCATAGATTTCTCAATAACTTTTTAAACCTCAAGGAAACTCCTTTATTTACCATGCATAGTTAGTCTAATAAGAGGATACTTTGTCAATACGATTAAATTATTCATATGCTGATCTGTGACCTTTGTGACCACTTAACTTCTAATCATAACATTTACCATTTCATAGGTCAAACATAGTATATTAAATCTTTCAATGTACTTGTGACCATTTAAGGTATTACCCCATTTAATCTTTACATATCTCCTCTCTCTATTTAATGCAACAATGTATAACACCCCACAATTATCATGTTAATGGCATAAATATGAATGCATATCTTTCATAAGGTAAATCACACACATATCCTTATGCAAACCTCATAAGCCAATTAAATATAAAAGTGATGCCATTATCATCCATAATTTATTACAATCAACCTATCAAAATCTCTACACATGTAAATGAATCAATCCAGGCACTCATGATGAATATATATCTATATTTATAACTTGACATCATCAAAACAATATAACGTTGAATCAAAATCATTTAGCAATGTAACTCATGACAAATGTACACATTTATAAACTCGCAAGATCTTATAAAGTAATACAATAATTGAAAGGTACTTGTCTAGTCGGATAGACCACAACGACTGAAGGTTTGACTGTGACTTTCCTCTTAACCATTTAGCTCTTTGTCTTGTGTATATTTATGTCACCGAGAGACCACCAACGAGCTAGCAATGAATCCACTGAGGTAGAACTTTTTAAGAACCATTTCCATAATACCTTTACACTCGCTGTATGTTAATTTATTAACATGGGATACACCCTAAGACTTAGACTCCTATTATAACCTATTGAAATCCAACCAATATGTTCCTCTCAATCATCATCATCATTGTAATGATAGAATAATAATCTATCAAAGATGCCTCAAAAGGTTGTTCCCTTCTAACTAATAACACAATATGAATAAATTTATACTTATTCCTACAACTTTAAGGATTACGTTGGTTGCATAGGTAGCATAACAATTATCTTCAAAAATATGTATAGGGGAAGAAATCTAAAAGACCACATACCTATTAGTGGTGGCCAACAATGTATTATATATATATATATATATATATATATATATATATATATATATATATATTAAGTCACATTATTAGGGGCTTCACCAAATTTATATGTATGATAGCAGTTACGTGTTTGTTTGGGAGGTGGTACCAAGGGACATGCCCTTCACCGAGGAGCTCTTATGTATAACGCACATATTACTCAACAAGGTGTAACGTGTAGTACTCTTGGTGATGCAACCAAATGTTTATATAGATATACAGGTGAACTGACAACTCTATCAAAATGGAAAATCACATAGGCTTTATATTGAGTCTATCAAATGCAGAGGTAGTATAGTATATGTACATCGATCAGAATGAGATCGAGTACCATTATTGAGTCCCAAAATACAGAGTGTAATGTGGATAGAGAATATTGATAGGACGAGGGTATTTCCAAATCGCAGCTAGGAGGAGTTTCCTTTGTCCATAAGGGGACAAAGATCCGAGGAAGTATCCAGTAAAATAATCTAATAGATAATAGATTGTGTCGACAACCAAATAGCTCCACTATTCGCTAAAAATATGCATGATGCCACATGCAATACATAAACCAACCAATTATTCCTTTTGTCATACATTAGAGGTGCCCATTCAGAGATTCAACATTTCTCTAGCGCCTTCCTCTTTTTAGTAGGGAGAATAATAATAAAGAGGACTAGGTGCTCCCCTCGGGGAGTCTTTCTACCACCATACCTATGCCTCCTTTAGATTGAAAGTGATTGTGACATTAGTAATTACTCCTTGAATAAATCGGAATTTAAATCTTTCAATTTTACTTTTTTTTTATTTAAAGTTTCTAGTTTTTTTATTAACTTAGGGCAATTTCCTTTATACCTAAATAATATGTGATTCAGTTCATATTAGTATAAGGTGAATTTCTCATTCCCTTATATCCCCTTTTGATAGTGGAAACCTAAAAGCATCCTTTTATCAAATGGGTATTAACTAGTTAAATAGTTTCTTTTATTTTAAATATAATACTAGTTATTTCATATGTTAAGTTTATTCAATTGTCAAAGGTTATTAATCGGTTTGAAAATACTAATTTCACATTTTAGTTATTCATTTAGTTTTTTAGACTCATAGGTACCAAGAGGACACTCAATCATCAACCAGGTTCCCACGGCTTCTCAGGCGTTTTCCCTCTCCCTCTAGTGGATTCTTGCCTCGTCGTTTAGTCACGTCAAAACCTTGAATCTTCTGGGTCTTAGAATCAACTATTACAACTAAAAAATAAATAACACTACTTACAATGGTTACTGGTGAGACCTTGGCCTTGAGCTCCTCACCAGAACCAGTACATAGTTACATTTTAGAAAATAGGGCAAAAAGAGGGTTGTTACACATACATTGTTAATAAAGGAGGGCATTGAAAGAAACTCACCTGTTGGGGTTAATTGGGGCATTCCATCCTCCTTTTGTATCACCTTACACTTGGTGGAGCCTAATTGCATATTTTTATTGTTATTTTATGTCATTGTGCAGTTTAGTACCAAAGTTTGTGGGTGCACTAACCTAAAATTTTATCATTTGTTATTAACTTGTAGCATTGAATTTGTAAAAGGTTTAGAGTTATCTCATATAAATAAGACAACCTCACCTGATTTGTAAATGATGTACAAGGGCTTAAATTATGTATCTTTTTCTTTTCCTTATGGTATATTGGTGTTCATGAGTGATGCACACCTCTCTCTTTGGCATGTGATGAATGGTGAATGGTGAATTTTCTAAGGTTTCTACTATCTTGTAAGTTTGATCCTAAGAATGGTTGTAATAAATTGTGGCTAAAGAAGGACCTAAGAATTATCTATTGCTCTCTTTCTTGGTTGATGTTGGTAATATCTATCCATTTTCTTGTTTGACGTTGCTTTTGCACCTTGGGCAAGGTAAACTAGGGTTTTTATCAACATCTTGTCAATTTTGTTTAAGGGGACCTTCCTCTTGAAGGATCTCTCCACAGTGGGCCTTAGAATTCATCTTTTTCCCTAATTAGGGTTTCTAGCTACCTTGGCCTAATATCGGGTTACTTCCATCTTTACCTAGTTGGTAAATCTTGAATATCCAAATTGAGTATGGTTGTTGACCTTGATTTCTAATCACCCTAGGGTTGGAAAGACTAAGGTCATAACACCTTCTCTGCCACTCTTTTTTTTTATCAAAAGTCTATTGTACATTTTTACAACAACAAAAAAACTGTAATATTAGAAAAGTCCTAAAAATTAGAAAAAATCACATCTGAAAAACATTTGAAATTCGAAATTATGCTCCCACAAAAGAATCCACCCTAGGTGAATTAATGGTGGATCTTGAAGGGTTTTCCCATCTTGTGATTGATTTTTGTGATATCTTGGTATTTGTACCACCTAGGGTTTTGTATTGAAGATCTATTATTGCAGAAACATTTGGTACATTGATCATTTCAAGCAATTTTGAAGGCCATAAAAGTGGTTTCTATGCCTATTTTAACCTTTGGGGGTTTGGAAGTTCACTAGTAAATTTCTTGAGCGGGACAACACTCTATTTGAGGGCTATTATAAAGCTCATAGCATATATGAGATTCCATTTTCAGAATTGTCATGAGGCCTTCAATTCATCCTCATGCTCATCCCGCTTACCCTACAACACAAGGTACATCTTATATGGTAAGGGTGACAATGTTATGATTGATTTTTATCAAATTTTCTAATATACATTTAGTGTTGCAATCTTATAACAACAATAACATTTTGATGTTACATTTATTGGAATCGATGATAAAGATATCTAACTCATCCCTCTCCTTTAGTGATTATTATTATTCATTATTTTGACTCTATTAATTATAATAAACAAAATTGATAATAAAAACAATTAATAAAAAGATATTATACCTCAAATATTATGAAATAAATATTTCACCCAAACAACATTCAAACCTCAAGCATCCCTTGAGAGTATTCATGTCATCAACAATATTGTCAAATACTATGAATGCACAAATAAACTTAAATCTCACACCTAAGTTTCAACAACTTTGGCATGCATGTACTCTCATGCCTTGTCTCTCCCACTGTTCACCCTTTTAAAGTGTTTTGAAGACTGGTATCAATTAGAAACTGCTTTAGAAATTAAAATTAATTAAATAATTGATATTTGGTATTTTTGTAGGATTTAAAGGTCAACATCAAAATAAAAAATCCTCCAAGGTTTTAACATAAGGCTCATCATATTATTTGTCACTGTGCATATGTTAGCTTCAACTGGCCATGACTTCCTAAATTTATACAAACACCTTATGACACCAAAAAAACATATTAATCATTTCCTCTTTATTCCTTGCATTACCACCCATTAATAAGCATGAGTTTTTTCAAATTAATCCAGAAAAGAGTGTTGGAAAAACAAGTATGATCATCACATCATCCATCATAAGCATATGATATTGGACTTCCTTGTTACTTCATACATCCATTCAAGAAGGCATAAGGCATTTGAAAATCCAAATAGAAATCAATGGCATTACCGTCCATGAATATCATTTTTCTCATAATCAAACAAATTTATATCCAATGTATCGCATGCCATCAAAGTGTATCATAAGCAACATCTCATCATCCACTACTCGAAAAAAATAATAGCAATCTTCATATACAACTATCTCTTCAACAGTTCCCATCATCAAACAACTAAAATAACTCTATATAAGTAGTAGAAATGCCTATAAGGAACTTTTGACCTTGAGATTGTGTAATCTATCTCTTTCCTTGAAACTTGTCTTCAAACAGTAAAACGTAAGACAACAATTGATCATTAAACTATGGCATTCATATCTCAGTCATCAATTACAACTATGCAAACAACTTGTAAACTATACAAAACCACACAGGTAAATAAGTTTTACATGCTCCATAATGTCTTGGACTCAAAATAACACTAAGATGTGCAAAGGAAAAAAGGTTTCCTAGCAATCTGAATGCAAGGAAAATACATGTAGAAGTTGCATTTAAACTTGAACAATAATATCAATAATCGAAATGCAAGAGGTTTGAACCATAAACATAATAATCACATATTTTAACCACCACTCATATGCCATATAAATTATTAATTCAATTCATAACATTGGAACTTCATGGACAGATCTAAATGTTCACATAAAATATGCCAAAACCAAATTTTGATCATAACCTCTATCCATTATTTCCTTAGCCAAATTAAAATCGTATCTAAGAGCTTTCCACCATACATAAAACATTTACTGCACCGCCAACAAAGAATGGGTTTTCAAAATGAGGTTGGAAAGGGGAAATGCATCCATGACATGATGGTAATGTGAAATTAAGGAAAGTTTACATTAATAAATTATGGCTATCATTATACGGAGCCCCAAAATGTCAATCCATTTGGTGAGGTCACCATTAGTATGCCCTAGGGTATTTACATATTTGAAATACGTTTGAAACAAATCCCAAGATGAGAATGGGTTGCACAAGAGCAAATCGCATGGAGAATAAGCTTTGAAATGTGATATATAGAGTTAACAATTTATTACAAAGGGCTACACAATGTGTGCCCGCTTTAATGAATACTCAAATAATATAAAAAAAAAAATTTAGTATTATCCAAAACCAAAGGAAATACAATGCTAAGATTGTAATGGTTCAAACCAAGTTTGAAGCTTGTGGACAAAATTTCCCTCAAAACACTCATGAAACCATTCTAAATAAAATAATATTTTACTCATAATATAAAATGCCCACAACTCTAAGAAGATGAATGCATGAGTAAATGAAAGGGCTAATGGAGGAGGCATGTCAACCATGAAGAGATGAAGAAATGCAATAGCACTATCCACTCATTAAATCAATACAACCACAATCCCATCCACTTCAATATAATTTGGAACTTGAAGATCTTACTAGCCCATTTGCAGACAATTTTAAGCCTCCATTGACTAGCACTCCGAGTCTACCTCTCATCGAACTTTGTGAATTAACGCATTGGATATCCACCTCCTCATTTTTTTATAACCCTCTTTAACAATGATCTAGGATGGATAATAGTACTACTACATCATGTACAAGGAGTACCACCCCCCTAGTTCTAGCATTACCATTGGAGCACTAGTTTACCCATGCTAACATTGTCTAGTAGAGAAAGATTCGTATATTCATCCCTCAAGATGGTGGAAACATCTCTTTTGGGATTCCAACTGTAAACACAAATTCACCACCTTTCAATACAAATTTTCCACCTTCTAGCACAAATTTCCCACCTTTTGGAATTACAGAAAGGAGAATTATTTCCATGTTTATTACATTATATGTTGAGGGTGGACACATACTCATATCTATGCCCTCAATTGGGAGTGGGTTCATTCCTTCGTCTGGTATTCCAACAAGAAGCACAACCACATCTAGCATGGGAAACACTTTTAATGTATTTTATCCTCCTCTCCATAGTTACCAAATGCATGAAACCTCCCCCTAGTTGTGGAAACATAATAAGGAGCAGTTTTATAAGTGGTGATGTGACTCTGAATTAATTCTCTCGGAACCCTTGATCCATTTCCAGTACTAAGATGCCATTCTTAATGACTATAAACATGTTGGATTGTTCCGTAAAATGCCATGGATATTCCACTGGAACAGTTCGCCACAACATATATTACAACTTAGTTCTCTTTATTATCTTATTTCCATTGAATGCTAAATAAATTGGAACTAAAACAAGAATAACTAGAACAAATAAATACACAATCCATATAATAACACAAGATATACCCTAGAAAAACCTACTATGAATTCTACATGATCTTTGATCTCCTCTATTCTGCTCCCACTCATGTGATGTTGCTAAACTATGGATCAATAACATTAGCAACAAAATAATAGAACCCCTTCTTCTTCTAATGTTCTAATATTTAACATTAGTAGCCTGAAAGTCATCTAGGGTTAGTTTTAATGTTTTTGCATGCCTCGATTCATGATTGGGGTTAGGGTTTTGTAACTTCTAGAATGTTAATGAAATTCCACACATGAATACCTCCCAATGTGTGAGAAATAAGAGCTAACGTGGAATCCACTTGGTACCATGGTGGTCAACTAGATAGGTCAACTTATGGGAGGCATAACTTCTTCATACAGATTCTGTTTGAGGTGATTCTTAGACCATTGGAAAGGTCTTAGAGTGTATAATAATGTGAAGGGACATTGCAAAGTGATGGGAATTTTGACCCCCAAAAAGTCATTTAGACCCTAAAATAGGCCCTAGAAGTTTGTATACCCTAAATATGCAAAATGATACCTACCCCTAAGATGGTCCCTATGCACCAATTCATCCAATCTTTTCACCCTGAAAGCACAAAAGTAGGTGAAATTTTTAATATTGATCTCCATTTCATATCACACCTCCCCATTTTGGGAGTCTATTGGTCCCCAAAAAAATTTACTGAATGAGGGGAGGAAATATTTACTCTACCCTCTACTTGGAGTACCATTTACCCTTTCGTGGAAGTTGTACTTTCAACCCCACCTGAAAAAATTTCTAGTCTCCTCACCTATTTGTTCTAGAACTATAATTACCCTTTTTAAATTTTTTATTAATATGACCAATTTATCTCTTTTTCCCCAAATTCGACCTTTGACTAGTTTTGATGCCTAGGTCTCCAATTTGCCACAAATGATCCCAAATATCCTGAGAAGGTATATGGATGATGTTAGAACATAAATATGTGTTTCGGGGATTCTTTTGGACCTTTAAAATACTTCTACAAGTCCTCTTTCAATTCTGGCCAATGTAGGGAACTTTACTAGTAATTTTCCTTTGACTAGTATTGGTCTCTAGGTCTCCAATTGGCTCTAAATTCCTTCAAATTTTCAAGGAAGGTGTATAACTGATATTTGTACTTGATTATTATGTTCATGGATGATTTATGACCATTAAAATAATTCCGCAAACTTGTTTAAGATTCTAGACAAAGTATGGAATTTAACTAGCAATTTGAGGTTCAAATTCCCCCAGGGTAAGTTCTTAAAATGGCTCTCCAAGTGCCTCCAAACCCACTCGAAATTATGAAAATAGGTAGGGTATGTCTAAGGTATAGTATTTAGGTCTCATTTGCACCATTAATCAGTTATTAAATCTATTCTCACCTTCTCCCAAACAGAAGCAAAAATCACTAATTCAACCCTTGGGGAAATGACACCAAATCTTCTCCAGATGTAAATAAACTGAGTAAAATGACTTCAAAGGATTAAGTACCAAACATGAAACTTGTGTAATACATCAATTAAATTCCATTCATCAATAAACCATCATTATTTTACTTATACATTCGAATCCATCAACATTACATTTGTTCACAACAAGGTAAGGGGGAAATGGCACTGTTCTTTCATTAAAAATGAGATTTATACATTTCTACTTGGAATTTTGACCTGAACCTTTATGGAGATGAATAACAGAGTATTTAATTCATATTAAAAAATAAATGGGGCATGATAAGCTCCCCCAAAGAGTACAATAGCTCACCAAAAATGCCCTCCCTCAAGGATCAAGAATATGCCATGAGAACTGGAAATGGTTGAAGGAGTGAGCTGCACTAGAAGAAACCATGAGCTGCCTTGTAGCTTACACCTGCAAATTAAGACTCCATTAATTCTCCAAATGAAATTTCTGAATGGCCTTTCCAATTACCAACTTGGATGGGAATCTTTCACCCTCAAAATTGGCTAAGGCAAGAAACTAGTCATCCACTAGCTCTCCCTCTTCACAAATGCAATTGCAAATTTCTCAAATGATCAAAATATGATATTCTTCTTTGTTCATGAATTTTATAAACTTCTAATTTCCTCCATGGGTCGAATTCCTTCCAAGAGACTCATGCCAACTCAAGTTTGGAAGAGATTCCAAAGAATGCCACTTGTACAACAATTCATAGTCTCCCACTTCCACCAAATCACATGTGGAAGCATATTATCTGCCCTAACTCCCTTGAGTTCCCTCTTGGAGGCTATTTTTAGCCCTGACGTGTCATATATGTCATATTTCAGCCTTCATGTCTGATTTGTGTCATAGGTGTCATAGCATCTTCATCTTCATAATTGTATTGTTAAGATGCATATGATATCATCACTTAAATAGTCAAAACCCTAATATGATTCAATTACCACATTTAATTGAGTAGATAGAATCACCATAGTTAGTAAGTAGAATGACATCAATTATCTATTCATCACACCATTGTTGGAGCCTAAAACACTATGATTGATCTATCCATTCTAGCCATTTGTATAATCATTTAGTTAAGCAATCAAGACCATAATTTGATTCAGTTACAATAGTTAACTAAGTAGATATAATCACCACAATTAAATAGTCAAAAACCTAATTTTACTATAGTTTGACGTCTAATATTTTAATGTGGGGATTTAGTATTGGAAATTGCATTGCTTTGATTTCAGAAATGTTACTTCTAAGTATTGTTAAGATGCATTGATCACAATGAAGGAGGTACATTTATGATATATTGAACTTTTTTTTAATGAAGATTTTCATTATGATTTAACATTAGGCTAGTTTAAATTAATGCAATATCATCTAATAATATTGTTAAAATGCATTGATTTTAGTGATATTACATTTTGTATGATATTAGTTGAACATAGATGTTACAATGATGTACATGAAGAAAATTTCCACTGAAACTTGCATAGGTTTGACAATTCATAAGTCACAAGGATTAACATTCAAGAAAGAAACTATAAATATTGGAAATAAAGGGAGACAAGGTTTCAAGTTTACAACAAAATCTTGAAATAAGGGCGAATATTTTTGGAAGTCAACCTCCTTTCATATATGATCAAGATGAGAAGATGGAAAAGGGAGTAAGAGTGACTTTAAAAAAAAGAAAAAACATATTAAAATTGATCACTCTATAATTAGCCATTTTGATTGTGAAATTTTTTTTAAATTTTAAATGAAATTATTCCAATGTGGATCACTCTCTTCTTAAAGAAATAAGACTAGATCACTCTCTTCTTAAAGAAATAAGACTAGATCACTCTCTTGTTAAAGAATCCAATAATCATAAAAAATATAGACCTAACAAAACCATTTTAAACGTGGAATCTTGAGTGTTTTTAATTATTTACCTATTAATCTTAATATGAAGCAACACGAATTTTAATTAATTGTATAATCAATGTTGGTTACATATATGTAGCTAATTGACTATAAACATCTTTACAATTCAAAACCCTTAATTAAACTAAATGTATTTTAAAAAATATTAAAAATAATTTTAACAATCACTTGTACATTATTTCTATATTCAAATTAAAAAGTATTACAAATATTTTTTTTATTAATATTAATAATTTAATAATAATTAAAATATATCATAAAATAATATTTATAAAAAGTACAACAATCTTAAAAGTGTCTATAGAAGACTTGTTCAAAAAAATTGAAATTAAAAACATAATGAAGATAGATATGGGCGGTCCTGGTTTTGGGAGTACTTATGACATGTTGAAATAACAATAAATGACCCTTAAAGAAAATTAAATAAATAAGATAAAAACAACTATTTTTATTTGGAAAAAAAATACCATATAAAAGTTCATTCACAATGAAATTTTTTGTTTCATTACACCATTATCTAATTCTTAATGAATTTGTAGATTTATGAACAAATATGTTTAATTCATTACTTCATCACGGCAAAATGGGAAAAGTAAGACACATTAACATGCTTTTACCCTAATTTAAGTTCTCTTAAAACACATGGGTTGTCCAATAAAATCATGACTTAATTCTTATTTACAATGATAATAATCGTTATCCTTGTTTTAATATATTTCCATAATATGAGAGGAAGTTTGTTGAGATTTCCTTAACTTTCCTTGATTCCTTTATAATAACAGGAAAGTGATTTTTCCGCTAAAATATATATACATAAAATAACAAACTTTTATGTTTTCTTTTTACCAGAGATTAAAATACATATTTAATTATCTAAAAACATCATATGCTAAAAAATACCTACGAAATAATCTCATATCTAAATGCTCTAGAATGCCATCCATAACTGAGTAGGATCTACATCGTCTAAAACAGTGGGGCTCATAAGCGTGTCTTCATGCTCTTGCAGTGCCGCGCTGTAAAATATAGGATCCAAAGCTTCCTCATTCCAAAAACTGGAACCCCAACTTTCATGATAACCTGCGGTGATGGATAAGAGATTTGTATGTTGGTAGCGAAGGTTTGCGAGCTCTGCTTGTGTCGAAGCCAATTGCGATTGCAGCTCTGCTATTTTTATCTCAAGATCATTGATTACTCCTACACTGCTATCTGCTGCTTCTACTTTCTTTTGAAGATCATTAATTACTCCTGCACAGCCATGGATAGGATCTCGAACTCTTTCTCTTGCTTCGTACACCATGCTGCTTACTGCATCACCTCTCTTCTCATAAGGAAGGTGCTATTCAAAGATACACTTTCAATCAGTCTATTATAAATATTTTCAATTATAAATATTTTCTATTGAAAAATTTAAAATTCGAAGATGATTTAAATAAGCAAAAATAAGTATATCTATCTTAAATCCAGATTTATCAAGCATAAACTTTCTTCTGGAGATCGCCAGATTACTCCTGCAGAGCCATGGACAAGATCTCGAACTCTTTCTCTTGCTTAGTACACCATGCTGCTTACTGCATCACCTCTCTTCTCATAAGGAAGGTGCTATTCAAAGATACACTTTCAGCTAGTCTCTCTTCTCATAAGGAAGATGCTATTCAAAGATACACTTTCAGCTAGTCTATCATAAATATTTTCTATTTAAAAATTTAAAATTCGAAGATGATTTAAATAAACAAAAATAAGTATATCTATCTTAAATCCAGATTTATCAAGCATAAACTTTCTTCTGGAGATTGCTGGATTACTCCTGCAGAGTCATGGACAGGATCTCGAACTCTTTCTCTTGCTTAGTACACCATGCTGCTTACTGCATCACCTCTCTTCTCATAAGGAAGGCGCTATTCAAAGATACACTTTCAGCCAATCTATCATAAATATTTTCTATTTAAAAATTTAAAATTGGAAGATGATTTAAATAAACAAAAATAAGTATATTTATCTTAAATCCAGATTTATCAGGCATAAACTTTCTTCTGGAGATCCGTGGATTACTCCTGCAGAGCCATGGACAGGATCTCAAACTCTTTCTCTTGCTTAGTACACCATGCTGCTTACTGCATCACCTTTCTTCTCATACGGAAGATCCTATTCAAAGATCCCACTCTCAACTAGTCTATCATAAATATTTTCTATTTAAAAATTTAGAACTAGTCTATCATAAATATTTTCTATTTAAAAATTTAGAACTCGAAAATAATTTAAAAAAACAAAAATACATATATCTATCTTAAATCCAGATTTATCATGAATAGACTTTAATCAAATAAAATCGATATTTCGACCGATATTTTAGCATTTCAAATATACGTTGCTCTGCTATAACGAACCTGTAATAATTTGATGACGCGTCCATGTCCAAACACTCCTTTTACCAACAGGAACTTCTCGGGGTCGTCCTGCGGGAAATAAGGCGCGAGCACGCATTTGTCTGAACATTTCTTTCTATTGGTCTTGCAAGCAGCGCAGGGAGCTGATGTCTCTCCCTTCGAAGCAGAAGTGTCGCTCATCTGCACAACATCTCCAGCTCCATTAGTTGTTGCAGGTTGAGAAATACAGTATCATATAATTACTAATGCTTCCAGCGAGTATTGCTTACCTTTCCGTATGTTTGAAGTTACTGTAAGTTCTTCACGAACATGATCTTGAGCAGAAAGAAGCTACCTAATTATAGGTCAGTGAAGAGCATCTTTCCGTACAGTGATCCCCATCATAAATAGTTGATGATGTTGTATTGCGTCTAGCTAATAATTAATGACGTTGTACTGCGTCTAGCTAATAATTAATGATGTTGTATTGCGTCTAGTCATGAGTCGTTGTTTTTTGGTTGTAAAGTTCACCTTTCTAAAAAAAAATGCCATGTGATACTCGCAAAGTCTTTCATGGAATAAAAACACTTCATTTATATGCATTATGTCGTAATAATAAGTTTGATCTTTTTTGTTGCTTTGTGGACTTTACGAAAGTTTGTGGAATAAGTTATAAGAGCTTAATGTTCCTTTTGATTTGAGAGTTGATTCAATAAAGTTATACGAAAAGGTCATTGCCAAGTTTTAAAATAACCACGGATCATGAGGAGATATAAACTTTAATATTGGAGTTAAGCAAGGTTGCCCCCTCTCCTCTACCATTTTTGGCATTTACATCGATTAACTATACTGCTTTATGCTGATGGTATTGTTCTTATGGCAAGGTGCCCCTTTGATCTCAATAAAAAATTAAGAATTCTCAAAGATTTATGCTCCGCAAGACAAAAGTTATGATTATAAAATCTAAGAAAAACACCTAGGCAAATTTTATTTATGATAATAGTAAATTGGAGGAAGTGACTTCTTACAAGTATCTTGGAATTGATATTCATTACAAGCTCAATTGGAACCACAACATTGAGAAAATGATTAACGGAGGATGGAAAGCTTATTTTGGTCTTGAAAATAATTGTAAATTAGCCAACGTGGTCAGGTGGGATAAAAAAAAGTTCCCCTTTGAAACTCTTGTCATCCCCATTATCTTATACAGATGTGAAGTATCGGGGTGCACCATTTCTAAAGAATCTTGGAGAAAGATTGAACAAATCCAGGAGCGGTTTATAACTTATAACCTCAAAATTAAAAGCAACACACCTTATCCTATTCTCCTCTTAGAAGTGGGTATTTCCCCCATTGAGAGCATGTCTATGACTAGGTACCTGATGTACAAGCACAAGATAAATAACATGGAAAGCAAGAGACTTCCTAAAATTGCTTTAAATTCAAGTCAAAACCAATTACGCCTCAAGTGGAGTTGGTGTAAAGATACGATGGCTTGGTTAGACCATTGGGGCATTGATGAAAATGACACTTTGTAGAATATCAATAATGTCAAAAATATTATTTCTTCTGTGTTTAAAGAGAAATTGTGGCGCGAGGAAAATGTAGCGATTAAAAGAAAACTAAGATATTATAAGGAAGTCATTAACCCTTAATTTGGAAGATCAGAATTATTGAGCTCGATTGTAACTAGTTCAAAGAAGAAATTGAATATAGTCAAGATTAGAACAAACTCTCATGAGCTCCATAGCGAAACATGGCATTGGTCTATTCCCAAAACTCCGTGGGAGGAAAGGGTTTTCCATCTTTATGAGTCTATGAGCATTGAGGATGAAAATCACTTTCTCTTAAAGAAAATCACTTTCTCTTAGAGAGAATCACTTTCTGTTAGAGTGTCCTGTTTACACCCACATTAGATATGAATTTCATAGTATTTGCTACAATACAAACCTTCTAACCTCCTAAAAACTATAGTGATCTTGGATAGCTTCTTTCTAAACTTTTTGAGCATAGGAACAAAAGTTTAAAGCAAACCAAGTAGTAACTTTCTTACGGTCCGATAGGCCAAAGTTGGTCTCAGTAGACATTAATCATCATCATCATCATCAATAATAATAATAACCTAACATATTTAAAAACAAAAAGAAATTATATAAAAATAATAATAATAACCTAACCTCATTTAAAAGCAAAAAGAAATGACATAAAATATTTAGAAACAAAAATAAATTATATAAATTATTTGATGTGTAATATATTTTATGGAATATAACATCGATACAATTTTATAAAAAAAAAATCCTTATAATTTTATATTATTTTATGTGTAGTATTTTTTCAATTTTCATATATTTTATCTTATTTAACTATTAATGATTCAATTTTTATTAGTGACACTTGCATCAAAGCATTTAATCTATTTGATGATAGTTTTTATCTTAACATCCTTTAAATTATGTTTTGTGAAACTTTTATTTTGAAAAATCTTGTTTCACATGATATACTTGCATGAATAGTAAACTTATTATATAATATGTGGAAATTATTTATTTATCTATCTATATATATATTAAATAACATAATATATAACTTATAAAATAAGTTTCTATAATTGCTTGTCAAAATGAAAATTAGGTTAATTTATGTGAAACTCATCAAACATTAAAAATAGTAGTCATACGCTATCATGAAAATAATTGTTTGGGGATCATGCCCGACATAGGGAAACCATAATAGCTCCTTAAAGCTTGCAATTGAAAAACCACAATTGTTTAAAGATATAACCAAAGTACCACTCCTAACAATTTTCAGACTTGAAACTAAGAAGAAAACTAACTAACTTGAGAATTGTGAACTTGAGACATGTCTTTTGTTTTCTCTAGCAATTGGTGCGATATTTGGAGAGACATGTTAAAAAATTCTACCATTATATCGAGCATGGAATGTATACTGTTGACATCATAATGGATTGATTCCACCACCAACCTGAATCCTTCTTGGTTGTGATCTCGTTCCTGCATGGCCTAACCAAGAACCTAAGTTTAATTACCCAAAATGGTTCTAGTTCGTTACTACCTCCCTCTACCTGCTTGCTTATTGTTTGGCCCTGAAACTCTGCTAGCAGGATGGCCTCCGCCTAGTCAATATTGTTCCTAATGTGCCAAGGAGTGTCCTACTGGAATTTTCTCTCCATGCAATGTTGGTGTGATCCCGCACCTCTTAGACCTCTCCCTCTCTCGCTGTCCTGACATAGTTTCCCAATCGTCCAACATTCTCACAAAGTTGTAGGGAATCACTAAGAGTGGCAATGCAAAAACATACCCACGCCCCACTCTCCTAGAGGCCTTCTCCTCAACGTCGCAACAAATAACCAATAGCCATAAGCATATTCTTCTCCATGGATCAACTTCCCTCGAATATCTCCCACAATCTGCACACCCCAGACTTCAATAACAAATATCCAAAATGACTGACCACCCAATGGGGGGGATCATTTAAGGGTGAGTGCAAACTAATGATGGCTACTTTTTTCACGTTATATGCAACATAAAATTGAAAAATAAACATCCTTCATCTTTCATGGCCATTTTGAGACACTTGCACAATGGATCTTGGTTTCAGTAAAAGGATGAAATGTAGGAAATTGAATCACCTTTTTACTATATATAACCTTTTTTATTGAATAACATTCTATTTTTTGGGAAAATTATAAGGTATATGCCTTGTTGGTGCAGCCTTTGAGTGACTAAATTATGGAATCGACATATAAAAACTTGTAAACATGTAAATAACAAGTAGTACTAGTGCGGTATTATTTTTCCAAAAAAATGCACGTTTTTAATTTTTTATAATTATCTAAGTGAGGATAGCTCGAAATGAGTTCACCAGGTGTCTGTGCATATTTTGAAGGTATTAATGTAATGATGAAAAATTGGATTTTGTATAGGTATAGAGGTATGTGTCTAGTAGTGAAGCACATAATTATTTTATGAAACCATTGAGAAATGAAAAAGTTATGCCAAAGTACCAATAAGGTGTTTTTTTGTTAAGGAGTTATGTCATATGTAAACTAGAAAAAAATAGTAAAAATTAATATTTTTTTTTAAATTATAAATTTATAGTAAATTTACATATTTTCTTTTCTATCTTTGTTTGTAATTTTATCAAAAATGAATATGTGTATAGCATATTGTAACAAGTCGGCAAACACATCATATTGAGTAAAGGGAAAAATGTCAAATTAGCTATGGTTTACTATATTACATCACAAGTTTGTTTAATATGAACATAAGACACATAAGATGAGAGGTATTTTAAATTCAAATTTATGGAATACAAATCGTTCATGTGATTTATGCTATACTTTTAAATATTAAAAACGAGTGCACAATATGGAAATAATGAAAATTGAATTGAATTTCAATAAATTTCCTGCATTGATGCATTGACACATGTGTATA
This sequence comes from Larix kaempferi, assembly GCA_027924585.1. NCBI lineage: Eukaryota > Viridiplantae > Streptophyta > Pinopsida > Pinales > Pinaceae > Larix > Larix kaempferi. Next base: position 21,168,462 of record BSBM01000445.1, read on the forward strand.
TGGGTGGTACATATTATATATTATATATAATATAATTATGTGTATATGGGTGGTACATATTATATATAATATAATGGGTGGCAATTAGATATCAGATAACATATATCCTATAAGTATTGTATTATATATAATATCGTTCATGTGTCATTAGTTATTACACATTTTGTATAACATGATGTAATTCACACTTAATTATTATATATTATATAAAATATATGAAATTAATAAATTTTTAATTTTTAAATATAATATACTTTATCTACATTTTCCTATACTTGTATAGCAAAGGAACGATAAAAAAATACATGAGTAGTCTTCTCACAACACCTATAAAGCATACACATTCTTATCGTATGGTTTTTTATAATCATTTCCCAACTCAACACCCTATTATTGAGTACTAAAGGCATACAAATATTTGACTAAAGAATATATGATAGAGGATTGGTGGAGGAAAAGGTGGATGAGGGAGGAATAGACTGGGTTAGAAGGGAGAGAGGTGTGGTAAGGGGGAAATTTATGTGAGGGGAATGAGATGGGGTGGAAGAGCGAATAGGGGGTATAAATGGGTAGAGGGTAAAGGACAAGTGATAAAATGAAATGAGAGAGAGAGAGAGAGAGGGGAGAATTTAGGGAGGGAGGGAGAGATGTGGAGTGAGTGAGGGAAATAGATATAGAAGGAGTGAGGGACAAAAGGTGGGAGAGAGAGAGAGAGAGTATGGGAGAAATATATGGATAGATATGGAGGGAGGGGAGGAGGAGGAGGGGGAGTATGGATGGAAAGGGAGGGTGAGAGAGAGAATATGAGAGGGAGGGAGGAAACAATGATAAGGGAGAGGGGGGGCAGTGGGGTGGATGGAGAGAGAGGGAGGGAGAGAGAGAGAGAGACCTAGGGAGGGAGTGAAATAGAGGGACATAGAGAGGGATATACATGGAGAGATATGGAAAGAACATGGATATAGAGAGAGAGGAATGGAGGGAGGGGGGAATAGAGGGAAAGGGAAGGAGGGAGGGTGAGTGAGAGAGAGAAAGGGAGGGTAGGGATAGTGAGGAATGTAGGGGAAGGGTCAGAGACAGAGGGAGAGGGGGGGGGAGGGAGGGAGGATGGGAGGATTAGTTAGAGAGAGAGAGAGGCATCAATAAATGATGATAGGTGGGAAGGGAAATAAAAGGAGGGAGGGAGGGAGAGAGATATGTGGATAAAGTGAGGGAAAGAGATAGGGAGGGAGAGACAGGAGGGGGGCATTGAGAGAGAGAGAGAGAGAGAGAGAGAGAGAGAGAGAGAAGGTGGGGGAGGGAGAGAGATAGAGAGGGGGGGGACCTAGAGTCAGGAAGGGTGGGAGAGAGATAAATACTAGAGGGAGGGAGGGAGGGACATATAAATATGGATGGTTCTAAAGGTAGGAAGGGAGGGTGAGAAAGAGAATGATTGGGATAAAGGGGGGAGGGAGATTGAGGGAGAAAGGTGAAGGGATGGGGAAAGAAGAGAGAGTGATGTAGAGAGGGAGGGAATTGATATATAGGTATGGAGGGAGGGAGGTAGGATGAGAGGGATAAAATGGGGGGGAGGGAGAGAGAGGAAGGGAGGGGAAGGGAGAGATGGAGGAAGGGAGGATGTGTGTGTGAGAGAGAGAGGGTGTGGTGGGGATGGAAATAAAGTGAGGGAGGAATCAAGGATGAGAGAGAAAGGAGGATGGGACATAAAGGAAGGGAGGGGGTAGAGCGAGTGAGGGAGCAATGGGTAGAATGTGAGGGAAATATATATGGAGGGATGTAAGGTGGGGGGGGGGGGAGGGGAGGGGAGGGGGGGGGGGGGTCTAGAGAGAGAGAGATGAAGGGAGATAAAGTGTGGGAGGGTGGGCGAGAGTGTGAAGGGGAGAGGGAAAATACCAAGACGAGAAAGACACACACACACATAGGGAGAGAGAAAGATGGATATAGAGGTTAAATAGAGATAGTGAGGGAGGGATAGATGAAGAGGGAGGAGAGATGGATGGAGGTGAGAGAGAGAGAGAGAGAGAGAGAGATATATAGTGTGAGGGAAAGAGAGGGACATAAAGAGATAAATGGAAAGGGAGAGAGAGGGAGGGAAGGGGGATGGAGAGAGAGGGAGAGGGGAGGAGGATAAAACAAGAGGGATTGTGATAGAGGGAGGTGGTAAGGGAGGGAGGCTAAGGAAAATATTGAGAAGGATAAAGTGGGGGCGAGTGAGAGCGAGGAAGGGAATGAAAAGGAGGATGGAGGGAGGGAGGTAAATATAAGGGGAGAGAGATGTGGGCAGGGGGAGGGATGGACAGTGAAGGATGGTGGGAGAGAGACAGAGATAGAGATAGATAGTAAGGGAACAAGGGAGAGAGGGGCATGTAGAGAGAGAGGGAGGGAGAGGTGGAGAGAGAAAGGGTGAGGAGAGTGAGGAAGGGAGGGGAAGGGATGAGGGGGTAGACAAAGAGAGAGAGGGGGGCATATAGGATAAGGAGGGACATACAAAAGAGAGGAAAAGGAAGAGAGAGGGAGGAAAAAAAATTAAATTTATGACATGTTGTTCTAGACAATGGGTAGGGTTATCTTTCAAAATGGTCTCTCTTAATATAACAATACATTAATCAATACCATGAACTGATTTACAAAACCATGAACCAAAGAACAAATGAAGATTCCACACATGTGCCATAAAGTAAATATCATTTTCAACACACACACACACACACACATATATATATGTAATTATTTATTGTATATAGATTTTAAATAGTGTGGGTTGTTTATGAAACCATGAGCCAAAGAACTAACAAAGACGATTCTTATATTATAATATGATTATTTATTATTTATATTTATATTTTCCTTTAAAAATAATTAATGATATAAAATGTTTATCCTGTTTCAAGGTGAGCATATTTAAATATAAATATTATTTCTTTAAAACTAATTATATAAATGTTTCAATTACTACAAATTTATATTTTAATGTATTCATAATGTGTGCATTTAGTGAAGCAAATCACATGCATGATTTATTCATAATGCGCATGTGGTTTTGTGTGTTTAGTGAAGCAAATCATGTGCACGATTTACTCATAATGCGCATGTGATTTTGTCTGTTTAGTGAAGCAAATCACGTGCACGATTTATTCATAACGTGCACGTGATTTACTACCCATGCTCAGGATCAACACACTCCAACCCTAGTCTTAAAAAATGTGAGTGTGATGTGGTTTTTTATTTCAGGATCAGGTTTTCTGAAACTAGCATTGCATCAAAAGGTACCACAACTTTCTACGGTCACCCTTTACCTATTTCCCATGTGCATAGGTACCCATTCCTATCCACCACTAATGCCATGGATTTCAATCTCCTTTCCATTGAATGCCACATGCATCATATGCATTCCATCTCCCAACAATGCCCCTGGTTGTTATACCTTCACACGCCCTTTCAAAGGTGATTCATGCAAGAGTGAGTGCATATAGGTTCCATTTCTCCCCTCCACATGCCTAATGATTGAGGGATGATATAGCCTAATCCTCACCCCATCCAAGAGACTTTGGAAAATTTATCCCATTTAACAACTCAAATATAAATTGCAATTTTGACTAACTCTAGATTTGTAAGAAAAAATCCCCAATAAGTTGTTAACTCAAGTGCTAAGTAATTGGGCTTCCACAAATAAAATGTTATAACTCAACTGCTTGAAATCCATTGGATGTAGCTTGGGTGGTTGGGAGGAATGATTGTTACATTCCCCACTCAGGTTCAACTATTGTAAGTGACATTATGCTCTTGTTCAACCCCTATGTAATGAATGTAATTTTGGCCATACCTTGATTCTTCAAAATAACAGGTGTTGACATATTTCCTAGTGGATGTAGCCCTTCGGTGAACCACCATTGAAAAAGAAACTCAACTACTTGAAATTTCATTATCATAGAAGTCCTACAATATCACATATAATCCCTCTCAACAATTATTACATTATTTACATGTTCCAAATATTATTGAAAAACACCCTCATAACTAGCATGCCTTTATGATTAAGATTATCTTGAATCAGTTGAAGGAAATTTATTTTACAAATTTTTCCTTGTCTATTGATAATAATGACACTACCTACTTCTACAATTGCTTTGCAAACAATAAAGTTTAATTTTCATATGCCAAATTAATGACTTTAATCATGATATGGCTCACTTGTATTTTGGTTAGTTTCGTGAGTTTTGTGGACAAATCTTCACCATAAACCTTTAAGGCCCTTTAGAATATTTGTCATTTGATTGTGTCAGGCAGGGTTGGAATTTGACGGGCAAAATGCCCGTCACGAGGAATTTTGCCCGTTAAATATAGTTAATTTTTTTTATAAATCGTCCAAAAGAACGGGCAGATGATTCATTGGAACGGCTTTTTGACGTTTTATTATTTTATGAAGCCGTCAATTATTTTTTATTATCAACGAATTAAAATATGCGTACGCTTATATAAGTGACCTCGGAGATGGGAGAGTAAGGAATGTCTTTGTTGGAGTCTAATAAGTAAGGAACATGGAATATGCGGGAACCAGATGCAGGTTAGGGAACAACCTTATGGAGAAAAAAAAGTTAAAAGTGAAAAGGAAAAAGGTAAAAGGTGTTTATTAATGAAGGACTTAACTCAGTCATCCAATAGTTTATTATGTATTTTAGTTTCATGTGCATGGTTAAGGATTTAGAAGTGTAAGATGTTTTTTTCAATTTTTTATAGAGATAAATTTTAATATTTTTTTTAATGGGAATTGTTTTTGTTATTTTGATATTGAGTTGGGTAAATACTTTGATTGGACAAAGACTACAATTTATAGAGAAACCTTGTGATTGTCAATTTCAATGGCGGAATTCCATCACATATCCTTGACCTTGGTTTCAGAGGCTCTATATTTGCACCCAAGATATCACATGTAGTAAGCACATGTTCATTATAATAATCTACTAATACCACAAAAACTACCAAAAATAGTTTTTACCATAAACAAAGGAACTATTATAAATTTTTATATATTAAAATTTCTTGTTATATTATATAAGTTTCCACCATTCCATTTTTACAAAAATAATATAAAAATAAAATAAAATGAATTACATATATATTATAAAACTAATTACATTCAATTATGAATGAATCAAAACACAAAATATCAGTGCATTATGGATAATACATCTAGACAATTCTTCTAATACTAAATGCATTCAATTATAAATAAATCAAAATACAAAATATACAAGTTCACAAGAGGAATCTAAAACATCATGTACTTATGAAAAATGGGCTTATTCAACTTTTTTTGACAAAAAAAGAAGAGGACATAAATTTCATTATTGAAGGGTTATTTTTTCCCCAAAGCGTTATGTGGCGGGGAAGATAAAAATTCAAAACGTAAAAAAAAATTATTATGAAGGGCAAAGATGAAGTGAAATTCCAACCCTGGTGTCAAGTATGTTTGTAATACGCAATGAGAGGTTGGGATCCATATATTAGCGTGTTGTTATATGGTAGATGATCTTGTAGTGGAAGTTGGAACTAGAATCACCAATATAATCTATTATTAGAGTATGACCTCAACCCGCAATCTAACTAGCTAATTAAAAAATGAATTAACTTAGTAACAAATCTATCTTACTAAGAGTGAATCCGCTCCAATAAATGTTGGTAGGTTGCAACTTAAAGAATAGATGTTGGTAGGTTGCAACTTAAAGAGAGGAAAATAAAGTAAATACTTGTAAATAGAATACCTGGTCCAGTTACCTGCAATAGGACATATAGCATTGAATTTGTCGATTCAATTGGTTGAACAGTGCGGAAGCATGTGTGCCATTTACGTTGAACCAGCTTATCATGTACTAGATGATAGTGAAAATCTTATTTATGATATTAAGTTTCATGGGATAAAGTATATATTTTTTTATTACTCAAGAACGGGATCTCATTGATGAGACCGTTTTATAGGGTTGTAAATTTAAAATCTGGGCCAACTTTTGGAAGAACTATTTGCACAAAGGAATCAAAGTGGTCCTTTACTTATAAAATAGTAAAAAAGTTATTTGACAATTTATTTTTATTTTTTTTTAAATCTAACCAAAATCCTAAAACTGACAAGATATGAAAGCATTGTTTCACTCACCAGAAAACTTGAAATTATGATAAAATTTGTATGATGATATAAAATACTGGAGCTCAAATCTAACCAAAATCTTAAAACTGACCAGGTATGAAAGCTTTGTTTCAGTAAACAGAAAACACTAAAACATTAATATGATTAAATGTGATATTTTTAATGGTTATTTTTAGTCATGTCCATTAATATGATTAAATGTGATATTTGTGGTATTTTTAATGGTCATTGTTATGTTTTCTAAATTTTCTCAACTTCCATCAAATTATAAAACCATTGACATCTCTCCTTAAAAAATGACAAATTATAAAACCATTGACATCTCTCCTTAAAAAAAATGGACATAGGACCATATGTAGATTGTCACCATTTAAATCAATTCCTCCTAAAATATTATGAAATCCACCTTAAAACTATATTTATTAAATATTATATATATTTTGTGAGTAGAAATTTTATATATATATAATTTCGACAAATTTTAATATAGATATTAAATTAAATTAATTTAATCATTTTCTTATTCATCATTTTTTAAAATTAATTATGATTATAAATATTTTTAATAAAAACTCTCATCATTAATGATTATAATATGTATTTCCTATATTTGTTATTATGAGAATTTTGTAAAATAAATTTTAATTCCATTTATGATATATGCATTTAGACAAATTATAATATATGTATTAAATTAATTTAATTTAATCATTTTCTTATTCATCATGTTTTTAATTATAATTATGATTATAAATGTTTTTAATAAAAACTCTCATCACTAATGATTATAATAGGTATTTCCTATATTTGTTATTATAAGAATTTTGTAAAAATAAATTTTAATTCCATTTATGATATATGCATTTTTTATTATAAAAAATTTGCCAAATAAATTGTGATGTGTATAAGTAAGCAATAGTCAAGTTCATTAATAAAGATATTATTTTGTGAATTCATTATATTTTTAATAAAAAGTGTTCATTAAATTTTTAATAATTATTATTTTTTTATTTTTAAGATTTTGGTATATTTTGTTTATTTAGTATAGTTTAATTAGTTGTAATGAAAATTATTATCTCTTTTATTTAATTTAAATTTCATCTTAATTTTTCATTTTAATGAAAATTTAATTTTAAAAAGAATAAAAAAGAGAACAATATACTAGCTTATATCAACCACATTAAAATGTGGTTGTGCTACTATTAATATGTTTCTCTTTTAGGGATGGATGTTGGATGTCCATCTCTCTAGTAACTAAGAAAACATAATTATTTAAATATTACTAAATTATTTTTAAAAATATGTATAAAAAATCCATAAATAGTCATTTTAATCCTGATTATCATAATGAATTTACAAACAATCATGTCCCACATCCTAATGTTTTATGACCAAAATATGAATTGAAACCTTAAAACATCCTACAATGCCTATGCCTAATTCTAACTTGCACATTTTCAAGGGTTATGGAGACCAACATTACCTACATCTACATGTAATTTCAATAATTAAACCCACCCAATGCAATAAATGCCACCCAACCCATTAAATTTATCATATCAACCTTTAAACTTATTAGAAGCACAAGGATCAACAAAGAGAGTCTCCCATCCATTGGATCATACCCACATCAATCCTACAGACTCATTTAGAAATTCATTTTTGTAATCCATGACATTGCCTTTAACCAATTGAACCCAACAACATAAATGTATAAAGGAGCATAAAACATACTGCAATTTACCATATTTAGTTTCCCAGATTTTAAACTGCTTAGCAACACTACCAACATACTTGTGTGTCTTTAGTTCAGGTACTAACCCTATTGTTATTATATTAATGATTCAATTTAGGTTACATTATATCTTCTTGATATTTTCAGTATATGTTAACTTGTATATTTTTTAGTATATGTTCAATAGTAATCTTATCTTCAACTCAACACTCTGTGTATGTACATAATGCTCAACACTTCAATTCCATACATTCATTTCATAATTTAATAAATATACTAATGATAAACTTTACAACTTTTAATAATGGATTTGAGCCATAACTCAAATTTTGTACGTTCTTTCAGAAATCCTATTGTTATTATTGTGTAGGTTTTTTGAAGTCATGCTGAGAGTGCATGGCTTTGCTTGTACAAAGTGTTAATCCCTAAATGTTGACACATTACCCCCTATATTGTGACTCATTATATATTATTGATGATGGCTTGGGTCTATTAGTGGTAATTTCCTTTAGTATTATTATATTAGTTATGTTGGCTTGGGTCCATTAGTTGTAATTGTATCTCTTTGTCTCCTATATATAGGAAGGAGATCTTTTCATTTGAATCATCTTGCATTGTCTTGTCTTGTGTACTTAGTACCCCTCAAAGAGACTTGATATTCATCTATTTTCTTTATTGTTAAGGCGTGGATTACTCTTTTTGGTCTATTTATGCTATTTTCATGCTCTTTTGGGGACTTGGTTGCATAACATTTGGTATAAGAGCTTGGACGCTTCCAAAACGAGTCATCTTGGCATTTTCGCTAAACATTTTTTCTACGAAGTTTCAAATAGTGAAACTTACAAGAGACGCAAAGGACAGAGCAAACTATCTGTGCTCTGAGTTTTATATCCCGATTCATTACAGATTTGTAGGTATACCCTTTGGAAGTTCGGGTTTCTAACTAGTCCAAACACTAGTCTAAAAAAGGTGTTATGTGAAAAAAGGTTATATATGGAGTATGCAAGATCCAAATTGAGTAAGACCTGTTGCATCAGAATGAAGACAGGCCACACTATCTTCAGTAGCAATTTCATAATCATACTAAAAAAAATTGAACATGCGGTAGGATATACACTCTCGCTTTTCAGAAAAGGCCAAAAATAACAAGTGTTGGGAAAATTGGCACAACTTTTATTTGGTACATCCAAATTCAACAACACTTGTGGAATTGGAAAGAGGGCATATCAGGATAACGTAGGCCAAGATTTTAGACTCAGAGGGGCCTAAATTTTAGGCTTCCTTAGTTGGAAGGTTGGATAGAAAATCAATCTTCAAATTAGAGCTTGAAAAAGGTACACGATTTTAAATTTGAATAATTTTTAGTAGAAGTATCTATTTGTGGTGAAACCAAGGTGTGATATCTATTTATATTGTTCAAAATGCCACCAAAAGGAAGTGGAAAAAATCACACTCCAATCAATCCATCTGAGGATTCATCCCCGGCCTATGGTGAAAGTGAAGACCTATCTTTTCGAGTGTCCAAGTTGGAAGATATGATTAAAGGGTCTGTGAAAATGTTTAATTTACTTAATTGAAAGGAAAGGATGGGACACATGGAGAAGATGATGGGACATATGGATAATAAGATGGAGGAAAATATGATTAATATTGATAATCTCATACACAATTCAAAGGATAATATCCCTACAGGTGATGATGTGTTCAAGGATACTCAAGAAGATACAGATAATGTCTATGTTGAGAAACCTTCCATTAATCAGAATATTCTAAGAGGAGTTGATTCTAGCAATGGAAGTAACCGGGGATGGTCCCCAAGGGGTATCCAAAGCTCTAATATTGACATGAGGAATTTAGATGGAAAGGACCCCATAACACATGGATATTCCAGATGGAACAACTCTTTGATATACACCAGGTGCCAAATATCCAAAATGTACCTATTGCATATTTATATTTATGCCCTGAGCAGTTTGTGTGGTACCAATGGCTTTGTGAATGCAAAAAGAACTACATTATATCTTGGTCCATTTTACAGAAGAATTGATATCATATTGTAATGCCCAGTATGTTAAGCCCCAAACATAAGTAATAATTGTTATTATTGTGGCACAAGTTTCCAGAACAAGGGTCTTTAAGGACCAAGAGACATTGCTATTTTGTAAATAATTAATTAATAAAAACAACTGGCACACCGAAGACCACAAATGAGTATGGGAGGGATACATCCACAATGTGAGGGGGAATGGGGACATTCCTAGCACTTTAGAATTTGTTTGGTTGTGCTTGGTCTGTATTTATGCCTTGGTGAATTTATTAGTTGATGATCACCCAAACATTGTACAATGGACCCAAATTTTGATTATTTTAGCCTATGCTGGTACTATTGATCCTAATTCATGATTTAGTGGGCCTCCCTTGGTGAATGCACCCTCCTTGGTGCTTGGGTTGATTCTACTTGTTGAGTGATCTGGATTTATGTGAGAATGAAATGAAAGAGCATATATATATTTACATACACAGATATATGGCAAGAAACAAAGTGATACAGTAACCCAAATTCTATTAAAATGAATAAAATAGAACAAATTGTAAAATAAAAGCAGCTAGAATGGTGGTAGCTATATCTCTGAGGAGAGATGTGGCGGCTACGCTCATTCGTGACAAGCTGAATACAAGAAGAACTCGAAAGATCATATTTATCATAATAATGAGGGAAAGAACCCTAAACATCCAAAAACCTAACCCTAGAAGATTAACCATCATAAATTTTGCGGCCCCAAGCTGGTTAGCTGAACAGTCGGCTTCCTGTGGTCATAACTTTTGCATATGATCTTCGTTTAGGGCGCTCGATAGCCCATTAGAAAGTTCTATCCTATTTCTACAATGCTTGACTAAGGACCAACGGTTTCCAACCCCCTCGAATCTCCAAACAAAATCATTTAGGGCCTCAAAATAGCCCTGGAAGTTTGGGACCTGAAAAACTGTAGAAACATTACTAGAAAAATACCAAAATGGAAAACTATTTTGAGCCAGTGGAATAGGTGGGTGGCCACCTATATCCACTTGGATCATTGATTGAGCCCCTTTGGTGGTTTTTTAACTCCTTTTTGGAGGTTACACTTGGTTTTTTAACCCCCACTTGCACAAGTGTGCCCTCACTAGATTTTTTATCCTTGGGGTGTGTAACCCCTCCTTTCCTAGTTTGGGAAGATGGTTTTTCTTGTGTAACTCCTCACCTAACTATTTTGAATTCCTCTACATGGATGAAGTGCCCGCACTTGAATTTGAGTTGGGTGGAGTGACTTGGAGCCACTCTCCTTGAAATTTGAATTGCTAGGGTTGCATTCGAGTTAACCTCTTGTGGTTGAGTTAACCCCCCTTGGGTTGAATCAAGTTGGCTTACCTTTGTTTAATTTGACCCCCTTGGATTATAATTTCCTTCTTTGGACTATAAATCTATGGTTAATCTCCTTGGTTAAGGTTGTTGATTATTTTTTGTTGTTCTTGGTTTTTAATTCCATTAATGTTGAGAGCTTGGTAAGCATGTAAGCTTGGGAAGCCATGTATGCTCTTCTATTGAATGAACCTTGTGCTTGAAGCACTATGATGTTGTATGGTGTTAGTGGAAAGCATTGACAACTCTTTTATAGTTATTTTATGTCCATGGCTTGTCTTTGTCCTGTGCCCACACATCAATCCTGATGGTGAATGAAGATGTCCTAAGGAACCTAGGGGTTGAAGGGATTACCATTGCACTTGGTAGTGGGGTGGAGGATAAAGCAGGTGGTGATGAAATGGGTTTTGGATTCTCAAACTTATACTTGATATATCGTTGAGTGCACCTCTATTGTGTATTTTTGGCCTCAGCTCAGGGGTGGCCTGTCAAAGTGACATATGGCTTGGTAGTGCCTTTGGCTGGGTGGTACGTGGTCCGATTGATGCCAGTTGCACATTAATAAGATTAGTGGTTTATATTTTTATTTAAATTCATATGTTTATATGATGTTTCCACTATTTCCATAGCTGAACTGTTTACTATTGACAATCTTGGTAGAGATACCAATGGTTGGATGCAAATGTGATGGTTTAATTGCTTGGAAGTTGGTGTATTCTCCTTCATTTTTAGATCTGATCTTGATGGAATCTTGGAATATGTTTACTAATGTGTTATTTTAGTTATATTACTCTACAAATGCGCCTCTATGTCTGATCATATTTGTGGATGAAATTACAGATGAAAATGCTTGGTTTTCATAACATTGGTTGAGGAATCTTGATTGGAAATTGGTGTTTTCTCCTTGATTTTGAGATGATATTGATGGTCGATTGAAATATTATTATACATGTGTTATTTTATATAGCTTACTCTACAAGTGCATCTTCCATAGCTTTCCATATCTATTATATGATTTTACGAAAGAAATACTGAGTATTGACTCCTAGGAAATGGGTTTTTCTACTTGAAAACTAGATTGAATGGATGGTTTTTCTATAGATTTGATTATATGGGCTATAGAGTGCCCCATATAGCTGGTATTATTTCTATTTGGGACTCTTAGTTGGTTTTGAAAGGATTTGGATGCTTGCCGAATGATCCAGTAGTGATTTTGACAACAATTGGTAGATATGATATTTTGTATGAATTAATGGTTGTATATGGTAGATATATACCTATAATTTTGTATTGTGGAATGGTTGTAGGTGTTAGATTTAGATCTGATCCGATGAGAAATGCAAAATTGTTAATGAAGGTGTCTTAGATTGAAATTACGGATGTGTAGTAATTGCATAGTTTTACATTGAAAAGTTCTGGTTGTAATTGTTTGCAAAGAATTCCATAAATTTGATCATATATTATTATTGGGAAGATTATGTTAACTCTTAATGTTTTAATAATTTCAAGGTCCAATTTTAATAAGCTTGTAAATTTGGTTTCTTTTTCATGCTTGCATGGTCTTGCATATGCATGAGCTTTTGGGGAGTTTTATAATTGTTTTTAAGGTGTCACAATTTAGTTTAATGATTGAATGTAGTTTTAAATTGGCTTGATAGTATGTTAGTATAAACTTTGGTTGCCCTATTGCACTGTACAATACCTTTATTTAGCCTTCCTTTGGGTTTACATGTTCCCATGACCTTGGTTTCGGGGTCGGGTACACTACAAGTTGTATCAGAGCCTAAGTTACAATACTACTGCTGTTGGGCCTTATACAGAGTCATAAATATTTTGTATATGTGAATTTTGAATTTATATATGTGATTTGTGAAAGAATTTCATCCTCCCTTATTTTAATGGAAGAATCAAAAGCCTCACTTCAAAGGTCAATTTGTTTTATTCTTTAGAATTAATTAATATTGCATATTTACTGCTCAATAAATTGATTGGAAAGTACTATGCAATGAATATGTAATGATCCAGTATATTGATTGGTTGATGCATGTTCACCTTGAAATGGCTCTTCTATTGTTCAATGATTTGATTGGTTGATTCTTTTGCATTACCTCTTTTACTTTTTAGTGACTTGTTTGGTCGATGCTTGTGCATTGCCTCTTTTACTATACAGTGACTTGATTGTTCGATTCTTGTGCATTACTTATTTTACTGTTCAGTGACTTGATTATTTAGTTCTTGTTCATTGTGCATTGCCTCCTTTGTTGATAATCAAATTTGTTAATATTGCAATGCTTCTTGCGGTACGATTGATTTACCGGTACATTACGATTGACTTGGGTTTTAGAAGGATTGATTTGTTTTCATATTTTAATACCTCATGTATGATATGTGTTGAGATGAAAAGTAGTATGATTAATGGATGAACATGTTGTTCTTGTAACAATGATTGAAAATGAACACAACGCAACTTTTTGTGTCAATTAATCAAGAAATAAAGGGATAGGGGATGGAGTTTGATGATGCAATTAATCCATACGGTCTTAAGGAGAAGTTTGTCAGGCCAAGGGAAGAAGGTACAAATGGGAAGAAGAGAACCACTAAACCGTTGAGCCTAGAATAATCAGTAAGAAAGTGGACGGAAGACAATGAGATAATCATTCTTATGCAAGAATGGATAATGCATGATCTAAAACAATTGTAAAGAACCAAAGCAAGAGATAAATTACCAAGGAAATATTGTGAAAGATCTCGATCATCTTCTAGGAGACCTTGCCGTATGCCCCTTGCAGTAAGGAGAGGTGTTGATGTATATGTAACTTCAGAATGTATTTCATATATATATTTATTGTACCCTTATAGATATGTGTTATTCCTCTATAAGGAAGTGTCATCATTTGTATTGACAAGTGTCGCAAGTGTGTTAACTTTCCGATGGGTTATTAGACCACCAAGTGTGGGGTCGGCCCGGATTAAGTTAACCATGGGTTAATCTAGACATGTAGGCCCCATTAGTTTATTGGGTAGGACATGACAAGTATAAATAGAGATCGGGAGATCTCTATTTGATCATTCATTTTACACACGTCTCTCATTCGGAAAGTGGCGCACTTGTGACGAGGAGGCTCTGCTGCTAGGAGAAGACTATCTCTTGTATTCTGGTTGTATCATTTCTCTATCTATCTCTGAGGAAGTTATTGGGGTTTTTCACCTTTATGGTTTTCCCCAAGTAAACTCTGTGTCTCTTATGTGCTTGCATTATTGTGTCCATGATTGATATGCTGTAGATTTGTTGTACATGTTTTTCTCTCAGATAAGATCCTAGATCAGATTGAAGTAAATTCTGAAAATTTAACATGGTATCAGAGCTAGCCTGAAAGAAGGCATGATATGGCATGTATGACACTTGTTGCACTTATGATGCTAGGGCTTGATATAGCAAAAACCAGTCATCGTAGAACTTTCGCTATAAATCCATTTTGGCAAATTTTTCGGATATGAAACTTTTACAGGTCGAAGATAAAATCCCCATGTACCTTGTGTAGAAAGGAAAACCTCTAATTCATTGTACTTTGTGATTTATGATTTGTTCAATATAGGGTTTTTGCCTCTTCCAGATCTGAGTCAAAAACAGGTGACCTTGGGAAAAAGGTCATAACTTGGGCTAGGAAGCTCCAAATGAAATTTAGTAAAAAGTGACAGGTAGTAGACAGACTGTACTATCTCAAGAAAATGTTTCAGAGGCCGAAGTTGAACCAGTGACACGTGGCACGTCGTACAAGTTCGCTCTCATGTTTTATCCCGTAAACAGGTCACATTGCGACACTTGGCATAACTCTCTTTCAGAGAATCCAATTGAGGTCATACCTATCGGGATGGAAAGATGATAGGTTGGGCTATCTCAAGAAAAATTTTCAGACCATGTGGATCGAAAAGTTCGGAGTTACACCAGAAAAAATCAGGTGCATATTTCTGTCATAACAGAATTATTTTTGAGCACCTTCATTCATGGCTTCCGGAATTTAGGGTTTCGGAAAAAGTTGGAATTTTTGTAATCTGACACTACAGCCGAATGCTACCCATCAAAATCAAAATTTAGAGACCAATATCAGAATTTTTGGTTGGGTAGAAGGCCGGGCTTGATCTAACCCTAGTTCGGGACTTTGATTGGAAAAGTGGAAAATTAGGGCTTCTGCAAAAATGGAAATTTTTGAAATCTGTGACCACGGCACGAAGCTCCTCAGAAAAATAGAAGATTAGAGCTTTGGGTCGAACCTTTTGATTGGGAAGAAGGGTGGGCTTTATCAAACCCCAGTTCAGGGTCACGTCTAGTGAATCCAGAAGTTTCAAAGGCAAAATTGAGGAGTGAAACTTTGTAGTTTTCAAATTCTGAATATACCAGCTTGATCAACTCATCAAGGCGCATATTTCTATCCTTTCGGAAGTTTGAAATTCAAAGTTTGAATTTTTGGGGTTTCTCTGACAGACCCTAATACAGCTCCAGATCTAGTTCCTGCAAATCAAGTGGATTGGTTTAATCCTAGAAAGAGGATGGATTGGTCACCTACATAAGTGAAGAAGTTCCTGTTTCAGAGGGAGATGAGGCTAAGGCATTACATAAGAAGATTACAAGCAATCTCGACAGGTATGTCTCGAGATCTGTTCATGGTTAAGTTTATGATATGTTTGTCTTCATATCATTACAGTACAATCTTGATTAATTACTAGACTTGTTGTATCACCTTAATAGAAGATATTCATTGATTAAGGTTTTGACACTTATGATTGTACTAATGCATTGTGATGTTGTATGAGGTTTATGTTGTTCGCTAACATAAAAGGTACACCAAGAGAGACAAATCGTGTTCTACTTCAAGAAGAACATAGAATAAAGACAAAGATTCATCCATTGTCATGGATCACATAGAAGATCTACTTACGAGGTATGTATAACTTGGTTCTACAATGGTTAACTTATGAGACATGCAAGTTACTAGCTCAAGTCACTGAAGAGAACCAAAAGACATTATGCGGGTATGTTAGACATAACTAGCTAACATGCTAATCCAGGTATGTTTTTCCTATATCAAGATAGAATCCTACCTTGTGTTAGGATCTTATACTGTTGTGTTGTTGATAATGATTATTCATGAAGTCATAGGTTTGAATAGTCATGGTTGTATGCATATTATGTTTCTTACCATAATTGATGATATGACTAACCAGAAGAATCATGAAGGTATAGGTTTGAGTAATCACGGGTTTTATGCATATTATATCTCTTATCTTGATTGATGATTTAACTAACCAGAAGAGTCCTATGATCAAATAAGAATATGCATGAGTAAAAGAAGACTTCCCTGAAACCTTGAATACTAATGCTTATTATTTTTGTTTGAAATGATCATGACTATACATGCTTAAGATTATTGTGTTTTGATAGTATTAAGATTATACTAATAAATGTGCGATTATGTATGAGACCTCGCGGATAACACAATGATGATACTAATAAGCATGCATAGTTATTAAGGATGGATATAAGTTCAAGGACAGGTAACTAAGGAAGAAAATATCAAGAGGGAGAAAACTCCAGATGTTCCTGCAAGGAAGCAAAGATCAAGAGGGAGCAAACTCCAGTTGTTCCTGCAAGAAAGCAAAAATCAAGAGGGAGTACACTCTAGTTGTTCCTGCAAGAAAGCAAAGGAGCACACTTCAGTAGTTTCTGCAAGGATGCAGATATTCAGAGGGAGTTGACCACTTCTCACAATCCACATCAAAATGGAGTTGCAAAGATTCAGAGGGAGTCCACCCAGTAACCAAACAAGATAACTATTTGAATTATCATTTCTTACATAATGTTATTCAATGATGTATATGCTTATGTTCCTAGAATTAGGTTGTGTATTATGCATATTAGAATAGTTGCATTGATGAACAGTATACTACTAATATACATGGGTAAGTGGCCTATGGCACTGTACAACATTCCATTGCTACTTATTTAGAATGAAACCTCTTTGCTGACATGTTAGGAGTTGTGCACACTCTTAACAATGTTCTGGTAGAGATTGGAAGGCATCTAGAAAGTTACGGAATATGGATAAATGTTGTATTGAAGCATTGGCTAAGATAATTGCATGACTGTATGACATATTTCTTTATGTGTAAGAATTTGTTCTGAAAACTATGAGATGTTTTCTAATCATTCAATTTAACTTGTTGTGTAGGAAAGATCGTATACCGTCACCTACGAAAGAAGGACTACAACATTTGTTCAGCAACAAAGTTATCTATTGAAAATATTGAAGATGTTGAAGTTCCCAGGATCTAGGAAGAATGCCATGATCGAGAAGTACCAATCGATCATGAAGATGTTTGGGATGTCGTCCCAAAGGGTAGTCTGTAGTGACTTCCAAGAGGATCTACAAGATCAAGCATGCTGCAGGTGGTAGCATAGAGACTTTTTATCCTATAGCCAGATACACTTCCATTAGATCCGTACTTGCTTTGGCTGCAGTGATGAAATGGAAGATACACCAGATGGATTTCAAAACAGCTTTCTTGAATGGTGTAGCAGCCACTTGGTTCTGAGACACATGACAGGGAGTCATATATGTGCAGAACTTGGTATGGTAGGATAGACAGCTTTCTATCTAGTTTGGGCTTTACAAAGAATAAAGCAGATTCCAACCTTTACTACAAGGTTGAGGAAGGCAATCCAGTGATACTACTTTTGTATATGGATGACCTTTTTATTACAGGTGAAGATAGATTGATTGCCGACACGCAGCGGAAGCTTGCTACCGAGCTCGAGATGAAGAACTTGGGGATGATGCACTATTTGTTTTTGGCATGGAGGTGTGGCAGAGTGCAGATGGAATCTTCCTTGGACAAGGGAAGTCTGCAGTAGAGATCCTGAAGAGGTTCGGGATGATGGACTGCAAGACTATGGCCACACCTATGGCATCGAACCTGAAGCTTCTGTGTGATGCTCCATCTGATCCGGTTGATGTCACGATGTATCGTCAGATGATTGGGTCCTTGATGTACCTGACAAACACTAGACCGGATATTTGCTTTGCAGTGAACACATTGACCCAGTTCCTGACGGATCCCAGAGGTGTTCACTTGGTTGCTGTAAAGCATATTCTAAGGTACCTGAAGGGTACAGTTGATTATGGGCTCAAGTATGATGCGAATCAAAAGTTTAACCTATAGGGTTATGTTGATTCAGATTGGGCAGGAAGTGCTACAGATAGGAAGAGCACATCTGGGTGCTGCTTCATTATGGGATCAGGTGTGATCTCTTGGTTTAGTAGGAAGTAGTCCTGCGTAGCACTGAGTACAGCCGAAGCAGAGTATGTTGCAGCTTGTTCGGCTAGTTGTGAGGCAGTATGGATTCGGAAGCTACTGTCTGAGTTATTTGATCTACCATTGGATGCTACTGGTATCTTCTGTGATAAACAGAGTTGTGTGAAGTTGTCTGAGAACCCAGTGTTTCACGACAGGTCGAAACACATAGAGATCAAATATCACTATATCAGGGATATGGTGCAGAGAGGAGCAGTGAAGCTCCTGTATATTGTGACGGACGAGCAGATTGCAGATGTATTGACGAAGCCATTAGCCAGAGTGAAGTTCGAGTACTTCAGAGAGAGGCTTGGTGTTCTTCGGATTGATGACACTTCGAGGAAGAAGTGATGGAGACATTTGTTGAAGCCATTCCAAGCATGTTGGAAGGAGGATCCTTCACATGGCTGTGGATGTAAGTGTTGGATGATGAGCATCAGGATGATGTTCTAGTTTCTGCTCTGTATGATCAGTTGGATCATTTATATGTATATGTATGCATCATGTTGGATGCTGGATATGATCAGTTGGATCATTTATATGTATATGTATGCATCATGTTGGATGCTGGATATGATCAGTTGGATCATTTGTATGTATTTTGTATATGCATCATGTTGGATGCTTGGACCATGTATCTGTATATGTATCAGGTAGATACTGTGTATGATCAGGTAGATCATGTGTGTTGATATGTATATCAGGTGGATACATTGTGTGGATCATGTATCCGTGTATGTATCAGGAGGATACATTATATGATCAGGTGGATCATGTATGATGATATGTATCAGGTAGATACTTGGTATGCATCAGGTAGATGCATTGTATGATCAGGGTGATCATGATTGTGAATAACCTGCAATAATTAATTAATGTAAATACACGAGATATCAAAAACAATAGAACTTAGAATCACTTTTATATTGATCACGGGCCACTTCGAGGGGGAAACCTCCTTTGAGCAAGCTCAATACAATTAACTTCACGGTGCCTTCAATGACCTCAACACACACTTATATACTAAGTCCATGCCCAATACTATGAGTCAAAACCATGGGACATATAATACTACGGGACGACTTACAAAACATATGCGTCCAATACTATGGGTCAATACTATGGGCTAATATAAACTACGGATCAACAAATACTACGGGATGACTTACAAAGCATATGAGTCCAACAACAATATACTAACATAGTAAAGAGAAGGGTTGACATAGGTTCCTAACATACCCTCTCCCTTAGAAAAATCTTTGTCCTCAAAGCTTTGGTTGGAGAAATTGCTGTAGAATCTAAAGGAGTGGTTCCTCGGTAGCATCCTCGGGTTGCATTTCGGGCCACTGATGCCTTTGGAGTGTCAAGTAGGATTGCTTGGAAGGCTGTAGATGAAGAAGAACCCTGTCAGCTGCGTGGAAAATGCGCTCAGAACGGTGTTGATCGGCTTGTTGTTTCAGGCAAATTATGGCCATGTGAAGATTGTCCTACAGAATGAGAAGAATCTGATCACGGTTGCGAAGAACCGAGTCAATTTCCTGAATTGGGGAGCTGCTAAGGGTGTATGGAAGAAGAACTGGCGGTGTTTTTCCATAGACTGCTTCATATGGTTTCCTTTGAGATGCGGTATTGTACCACCAAAGCGCTGCTAGGAAATCCATAGAAATAGTTGTCCAAAGCTGTGTAGGGATGGGAAAGGGTTCGAGCAATCCCGAAAGGAGTGTCATTTCACCCTTGTTGACTTGGAAAGTATCATCGCCAGCCACCATCTGTTGAATTGTCATTTTTAGTCCCTGCCAAAAGAATTTACGTTGTTCCCGGTCATACATTTTGCAGAACCCAGAGTGCCCTGTTGATGAAGAAGCATGGAGTTCATAGAAGAGAGAGCCCTGTTGAACATATTGCAACCAATTTAGAACAAGCATAGAAAGAGATGTAAGAGAAATTGGGTCATCAATTGTGCAAGAAAGATCATCTTCCACCATATTGTCCTTACCCTTCTTGTAAGTGATCACATAGGGATAACCCATGAGTTGGATAACCCATTTCAGGTGTGTTGGGGAGGAGACCCATTGTTCCAGAAAATTTTCCAAACTCTGGAGATCAGTCTTGATGCAGAAATAATTCCCTAATAGGTATGGCTTGTTAAAATTTAAGATGCTAAGACAGAAAATAGCAGCATTACATTCCATTTCACAATAATAGCATATACAGGATCACTGAAGAAACAACAAGCACAGCATAAACACAAGAGACAGAGATTTATCCTGGGAAACCCTCATGGGGTAGAAAACCCAGCAAAGCTTCCTCAATATAGATGACCAGCAATATACAAAGATGAAACCCTGAGACATGATCTCCTCCTCCACAATAGCAGACCTCTCCTCCACAAGTGCGTTATCCTTAAGTGAGTGAATGTATATAATGAGGAACACACCTCCTCTATTTATACACTACTCTGATATGTATTTTACACAAGTACATGTAGGCTCGTATTTAACCATTAGGTTAAATACCCCATTATAACTGACTGGGCCGACCCCTCTAGGGTGGTCTAATAACCCTTTGACCCACATAACACATACAGGGCCGACCCCCACTAGGGAAGTCTAATAACCCAAGTTACCACATTCCGACGGAGGAATAAACATCTCCGGATATACAATAAGATCTTCACGGAGGAATGAATCATCTCCGGAATAATAAAGTACAAATATAATATTCTTTGAAGTTACAATATCTCAACACTCCCCCTTAACGAGAAGGATATTATAACAGCATATGCACGAGCAAGGAGTCATCAACATCATACATGATACATCTATAAATCATTGGAAGCTTTCTCAACATCATCAGTAACTCAACCAGTTACTGGAATATCTTCAATACTGGAACATCAACATCTTCAGTACTGAGTCTTTATCTTCTGCAGCACTCAAACAACTACAGCAACATCAATATCTGAATCCTCACGATTGTCAGCATCGCCATCACACGATCATCAGCATCGTCATCACATGATCAACAGCATCGTCATCTCACGATCATCAGCATCGTCATCATACGATCATCAACATCGTCATCTCACGATCATCAACATCGTCATATCATCTCGATCTACAGCATCTGGATCATCTCGATCTATAACATCTGGATCATCTCGATCTACAGCATCTGGATCATCTCATCTACAGCATCTGGATCATCTCGATCTACAGCATCTGGATCATCTCGATCTACAGCATCTGGATCATCACGATCTACAGCATCTGGATCATCTCGATCTACAACATCTGGATCATCTCGATCTACAGCATCTGGATCATCTCGATCTACAGCATCTGGATCATCTCGATCTACAACATAAGTATCCTCAACCATACAAGTACATTAATCAATACATGTATCATCAAAAGTATGTATTCTCACCAATACATCTATCATCAAAACATGTATTCTTACTAATACATATATCATCAAAAGCATGTATTCTCACTAATACATCTATCATCAAAAGCATGTATTCTCACTAATACATCTATCATCAAAAGCATGTATTCTCACTAATACATCTATCATCAAAAGCATGTATTCTCACTAATACATCTATCATCAAAAGCATGTATTCTCACTAATACATCTATCATCAAAAGCATGTATTCTCACTAATACATCTATCAATACAAGTATCCACACTGATACAAGTATACACAACAGCAGCATACCCTGCAACACACATGATCCAATTACGGGATGGTCAATCCGTCTCACTTTAGGACATAGGTCCAAGGATGATACAATCCTGATCCACTTATGGGATGATCAATCCCTCTCAATTTAAGACATCTCTCATGTCTATGGATGATGCAATCCAGATCAACTTACAGGATGATCAATCCTTATCATTTTAAGACACCTCACCATGTCTAAGGATGATGCAATCCCGAATCAACTTACAGGATGATTAGTCCTTATCACTTTAAGACACCTTACCATGTCTAGGGACGATGCAATCCCAATCTACTTACAAGATGATTAGTCCTTATCACTTTAAGACACCTCACCATGTCTAGGGATGATGCAATCCCAATCTACTTACAGGATGATTAGTCCTTATCAGTTTAAGACACCTCACCATGTCTAGGGACGATGCAATCCCAATCTACTTACAGGATGATTAGTCCTTATCACTTTAAGACACCTCACCATGTCTAGGGATGATGCAATCCCGAATCAACTTACAGGATGATTAGTCCTTATCACTTTAAGACACCTTACCATGTCTAGGGACGATGCAATCCCAATCTACTTACAAGATGATTAGTCCTTATCACTTTAAGACACCTCACCATGTCTAGGGATGATGCAATCCCAATCTACTTACAGGATGATTAGTCCTTATCAGTTTAAGACACCTCACCATGTCTAGGGACGATGCAATCCCAATCTGCTTACAGGATGATTAGTCCTTATCAGTTTAAGACACCTCACCATGTCTAGGGACGATGCAATCCCAATCTACTTACAGGATGATTAGTCCTTATCACTTTAAGACACCTCACCATGTCTAGGGATGATGCAATCCTAATCTACTTACAGGATGATTAGTCCTTATCACTTTAAGACACCTCACCATGTCTAGGGACGATGCAATCCCAATCTACTTACAGGATGATTAGTCCTTATCACTTTAAGACACCTCACCATGTCTAGGGACGATGCAATCCCAATCTACTTACAGGATGATTAGTCCTTATCACTTTAAGACAAGTCTCATGTCTAGGGACGATGCAATCCCATCACGTACATTTTGAACCCAGTTCATGGACGATGCAGTCCTCACGTACATTTTGAACCCGGTTCATGGACGATGTAGTCCTCACGTACATTTTGAACCCAGTTCATGGATGATGCAGTCCTCACGTACATTTTGAACCCAGTTCATGGACGATGCAGTCCTCACGTACATTTTGAACCCAGTTCATGGACGATGCAGTCCTCACGTACATTTTGAACCCAGTTCATGGACGATGCAGTCCTCACGTACATTTTGAACCCAGTTCATGGACGATGCAGTCCTCACGTACATTTTGAACCCAGTTCATGGACGATGCAGTCCTCACGTACATTTTGAACCCAGTTCATGGACGATGCAGTCCTCACGTACATTTTGAACCCAGTTCATGGACGATGCAGTCCTCACGTACATTTTGAACTAGTGGTTCCGGGATGATGCAATCCCCATCACTTTATTCTCGAAGACCATACGTCTACGGATCAATTCAGGGACCAAGGTCCGGGGATGATACAATCCCCACTTCTCGGAGACCTTACGTCTACGGCTCTCTTTAGGACTGAAAGTCCAGGGATGATCCAATCCCCTCAACTGTCCACTAAGGACTTCATTCTCGGAGACCTCACGTCTACGGCTCTCTTTAGGACTGAAAGTCCAGGGATGATCCAATCCCTTCAACTGTCCACTAAGGACTTCATTCTCGGAGACCTCACGTCTACGGCTCTCTTTAGGACTGAAAGTCCAGGGATGATCCAATCCCCTTAACTGTCCACTAAGGACTTCATTCTCGGAGACCTTACGTCTACGGCTCTCTTTAGGAATGAAAGTCCAGGGATGATCCAATCCCCTTAACTGTCCACTAAGGACTTCATTCTCGGAGACCTTACGTCTACGGCTCTCTTTAGGACTGAAAGTCCAGGGATGATCCAATCCCTTTTCTTTCTCGGAGACACCTGTCTACGGCTCACTTTAGAACAAGTGTTCAAGGATGATACAATCCCCACATGTATTCTCATCAATATACTATCGATCCTGGGAACCCATACAGAACCTGATTCACACTTCTTCTTTAATTGCACCATTAAGAAAATGGTCTTATCTAGCCACTTGGAGAAAACATCTCATCATGATTCTCTTCCTCTTTCTAAGAGAATCTTCTAGCCACAAGCCTTCTATATTTTGTTTGATTTGTAAATCTTCTTGTTGAACATCCATCACTTGTTCGGTGTTCATTATTCTTCATGATCTTTCCTACAAAACAAAATTAAGTACATGATTAGTAATCCTTCATAATCATGAAATCATGATAACCTATTATGCATACAGATATCATTTATATAGTTATGCAACTATCTTGACCAATACTTTGGCACAACACTTTCCCATATCCTGTATGCATACAGTGGCTATCTAGATGCCTTCCATCTCTACCAGAACATACTATCGAGAGTGTGCACAGCTCTTAGCATGTCAGCAAAGAGGTTTCATTCTAGACAAGCAACAATGGAATGTTTGTCCAACTTACCAATCATATGCATATTAGTAGTATAATGTTCAATGCTCTATGAATGTTTGCACTCAGCATGATATGTTCTAGGAATACAAATATGCATACAAGAAATATCATTTACTATTTCAAATAACAACTCAAATACTTATCTTTTATGTTTGTGTGGTTGCCTCCCGCTTGATCTTCTATATGTCCTTTGAACTTCTATTCATTCTGTACCATTGTGCATGCTCAAGTGTGCACTAGTGTCATCCTCATGATCTCATACACAAACATTCATTCATTAGTATATTCTCAAAACATTCTAATTCTAAATAATCTTGAATATGTATAGTCATGATCATTAGTATTCAGGGTTTCAAGTAAGTCTTCTTTTACTCATGCATATTCTTGTTTGATCATAGTACTCTTCTGGTTAATTAAATCATGCATAAACCCTTGATTACTAACTTTATGAATAAGCATAACCAATCATATCAAGTATACTTATATAAGGGATCCTAACACAAGGTAAGATTCATGGGAAACATAACTGGATTAGTATACCTACTTGGTTATGTACAACATACCTAAACAATCTCTTCAATGATTTAGAGATCCTGAGCTAGAACCTGCATGTCTCATAGGTTAAGCATAATATAACAAAGTCATACATACCTCGTAAGTAGAACAAAGATTATGGATGAGTCTTTGTCTTCATGTTTTCATGGTCATGGAACCTGATTTGTCTTTTGTGATGTACCTGTATCTTGTTAGCAGACAACATCAACCTCACACAACATCATAATGCATTAGTACAATCATAAGTGTCAACACCCTAACCAATGAATATCTTCTATCATGCATTCATAATTTTGTTAAGGTTATACGACAAATCTAAAATCAAAATTGTACTAACTGTAATAACCTGAAGACAAAACATACCATAAACTTAATCATGGACAAATATCGAAACATACCTCAATGAGTCATACCTGTCGAGATCGCTTGTATTCTTCTTATGTAAGCCCTTATCCTCATCTCCCTCTGAGACAGGAACTTCTTCACTTATGCAGGTGACCAATCCATCTTCTTCTAGGATTAACCCAATCCACTTGATTTGCAAGAACTGGACCTTGATGAGCTGATCAAAGTGGTATATTCAGAATTTGAAAACTGCAAAGTTTTACTCCTTAATTTTGCCTTTGAAACTTTCGGATTCACTGGACGTGACCCTGAAATGGGGTTTGATGAAGCCCACTCTTTTGCCCCATCAAAAGGTTTGATCCAAAGCTCTAAGATTCTATTTTTCTGAGGAGCTTCCAGCCGTGGTCACAGATTTCAAAAATTCCCATTTTTACAGAAGCCCTAATTTTCCACTTTTCTGATCAAAGTCCCGAACTAGGGTCTAATCAAGCCCGGCCTTCTGCCCAACCAAAAATTCTGATCTTGGTCTCTAAATTTCTATTTTGATGAGTAGCATCCAGCCGTGGTCTCCGATTACAAAAATTCCAACTTTCTTCAAAGCCCTAAATTCCGGAAGCCATGAATGAAGGTACCAAAAAATAATTCTGTTTTGACAGAAATATGTACCTGATTGTTTCTGGTGTAACTCCGAAATTTTTTATCCACAGGGTCTGAAAACGTTTTCTGAGATAGCCTGACCTGTTAGCTTTCCATCCTGACAGGTCTGACCTCAATTGGATGTTCTGAGAGAGAGTTATGCCAAATGTCGCAACGTGACCTGTTTTGGGAAAATACAGGATAGCGAACTTGTACGGCGTGCCACGTGTCACTGTTTGACCTTCGGCCTCTGAAAAAGTTTTCTGAGATAGCTCGGCCTGTTATATTTCCATCCTGACAGGTCTGACCTCAATTGGATTCTCTGAGAGAGAGTTATGCCAAGTGTCGCAACATGACCTGTTTATGGGATAATACAGGAGAGCGAACTTGTACGGAGTTCCACGTGTCACTGATTCAACTTCGGCCCCTGAAAAAGTTTTCTGAGATAGTACAGTCTGTGTACTACCTGTCACTTTTCACGAAATTTCATTTGGATCTTCCTAGCCCAAGTTATGACCTTTTTCCCAAGGTCACCTGATTTTGACTCAGATCTGGAAGAGGCAGAAACCCTATATTGTACAGATCATAAATCACAAAGTACAACGAATTAGAGGTTGTCCTTTGGACACAAGGTACCTGGATATTTTATCTTCGTCCTGTAACAATTTCAGATCCGAAAACTTCTCCAAAACGGATTTATAGCGAAAGTGCTACGATGACTGGTTTTTGCTATGTAAAACCCTAACCTTCAAATTGTCGTAAGTAAAGCAAGTGTCTTTAGTGCCATACCTTGTCTTCCTTCAGGTTAGCTCTGATACCATGTTAAAATTTAAGATGCTAAGACAGAAAATAGCAGCATTACATTCCATTTCACAATAATAGCATATACAGGATCACTGAAGAAACAACAAGCACAGCATAAACACAAGAGACAGAGATTTATCCTGGGAAACCCTCATGGGGTAGAAAACCCAGCAAAGCTTCCTCAATATAGATGACCAGCAATATACAAAGATGAAACCCTGAGACATGATCTCCTCCTCCACAATAGCAGACCTCTCCTCCACAAGTGCGTTATCCTTAAGTGAGTGAATGTATATAATGAGGAACACACCTCCTCTATTTATACACTACTCTGATATGTATTTTACACAAGTACATGTAGGCTCGTATTTAACCATTAGGTTAAATACCCCATTATAACTGACTGGGCCGACCCCTCTAGGGTGGTCTAATAACCCTTTGACCCACATAACACATACAGGGCCGACCCCCACTAGGGAAGTCTAATAACCCAAGTTACCACATTCCGACGGAGGAATAAACATCTCCGGATATACAATAAGATCTTCACGGAGGAATGAATCATCTCCGGAATAATAAAGTACAAATATAATATTCTTTGAAGTTACAATATCTCAACATGGCTGCCACTTCTGTACTGCATGCAAAATAGCCATCATTTCCTGCTGAAAGGTAGATGTGGCTAAATTCTTACCGGAAAGGTCTCTTGAAGGCAGCAAGCGCATTGGTTCAGCAAAGATACCTGCATATCTATCCAAGGAAGTAGTGGAGACTGTTGATGGGTGCATCTGAATGGAATTGAGCTAAGCGATG
This sequence comes from Larix kaempferi, assembly GCA_027924585.1. Taxonomy (NCBI): domain Eukaryota; kingdom Viridiplantae; phylum Streptophyta; class Pinopsida; order Pinales; family Pinaceae; genus Larix; species Larix kaempferi. Next base: position 21,196,547 of record BSBM01000445.1, read on the forward strand.
ACACCATGTGAATTCTTCTTAGGGATTTTTTCCAGGCAATGTGAACTGATGATGCAGAGAGACCCTGGTTGTAAGCCCATAAATTTGTGTTGTGCCCCATTGACTTTAAATTGCATCCAAAGTTCAGCAAAATCCCATAAGATGGGGCCAAGTGTGCGTAACCATTGAACGCCCAAAACTACATCACATCTGCCTAAGGACAAGGCAAACATGTCAGAGCGTAGGTTATAATCTTCCATAGAGATACGCACATTGTGACACTTCCCCTTGCAAGGTAAGGTGCCCCCATTGGAAACCATGACTTCAAAGTTGGAGCAAGGATGGACAAAACAATCAGCCTGTTTGACAATCCGAGGGTCAATGAAGTTATGAGTGCTACCAGAATCAATGAGTATGGTAAGAGGGAGATTCTTGAATTATCCCTTGACCCGCATTGTTTGTGGGGTGGTGACACCGGTTACAGCATGGAGAGAGATCTCGGGTGGGTTGTCCTGAGATGGGGTGTCAACACGCGGGTGTTGAATGTCGGCCTGATCATCTACTGTATCTGTAACTTCTTCACCAAGTTCTAAGGCAGGCGGAGAATCCACATCCAAGAGATAGAGCTTTTGTTGAACACATCTATGTCCCCGAGTGAATTTCTCATCACAATTATAGCAAAGCCCTTTTTCTCAGCATGCCTGCATTTCTATTTCAGACAAATGCTTGATAGGAGTTGGTTGAGGAGAAGGCGTGATGGGAGGTCGTTGGGAACCCATATTTCTGAAGGGAACAAAGGTGGGTTTGGAGCGTTGTTGAGCTGCGATCTTGTCCTCGGCCAGCTTATCCAACCCTAGGACTTCCATCATTGTGTTGGGAAAAAACATTTTGACCTATGAGCAGATTTTATCCTTGAGACCACTGATAAAACAACTCTTGTAGAATTCATCAGACAATCCTTCTGTGTGATTGGCCAATTTCTCAAATTATGTCTGATACTCTCTCATTGTGCTAATTTGGTGAATTTTAGTGAGTGCTCCTGTGAAATCATCAAAAGCACTAGCACCAAATCGTGGCAAAATGAGTCGGCAAAAATTTGTCCAGTTTGGCTCAGGATGAGCTTTGATGTACCAACGGTACCATTGAAGGGCTTCCTGTTCCAAATGAAAGGATGCAAGTGGAACTTTCTGGGCATCAGAAATATTATGCAGACTGAAATATTTTTCTACTCGATATATCCATCCAGTCGAATCAGTACCATTGAAGCAAGGAAAATCAAGCTTCGGCCCACGAAAATTACGGGAAGAAGAGAACCCGGTGGCTGCAAAAGATTCTGGCTGTCTAGTATTGTTCATGGCTGAATGCTGAAGATGGAGGCTGAGAAATTTTTCATCCAGATCTTGGAGTTTGGTTTGGATGGCTGCAAGTGCTTCCTCCATGGTGTGTTCTCCTGCACGGGTGACGACCATAACCAGGTTTTTTTTTTTTTTTTTGGTGGAATGGGTAGAAAAACACAAACAGAAGCTGATTTAGTAAAGGGAAATTTGGATTGGGGAAACAATCTGATGGGTAATTGGGGTTTGACTAGATTTTGGACACTGTCGAAAGGACAAGAAAGCAAAAAGGGGGATTTTAGAAGCGGGGTGATAGAATGAGAAAATTTGGCAGAGAGGGACAAAGAAGCAGAATTCAGAAAGGAACTCTGTGGTAAAATTTGAAGGTGATTGGGTGAAATCTGAGGAAGTTATGGCAAACCCTAAAAATAGACAAATGTGAGATTTCGGGCTTTGGGAAGGGGAATTGGGGATAGGGTCCTCAGGAATGAAAGATGCAAAATGGAATGACAGGGGTTTCTCGAAAATTTCAAGGGAAACAGAGTGAAAACAAGGGAGATATGGAGAAAAACTGAATTTTATACTCTTCTTTTTCTTTTTTTTTTCTTTTTTTTTTTAAGAAATGGATTGGCAACAACGGCGCAGAAGGGATCCGCAACAGATGGATCTGCAACAGCGCGGAAGGGATCGAAAATGGTTGGATCTGAAACGGCGACTGGATCTGGAACGACTTTCAGAATAGATCTGAAACGGCTGGATCTGGAGCGGAAGTGATCGGCAACAGTTCAACTGAAAATAGATATGGACCCTAGGTATGTGCGGCTTCCTAACAGTTCAGGGGTTTCACTCGGCCACCAATGTTGTCTGACGGCTTGCGTATTGGGGCAGTACCCCTCACTCCACGGCTTAGGTAAAATTGATAACCGCTTTGCCACAAACGACAGCTCTTGGTTTACCTCACGGGTGGGAACTAGTCAATCAAGTAGGGGTCGTTGCCCTTTTCGCTGGCAGGTCCTCTCAATGGGCCAACTACTTCGAGGTTCCTGTGGTACTCCTCACAATGAGTTTTAGGGCTTATGCCCAAGTACTTCCCACATTTAAGCGAATAGGGATTATTCCCAAATCCGAACCTGCAATAAATGCGAAAAAAAAATTTGGCAGAAATTTCACCCAGCGAGCCAAAGAAAGTGCTCTGATACCAGATGTGAAGAACCTGCGATAATTAATTAATGCAAATACACGAGATATAAAAAACAATAGAACTTAGAATCACTTTTATATTGATCACGGGCCACTTCGAGGGGGCAACCTCCTTTGAGCAAACTCAATACAATAAACTTCACAGTGCCTTCAATGACCTCAACACACACTTATATACTAAGTCTATGCCCAATACTATGAGTCAAAACCATGGGACATATAATACTACGGGATGACTTACAAAGAATATGCGTCCAATACTATGGGTCAATACTATGGGCTAATATAAACTACGGATCAACAAATACTACGGGACGACTTACAAAGCATATGCGTCCAACAACAATATACTAACATAGTAAAGAGAAGGGTTGACATAGGTTCCTAACAATGATGTCGAGCTTCGGGATGTTGCTCCAGATGATATGTACCAGGATGGTACAGTGATGATGATCAGGATAATCATATGTATCAGGTGGATACATTACATAATCAGTTGGATTATGTGTGATGAGTTTCGAAGACACAGATGCACAGAGCCTTTCCGACATGGTGGTAGATGTGTTCTCCCATGTCCGTTGATGTAAGTGCAGAGCCTTTCCGACATGGTGGTAGATGTGTTCTCCCATGTACATTGATGTAAGTGCAGAGCCTTTTCGACATGGTGGTAGATGTGTTCTCCCATGTGCATTGATGTAAGTGCAGATCCTTTCCGACATGGTGGTAGATGTGTTCTCCCATGTGCGTTGATGTAAGTGCAGAGCCTTTCCGACATGGTGGCAGATGTGTTCTCCCATGGTCGTTGATGTAAGTGCTGTGAGCCTTTCACAGATGGTGGTAGGTTGGTCCTCCCATGCCGGTGAGTGTAAGTGTTGTGTGTGTGCATCTGGGTTGTGCTTTGTGATACTCTGTGGCCGTGGACAGGTTGTGCAGTAGCATGTAAAAGATCCTAGGAGATCCAATAGGTTGAGTTGTGTGCTCATAATTAGTCCTGGGATGCTCTTTCGAGGTTTTGTTGACTCACATAATAAGTCCTGAGGAATCCACAGTATGGCCAGTGATGAGGAAGACCTGCAGGTGGTGGGCCTACATCCAGTATGAAAAAGGACTGGCTCTGTAGAACTTCCTATGACAAGTAGATTCAGATATTGATTGAGATAGCAACAGCAGTGATGATGACGATTATCCAATGACGATGATCCAGAGAAGAAGACTTGTGCTAGAAGACCTGTGTCGAGAAATACCTTCCTAGTTAAGAGGGAGTGTTGATGAATATGTAACTTCGGAATGTATTTCATATATATATTTATTGTACCCTTATAGAGATGTGTTATTCCTCTATAAGGAAGTGTCATCATTTGTATTGACAAGTGTCGCAAGTGTGTTAACTTGCCGATGGGTTATTAGACCACCTTGATGGGGTCGGCCCTATATGAGTCATGTGGGTAAAAGGGTTATTAGACCACCAAGTGTGGAGTCAGCCCAGATTAAGTTAACCATGGGTTAATCTAGACATGTAGGCCCCATTAGTTTATTGGGCAGGATAGGACAAGTATAAATAGAGATCGAGAGATCTCTATTTGATCATTCATTTTACACACTTCTCTCATTCATAAATTGGTGCACTTGTGAGGAGGAGGCTCTGCTGCTAGGAGAAGACTATCTCTTGTATTCTGGTTGAATCATTGCTCTATCTATATCTGAGGAAGTTATTGGGGTTTTTCACCTTTATGGTTTTCCCCAAGTAAACTCTGTGTCTCTTATGTGCTTGCATTATTGTGTCCATGATTGATATGATGTAGATTTGTTGTACATGTTGTTCTCTCAGTTAAGATCCTAGATCAAATTGAAGTAAATTCTGAAAATTTAACAAGAGGAAGGTACTCATCAAGTAGCTCATAAAGTAGTCTTGAAAGATCCCCAGTTAGATACATGAAGAGGAGGAATGAATTAGTGGGTGAACTAAGAAGAATCAAGCCTCCAACCTTTGATGGAGAAGCAAAACAAGGAGAGGAAGTAGAAGCTTGGTTATTGGGACTGAGGAACTTTTTCCAATTGCATCAATACTCACCAAACATGGAAGCAAGCGTATCTATATACCAATTGCAAGGTAAGGCCTCTATTTGGTGGGATCAGTTGGTCAAGCTGAAGGACATCAATGAAGAAAGAATCTCCTGGAGGAAATTAAAATAGTACTTCCATAAGGAGTATCTCTTAGAATTTTGCTATGACAAGAAGATGGAAGATTTCTTTGAACTCAAGCTAGGAAGCATGACCATGGAAGCTTACGATAAGAGGTTCTTAGAACTTCTGAAATATGCATTTTTTTGAAGGATGAAAAAGTGAAGATTTAGATGTTTCTCAGTGGTATACCATATTTCTATAGAGATAAGATTCAATATGACATACTGAGGAGCCTTAACGAAGTTGTTTGGAAGGCCAAACGCTTGTATGATCAAAATAAGAAAAAAACTCCACATCAGAAATACTTGAAGGATACAAGAAGGAGAATAAGAAGAAAAGATTTTGGCCTCCAAAAAATAATTAGGAAGAAAAACAAAAAAAAAGTAGAGCAAGAAGAGATGAAGGATCAAGACCGCCTATCAAATGTTGGAAATGTAAACATAACCACTACTACAAGAATTGGCTTTAGAGGGGAATCAATGTAGAAAGGATCAACACCATTCAAGAAGCCCCAAATGTTGGAGATATTGTTTAGCTTCTAGTTGTTATGTTCCTTTTTATTTTCTTAGTTATATTTGAACTGTTGTGTCTGAGTTTGCTTTTCCTATTTGCATTAAAGTGTTCATGTGATCCTTGTCAAAAAGTATCTTTGTGGTCTTTGTATCCTTGTGATCTTTGTTAGGAAGTAACCTTCTGATCATTGTTGGGAATTTATTCTTATGATCTGAGTATCCTTATGTTCTTTGTTAGGAATATCTGTGTGATATTTGTGATTTGAATGTCGTTATGACCTTGTTGAAAGTATCTCTGTATATATATATATATATATGGTTGAAAGAGTAACTTGTGGTATTTTATCGTATTAGAAGTATATTAGTAATATTTTTTCATGCTTTCCATGTAACTTAGAGTATGTACATAATACATGATTGAAATTGAATCTGAAACGGATCAAAATGTAATGTCCCCATTCAAATAAATCTCAAAAGAGAAAATTCCACCAATCTACTAGTTTCCTAGGTTGGGGTGGAAACATTAGATTTGGAATAAGGAGACTATAAAACCCCAAATGGATTATCTTGTCATAAATATATTAAAAGGGGTTAAATGAATATTTGTAATAGTAAAATAAGGTGGCACTTGGTCATGGAGACACATTGGTGGTGTAGGACCCAGACAAAGCTAGATTCCTCATGCCACATGGCATCCTATTCTCACCCATTCAAATCCAAGGTGGAGTCTAATGTTTTTGGGGAGTTGGAAGGTCAATATAATTGGCATGACTCAATGAAGTTTGAATTGGAGTGGAAGAGGAAGAGGCATTTGAGAGATATTGAGACACTTGGGCTAGATTCCCTAGCTTCTATGACAACAATGGTGAAGATGCTATGACACTTATGACACAAATCAGACCTGATTGCTGACATATGACATATATGACATGTGAGGATAAAAATAGCCTCCAATAGGGTGCATAAGTAATTTAGGGCATCCAAAGATTCATCCATTCAAATTGAGTGAAGGAGGAGGCTAGGAATGGAGGGACAAGTGGCACACATTGGAATCTATTCCCTATTTGAGTTGGCATGAAGCTCATGGATGGAATTCGAGATAAGGAGGTATTTGGAATTTTATAAAAGTCAAGAACAAATAAGGAGAGTGGCTTTTTATCATTTCTCATTTTGCATATTGGAGAGCATATCTTGTCCATGGGGAGTGTTTACTCTACTTGCCTTAGTACCAATTTTGAGGGTGAAAGATTCACATCCTAATTGGAAATTGGAGAGGCCATTTAGACCTTTCATTTGTAGCTACAATGGAGTCATTTGTTGCAGGTTGAAGCTACAAGGATGCTCATGACATTCTCTTCTTCAACTTGTTTCCACACCTTTCTCACTTTTCTCTTCATAATTTGGTCCTTGGAGGAAGGGCGCACTTGGTGAGATGTTGATATATTTTGGGGAGATATTGTGGCCCAATTTATTTGTAATATGATTTATTTACTCTGTATTTTCTGCTCAGAATATCCTCAGGTCTAAATACCAAGTGAAACTATGCCAAAATACCAAACAATGTATAAATGGTGCCATTTTCCTCATATCTTGTTATGAAAGCTTGAAGTTGCTTTATTTCGACTTGTATCATTTCATATATGTGAATTTTATGATGTATGGAGATTAATTAATGACCTGAAGAATTTTCATATACATTACATAAGCATTTGGAACATAAATCTCGAATTTCATAGAAAGTGGTGAAGTTTCCTATCATTCCCCCCTAGGTGAAGACATGTCCACAAACCTATGATTTATGCGAGTTGCGACAGCCTTTAGGAACTGATTAATGATGCATTTGGTATTCTATTGAATTAATTTAAATATTCCATGTCTCATTTCTTAAAGTGGGGAGGTTCGTACTTCATTTGGAGAGCCATTTTTGTCTCCTACCCTTGGGGATTTGAACCTCGAATTTACTAGTAAATTTTCTTACTTTCTCCTGAATGTAAATGAATGTTGAAGAAGTATTTTGAGAGTGTCAAAGCATATATATACCTCATTTTTATGTCTTAATACCTTTAAAACACATTCATACCCAATTTGGAAGCATTTGAAGCCATTTGGAAGCATTGGAGTCATTACTAGTCTAATGGTCGAATTGGCCAAAAATTGTCATTTTTCCAATTTTTCCAAAATTTATAAAAAGGGACACTACAAGTGGTATCAGAGCATGGTCCTTTCACCTATGAATTAATATCATACATTTAAGAACAACTTGCATCCATGTCTTACTATTATGATGAATCCTATGAGTACAATGCTTATGAGCAATATGAAAAAGATTGTGAATGGTATGAGGAAGAGGTGCCAACATGCAGCACTTCTTACAATTTTATAAGGAGTGAGGGTTATTATTATGACTTTGAATATGATGAATATGAGTGTGTAAAACTACCAAAGGATAATTCTATGAATGAATTACAAATATTGAGAGCAACATGTAAAACCTTGCCCCAACAATATCAGGCTTATCTTGATGTGTACAAGGGAGATACACAAAAAGGCCATTCCTTGTGAAGAATTTTCTAATTGTGTGTTTGAAAATAGGACCAAAAATGAATGTGTGGAGTTAGTGAATAAAGGTCAATTCCTTTCTTGCAAAATGTTGATGTATATGTAACTTCGGAATGTATTTCACATATATGTATATTGTATTCCTATAGAGATGTTATTATTCCTCTATACGGAAGTGGTTGTATTCCTATAGAGATGTTATTATTACTCTATACGGAAGTGTCGTCATTTATATTGTAAGTGTCTTAACTTACACTTGATGGGTTATTAGACCACCTTGTTGGGGTCGGCCCTATATAAGTCATGTGGGTCAAAGTGTTATTAGACCACCCTACTGGGGGTCGGCCCTGTTAGCATTATGTTATGTGGTTAAGTTGAGGCCGACCTAGTAAAGGTTATTAAGCAATTCAAGTCAAGTATAAATAGAGTGCGGGAGGCACTCTATTTGATCATTCACTTCTCTCACACACACTCATTGGAGAGTGGTGCACTAGTGGAGGAGGAGAAGCTACTGCTAGGAGGACTATCTCTTGTATATGGGTTGTATCATTGCTCTATCTATCTCTGAAGAAGTTGCGGGGTTTTTCACCTTCTTGGTTTTCCCCGGTGAAACTCTGTGTCTCTTGTGTGCTTGCATTATTGTGTTCATGATTGATATGCTGTAGATATGATGTACATGTTATTTTCTTAGTTAAGATCCTAGATCAAATTGAAATTTATGAAAAACTAACACAGATTCTATTAAAATGAATGAAATAGAACAAATTGTAAAATAAAAGAAGCTAGAATGGTGGTAGCTATATCTCTGAGAAGAGATGTGGCGGCTACGCTCATTTGTGACAAGATGAATACAAGAAGAACCCGAAAGATCCTATTTATCATAAGCATGAGGGAAAGAACCCTAAACATCCAAAAACCCAACCCTAGAAGATGAACCGTCATAAAGTTTGCGTCCCCAAGCCGGTTAGTTGAACAGTCAGTTTCCCAGGGTCATAACTTTTGCATACGATCTTCATTTAGGGCGCTCGATAGCTCATTGGAAAGGTCTATCATAATTATACAACTTTCGACTTAGGGCCAATGATTTTAAACTCCCCCCCCCCGCCCCGAATCTCCAAAAAATGTCATTTAGGGCATCAAAACAACCTCGAAAGTTTGGGACCCGAAAAAATATAGAAAAATTATTAGAAAAATGCCAAAATGGAAAACTATTTTGAGCCAGTGGAATAGGTGGGTGGCTACCTATATCCACTTGGATCATTGATTGATCCCCTTTGGTGGTTTTGTAACTCATTTTTGAAGGTTACACTTGGTTTTTTAACCCAAGTTGCACAAGTGTGCCCTCACTGGTTTTTTTAGCCTTGGTTTGTGTAACCCCTCCTTTCCTAGTTTGGGAAGATGGTTTGGCTTGTGTAAATCCTCACCTCACTATTTTGAATTCCTCTACATGGATGAAGTGTCTACACTTGAATTTGAGTTGGGTGGAGTGAATTGGAGCCACTCTCCTGGAAATTTGAATTACTAGGGTTGGATTCGAGTTAGTCTCTTGTGGTTGAGGAATCTTGCTTGGAAATTGGTGTTTTCTCCTTGATTTTGAGATGATCTTGATGGTAGCTTGAAATATGATTATACATATGTTAATTTATATAGCTTACTCTACAAGTGCATCTTCCATATCTTTCCAAATCTATTATATGATTTTACAAAAGAAAATACTGAGTATTGACTCATAGGAAATGGGTTTTTCTACTTGAAAACTAGATTAAATGGATGGTACGTTTTTATGTAGATTTGATTATATGAAGTTGTATGGTTGTGTATGAAATTTCTAGTGAATCCTTGGTGGCTGTAGAGTTCCCTATATAGCTGGTATTCTTTCTATTTGGGACTCTCAGTTGGTTTTGCAAGGATTTGGATACTTGCCGGATGATCCAGTAGTGATTTCAACAACAATTGGTAGATAGGATATTTTGTATGAATTAATGGTTGTATATGGTAGATATATACCTATAATTTTGTATTATTGAATGGTTGTAGGTTTTAGATTCATATTTGATCCGATGAGCAATGCAAAAATATTAATGAAGATGTCTTAGATTGAAATTACGGATGTGTAGTAATTACATAGTTTTACGGTGAAAAGTTCTGGTTGTAATTGTTTGCAAAGAATTCCATAAATTTGATCATATATTATTATTTGGATTATTATGTTCACTCTTAATGTTTTAATAATTTCAAGGTCCAATTTTAATAAGCTTGTAAATTTGGTTTCTTTTTCATGCTTGCACGGTCTTGCATCTGCATGAGCTTTTGGGGAGTTTTATAAAAAAAAATAAGGTGTCACAATTTATTTTAATGATTGAATGTAGTTTTAAATTGTCTTGATAGTATGTTGGTATAACCTTTGGTTTCCCTATTGCACTGTAAAATACATTTATTTATCCTTCCTTTGGGTTTACATGTGCCCATGACCTTGGTTTCGAGGCCGGGTACAATACAAGTGGTATCATAGCCTAAGTTCCATTGTTACTGTTGTTGGGCCTTCTACAGAGTCATAAATATTTTGTATATGTGAATTTGAAATTTATATATGTGATTTGTGAAAGAATTTCAACCTCTCTTATTTTAATGGAAGAATCAAAAGCCTCACTTCAAATATAAATTTGTTGTGGGAGAATCCATGAAGATGGGTGTCTATTTTGGGGGGTCTTATGAGAAAATAAATCTACATTTTTCATATTTTTCAACTTTGGGTGAACAAAAGTGATATTTTTGTTTAGAATTTCACTTTTTAGTAAAAAGAAAGCTTGTAGAGAATTATGTTATTTTTTTATTCATAATTTTTTCAAATTTTTTTATTGAGATTTGATATGTCAATTTGAAAAATGTTTGACAGTATGTTCTTATAAAATGAAAGGACTAAAAAATAGTCATGTTTTGTGACGGGCTAAAATCATTGTTAAACTTATGTTTTGAAGAAAAAAAAATATGCTACGACAATCTACACACAATGTGCTACTGCATGACTATAAGTTTGTACCCAATGGATCTATATATTAATTATTATATTTTTTTGAATTCAATCAATGGGGAAAGCTTGTCGATTTTCAACATGTTTTTTGTGACGGGGCATTTCTCTCAATTTAATATAAAACTAAAAAATCTAAGAATACCCTTTTGAAGTAGACACTCCAATTAACTGCACCATATTTTTTTCAATTTTTTGGGTGCTGTATTTTTAAAGTTATGGATTTTTCATTTCACCGCATTTTAAAAGAGATGAAACCAAACTGGACACATACTAACAAAAAAGAATAATTAAAATTATCAGATCTCACCTAAACACAACAAAATATATACCTACGGAAAGTAGATTCAATGATAAAACTAATGGTATTAAGTCCAACAGTTGGTTTGTAGTGTAGGAGACTGTTTTTACCTTCTGAAAATGAAGAAACCTAAAAAATGTGAAGAACTGTGAAGTTTTCAGGTCTCAGATAGTATTCAGCCGAATAATTATTCGATCGAATACTTATTTTCCGTTACCGAACCGTTAAAAATGACAACGATTGTTCGGAACGAATAACAAAATGCAAAAACAAATTCGTCGGCTGAAAAAAAAAAAAAAAAAAAAAAAAAAAAAAAAAAAAAAAAAAAAAAAAAAAAAAAAAAAAAAAGAAAAAAAAAAGATATTAGATTATTTATAATTGTATAAATAAAACTAAATCGAGTCATTATTTCGCATCTTTTGTTTTCGTAGAAGTTTTTATAAAATATTTTTGAAGGGGTTTTTCAAGGAGTGCAAAAGGAGTTTTTTTCCAAAGTATTTTTCCTTCTTATTTCTTTCCAATGGGTACATTCAAAGAGTTTTTTTCAAGGTATTTTTGCAAAGGAGTTTTTTTCCAAGGTATTTTTGGAAATGAGTTTTTATTCCAAGGTATTTTTCCTTCTTATTTCTTTCCAATGGATTTTTTTAAAGAGTTTTTTTTCCAAATTATTTTTGCAAAAGAGTTTTTTTTCCAATGTATTTTTCTAAGTGGTTTTTTCAAAGAAGTTTGTTTTCCAAGGTATTTTTTCCAAGGGGTTTTTACAAAGAAGATTTCTTTACAAAGTGTTCTTCTTTCTTTTCAAGGGATTTTTTCAAAGGAGATTTATTGCCAAGGAGTTTTTATTTCTTTCCAAATATTTTTTCTTCAAAGGAGATTTTTTCTTCAAAAGAATTTATTTTTCCAAGGTATTTTTCCTTCTTATTTCTTTCCAAATGATACATTCAATGAGTTGTTTTTCCAAGATATTTTTGCAAATGAGTTTTTTTTCCAATGTATTTTTGGAAATGAGTTTTTATTCTAATGTATTTTCCTTCTTATTTCTTTCCAAGGGGTTTTTTCAAAGAATTTGTTTTCCAAGTTATTTTTGCAAATGAGTTTTTTTTCCAAAGTATTTTTCCAAGTGGTTTTTTCAAAGAAGTTTTTTTCCCAATGTATTTTTTCAAAGGGGTTTTTACAAAGAAGATTTCTTTACAAAGTGTTCTTCTTTCTTTTCAAGGGATTTTTTCAAAGGAGATTTATTGCCAAGGAGTTTTTATTTCTTTCCAAAGATTTTTTCTTCAAAGGAGATTTCTTTCTAAGGAGTTTTTTATTTCTTTTTAAAGAGATTTCTTATTTTTTTTCAAGGGGTTTTTTCAAAGGAAATTTCTGTCCAAGGAGTTTTTCTTCAAAAGACTCTTACAAGATTTTGATAACGTGAAGTAAATTTTAGTTCATGTTTTTATAAATTTTGTAATTGTTTTTTATTTTTTTACTATAAAGTGGTGATTCTTTAATTTATCCTCTATAGATTAAACAATCATGGGCAATAAGAGAAACCGACAAAGCAAAAGTGATCGTAAATGTCATGATGATGCTCATAAGGAAAAACAAAAACTCAGATATCATGCCAAAAAAGCAAGGGTTGCAGAAATAGAAGAGACAATTATTGAAGATATAAATACAAATTTACATGACAATGTTGATGAAATAAAAATTGAAAATAGAGTACAAAAAGAACAAATTGAAGTTGAAGAGACCATTGTTGAAGATGTAAATAGTGATTTACATGCTAATGTTGATGAAGTCAATATTGAAGATCAAGTTCAAGATCCAGAAATTGGACCTCGTATGTATATATCATGTATTTTCCAAATTCATTTTTTATAATGAATTGTATTTTTGGATATATGTTAAATTAAATTTAACTTGATGTATAGGTACTTTCACCATTGATGATGAAATGTTAGAAGACATTGATTGCGATAAATATAGAGAAAAAATATCCATACATGTTGCACAATATCGTGCTATGCAAATTTATGATGATATTCTCAAAGACTATTCAATAGCAAGACAAGTGCAAATTTTGAGATGTTTATTAGTGTCCAAGAAGTTAAAAGGTGTTACGACATTATTGGGTATTCACAAGACGACAAAAGAGTCGAAATTGAAACATAATGTCGTAGAAAATATAAGTGATGCAATAAAAAATTTTGGAAAATCCAGGAAGAAAGGTACCAAAGCTGCACGTAGAGAAATTTAGATAACAATTATTTCAGCTAGTACTACACAAAATTGTTTGACAACACAACTAGCAAAAACAATAGGAAACTCAAGAAAGACATTACACAAACATAGCAAATTTAGAATGCAAATAGATGAAAATGATGAACTTGCTTGTTGGGCAATTATTTGTAGACATCCTTACAAAAATAGAATGGGAGAAGGTGTTAAAGATATTGTACATAAATATTGGTTGGCACATGCTCGAGTTTCACCAAATTCAAGGGATGTTATAAGACAAAGGGTATCACGAAATGTATATGAAAGCCGTCCAAAACATATAATGGAGATGACTCAAATGCAATTGTTCAATAAATTCAAGGAGGATCATCGTGGAATTAATATGTCAATCACTACAATTGCGCAACAAAAACCATGGTATGTTAGACCTATTACTATATGTGACACATGTTGTTGTCGTTATCATGTGCAATTTGAATTATATTATGACGCGTTTCTTGAATTTGGTAAAATGTTTTGGACAAATTCACCACCTCCGCCCATAATACGTGATGCAGGAGCATCGACCTAAGTCTCATTTTCTGTTGTAACAGCTTACGTTGCTTTGTAATAGTTCTAGAATGCTTAGGTTAGTTGTAATTTGTTGTTATTTGAGATTGTTTGTAATAATGGAGAATTGCCACACATATCCTCGAATTTTACATGAGGATGTCGTAGAATAGGGTTTGTTAATTCTTTCCAGATTTGGGAGCTTCGATCCTATTTGTTCGGATCTGGCAGGCTCGTAGGTGTTATTTAATCTTTGGTTGTGTTAGATTGAGGCGTTGTTGATGAAACAAAGGATTTGTTTGATGCATTGTCGATGTAATGGAGAACAGGGTTTCTGAACTCTGCATTTGATTCATGCGTCGTTTCCTTTCTTTCAATAACCAGAAATGTGTGATTGTTTGTCAATGCAATCAAGTAATTCAATTATGTATCAATTTAGATCTGTATTGTAGAATCCGCATTCAAACCCGAGAGTGAATCGATCGATCCTCTAATCGATTTAAGAAGTTACAGATAGGAAAGTTCGTAGAATAGCGATCGGATGGTCAAGATCAAGTCGGGGGAAGAAGATCTATGGTTCCGTAGTGTTTCCGAAACCTAAAGGTTGAAGCGGAGATCGGATGGTTAGGAACGATCCCGAAACAGATCGATGGTTCCAAAGTGTTTCCGAAATCCGAAAAGTGAAGCTTCGGAAAGCGGATTGCGGGAGAAATTTCTTGGACGCCAGAAGTTGAGGCCGAAAATCGAACCCTAAAGCTTCAGAAAGACGACGTCGGGAGGACATTTGCGGATCGATGTTGTAAATATTGGCAAACTACACGACCGAAACCCGAAACCCGAAAGTGCAGGATCGGTGCGCCGGGAATAGAGCGTCGGGAACTCTGTTTCGGAAAGGAAATTTCGGGTCTAGTCTTTTCAGGAGCAGTTTGGCGGAAAGCCTTCCCGAGACAGCAGAATTTGGCGGAATTGTCAAATTTAGAGGGCTATCATCCTTAGAACCCTACTAAGATCTTGGAGAGCGAATTTGGACTAGTTTTCTGGTTCAGATTTGCATCAATACGTGAATTCATATCTCAAATCCTATGTGAGAGAGATCACGATGAAGTATTTTATAATAAAAAATGTGTCAATGGAAAATATTGTCACCGTTGTGGAAATCTAGTTTTATTCTGCAATAAATATCCTATTGATAATGATCAGTCGCTGTCAATTGCAACCGTTGATTGGAGAAGATACGAATACAGCAATTATGCTACAAGTTCTAGTGATGCACATTCCAAACAAATTGACTTGCAAGAAGATAAACTACGTGTGATAGATTTTCTGAAAAAAATTAAAAGTGAAATTTATAAATACACCAAGCATTCACATAGAGCACGATGGCAAGACCTTAAATCAAGCAATCTCGTGAAATTTTTCCACCCGGAACAATTTTGTCTGTGGTTTATTTTGCAAAAAACTACACATTTGCTGCACAAAAAGAGATACAAAGTGAAACTATCATTCTGACCAAGTTTCAATATTTGTCCATGTTCTATATAGACATTATCAACAAGATGTTGATGGCATTGAAAGCACGTGTGACAATCAAGATGTTATTAAAGAATATCACTTTTATATCAGCGATGATCGTACACACGATACACATTTTGTTTAGCATTGTACATTGAAAATATTTTCTATGATTCACTAAAAAGACGTGAAGTTAAATTCAATGAACTTTGGATATGGTCGGATGGATGTGCGGGAAAATTTAAATCTTCACGATCATTTTTTGGTTATGTCGACTTCATAAAGCATCGAAGATTAAACATCGTTGGAATTTCTTTGAAACTGGACATGGAAAAGGTGAACATGATGGTGCAAGAGCATGCGTAAAAAGAGCACTTCGAAGATGGAAAATGAACCATTCTTCTGTGTGATTCCATTCAACTGCAAAGGTTGTCCAATGGTGTAAATTACATATAAGCCATTTTTATAATCAACAATCAAAAGATGTGCACAGGTATGTACACGATTTTTTTAATTTATATTAATTGTCAATTTAAAAAAATGTTATTTGCAAGTCTATCATTTAAGTATATGTACACTAACATTAAAAGTTGTCATTTGTGATTTATCATATATTGTGTAGGTTCTTTTGTCTTATTGGAATCCAAGATATAGATAGATCAATCCCATATGAGGCTAGCACCATACATGGGACTAGAGATTTACACTCTATTCAAACAAAATCCTTCCAAAACGTGTTTGCGTTTGACAGTAGAAACCAATCATGCTTTTGTCATATTTGCACTGAAAATGTTGAATCTACAGAAGTTTGTGAAAACATAACGAACAACTACGTAAAACATTGGAAATACATAGATATTAATCCAAAGGGAAAAATGCCACTTGCAAGCTTAGAAGAATTAGAATCATAAGAAATAGAAATATCATCTGATGGCCATAGAATTTCAGATCTTGTTAGAGAAGGTAATGAACTTACAACTTCTTTGTTGATTGTTCATTGTTTTCCACCACCTTATGTGTATAGTCAATTTAATTGATTTAAAAACCTTGACTTCAATTGTGATTTGCAAAGGAGATGTTTTCGTTGTGATTGCACCTTTAGACAACAAAGAAAAGGTGAAATATTATTTGATGCGATGCACTGAAGGAAAGATGAAGTTATTGGAGGAATACGATGAACAAGGATTTACATACGAGAGAGGATCCATCATTTTAAAAGGTTATTTTTTTCAGCAAACCCGTATGACTGAAAATTATGTCTACTTTTGGGATTATGAACCTGATGTTATATGTTGTCAATATAGTCATTTAGTATTTGCATCTCAAATAAAATTGGAACAAGTTCCATCGAAAAAAAAGTCAAAAGCTAAAAAATGGAAATTGTCCGAGTATGACCATGAACGAATAATTGAGGACGGCATTCCATTGCGGTGTTTTTAACTATATCGGAAATGAATTGATCAATGTTTTTGTGCATGTTTTTTTTTTTTTTCAATGTGGTTCACATACCGGTTGACCGGCATCGCTACGTCCACGGAATAATTTCTGGCGGGCCCACCTGAAGGAGCCATCACACCCTCGGCACATTTTGCGTACCTAACCCCAAGAGTGTCGAGGAGAATGGATCCCACGACCTCACATGCTGGGAGGCCTAACTACGGGTGCTCGACCGATTGAGCTAACTCTTGGGGCTATTGTGCATGTTAAATGTTGTGTAAAATATATTTTTATATTTAGAACTATGACTATGATCTTGAATGGGAACTAGAATAAGAGTTTAAATGATTGTATTTTGGCATGTTGAAATCAATTCGATAATTATTTGGTAATGAAAACTTTAATAAAAAGTTGGAAAAAGTTGTTATATTTCAGCTATGGAATGTTGAATGCAAATGTAATTTTACAAGTATTAAATTAAGCTAATTGAGTCCATTATACTGAGGGCTCTATCCAATATTTAAGTATGTGAAGGAAATCCTAAATTGGAATCCTTATCAATTTTGATATGTAGTTGTATAGTTAAAACCATTTGATCTTCATTGAATTTGAAGAATTTTAGGGTAATATGTGTGGTCTTTAATGTGTAATTTTGTCTTAAAGTCTGTCTAAAGTTCTTTATTCGGGTCCCCATATGTCTATTAGACCACTTAAGGGATGAAATAACGGATGTGGTTGTCCCCACACTCCGCCCTGAATCTTTACTTTTGACTGAATGATGTCAGTGAGGAATCATCGGGAAACCAGCTAGATTTTGTATTAATCTGATCCATTTCATACTTCTCTAATGTATTTAGTAATGGGAAATTATTATTCTTGATCCATTATATGGGTTGATCCATTAGTGGCTTTGTGGTGGGATGATTTTATATGATGATGAAATTCAACATAACTAGTTAAGTTCACATAACTGAAATCATGGCAAATGGAGATAACGATCATTTGATTTTTAATCACAAACAAGGATTCCAGGATTGTGAAGCTTATGCTATAAACCGATGAAAATTCATCCAATTGTTGTCTATAATCATTGCTCTAATTTAGCATAAGCTTCACAATCCTGGAATCCTTGCTTATGATTAAAAAACAAAAAATCGTTAAATCCCCATTTGTCATGATTTCAACAGTTTCTATAGTTCACCAACTAACAAAAGTGTAGTACTTGAACATTGAACATATGAATCATTAGTTAAAAATTGAAAGTATGAATCATTTATATAAGATTCAATTTATCAATTATATGAAGTTTAAGTTTATTGTTGAAACCAAGATCATATATTATCAGACAACCAAAAGTTTTGAAACCTTCACTAAATTTTATTTACATCTCAACACTGAAAATATTTTACATTTGCACTCATAGATTTTTATATCTGGACTCAAAAATTGTCAATACTACAAAAAACTTCACTAAAGGATTAAATCCTGCAGGTCTTAACATTCCTAAATTTAGGTTGCACCTATCAAAACTAAAGGCTAGCATATACTGAAATTCAATGATTGAACATTTCAATATTGAACATACATTGAACATATGAATCATTAGTTAAAAATTGAAAGCATGAATCATTTAAACATTAAAATAAAGTAGTTTAAACATTAAAACATGTATACCAATATATTTTAAAAACATTTCAAGATTGAACAAATATTCATGAACATCATGCAAAATCATATTTTAAAACCATTTCAAGATTGAACATGAATGATTTAAACATTAAAATAAAGTAGTTTAAACATTAAAACATGTGTACTAATATATTTTTAAATCATTTCAAGATTGAACAAACATTCATGAACATCATGCAAAATCATATTCTAAGCATTTACCACACAAAGTACATGCTATGTAATTAGCCCAAAAAAAAATTAAATCATTTCAAAGCAAGTACAAAATATATGCCAAGATCAATATACATGTAAATAATCCAAAAAAAAGGTTCCTAAACATGTGAGTTCAATGTACATATATTTAATCCAAAATTAAAGTTCCTATATGTCCAAAACAACTACATCATATGTATCAACATGAAGATGTATGCAATATGGTAGTATGGAAAAACAAATAAAGACCAATATAAATCATTCTCTGAATGAAATTCCACCACTATCATCTACTGGAGTCTTCCCTTTGCCTCGAAGAGACCGGCCTGCAACATGTATAAAAGAAAATTATGAATCTCATAAATTATTCAAACAATTAGGAACTAAATTCAAAAAACAAAATATTAAACTTATAAAAAAGAATTGAAAAGAATAGTTCAATTATTAACAAGATTACCTCAATTCCTCTGAATGAAAGTCCACCACTATCATCCACTAGGGTCTTCCCTTTGCCTCGAAAAAACCCAACCTACAACATGTATAAAAACAAATTATGAATCTCATAAATTATTCAAACAATTAGGAACTAAATTCAAAAATCAAAATATTAAACTTATAATAAAAAAATTGGAAAGAATAGTTCAATTATTAACAAAATTACCTCAGTGCCAATATCCACGTCCATCAAAGAACCTATATCCTCACCACCAATTTCCATATGTTCTCGTGTTCCCTAAAATTTAAATTTTGTTAATAAATAAGACATTGTGCAAGCAAAATAAACTAAAATTAAACAATTCACTTAAAACCGAAACAAAAAAAAAAATTAAAATAATGAGCTCATAAGAGATGGAAAATCATCAAAAAAGTTGGAATCTAAATGAACCTGCATGGATAAGTCACATTAACAATAAGATACATAGATAAATTAAAATTCAAAAAAAATATACAATATATTTCAAACATAAATATAAATATGTAAATAATAAATATACCTCTCCTAGATGCTCTTATGCATTCTCTTCTACATTTTCACTGGTGGAGAATCGAAAATTATGTTCATTCAACATTCTAGAAAACTGAAACCAATAAACATTGACGTAATGTATTTATTACTATACATCAAAAAAGACATAATGTCATAGATATAATGTAACAAAAAGTTCAATTCAAAATGAATAAAATAATTAAATAGATTGTATGTACATAAACTTGATAGACCTTTCCTATACTGGATGTGTCATTGGATAGGACATCTAAATTTGTATCACGACAAACCCTAGCATAAGCCCTGAGATCTTCAATGCTAATTCCAACTACCTCTTCATTCTTTTTGTAAACAAACTTTTGACAAATTGTGGCTCGAGTCCTCTCGTGAACCAATCCCACATCAACACCTACAAATGATGTCGTTAAACCTTCGACAACAGAATCCCTAGCAGTTGTCCCAAGTTGGGATGTGGGATCCATCTCCGATTTTAATGCCACAAGCTTGAGTGGGCGAGATATCTAGGGTGGAGATCAAATTGTTGAGGGATCTCTAAGAGCACATTTTCGATTTTATATTCGCCCCTTTCCGACTCCATAAAAGTCAGAATGAAGATTGGTATAGTCTGGCTTCATATTTAAAAAAAACTCTGCATAAAAAAATCTGGCAAAATAATTAGGAACCTCATCATTCCATGGAAATCGACCATAGGTTGCAAGGAACCAATCATATATTATATGTACAAGTTCAGGATGCTTGAATTATTGCACTTTCAACATTTTTCGCTTTATGCCTTCTTTGAAATAAAACATTGAATTGTCCTATTCTCTGGTCACTCTCTCCTTCACAACCTCCCACTTGTCCGGACCCATCACTTGTTCCCTTCGCCTCCGCATCAAGTCAACAAAACCATTCGTAGTTGGTCTGAGATCCTCATATGCCTCAATGAATTTTTGCAATGATTCCAAAACAATCTCTAGACTTTGTCTGCTCTCTCGAGGGAGATCCAAACTAGAAAGATCATTTTGCAACTTGTCATAGTGGGATCTACAACTTTCAAGGGTCATTCGTTGAACACCACCTTCCCATGGAAACTCATCGGGTAAATCAGATGGATAAGTTGTTATGGGTGTACAACCCACTTCTAATTCAACATATGTCGTCCTTGCTTGACCTCTGTCCCTCTGTGTAGAATTGCGAGGCTCTTGCGAAACTTGTTCTATGCACGCATTGGGTTCAGTATCTGTCCTCCTTACTCGATTTTTGTCCCTATCTGTAGAGTTACGAGCCTCTTCGGAACCTTGCTGTGCTTCATGCACAAACACAATTGAAATTAAACATGTACAAAAATTTTGAACATGCACGAACTTACAATTGATACATGTATTAAGACATAAATTTTCATACCAACAGAAGGTCGAGATCGACGTTCTCCCACAGAAAATATAGGGGAATCATCTGTACCCCGTTGGCTTCATCAATGATCAGATGAATGTGAACTATACAATAATTTTGAATCCCGAGGTGAAGTTGGAAACCTTTGATCATCAATCGAGACACTAATTCCTGATAACCATGACCTCCTGCGCTTTTGCCTCGAAGACTCCTCTCTTTCCATTTGATATGAAATCTACATTTACACAACTATCAACTCATAACATATTCAAATTCTACATGTTTTGATATTTTAACATTCCAAACATTTAACCTGATCTCCCAAAAAAAAAATATTATGTTATATCAGACAAAATAAAGATTGTAAGTGTTGTTATGATCAATTGTAATTTTGACCATCAACCATTATAGGTACAACACCCATGTCAAGGGGAGTTCTTTTTATAATTGTTGTATTTAATACATTTAATTTCACCTACGTTATTTACTATTAATCTAGACAATCAGCATACGAGCTGACAAATGAATAGGATCCATCTCTGGTTTGTTTGACACCTTTAAAAGTCTGCCTAGCACGATTGTTTTCTGATGGATACAAGCTCAATACTTGATAGATACTAACGAAATGGTAATGCATAAAGGTCTTAAGACCTAGCTGCTAAAGAAACTAAGCTGATCACGGTTAAAAGAAAATGTTGATGGATACTTTAATAGATCTATGTTGCTCATATCCTTATGAATCTGCCTTTGCATTGTTTATCAAGGAGTATACATTAGAAAGGACTCGATGGTTCATTTTCATATCGATGTATATACTATGTCCTTTAAAAGAGAAGATGTATAAGTCCATTTAGTTTTTTGTTGGGTTCAATTTATGTACGTATAAATTTTTTTATATACATATATTTGCCCTATTGATATCTAACCATCTCCCTCTTGAAATTTAATTTTAGACCAAACATAAGCTAATATGTACTTATGGAACAACTTTCATTATGAGATCAAATGGAATTTATGACTTGGATTGGATTATAGAAGCGTGTTATCTATGTTTGTTCATTTTCCACTTAAAGCAAATAGGTACATAACTTATACTTATATATTTAAAAATTTTATAAAAGCTTTTATTTAATTGTATATGTCCTAAACCTAGCTTGCACATATATCCATTTACTCATCCACATATACATCAATACTTACAACTCTATGAAATATATTTCCGTAACTTTAAGACATCCTTGAGAATATGTAAATATTTATACAATCTAATTTTTTTCCTAGAACCCTCGAACCTAAGGTTATAACTCAATCAATAGTGTATGTCGCATGGCGTAATTGATCTCGTATGTCACCAACATATGGCTCACTTCTGTTGAAGGGTGAGAGGCTTCTGGTTCATGGATGGCTCATGGCGGAAGTTGAAGGGTGAGAGGCTTCTTGGATGAGCTTTGAGGAGGATAAGTTGGATCTTGTTGACATGGTCAACCACCTTTGGAGGATACACATGGCATAACCACTCCATTAATTTATTCATTGTTTACTTGTCATAGGAGTTGGTTGTTAGATATTTATATTGTATTTTTTTCCTTGGATATATTAGTGAATCTAGGAAAAGAAATCATTTTTTAATGTAAGGAGATGGAGCTAAACTCTATTAAAAGAGTAGCTCTCTCCATTTGTAGTTTATGGTTGGATGTGTTAGGAATTTTATTATTGGAGCATTGTTGAATATCTTTTTGAAGGATTAATGATAAGTGCAAGGGTTCTATCTTATCATATGTGAGGCTTATGTTTTCATTTGTTAAGTGTTGATGATGAATGCTAGAAGTTACTTGAACTTCCTTTTAAGAGGCCAAGAAGGGGTATATTTACCACATTGGAAAGATTTAATGTTAGAAAGTTTTCCCTCTTATTCCCTTTTATGTTTTACTTTTGAATGTATTAGCTTGCATCTATAAAATAGTTGTTCTTTGATTAATACTTCATTGTAGGACACACCCTCATAGCATGGTTTTAGAGTGGTGCCATTAGGGCCCTCCAAAGATATTTTTGCATTTATTTACAGCAATTTAAGGCTGATTTTGGCATGTGAAACAGAGTTCATGAACTCTATCCATATTCTTTAAACCTTATTCTAACCGATACCGAAGTTTGAGAACTAGAAGAAAACTAGTAAACAAAGTTAATTAAAAGCAACTTACTCACCAATGGTTTTTTTTATGAAAACTAGACTTCTACAGAAACAAGATATTTCTATATAATATATTTATTTAATTTATAATCAATCTATACTCTATTTTTAAATGAAAAGTTTCCAAAACATTGAAAAACAACTTATTTTTGAATGAAAAGTTTTCAAAACATTGAAAAACAACTTAAATTTAGATTAAAATATTTCTTAAAAACATTAAAAAGCTACAACTTGGATTTGGATTATCTAATTGCAATTTAATACCACATAAAAGTTGTGCATTGAAATTCTCTAAATGAATCCATGATATATCTTAAAAACATGTTTCATGAAACAGAGTTCATGAACTCTGTTTCATGAACAGGATTCATGAAACATCTCTATTATTATTATTATTCACTATTTAATTAAAATTTAAATTAAACATCTCTATTATAAATTTAATTATTATTCACTATTTAACGAAAATTAAAAATTAAAAAACTCTATTGGAAATGAATACTATTTGCTAATCTAATCAACTTGAAGAGTACATACCTGGTTTTTTACGACCTACACGCTGATTACACGAAGGTACGAAACCGAACACCAAGCAACCAAGCCACCGAAGCCAAACACCAAGCAACCAAGCCACCCAACGCCAAAGCCGAACACCAAGCAACCAAGCCGCCGAAACCAATTTTCCTGCCAGCAGTAAAAGGGATTAGCAAAAACAAGCAAAAAAAACAAAAAATGACAATTTCATGCTGATAAGTAGAAACAACGAAAAAAGAAAAAAAATTGTGACCTGCACACTGATTACCTTGACGTTGTTGACCTTCACGCTCCTGCACAGGCTAGCGGAACACAGGAAACGAAACTCCAAAATTACGACCTGCACAGGGTGGCGGAACAAAGGGTGGCAAAACACAAGGTGACGGAACACCATGCCAAAGGCAACATCAAGGTCAAGCAAACATAGATGGGGAGTTGCAGGGGTCGACCTGCATGCGAGGGTCCAAGTGCAGACGAGAACAGGGTTGTCGTGCAGGCATGGACGAGGAGCTGCAGGCGAGGACGGGGTCGTGTTGTGTGGATAAGGAGTTGCAGGCGAGGATGGGGTCGAGGTGCCGACGTGGACGAGGAGCTGTCGGCATGGGCGAGGAGCTGCAGGCGTGGACTACAAGCGGGCTCCAGCAATAGCTGCCAAAGAAAATGATAAACGATGGCCGCAGCCGACCTTTTATGTAGAATAATTATTCGGCCGAATAGTTATTCGGCCAAATAATTTTTCGACCGAATAATTATTCCACCGAATAATTATTCATCCAAATAAATAATATAAACGCCGGACATTTTTTCCGGGCAGGAAAAGGCTCGCACACACTTCAAGGTCTTCGTTATTTCTAACGGTGAACCGTTAAGGGTTATTCGGTCGAATAATAATATTTATTCGGCCGAATAACAATATTTATTTGGCCGAATAAATATTTTTATTCGGGCGAATAGCTTCTGCTATGTTTCTCGGGCACCCGATTCTCACGAAAGTGTTACCCAACTTCGCATTTTCACCCTTGTATGCTTTAGAATTAATTAATATTGCATATTTAATGCTCAATAAATTGATTGGAAATTACTATCCAATGGATATCTAATGATCAAGTGGATTGATTGGTTGATGCATGTTCACCTTGAAATGGCTCTTCTATTGTTCAATGATTTGATTGGTTGATTCTTTTGCATTGCCTATTTTATTGTTCAGTGACTTGATTGGTCGATGCTTGTGCATTGCCTCTTTTACTATACAGTGACTTGATTGTTCGATTCTTGTGCATTACTTCTTTTATTGTTTAGTGACTTTATTATTCAATGCTTGTTCATTGTGCATTGCCTCTTTTATTGATAATTGAATTTGTTAATATTGAAATGCTTCTTGTGGTCGATTGATTTACCGGTACATTATGAACGACTTGGGTTTTAGAAGGATTGATTTGTTTTCATATTTTAAGACCTTATGTATGATCTGTGTTGAGATGAAAAGTAGTATGATTAATGGATGAATATGTTGTTCTTCTAAAAATGATTGAAAAATGAACACAACACAACTTTTAGTGTCAATTAATCAAGAAATAAAGGGATAGGGGATGGAGTTTGATGATGCACTTAATCCATACAATCTTAAAGAGAATTTTGTCAAGCCAAGGGAAGAAGGGACAAATGGGCACAAGAGAAGCACTAAACCCTTGAGCCTAGAATAATCAGTAAGAAAGTGCAGATAAGACAATGAGATAATCATTCTTATGCAATAATGGATAATGCATGATCTAAAACAACTGCAAAGAACCAAACCAAGAGATAAAGCACCAAGGAAATATTGGGAAAGGTCTCGATCATCTTCAAGGAGACCTCATCGTATGCCCCTTGCAGTAAGGAGAGGAAGGTACCCATCAAGTAGCTCAGAAAGTAGTCTTGAAAGATCCCTAGTTAGATACATAAAGAGGAGGAATGAACTAGTGGGTGAACTAAGAAGAATCAAGCCTCCAACCTTTGATGGAGAAGCAAAGCAAGGAGAGGAAGTAGAAGCTTACAAGTTCATATTAAATTTTGGGTCATTTTGATTTGTATGGTGGATTTATGTTGACATATAAACTTTGATTCTCCTTGATCATTTTGACATTTCTATATATGGATATTAAAACAGATTTTTCTTGTGATATTGGTATTTTCACTATATATATCGTTCACTTGTTATTTTAACCTTAATATGATGATATGTATGACAAGTTATTGATGTGATGGTGTTTTATAATTTCACTTCTTTTGATGAAAGATAATGGTGATGTTATCGTTATTATATTGTAAATTTATCTATATTAGAAATTGTCGACGATCTTTTCATGGAAAATTAATATATATGATGATGTTACTACTTTGTATAAATGTTGTTTGTTTGTGTTAAATTTTCTTCACAAATGCTATGCAATTAATTTCAATAATGGTATCTATAATTAATTTGAATGTTTCATTATGCTATTTCAGAACTATGAAGTAAATGATATATGAGAACTATTGAAACTAATTAAATAATTATAATAATTTGATATGATAAATATATTAGAAGACAATTGGATATAGTTGTAGGTGTTAAATAGCAAGCCTAATGTGATGCTAATAAGGAAGCAAAACTAGGAGCTAAAATTGAAGCCCACTATGTCATAGATCTAGAAGCAACATTGGATGCAATACCTAGCGCTAAGTTGGAAGTCATTTCTGATGCTATTTTGGATGCTAAAGTAGAAGCCAAACCAAAAGCTAAACTAGTGGCCAACAAAGAAGCAAAATTAGATGCTTAATGGGAAGCTAAATGCGGTGTTCACGAGGTAGTAAAACAAGAAGAAATTCAAGGAGCTAAATGGGAAGCAAAATGTGGCGTTAGTGTGGGAGTAAAAATGGACGCTAAATTGGTAGCAAAACATGGTGCTAATGTTGACATAAATAGAGATGCAAAACTAGGCATTAAAAATGATGCAACACTTGACGCAAATGAGGAATCCAAACATGGCGTTGATATGGTAGAAAAATAAGATGTTACTTTGGATGCAAAACATGGCGCTACATAGGAAGCAAAATATGGTGCAACAATAGAAGAAAAAATTGGCACCATTTTGGTAGCAAAACACGATGCAAAAATTGGTGCAAAATTAGAAGCAAAAATTGGTGCATATTGGAAGTAAAACGTGGTGCGAAATGGGATGCTAAAGTGGTAGCACATATGGATGCAATATTGGATACTAATTTGGATGCAAATATGGCGCGAATGTAGATGCAAACATAAATGCTAACATGACGCTTTTAAGGATGCAAATAGGGCGCTAATGGGGACGTCATTTAGGAAGTAAAAGATGGCGATCTCTAGGAAGCAAAATAAGATGTTATTTAGGAAGCAAACCTCGACGTCGTTTAGGAAGAAAAATTGGACGCTATTCTGGAATCTACAAAATGGGCGCTATTTTAGACATAAAAAAGGATGCTATTTAGGAAGCAAAACAAGACGCTATTTTAGACTCTTTAAGTTTTGTCCATGACGCATCCCATTTAGTGTCTACTTGGACCACTCAATGATAATAAAAAATTACACTAAAAAGGGACACTAAATGGGACACTAATTCCAAGATTTGTTGTAGTGTCCAAAGTTTATAACCCTGTTTCCTTCAAGCAAACGTTTCATATCTTCCTTTGCAATTGCATTTATAAGATAATATAAAATATTATTGCAATGAGACTTAAGCCCATCCTCTCTCTCAACATCTCTAAAGAACAATTTGGCTTCCTAGAAGGAAGTACATTACATGATTCCATTGGAGTGTCTCAAGAATGCCTTCACTCTATTAAACACGGAAGACTAATATCCATGGCTCTCAAAATAGATTCATCAAAATCCTTTGATCAAGTGACCTAGCTCTATTTGCACCTCCTCTTCATACATCTAGGATTTGATGTTCCTGTTGTATCATGGATCATGAGATACATTACCTTGGTTTCTCTTTCTACTCTAATAAATGGATCAAATTCTAATTTCTTCAATCCAGAAAGAGGACTTACACAAGGGTTCTCGCTATTCCCCTCGCTTTTCCTCCTTGTGATAGAAGGCCTCGGTCACATGATAAAAGTAGCACATAGATCCAATTTGATCAAATGAATTATGATAACAAACTCTTGTTCTCTATTGGATCCATTTTCGTTGACGTGTTGACAGGGTAGAATTTCCCCTATGCAAAGAGCAAGGGTCACCCCCGATGAAAAGTCCCAACTAGCCCATCACCATTTGGAATAGTAAATCCATCTAGATTACGACCCTACAACCATTATGGTTTTGAGGTTTTATTGGTTGTGGCTCGACCCACCATTTAGGTTTTTTAAATGCAATATATGAAATGCAACTAATCTAAGATCTAGAATGTAGAATGATTCTCAGGATAACTAACAGAACTATAAATGTGAATATAGCACCAAATATGCTATTGTCTTGATCTTCAATAAATAGTTACCGCATGGGAAAGAATAGAAACATAAATAACTATATGCACACCAAAATATTCTTGGGAAATGATCAATTGATTATAGTACTATGACCATGGCTATAGTGTAATAATTCTAGAGACAAATTAGAGAAAAAAATGCTACTTTTATAGTAGAACATACTACAATATAGAAAATCATTCTATAGCAATTCTGGAACGCAATCACTTAGTAGAAAAAGGTTCCACGCATTAAGGTCCCAAAGTTGAAATTCGTCTCCAAAATAGCTAGGCCAACAATGGCTTCTTCTTATTAGAACTTTGTAAAAAGAGTTTTACAAAATGTTTTCCAATAGAATCTCTCCCATTTAATCAAGAGTATATCTTATATTGAATAAGAATGACTCTTGGTTTTCCAATGACCTTTGGCCTTCTAGGTGACTCTTGGTATTCCTCCCTAAATTTTCAAATTCCTCGCTAATTTTTCTTTTTCTCTAATTTGAATTTTACATTAACTTTACTTTCTTGACATTAACTCAAATTATTTTTTCATTTTCCTCATTTGAATATCCAATACATGTTTGAAATAATGAAATCCATGTCTGTCTTTTTTTTAAACAATGATGAGTATACTTCATCTGCTTGAGATTTCAAATAAGGTCATGTATTGTTTGTGTATTTCACATGTCTGTTACAAGTCTTCATTCTCTATCATTTGTTTGTATGTCCACTTCCATTTAGCTACTCTCCTTTCCTGGCCTTTCATGATGAGTATGACCCTCTAGATACCATTGGTGGAACCACTAATGTATATTGGTGGGGATCCCTTCACCATGGTATCTAGCATTTATGTCTTTGTTATTCCGTATTTAGTGTCCATTGATCCTATGTAGCATTGGTACCTCGATAACATCACACCAAGATGCATAAGTTAAGAGTATACACAAAATTCAAATTATACTTTAGCAATTTGCATTCCACCTAAGGAATTTGATTGACAACTTAATAAGGTTTTAATTTTACTCCCTAAGTCGAATTACCTTCATTTATTTTATTTGTACTACCAAGTTTTTCGGAAATCCCACAACTCAACTTGGTCCCTTTTGGCCACCAACAATGTGCACCTCTTTTTCTTTGAAATTCCTGAACCTTTTAGTAGGTCATATGATAAAACTTATAACATCAAAGTTGTAGATCTATCTGAGAAGTTTACAAAGGTATAAAGAAAACCTAAAATGGAAGTCAGAGTAAAAAATTATCCAAAATCGTGGGGTCGCCCTTTTTAGTGTTTGCCAGAAATGGACATTTCAATTCAACATATCAGCCCAAAATGGACATTTTGCTCCGACATCTAGACCCAAAATGGACATTTTTCTCTAAAATTTATGCCCAAAATTGACATTTTTCTTCAACATTTCATCCTAAAATAGACATTTTCCTCTAACATTTTAGAGAAAAATAGCAATTAGACTGACATGCCAGCACAAAATTGGCATTTCAAAGCGAGATTTCAACCAAACTAATGACTTTTTTCATGTTGGTTAACTTTGTATTTTTGGAGGCAATGTATCGCTAGATAAAATTATTTTCTCACTGACATGTCGGTGAGAGAAAGTATTTTATCCTATGATACATCAGCAAAAAAATATGGGGGGCAAAAACTATGCAAAGAAAAGTCCATTAAGGAGCAGTTTTTGAAAACTTTCTAAGTGTTTTGCATTTTGCTTCAAGGCCACTTTAGGGATTTGTCAAAATGGATAAGAACTAAAATTCAATGATTAAACCTAAGGCAAAAAACACAAGCATGGGAGGTAAAATCCATCTCCTTCACCTAAGTTCCTCTAGACTCACAAACATCATAAAGGTTTGTAATTCATTCAACTAGCAAGAGCATCACATGCATAGGGGTCTTCTCACTCACTCGATGCATGAAACATGATAATATAGATAAGGGTAAGAGTGATAAAATCACAAAGGATGTACCCATATAATCAATGACACAATGACTAGTTTGGGAACTACTCAATAAAAATATACCAACCATTGGTGTGTCGAGATGAAGCTAAATTTGGAGACACGTAGATGAGGAGAGAGCATTTAGGTCATTGATCCCTGATCCAAACATTTAAAGTGGATACCCAAGTTACATGACTTGGGGGGTTTTTGAGGGCTCAACAAATGGTTTTGCATTGGGAAAAGCCAGAATCTATGTTGTTACAGTTTTGCATAAACTTTGAAGCGTAAATACATAATCTTGCTTTTCCAAACACTAAGGAAATTAGTAGGTCGTGGGCCCTCGTGAACATGTCTTGCGCGATGGTCGATGATCATACCTTCACATCCATTTTGAGTAACCTCATACATTGTATTGACGAGATGTTATAATGAATTTCACTTCTTTAGAGCATGGATCAATAAGCTAAGTTATAGTCTAGGTCCCATGGGATGATATATTTGGGATTAAATATTTTCACCAAGAATAATTTGAATATCTCTCAACTATTGCTCCACTACTCATGAGTGTCCATAGCCCCAATGGATTCACCACGACATCACAAACATTACTCTATTGCCAACGAGCATCCATGGCCCCGATGAAGTTATATGTGTATCATTTTTCAAACTAGACTTTCTTTCCCAACTTTTTCCCTTATTTGGTTGTTCATAGTTGAACATTGAATGGGGGAAGTAGTGGCCTTGCAGAACATCTTTGGATATTTTCCTTCTTTTGGGATTTGAAATGAGCCTTTTAAATTCTGGCTATTTTGTAATTCCCTTTAGCTTTTGACACATGGACTTTTGAATTTTCACCCTTCTCATGATCAACTTTCTTAATGTGGGTGTGAGCAAGTTCCTACCACTCCTGTGATCTGTTTTCCAAATTGGATGTGAGGATGACCACAACTAGCTACTAGGAGTGTTCATGGTCCAACCATCAATGCCGCATTTTCCTTGTTCTTGGGACTACAACTTGTATCCTTATCTCTTCTAACTAATTTCAGAGAACACACAGGATTTTGAAACTTGAACTTCCAGGTGCAATCACTATCTGTTAATTAGAGAATACCAATATATCAAATCAGTGTTGCCAAATTGAGATAAAAGGGCTCAAACTGCATAGTCAGTCACAATCCAAGAGTTAAGAAGAAATGAATTGAAAATGCAAATTGCCTTTAGGGGATGAAATATTTTCAAGAAAAAACTTACAGTAACATACAAATGAAAAGGTGGAACATAGATCTAATATGCACAATTACAAGCAAGATATCAACTCAGCTCAGAGCATAATATAAGTTAAAGACCAAACCTTTCATAAACGAAGAGTGAAATATCAATGGTAAATAATGAAAATAGTTTGAAAAATAAATCAAGAATATCAATGATGCATGTGGTTTCAAAAAATTCATGGGTCATAAGGAAACAATTGTTCGTGCAACCTCTTGGAAAATACTAATTTCGGTGAAAGACTAGACAGAAAACAACTCACCCAAGTTGGCTTTGGCACTAGGCTATTTGAGAATTGGATTTCATTTTCTATTTTCTTAGTTTCTAATGGCCTAACTTTTTGGACCTACCTTCTAGGATTATCAAGAATTGAAAATCATCTCCACTTGTGATGATTGAAATATCAACGATGCTCATTACTTCTTTCAATTTCAACTTTTCTTTGTCCATGCATTCCATTACAATGATGGAGTATGAGATGAGAGTAATATCCATTGAGGTATAGGCTCACTAATGTGAAATGTTTTGACATATCAAGTTGTCTAGATGCAATCTAACACTTGGCGGCTAATACGCAACTATTCTCTAACATTCCAATGGTTTAAATGTGACACTTTTAGCTTGGAAATGTGGAGTACCAATGAAGATGTTGTGGACTTGTTGTGGAAGGGTCTTTTCCTTTAATCCAATAGGAATGAGGTTTACAACATGTCTCAGATAAGCATGAGCATGCTTATGTTGGGTCAATGTTTTAGAGTATGGCATAACTAGTTCAAGTCAAGCATGCAATGTCACCAGACATTTGTACCTGCATAAGAAAAATCATTCATGAAATAAGTAAAGATTTATTTATCCTAAGAGAAATGGAAAGACTCAAAACAAAAGATCCGCGAAATTTTTATAGGCATGATCCAAAATAGATTTATAACAAAGTTTTCAAATGCTAGGCTCTTAGTGCATATCAGATTTTTGAGGAACAGGCTACATCTCTTCTTCAAATTTCATCCTCCAAATTTGGTAATCCTTCCTATCTTAAGCCAATTTCAGCATAGCTAAATCAATTTGAAACATATCTTAACTAATACATCCTTCATTGAAGGGCATGACTAACAAGGACTTATCATGAAAAAACATCAATCGAAAATGTTGTTCCTCATGTTGTACCCCTCAATATATCTAGATATAAGGATTCCTTTTCTTGCTTAGATATCTCACATTTAGGTCAGTTTCAATGCAAAAAGTAAATATTGCTAAGGAGGGATTGCAAGGAAAAAGATGGTTGTGCAGGATGCACCTTCCTATGGTAATTTAGACCACCAAGACATTCATTGGGTCAAGTGAGGGTACCCTAAGTTTCAGAGCCAGGATTCGTAGTTTCTCACACTAAGGTACCTTGGATTCAATTGATATTTAATTGACTGGATTTGCAACAAGGATAAATGGTGCATGGATTCAATCTTAGTTGTTGGTGTGTAACTTTCAAAGATTGTGTTTAGGTGTGGAGGCACAAAAATATCGTTGAAGCAACAAAATTTTACTGGGAAAATAATGTAGGGGAACCTTAGTCGTAACTTTTTTCCTATGAGAGAGCACTTGATATCATAAACATATTTAACAACAAAGAATTCATGACACTTTACACTAAACATGTTCATGATATACAGAAAATCATGTAGGAAAAACTAAGATTTATCCATAGATTCATGCAAGAAAATAAGGATATTCAACCATAGAGAGAACACAAAATAACACATATAATACATTATATCCTTAAATCTAGTGTAAAATCACCTTGATCCTAGTTTAATTCAATAGAAATTTCATTTTTTCTTTAGTACAATATAAGATACATTAGGAGGCACCCATTGATCTAAATCATGAATCTATTGTCTTTCTCTATGTGAAGAATTCTCAAATATCATTACAAAGATGAAGGAGGATAAGAAGAAGAAGAGAAGCTAATGTTTCATATCCCATTATATATATTCCAGAAGGAATTTGGCAGCCTTTCGGATATATCTTTTTAAACCTCCCTGTTATCTTCTTCGATTTCTTCCTTTATAGTTGTAGGGTTCCAATTGTGACCTTGTAGCCTTATGTTTTCACGTGTGAAAAGATACATGGTGTGCTACCATATTGGATGTGATCATGGGGAGTTAATCAATTGTTATAACTGTAATTAGGAATGATGATCGATTGGATATGTCCCAAACCTATGAGCATCCTTTTAATCTTGCCTTAATTATTCCTTCAATTGACAAAACTTCATCTATTTCCTCCCCTACCAAAGGCCATTTATTTCTTTGATTTTTTGGATCCATCTACCTTAGGTGGTTGTGAGGTACCAGACTAAGGTGGCCTTTGTGATGATGTTGATGTTTCCCCATTTTTTTCCTATGATCACTATTTACTACAAAATCATGTAATGTAGTCATAAAATACAACCCCTACTAATTTATAGCCTTTCCACCCTTAAAAATGTAGAATGATCCAGATCGATATCGGTGGCCACCCACTTATTCAGTTGGCTAAAACCAATTTCCCATTTTGGCAATTTTCAAGTAATTTTTCTACGATTTTTCGGGTCCTAAACTTCTGGGGCCGTTTTGAGACCCTAAACGATGATTTTTGGCAATTCGGAGGGGAAAATGGTTGCCAAATACATATATATTTTGGAAGTCAAAAGTTGTAAATCTCAGATAGACCTTTCCAATGGGATATCGAGCACCCCAAACGGATATCGTATGCAAAAGTTATGACCCCAGGAAGTTGATTGTTCAACTAACCACCTTGGGGCCGCAAACTTTATGACGATTCATCTTATAGGGTTAGGTTTTTGGATGTTTTGGATTCTTTCCCTCATGCTTATGATAAATAAGCCCTTTTGGCCTGTTTTTGTATTCATCTTGGCATGAATGAGCATAGCGGCCACATCTCTTCTCAGAGATAGCTACTACCATTCTAATTGTTTTATTTTGCAGTCTGTTCTATTTCTGTTATTTAATAGAATATGTGTTTACTGTATAGTTGTGTTTATTTCCATATATCTGTGTATGTGAATATATATATTCTCTTTCATTTCGTTCTCACATAAATCCGGATCAAAAGGCCATTTATTTCTTTTATTTCTTGGAGCCATCTAGCTTAGGTGGTTGTGAGGTCCCAGACTAAGGTAGCCTTTGTGATGATGTTGATGTTTCCCCATTTTTTTACCTATGATCACTATTTACTACAAAATCATGTAATGTACTCATAAAATACAACCCCTACTAATTTATAGCCTTTCCACCTTTCAAAATGTAGAATGATTTATCCAATTTTGAATGTGGAAAATAATATACATCCCCTAGAATCTGAATCATTCTTCTTAATAGAGATAATGTGGCAATAGCTGGTTTATGTTTCTGTTGTTATAGGGATGGCGGAAATTTCTGGCACATGGGCCAGTCTAGTCATAGAATCTTGCAAAAATCTATTGTATTCTTCAGAAGGATGTAAGCTGATTTTTTCATTCCATGGGTAGGGGAGACCATTATTTATCATTGTATTCATATCTTTAAAGAATGGGTGAAGTCACCTTTCTGATTCAGGTATCTTTTTTTTTATCATTTTCAAACTGTTGTATTTACTAATGCTAGTCTCCATATCCATGTACATTGCATTCTTGTCTCTGATCCATGGCACTTTCAACTCATTAGTGGATAAGGATTTTATAACTCATTTTTCTACATTGAAAATGATGTGCCTAGAATAGATATTGTTGATTCCCAACATTGGCATGTTTTTGAAGCATCAGAACATGATGAATAGGATGAACATATTAAATTTAGTCACATAGTCATCAATATCTCACCATCATGTCTAGAGTGACATTCTCTTCCCGTATGTGCTTAGTCTTTTCATTTGCATAATCATTTGTGTCTTCACACCTTTCATACAAAGAGTCTCCATATGTGTCGTCATGGCAAGTTAAGTTGAGTTTTAGAGATTTTTAGTTTCTCACCTTGTGCGCCACCATGTCATGGAGTCAGTGTCATTTTTTCCATCTCACAATGCTCATCACATCCATATCTTATTTCATGAAATCCACTTCTGTTTGACCCTTTTGAAACTTAGTTGAAGTTTCGGCAAGTAAGAATCTTTCGAATCTTGTCAGTCGAAATTTTCCAATTTTGTGTCCTGTGATAAATTCACTTGCCATGTCCATTAGTAGCATCATCATGCCCATGATAGAAAGTCAAAAAAAAAATCCTTGGTGCTCCCTTGTAAAAACAGGCCTATTTCCATGATTTTCAAAGAAAAATACTTCCCCCCTTTTACATTAAACTTCTCTTTTTGTATTGTCCATATTGAATAAAAATGAATATAAAAGAGGCTTTTAATGACCCCTTACCCTAAGTGTTCCCTCCCCTTTCCAATAAAAAGGCCACAACTTTTAAAGTCTTTATATCCTAAGTTTCAATGCCTAACCCTAAAAGGTAGGCACGTGGTCGAGCATGGAAATGTAAACAAAAAAACAACACATGGGCTGCCACCAAATATAGACACAAATGGCATGAGTTTCAAGTGTAGATTCTAAACCATAATTACCAATGGGAGGCAATTGGTAGCACTTGATAAGCAAGGAGTAATGTGTCATGAGTACGTAGCTACTGGAAAGACAGTCTGCGTGGAGGTGGTAAGGTATCCATTGGAAAAATCATGGACGTAGTATGACCACCATGCAGTAGATATAAAGGTATCATGGAAATAACATGGTTGTGTATGCAAACCACTACTAGCAGAGATAGTGCAGATTCATGTAGGCTAAGGCACAGGTGGCAACAGAGGTTCTCCCTTTTGAGGGAATAGCTACACCAAACACACATAGCAATGATCATTAGATGCAAAATTTTAGAGGAATATACATAGAAAAAATGCCCATCACACAGGTCACATGCAGACAGATCATGACTCTTTCCATCTATTAGCTTAAGCTTCGAGGGCACAAAAATATGCCAAAAAAAACTAATGCAATAATAGTCGAATTAATGGGAAAACAATGATGATCTATTAGAGGAAGGCATAACACATTCTACCCCATTACACTGCTCGCACACAAAAGGGTGCACATCATGAGTCGATCTTTTCTTACAATGCAAGGGATCATCAGTTAAAAGTTTTATTTTATAAAAAAATGCCGAACAGTGACAGCCCTGGCAAGTGGAGGGTAGAGATCAACAGGTGGTGTGATGGTATGGAAGTATACATAGGTCGATAGTAGATAATGGAAATTCACATTGAGGGCAGACTCAAATTGATCCATCAGAAGACAACAAAAAAGTGTTGATCATTCCGCAGGAAAAAGGATACACATGAATGCAGTTTATCCCTACCTTGACACAAAAGTTGCAATAGCAGTAATCCTTCGTGCAATAGTACCCCTAACTAGAAGGGAGACATGGACACATAGTCTACGCATGCAGTAAATAGGAGAGAACCATTGTAATATGTTGCATGCCTATGAAGGATCTGATCCGATTGGTGCCTTAATGAGTAAATACAATGATCCTAACTCACTATTGTATAACATATTTCAAAGCATCAAACAGTGTTTTGTGGATGTTGTAAAAGGTTGAGTTATTCCATTCGGTAGTGAAATTGAGGCATCGGCATACAATCCACAAATCTTACCTTGTTGAATGGCAATATGACAATTACCAAACCACCCTCCCTTAAAGTCTCAGAATGTCAGTGAGATGATGAATACAAAATCTCTCTAATAGAAGGAAAATGTTGAAATAAAAAATAAGTTAAAGTGATAGGATAATGTCCTAACTATCAAAGGTTAGCATCAGGAGTCTCCTGTAAGCCTATGTCTTCACTCTCCATAAAAAGATCGATGATCAAAATTGACAGTATGTATGTTGCTAGTTGGAACAAGACAAGCGAGGTGATATGTCAAACATTTGCTACAGGTCCATTCGCATTGCTTAGTACATAGGACATGCTTGTAATGTTAATTATATTAGAGCCATGGCCCTTACGTTTAATGTGATCAGTTTGAATCATGTGACCCAATTATTCCCATATAGTGCAAACTATTATTGGAACTTGAAAGAACAAATCCGCATCACCTGCATAGATTTATTAGTTGAACATAAAGGAGATGCGCATTGTTGTTTAATTCCATTGAACTACCGACTAAGACAATTGTTTTCTTAAAAATGCCTCTTATGCATTCGAGCGTGAATGTCAGTTACTTATGGCTCACCCTCATTTGGACGCACATGAAAAACTGAATGCCAAATGACGCAGCAACTCTTGAGATTCCCATGATAAGAAAAACTCTTTGCTTACCTCGCACATGCCTTTAAAATTGAAACAAAGATGCCACAAATCAAATCTTGCATCGGAGGTAAGGAGTGGGTATAGTTTTGTACTTTTTTTCCCTTCCATAATCAATTGTCCATGAGCCTAACAGGTAGCGATGGTAAGTAAGACTATGTTTTGAGTCCATCCATTAGGATGCAGGTAGAGTGTCCTTCCACCAAAGGTGCATTCTATTTTCCTGCACGTATTTCGGTTTTCCTATATATATTCAATATTGTTGTTTTCATGCACAGATGTTATCGTCATGACAATTTGAGTGGGGAGTATTCCCATTGTCTTGGTTTCATCCAAATGAGCCTAAGTCATTGAGAGATGTGTAGGGTCTCGGAAACCTCTACTCTAAGGGGTTGAACCATTCGCGGCCAATTGTACTAATGACTGTTAAATTATATTCCTAATTTTAATAAAAATATTAATTGGGCATATCTGCAACCTTCCTTTGTTTTTATTGTTCAGTTTCACATGTTGTTTCTATTTTTTTGCATTTCAGAAACATGTACAATATGTAAATAAATGGACTATAAATACCTTCTTATTTATGCACTAACTGTAAATAAATAAATAAAATTCAATTTTCAGTCTTTAGTCGTTAGCTTTTTGGTTTTCCTATTTTCATATTAAAATAGCTAATATGCACAATTTATAACAGTTTTTCATTTCATACAAACGATTATAATAATTGAATTAATTTTTATTTTGCATCCCATACACAAAGTTTCCACTTTATTAAGCTAAAAATATTTCATTAATGGAACAACGTTTTTATCTTCCTCTTAAAATTCCTAAATTAAACAAATTGCAAATTTCCTTTTGTGCATTAAAACAAGCTAATTAAATTTACTTAGGTGTCAAAAAAGTATAAAATATTTTTGCATTTTTCTACTAACATCTAAAGTGTTATTTTCAAAAAAAAAAAATTATAATGTCTTTTTATAACCTTGTAAATATTTTGCATTAATTTCATTTGTCAATTTTATGAGTTAATTAATTTTGTTTCTAGGAATTAATGTACGCATTGTTAGATAGCTTCACGTTGTTTTGTTTTTGTGCAAACACACTTTATTTTTATTTTTTTACTAGGGGAATCGACAACTAGAGTTGGGATGGTACTCGCATGACACGGGGTCTAGGGATCCAATCTCTCTACCACTATACCCCTAGGTGCATTCACAGGGCCCGAACCATGGCGCACGGGTAAGTTTGGGGGGATTTGAACACGTAACCTTCCATTTACAACTGATTACAACTTCTCATCTTTACCACTTGAGCTGCCCGCCACGGGCATGTGCAAACACACTTGAATTTCAGAATAACTGTGCATTTATTCATGTCTATTTAATTACACAATTATTCATTAACACATTTAACGCCATTGATTCTACTTGTGAATCCTATCTATCTAAGGGCTCTAAATGCAACCCTAGATTCCATCCCAATATTCCCCTTAACAAGACCTCTAAGGGTGTATTTTGTGCTTTTTCCTGAACCATGTTGTTTTGATCCTCAACATATAGTTGCGTCGTGATTTGTCAAATACCTAACCAGATGTTTATAACCAATGCCAAATTCTAGATAGAATTGGAGGTGGTTTTTTAATGCTGGAAAATTGTTGGCCACCTCAGCCCCAACTGTCATTTTGATGTATGTTATTGTCTTGGCCATCCTTGTTTCTGCCAATGCTTCTTGGTGCCTATCATTCCATGTATTTATTTCTTCCTCAAGCATAACAATTTCTTTTCTTTCTCCGCGTACTTGTTGCTTTAATGCACTCAGTTTTTATCTTTGCTTCTTTAGGTTGTCTTTTCTCTTTTCATCCAATTATTTAGTTGTCACCACTTTCATGGTGTTGTTCACTGCCTTTGTCCTTCAATGTGTCAAATATTTATTGAGTTCCTCAATCCTCCACTCCAAAACTAATATTGATTATGTGGGAGTCACATGTTGGCTATTAGAGGATGCCAAATTTAGCTCCTTCCTTGCTTCAGCGAGTAGATGCTTTAAAGAATCATTTTTAGAGTTAGTTTCCTCTAAATGGAAGTTGAGGTATTTTACAAACTATTTATATGCCTCTAGCTCTTTAATTTTTTTTCCCATTACATCATTTTGAGTAGACAACAAGGCAATCTACTTTGTCAAAAAGTTAAGCTCTTTGGTAAGCTTTTATTGATCATCAACCATCTGTTAAGTGAATGGGAGAGCTTGAACCATTAATGAATTCTCTAAGGCCCTTATTTTGTCATATTTCTCTTTGAGCAAGGAAATGGCCTCAATTGACTCCTACTTTCCTTTTTCCATTGTCACTGTTGTATTCTCAAGCTTGTTCTTTTCATTTTCCAAGGGCTTCACTTAGGCGTTCAAGAACTAGTTCTTTACTGTGATGGCCTCAATTTTCTTTATGTATTATTCACTTGATGATATATCCTGAAGGTATTTTTTGTATACAATATTGCTTTACCCTTATGGCATAGATAAGTTATCCTCATGCAGCACATCAACAATGTCCATTGTGACTTTCAATGTCCTATAGTCATGGGGCTGCATCTCTTTGTATGTTTTTTGTCTATGGATTCTAGTCTTGCAAGCACAAACATTTTGGTGACAGTATCATAATTGGGTATCATTTGTCCCTTACTTGTCATTCCAAACATTACATGCTCTGAAACTCCTTCTGTGCTTCAACCCTTCTTTCTACTCCTCTTTTAATATCTCTAGTGGATCACCGATGCTCACTAGATGTATAACCCTTTCCCATGGATTCTATTTTCATGTTTCTTGTTAAGTTTTGGTCACATGCATACTTGATGTCCCTTCATATACTACAACAGACAAAATATTGGTAAATCCAAAAACTGATATAGGGGATGAAATATGAGGAACTGCACCTCCTTCTTGTTGGGTCTCTTTAGAGTGCTCTTCTTCTTTTTGGATGTTCCCCAACATCTTTAGGCCTTCTTAGGTGATCTACTATGTTTTCTCAATCTCTTCGGGTCCCAATTTGACTCTCTTTCTTTCCGGTTCCTCTTATGTAGGTCGATCAATGGCTTTTCACTTCTTAGATTCTACAATTTGCTAAGGATAGCAATAAGAACTTGGACAGAAATACTTGTTTTAGATTGAAATATATATTTTAAGCCAAAAGAATGATTTCTTTTTTTATCCTCTTGTGGTTTCTCTTCAACCAATCCTTCCTCTTGAGCTGGTGGTTGGATCTCCATGCTAACCTACTCTACTGGTGATTGAATTTCCCTGATTCCTTCTGTAACAATCAATTGTTCCAATGCTTCTTCCTATGTGGGAAATTTTTTTTGCCTCAACCTTATATTTTGTTATAACCATACATTTATCAATAGCATTTTCTTGATCCAAGCCGAGGGGAAACTGTTGGTATATCAAAGGTTGGTCCTTTATGACCATTGTTGTGGACGCACTTGGTTCTGTAGCAGGTTCTCATTGTTAAGTTATGTGAACTGGAGTCTGAAATGTCTTTTGAAAGTCTTTCTCTCCAGTTTTAGGTGCACTGGGATCAACTCTCAAACTTAATCTCCAAGGTCACTTATTCACTTGAATGGTTTGAGTTATACCTTGATTGTATTTTCCCAACCCATGTTCTTGTGGGAATCCCATGGATTGCATGATGGGGAGGGATTTTAAAAATACATTGGCTCTATGGGAGGTGGTGGGATGATGATTTACATTGGCATTTCTCCTATACTTTCCCAGTGTCTTCCACTTATACCATGGGGGTAAATTTTCCCATTCCTTCTTCTAGTATCTAGCTCATAGATCCTAGGTACACTTCCTCTTCTTTGTAGAATTCATCGTATAATTTTCTAAACTTGGCATCTGTTGGAATGCCAAGGTATGGGATGTCTCTTTTTGTCAAGTTACTTTTGCATTTTCCACCAGGAACCCATCTTATTATGTCGAAGTTTCCTTGAAATATCTCATTATATATTTTTTATAGCTCATTTTCCCCCATTCAAAAATTGTAAATCTCGGATAGACCTTTCCAACGGGCTATCGAGTGCCCCAAACGGAGATCGTATGCAAAAGTTATGACCCTGGGAAGTTGATTGTTCAACTAACCACCTTGGGGCCGCAAACTTTATGACGGTTCATCTTCTAGGGTTAGGTTTTTGGATGTTTGGGATTATTTCCCTCATGATTATGATAAATACTCCCTTTGGGCCTCTTTTTGTATTCAGCTTGGCACGAATGAACATAGCGGCCACATCTCTTCTCAGAGATAGCTACTACCATTCTAGTTGTTTTATTTTACAGTTTGTTTTATTTCCATTATTTAATAGAATATGTGTTTACTATATAGTTGTGTTTCTTTCCATATATTTGTGTATGTGAATATATATATTCTCTTTCATTTCGTTCTCACATAAATCTCGATCAAAAGGCCATTTATTTCTTTGATTGTTTGGAGCCATCTACCTTAGGTGGTTATGAGGTCCCAGACTAAGGTGGCCTTCGTGATGATGTTGATGTTTCCCCATTTTTTTGCCTATGAACACTATTTACTACAAACTCATGTAATGTAGTCATAAAATACAACCCCTACTAATTTATAGCCTTTCCACCCTTCAAAATGTAGAATGATTTATCCAATTTTGAATATGGCAAATAATATACATCCCCTAGAATCTGAATCATTCTTCTTAATAGAGATGATGTGGCAATAGATGGTTTATGTTTTTGTTGTTATAGGGATGTCGTACATGTCTGGCACATGGGCTAGTCTAGTCATATAATCTTACAGAAATCTATTGTATTCTTCAGAAGGATGTAAGCTTATTTTTTCATTCGATGGGTAGGGGAGACCATTATTTATCATTGTATTCGTATCTTTAAAGAATGGATGAAGTATCCTTTCTGATTCTGGTATCTTTTTTTTTATCATTTTCAAACTGTTGTATTTACTAATGATAGTCTCCATATCCATGTACACTGCATTCTTGTCTTTGATCCATGGTGCTTTCAACTCATTAGTGGATAAGGATTTGATAACTCATTTTTCTACCTTGAAAATGATGTGCCTAGAATAGATATTGTTGATTCCCAACATTGGCATGTTTTTGAAGCATCAGAACATGATGAATAAGATGAAAATATTAAATTTAGTTGCATAGTCATTCTGATCTCACCATCATGTCTAGAGTGACATTCTCTTCCTATATGTGCTTAGTCTTTTCATTTGCATAATCATTTGTGTCTTCACACCTTTCATACAAAGAGTCTCCATATGTGTCATCATGGCAAGTTAAGTTGAGTTTTAGAGATTTTTCGTTTCTCACCTTGTGCACCACCATGTCATGGAGTCAGCATCATTTTTTCCATCTCACAATGCTCATCACATCCATATCTTATTTCACGAAATCCACTTCTGTTTGACTCTTTTGAAACTTAGTTGAAGTTTCGGCAAGTAAGAATCTTTCGTATCTTGTCAGTCAAAATTTTCCAATTTTGTGTCCTATGATAAATTCACTTGCCATGTCCATTAGCATCATCACCATCATCATCATGCCCATATTATAATGTCAAGAAAAAAATCCCTGATTTTCAAAGAAAAATACTTCCCCCCTTTTACATTAAACTTCTCTTTTTGTATTGTCCATATTGAATAAAAATGAATATAAAAGAGGCTTTTAATGACCCCTTACCCTAAGTGTTCCCTCCCCTTTCCAATAAAAAGGCCACGCCTTTTAAAGTCTTTATATCCTAAGTTTCAATGCCTAATCCTAATAGGCAGGCACGTGGTCGAG
This sequence comes from Larix kaempferi, assembly GCA_027924585.1. Lineage (NCBI taxonomy): Eukaryota > Viridiplantae > Streptophyta > Pinopsida > Pinales > Pinaceae > Larix > Larix kaempferi. Next base: position 21,240,188 of record BSBM01000445.1, read on the forward strand.
CATGGAACTGTAAACAAAAAAACAACACATGGGCTGCCACCAAATACAGCCACAAATGGAACGAGTTTCAAGTGTAGATTCTAAACCATAATTACCAATGGGAGGCAATTGGTAGCACTTGACAAGCAAGGAGTAATGTGTCATGAGTACGCAGCTACTGGAAAGACATTCTGCGTGGATGTGGTAAGGTGTCCATTGGAAAAATCATGGACTTAGTATGACCACCACACATTAGATATAAAGGTATGATGGAAATAACATGGTCATGTATGCAAACCACTACTAGAAGAGATAGTGCAGATCCATGTAGGCTAAGGCACAAGTGGCAACAGAGGTTCGCCCTTTTGAGGGAATAGCTACACCAAACACACATAGCAATGATCATTAGATGCAAAAGTTTAGAGGAATATACACAACAAAAATGCCCATCACATACGTCACATGCAAGCAGATCACGACTCTTTCCATCTATTAGCTTAAGCTTCGAGGGCACGCAAATATGCCAAAAAAAACTAATGCAATAATAGTCGAATTAATGGGAAAACAATGATAATCTGTTAGAGGAAGGCGTAATACATTCTACCCCATTACATTGCTTGCACACAAAAGGGTGCACATCATGAGTTGATCTTTTCTTACAATGCAAGGGATCGTCAGTTAAAAGTTTTATTTAAAAGAAAAATTCCCAACAGTGACAACCCTGGCAAGTGGAGGGTAGAGCACAACACGTGGTGTGATGGTAGGAAAGTATACATAGGTCGATAAGAGATAATGGAAATTCACATTGAGGGCAGACTCAAATTGATCCATCAGAAGACAACAAAAAAGAGTTGATCATTTGGCAGGAGAAAGGATACACATGAATGCAGTTTATCCCTACTTTGACACAAACATTGCAATAGTAGTAGTCCTTCGTGCAGTAGTAACCCTAACTAGAAGGGAGACATGGACACATAGTCTACGCATGCAGTAAATAGGAGAGGGCCATTGTAATGTGTTTCATGCCTATGAAGGATATGATCCGATTGGTGCCTTACTGAGTAAAGACAATGATCCTAACTCACTATTGTATAACATTTTTCAAAGCATCAAACTGTCTTTTGTGGATATTGTGAAAAGTTGATTTATTCCATCCGGTAGTGAAATTGAGACATAGGCATACAATCCACAAATCTTACCTTATTGAATGGAAATATGACAATTACCAAACCACCCTCCTTTAAAGTCTCGGAATGTCAGTAAGATGATGAATACAAAATCTCTCTAATAGAAGGAAGAAGTTGAAATAAAAAATAAGTTAAAGTGATAGGATAATGTCCTGCCTATCAAAGGTTAGCATCAAGAGTCTCCTTTAATCCTATGTCTTCACTCTCCATCAAAACATCGATGATCAAAATTGGCAGTAGGTATGTTGCTAGTTGGAACAAGACAAGCGAGGTGATATGTCAAACATTTGCTACAAGTCCATTCGCATCGCTTAGTACACAGGACATGCTCGTAATGTTAATTATATTAGAGCCACACCCCTTACGTTTAATGTGATCAGTTTGAATCATGTGACCCAAGTCTTCCCATATAGTGCAAACTATTTTTGGAACTTGAAAGAACAAATCTACATCACCTGCATAGATTTATTAGTTGAAAATAAAGGATATGTGCATTGTTGTTTAATTCCATTGAGCTGCCGAGTAAGCCAATTATTTTCTTGAAAATTCCTCTTATGCATCTGAGCGTGAATGTCGGTTACTTGTGACTCACCCTCATTCGGACGCACATGAAAAACTGAATGCCAAATGACGCAGCAACTCTTGATATTCCCACGATAAGAAAAACTCTTTGCTTACCTCGAACATGCCTTTAAAATTGAAACAAAGATGCCACAAATCAAATCTTGCATCTGAGGTAAGGAGTGGGTATGGTTCTGTACTTTTGTTCCCTTCCATAATCAGTTTTCCATGAGCCTAACAGGTAGCGATGGTAGGTAAGACTATGTTTCGAGTCCATCCATTAGGATGCAGACAGTGTCCTTCCACCAGAGGTACGATCTATTTTAATGCACGTATTTTGGTTTTCCTATATATATTCAATACTAATGTTTTCATGCACACATGTTATCGTCATGACAATTTGAGTGGGGAGTATTCCCACTGTCTCGGTTTCACCCAGACGAACCTAATTCATTGAGAGATGTGTCGGGTCTCGGAAACCTCTACTCTTGGGGGTTGAACGATTCGCGCCTATTGTACTAAGACTGTCAAATTATATTCCTAATTTTAAACAAAATATTAATTGGCCATATCTGCAACCTTCCTTTGTTTTTATTGTTCAGTTTCACATGTTGTTTTTATTTTTTTGCATTTCAGAAACCTGTACAATATGTAAATAAATGGACTATAAATACCTTCTTATTTATGTACTAACTGTAAGTAAATAAATAAAATTCAATTTTCAGTCTTTAGTCGTTAGCTTTTTGGTTTTCCTATTTTTCATATTAAAATCGCCGATATGCACAATTTATAACAGTTTTTCATTTCATACAAACGATTATAATAATTGAATTAATTTTTATTATGCATCCATTACGCAAAGTTTCCACTTTATTAAGCTGGAAATATTTCATTAATGGAACAACGTTTTTATCTTCCTCTAAAAATTCTTAAATTAAACAAATTGAAAATTTTCTTTTGTGCATTAAAAGAAGCTAATTAAATTTACTTAGGTGTCAGAAAAGTATAAATTATTTTTGCATTTTTTTAATAATAGCTAAAGTGTTATTTTCAAAAAAAATATTTCATAATGTCTTTTTATAACCTTGTAAATATTTTACATTAATTTCATTAGTCAATTTTATTAGTTAATTAATTTTGTTTCTAGGAATTAATGTACACATTGTTAGATAGCTTCACGTTGTTTTGTTCATGTGCAAACACACTTGAGTTTCAGGCTAATTGTGCATTTATTCATGTCTATTTAATTACACAATTATTCATTAATGCATTTAACGCCATTGATTCTACTTGTGAATCCTATCTATCTAAGCGCTCTAAACGCAACCCTAGATTCCATCCCAATATTCCCCTTGACAAGACCTCTAAGGGTGTATTTTGTGTTTTTCCCGAACCATGTTGTTTTGAGCCTCAATAGATAGTTGCGTCATGATTTGTCAAATACCTAACCACCTGTTTATAACCAATGCCAAATTCTAGATAGAATTGGAGGTGGTTTTTTAATGCTGGAAAATTGTTGGCCACCTCAGCCCCAACTGTCATTTTGATGTATGTTATTGTCTTGGCCATCCTTGCTTATGTCAACACTTCTTGGTGCCTATCCTTCCATGTATTTATTTCTTCTTCAAGCATAACAATTTCTTTTATTTCTCTATGTACTTGTTTCTCTGATGCACTCAATTTTTCTCTTTGCTTCTTTAGGTTATCTTTTCTCTTTTCATCCAATTATTTAGTTGTCACCACTTTCATGGTGTTGTTCACTGCCTTTGTCCTTCAATGTGTCAAATCTTTATTGAGTTGCTCAATCCTCCAATCTAAAACTAATATTGATTATGTGGGAGTCACATCTTGGCTGCTAGAGGATGCCAAATTTATCTCCTTCTTTGCTTCGGTGTAATGTCTCCATTTTGACCCCATTATATTAAAATGTAAACGATGTAATATTGTTCTAAAATCATGGTGAGGAGTTCAAGGCCAAGGCCCGCCATCGATTTAGTGATGCATATGATTTACGTGCTAGCAAGGCACAATGAAATTTCAAATATAATGTAAATATGCATTTTAATAAAATACCCACAACTAGCTATGCAATGCAATAAGAGATGGGGGTATGATTTTACAAGGAATTGGGAGGGAAAACATTCAAACCCTTGAACCAATCAAGTCAAGCTAAGTGTCAATGAGAGAACCCATCAAACCCTCAACTACCCATGTTGACTTTTGTACCCAATCATTCATTCTCCCAAGAGTTGGTTGAGGTAGTTAATGTCTTGGGGAATGGAAAGTATGGTTGTCCAAATTCAAGTATGGGCAAGCCACCCTACATGGAAAATCGTGTTTGGCTTCCTTGGAAAGAAAAGAGCCATGAATTACTCCCCAAGCCATCAACCATCAACTAGTTTGGCTCTCTCACGAGCTGGGAGCTTGCTAGGCATTTTTCCCCATCGAAATTTGTGTTTTCCTTCATTCTCAGTTGGGAGAAGGGCGTTTTTGTGTTGTATACCAGTGGGGAAGGAGGGTAATCGAATGGGAGTTCCATAGAAACCGTTTTGGCTGCTAAATGCTTAGATAGTTGGGGGAGAAATTGTTTTCCTCCTTGTGAATGTTTTTTTTTCATCCCACAATCTATTTTTGGCTGGAAACGATTTGGGGAAAGCCCGTGGCCATCTTGTTTGTAAATCTCATTGTTAAGCATGTGTAACCATGCCCAATGATTGTGCTTGTTGTGGACTGGATTGGCTTGGATGCAGTGATTATTTGGCTATGTATGGGTATGAATGTCCCCTTTTCCTTGTAGAAATCATGCCCAGCTCAGGGGTGGTCTCTTAGTGCTGAAATAATACAAGCTGGGTAGAGACTTATGGTTGGGTGGAACGTTGTAGCGACATAGCTAGTTGCTTGGGACAATTGCACAATGAAGATGAGTATATATTCTTATGTGTATTGAATTATGCAATGTTATTTCATTATTGACTATTATGTTTATGAAGAGCAATGCATGTTGGATATGCATGTAGTGGATCTTGCTTCTATTGTGCATATTTGAATTATACACCTGCACATGTGTTTTTATTTTTTTTTTATGAATCTAATGAATGGGCTAAGTTTATGTAAAAGCCCATGGATTGGTATCGTGATTCCTTCCTTGAATTGGGTCCACGGGAGGGGACGTTATAGAATAGTATCAGAGCGTAGGCTACAACATTGGGCCTAATGGGCCAACTCGAGCAACATGCAGAGGTAGTTATGCTTAATGCTCAGCAGTGATCATTAGGAAAAATTTCAAATTTTCAAATTCTCAAATTTTTCTAAGTATTTATGAGTTTTCTGCCAAGACTGTGTCGGCGAATCTCGCCGAGTTGCGCCGACGAGATTGCGGCAATGCATTTCGATGAATCTTGCTGAGTTGCACCAAAACGGTCTGTGAATCTCGATGAGTTGCGCTGACAAAGTTTGCGGAAGTGTTGGGGAAAAGAATGAAAATTTTCAAATTTTTCTAAGTATATTTGAAAAAAATTCTAAGTATTTTTGCAAAAAAATTCTAAGTGTTTTTTGATTTTTTCTGCTAAGTCTGTGTCGGCGCAAGATTTCGAGTTATGCTGAAATGGTCGGTTCAAGTTTGTGGGTTGCGCCGAAACAGTCGGCAGAAAATCCGTCGAAAAAGAAGGAAAATTTCGGTGAAAAAAGGAAAAAGTCGCCGAAACAGATCGACAGAAAGTTATGATTTTTGGGCTGAAACAGATCGGCGATGAATCGCGAGTTCCGCCGAAGTGGTCAACGAGAACTGTCGAGTTTGCGCCGAAGTGGTCGGCGAGAAATGTCGAGTTGCACTGAAACGGTTGGTGGAACTGGGTGAGTTACTCCGCAACGGATCGCTCGGAAACTTTGAGTTCACCGACTGGCGTAAGTCAACAAGTTGCTCCGCAACAGGTCGGAAGAGACAAATGAGTTCGTTGATCGACATAAGTCGGCGAGTTGCCCCACAACAGGTCGGATGAGAATTCACAAGTCTACCGAAACAGGGAATTCTAATTGTTTTCCAGGGAGATTTTTTAGGTGCCAAAAGTTGAAAAATGCCATGGAACTTATGCGCCAGATTTCCCCCTTGACCCCCGTCATCCCCCGGAGACAGTCTTTAAATGTATGAAAGGAATTCTCTATGCATGCTTGGAGTGTGCACTATGAATTGCATAAAGGGGTTGCGGAATCCTCAATAAGGGAAATTGGTTGCAATATCCATTATGGATGATGAAAGAGGGAATTCTCTCACCTTAAACTATTTATGTTTGCAGCATAACAAATGTATGCTTGGAAAATCTCATTTTGGAATGTTTAACATATGTAAATGTATTGAATTACTACTTGGTGATAAATCACAACTAATGAATCCTTGTGTGCTTAGTAGGGAATCCAAGAAAAGGATCAGCTATGATGTGAAGGAGGAACTCCATGTCATGGTGAGGAATTGGAAAGGAGGATCCCTTAACTCCTCTCTTGCTATTGTATTTATATTTCCTGAGTTTTATATGTTGAAAATTATGGCATAGGGATGCTAGAAGTGCAAGAGAGTAGTAGATTAAATATGAATTAGTGGGCATGATTAAAGAGTCATTGCATAGTGCATGTGAATTGCTTATGCATGAGCATAATGTTGCATATGGGTAAAGGTAGTGAAGTTACACATGCAATAGCCCATTAATGGTATTGTCTATGGTTGATGACAATTAGCGTTGTTGATAATGGTTGTACGAATCAGACCATATAAGCATGATTGAAAATGCAAGAGATTAGATAGAAGAAATGAATATGCACTAAATAGCATATTAATAGACAATGCACAATGCATGTGAAAACGTTTTGTACATGTATATGATACTGCATATTGGTAAAATAGTGAAGTTTTACATATGCAATGAGCCACTTAAGATAATTATGGTGGTTGCTAATAATTAGTGGTGTTCGCATTGGTTGTAGGACCAAACACAACCGAAGCATGGCTAAGGATGTGGATGATGATTGTTGCATATGACCAACAACCTTATGAAGAAAGGTAGAGGCAACAAATCTATGATCATGGGGTTGGAAAAAAAACTATGAAGCCTTGGTAAGAGGCCAACTGACCAGGTAACATCAAGCGATGTTAATGACAACCATGCAGGTAATGGTTATTGGTACTTAAATTGCAGGAATGTTAAAAGAGGATTTTGTAAGATCTTTTCAACTATGTTTAAACTATGTTGATTTGGTTTGCATGTGGTACTGAATGCTTGAATGTGAATGTCATTGTACCGAGTTGGTGAGGTGTGAGTAAGTAAAGGCAAGGAGCCTTACACCCTATAGGTTCTTAGAAACCTCAATGCATTCATATCAAATTATATCATGCCATTTGTGTATATTGGTTGTGAGTTTAACAACCAAAGCAAGTGATGACTTATGGTCCTGTTGTGGTAGTGCATGCTATATAAGATAGCCCTAGTTAGGCCATAATGTCTTTGGAATGCATGACATGGTAAGTATAGTATGCACGAATCAATGACATTGAGCGGATATGCCTTGAAAGATTTTGTAAATCTTGTGGATATGCATTGGGTGAATGCACTTGAAAATTTTGTGTAAACATTGTAGATGTGCATGCATGTGTATGGGCGCACAGGTTGTAATGCATTGTGCGAATGCACGGTTGTGTTATGTATGTTTCATTGCAATTAGATAATGGGTGAAATGACGAATTAGAGGTAATTCTGAGATCGTTTCATGAGCTACTATGAATGCAGGAGAATGATTGCATGAAGAAGGTAGTCATGTTGATGGGCTACCAGAGTGCTCTATGGAAGGACAGAGTTGCATGAAATATAAATAAATGAGCATTTACAACGTATTTAAATTACATGGATAGTGTGTCTGTGTCTTGCAATTTTATTATGATAATGATGCATATATATATAGATGTATATATATTTCATTGCATTTCAAATATTAACAGTTGAAAGTATTTGAATTATTGAGCGTTATAATTCTGAGATCACTTCAATGACTGTTGTAGCAATGAAAAGATTATATGCATAGATACTCACAATGTGTTTGGCTGATTGAAGTTCAGATTCCAGGTAGAAAAGTCTTGCGTATGGCAATGAGGATAAGTCCATAGTAAAGACTGGGATCTACCATGTGCAGAAGCCAAGGTTACGGGAAGGTTCTCGTGGTTGTGAAATATAACTTAAGCATGGAACAAATATGAAAAATTCCTAGTTTAAGTTTATGAGAATAATCTCATGGTTACAAACCTAATTTCGGTAGGAAAACAGATTTGTAAATTTCATATTTGAAATTTTGCTAATAATTGCTAATGACTGTTTGGCTTATATAAAATTGTGTCAGAAGGACATGTTGTAGGTGGATGTTCATGTATGGTAGCCAGTGCAAAACCATAATGAACAGAGTGATACCACTTACGAGAGCCAAACAACATGAGGATGGCCTCATGGAGACAGAATTGTAAATTCATGATTGAATTTAATTATTAATACCATTGATTGGTTATGAAACAATCAAATTTGAAGTTTATTTTTTAATGTTGCTGACTGTTTGGCTATTTGATAAGTGTGCCAGGAATACACCTTGCAGGAAGACCATGTGTGATGGCCTGAAGAAGCCAAACTAGATGGGAAGGATCCCGTGCTTTGGAAATGGGTTTCGGGTGAAACGCCATTGTAAATTTCGATAATGTCTCATCCGAACTGCATGTTGGTAAATCATGTGAGTGAGACAGTAAAATTATGCCAAGAAGGCATGTGTGGGTATGGAACGTGAAAATATTGGGGTGGAAAACCGAAGGACTGTTGACTTAGAGAAAGGATCCCCCTTTCTTCGCAAATGAATAAAAGATGCATCTGTTAAACGAATGAGTATTTTGTAACCCTAGCTAAAGAATATGCATGTCTGGTTACTAGAGTTAATATGCAGAGCATGTTTTATTATTTCATTATTATTCCAGACTGCTTGAGTGTGACTAAGGCCTACATGGCTCACATCGAAAAAGGATGCATACCTTTCGGATGCCGGGTTATGTTAGGGTTGTCAATATTGACTACACCCTAAGGAATGGACACATTCCTGGTGTTTCAATACTTGATAGTGAATGTTACGAAATTTGGTTACAATTTTTGGGCAACAATACTGATGAGCCTGCTTATCCTTCTTGTGCTATCAGCTTACACAAGTGCAATTTGGTGTTGCACGTTTAGAGGCAAAGTGAAGAAAGGGTGGTCAAGAGGACTGTATGGGCAGTGGTAACCTTTCTACGCTCACACTAAAATGCACTAGAAGGGATGGATAAGCCTGAGGAGCTGTGTAGCAGAAAAGGGATATCATCCTTGTGTAGTGTGAGCGGGTATTGTGGGGCCATGATAGCCTGCAGTCAAGAAAGTCACCTACGGAGTTCCTAAAGGGAACCGCTGGTTTGCACAGGAGAAGGAGTGCCATCCTTGTGTGAATGAAGAATTGATGTGTGTGTGAAGGGATGTGGTGATATTGATGAAGGCATAAACTCTTTATTGGGTCAGTAGTAAGGTGGGGTGTCGAGACTGACTGAAAACCCTAAGATGCCTATGTCTCCATAGTAGAGCCTTGACCTATAATGGTCGATGGCGTAGTTTCCTTCCATTGGCTAATGACCCAAACGGATGTGTTGGCTCGACAATGGAGAGGGCCAACCAGGTATGGGACCGGTTGGGCACCACGAGTGCTTGGTAAATCCAAAGAGTAATCGGTTGAGCACTATGAACGCCTGGTAAATCGAGAGAGTAACTAGTTGGGCAATAATTATTTGGATGACGTGGAGTGGCCTTGGGCTATCCAACATCCAGTTCCACAGGCGATCCCAAGGCTTGTAAAGCGAAGCAGGACCCTGTGGACTAGAGAAGAAATGCACATTACAGATAAGTATTCAATTTCATTTATTTCTCATTTGGAATAAGGAATATTTTGGGATTAAATATTCTAACAGCTAAGTTGATACACTGTTGTTTTTTTGTTGGAAACCTTGGTCATTACAAGAAGCAAAGACCCTTAAAGAACTATAAATGCTTGGTAAATCCAAAGAGCAACTGGTTGGGCACTATAAATGCTTGGTAAATCCAGAGAATAATTGGTTGGAGCTATAAATTCTTGGTAAATCCAGAGAGTGACTGGTTGGGAATCAACTACTTGATGTTGTAGAGAAGCATGTGTGTTGGCCAAATATTCCTTAAATAATTTATAAACCCAGTCGGCGTACTGGCCTGGCATTTCCTATTCGAATGGTTGTGGAGTAGCCTGCGTGCTGGCCCAACATTCATTATTGTATCCATGGAAAATACAAGGCTTGTAAAGCAAAGAAGGAGCCTATGGAATAAAGTGAATACATCCAATATAGATAAGTATTTGGTTATCTTGCAGCTTCTTGCTTATGAATATATGTGTGTATATGATTTGTTTATAACTTCTCAAACTCTTGTTTAGAGATAAACCCTATGAAAATAAACTAAACATGTGAATTGATTCAATGTTTGAGTGTCGGTATTGTTGGAAGCAAGGACTATGAAGGCATCATGGGGATGCATGTGGACATGTGACCGTACTAAAGAGCTTAGTATGAGCAGTAATGAAAGATGGTGCTACTGGACATGTGTGGGTCCTAGCAGCCAAAGGTTCTATAGGAAACAATGGGGAAGGGTTCCCTAGTTGAAAATTCTTAGACAGACCTTAAACACTAAGTGTCATAGCCAAGAAAGGGCAAGTCAAGCATTCACATTGAAGTGAAAGAGGCTAAGGAGCATAGAACCACAAGTGATGGTGTGGCTCCAGATTGGAACAAGACTGTAACATCCCAAAAATCATAAAAATTTAAAATTTTCAACGTAGCGTTAATTACTATACTTGTTGTGCGGAAATGTAATAAATGCTTGATTGTTCTACTTAAAGTCATACTGAAATATAATATCATAAGGATTATGGACATCTATTGTTTTGTGACATAAGCAGAAAGTGTTTATATGACCCAAAGATGCTGTTGGATGTTTTCTTGCTTCAAGCATGTGTACTAAACTTCTCATGATTACTTATGATTACTTCGAAATGATGTCGATGCTTTAAGGGTTCCCTTTGCTATAGTTATTGTTTATATGTGCTAACTATGTTCTTTTGTTTGTTGATGATGAAGGGATCCTATGGACACCTCGAAGCTTACTTAGTTGTTTGTCTAAAGCATTGAACTTCTATGTGCAGATTACAGGTAAGAGAAAAGTTGTCTTAAACATTTAACGAAGTCCTAAATAGCTTCCGTTAGCCTTCAATGTTTAAAGGAGGAAAACACTAAATATTAAATAATTCCTGTGAGGTCTATCCTAGCTAAACTTTCAGTTTTATCAAGTGCCTTACGTAATTTCAAAAATGATTCATCTCTCGGAATATATGACTGTTCTAAACAGCTTTGCTTGTATTGAAATATCATAGATAGTATTAGAACTTTTGTTTGTATAGCTAACTTCTTAGAATAAATCATGAATTAATTAATACATAATCCTAGGTCTATCCTTGTATCCTATGCACTATGTACATAACCTAGAAAATAATATTATTACCATAATTTGTTAATAGTCTATAGTTATGACTATATACTACAAGCGCTTGCTCTAGTAGTTCATGTCATAGAGAATAGATCAATGTGTCAATAACTTTGCTAAGGTTTCGATGAAGTGTTTTATGGTCTTTATTTTCTATCAAGGATTTGCAACAAGTTTTGATACTTGGTATGATAATAATGTAACTATGCTATAGTATAAAGGTTATATTAAAAGACCGAAACCTAATCTTGGGACATAGTGCGCTGGAAAAACAATGTAAAAGCTTGGGTGATAAACTGTGTTTCGACCTTAGTTTAATCTTGTCCATGCTATGATATATTTGAAGCTTTTAGCAATTCGAACCTTGGTTTAATGATACTTGTTGGCAGGTATAACGTACGTGGTAGATGTGATAATAAAGTGCATTAAAAGTGCTTGGAATGGAGAGTCTAATGGCAACCTATGTGGCAGACTTCACATGGTTCTTCGTTGGAAATGTTGCTAGCCTTTAGTGCTCAAGCTTACCTCGACGAGAGCATAACAACTACATTCATTTTGACAGGAGAGGGGTTTGGAGAGGCCGACATGCTGCGAAATGTTAGGGTTTACTGAAATGTTTTAGGAGGGACTTCTACAGGGTTCGATACCTCGACCTTCAACTTGCAAGTTTCTCCACTATGAGCTCTTAGGGTTGTCTTTCTCACTTATTGAGTTTGCTACGGCGATTTGGTTCTGGTTCTTGTTGAGCGTAGCCATGTTAAGTTTCAAGCACCAGGTTCTTTTTGCAAGGTAATGTACAGGTCTCAAAACCTGTTTCCTTCTGCTAAATTAAGAGTTGCAGTTGTTGTTATTTCATTTAATGAATTTTCTTTATGATACCCTTTAACCATACTTTGTTTGTGTGGCAGGTGTTCTTCGGCTCTTGGTTTCCTTGCTCGAGTTTGACTGATGGAAACTACGTTGGAACTGGTAAGCTTCAGTGGTTTTCCTTGTTGGCTTCGGCTTGGTGACTATTGGTCCTTCTTGTTTTTTAACCGAGGCTTCACTTTTGATGTCTGGTTGTGGAAAATGTCCGCCGTGGTGAGGTTTATGAAACAAAAGACAGAGTGGGGAGGATGGAATCCTCGACCCCCTTTCGGTGTTTAAGCCTACAGCATTTTCCTTACGTAAACACTTGTAAAAGATTGTAATATCGTTGAGAGGGTTTAACCCTCGGCTATTGTGGTTAATAAAAGATTTTGGTTCCTTTAACTTAGTAATGTTTACGTTGTTTCAACTTAGAGCGATGCTCCAAAACCTGTGATATTTTAATGTTTTTCCTATGAAATGTTGTGTGTTAAAGATGGTCGTGAGCCAAATTTTTAAGTCTTGTTTTGTGCATTCGAAACCCTGAACCTGTTGGGTTTAGATGGTAGCTTCGAAAGTTTTGAGAAGACGAACCTGAAACTGAGACGTATTCTCATTTATCTATTTGGTTTCGATGCAGTCTATGGTTATACTAGGATTGTAACCAACTACTTTGTTGGCATATTTAACTGAGCTAGAGGTTTCCAATGTAGACCCAGGTACTTCGCGGTTCAAGGAACCAACAAAACCCCTATTCACCGGCCCTTTCGACAATAGACTGCGCGCAGCCTGAGGTCTCACACAAGGTGAAGTTGAGGGGGTGGTTGCGGAATCAAGTTTCCACAACCTGGTGATGCGAGTGTAGGACTGATAAGCAATGCGGTATCTTGCGGATTGCTGCAGACAGACAACTGCGCAAAATCCCAATTTCGCGTCGAATACTTCAACAAGCGGAGGTGCTTGCGCACTAGCGCATCCAATGATTGTGCAGTGTAGGACACTTCTTGTGTCATGATAATAAGCTATCAATATCTTACCTTGCAACGAATCCCAATGGTTCAGTGTGTCGGCTAGACTGCGCGTCAATTCCTAGACTTGATTAACTCTAACCAATATTTCTTAGCATTCCTTAGCATACTTTATTCATTCAACACATTCAGGTTCTTATTGTTATGTTGCATGCAATCGAATAAACATACAATACTGCGCACTCCAATGCTGCGCTAAAATTCAATGTTCAACTGTGTGACTAGTCAACAGATTCATACATTCACAGACTTATAAGTGTTGAATACTTAACATTCATCCATGCATGTATTACTTAACATATTATTCCCATTCTCTTGCGGCGAATACATATAAAAGCAATCACATAACAGACAACTACAATATTAATTCATACCAGGCAAATGAACAATCATAAACACATAATAATCACATAACACAGAATTTAACGTGGTTCACCCCCCGAATGGAGGCTACGTCCACAAGAACGGTTGTTAATATTGCTCTTTATGGGAAGGATACAACCGTTCTTAGTCTACGCACTCAACTGCAGACTCTCTTCTCTCTCAAATAGGTCTCTACGCACTCAGCTGCAGAGCCTTTACAATAGCTTCAAGCCTCAAAAGATGCTAACAATACTCAACAATAACTAGTTCTACGAGAGATTTATTTCAACCCTTTCCCATACAAAATGCCCTTATTTATAGATCACGCCCATGGGTTGTGTCTTTACAATCAGTAGGCCGAAACCCTAAGGTTTACAAAACTGGTGTGGCTAACTACCAGCGTGACTGTCGCCATTGACAGCTTGCTCCGCCTGCTCCAGTTGGGCCACTAGTGGCTCACACGCTCTTCTAACATTCACAATCCTTAAAACTGTTATGACTGAATCATGACTTGTCCCTTTCTGTCACTTTCGCCTACCCATCACCATTGACGTCGTGGCCTAGCTTCTCAATTGCTTGCCACCACTCACTCGAACAGGTCGCTTTCCTCTGCCCTCCACCTGTTCCTTACCCAAAATAGGTCATATCCTCATCTGACCTTTATCCATATTGTGAACCCAAAAATAGCTCATGCTCTGATGTGCGCATTGTCCTACTGCGCAACCATGTCGTGGCCATTGTCGTCGCGCAACATGGGCAGTTTCTCAAAACTGCCTATAACTTGTCGCCATGCGCAATGCACACTTTTCAGTACTTGTGCAAAATATTCCAACTTGGGCCCCGCCCAACAGGCCCCTAACACTCACCTGTGGCTCGTCCTGAGCCACTTCCACCTGCGGACTCTGGTGCCGCATCCTCCGTTGTGCCGAGCTTTTGATGTAAAGCTTTGCAGAGTTCCCGCTAACTCTGCAACTATCTTCTTGGATTTTTGTTCGAAACCTTGAAGCGTCTCCATAGTTGCCTGCGAGACCTTCTCCCTATCCACTTGTTCTTTCATGGTTCCTTCTGTTTCCTGAAGTTCCTCGAACTTTGCATCGAATTGCTGCATCAATTCGAGGCCTTCTTGTTCAATGGGTTGGAGCCTGTCCGATGTAGCAGCCTCTTTCTCCCTTAGTGTCACCAACTCTTTCAGTAGGTCCTTGACCTCGTTATATTTGTGCACTTTCTCCCTTGCCGACACATTCTTCAGCTCCGCGCTTGCAGCATCTACCTGCTGCTGCTTCTGCTGTAATTCCGCTCTTACCTGCTGGAGCACAGGATCCTTGTTCAACTCGGTGACTGTTGTAGTTATCTATTCAAGTAAGTCTTGGCATTTCGTCACTTCTATCGAAATGCCATCCATGGTTGCTTTGATGTCCTCAGTTGGAGCTGGGCACTAATCTGGTGGAATGACATGATGCCTAGCCTCCAGCTCTACGATCTTTCCTTTGTAAGAGGCCTCCATTTGTATTTTCTCAGAGATAAGGGACTCTACCTTGGCTCCAATTTTCTTTATTGTGTCCTCCACATCATCCTCTTCTTCGCATTCTTCTATTTTCGCGCACACCGCTAAAACGGTCTCCTTCAGCTTTAGGCCTTTTTCCTTGGTTGTGCTCAACTCTTGCTTATTGTTATCTGATTCCTGCCTTAACTGATTGATATCGTCAGTTAACTGTGCACACTGGTCATATGAGGCTAGGACTCTCTCATGAATCTCTTCTACAACCCTAATGTGCAACTCGTTCAGGTCCTCTAGGGGCAAGGCCCCAATATTCAAGTCAAGGCGCCCAGTCCTTACTACCTCCTTAACTGCTTCATTTGGATAAATGAGGTAGCCCGGTTCAAGGTTCAAGACGTGTGGATACTTACTTTCAGTAACAGGTGGTCTTCTTTGCACGCTTAGTCCCCCTGACATCCCCTTAGAAGCTTAACTTGGCTACCCCAACACCATATGGGCTACCATTGTCTTGACCTCCTCCATGGCTTGGATTATGGTCAACTGCAGTTGTTCTTGCTTCGCTTCTTTTTCTACGCAGGTTTCTTCCCACACTTCCTGCACTTTTTTTGTGATGATCTCGCAATCATCTGGATGTAGTACTGGCCCGAACTCAGGTTTTTCGGACTTCCTCTTTGTACGTCGGCTTTGGGGTTGCATGGGGTCTTCAGTGGCCTTTCTTTTCCCCGTTGACATCGCTATATGTTGACTCTACGCGTCATCCTTTTCTTCCTCAATGGGCGTACCTGTAGGTATCCCACCTGCTTGTTGTTCCTTGTGCTTTCCTGTTTCTTCCTTATCTGTGTCTGTGTTTTCCTCATCGGTGTCTTTTACATCGATCTTCTCCTGAAGAGGTTCTACATTCTGCTCATAGTCAGATGCATCATCACATGATGCGGGAACTTCCCAGTCTGGCTCCCATCGCTCCATCATTCCCTCGATCGCCTGCTGATCCAGTCGGTAAAATCCTGGATAGCATAATTTTGGTGCATCTTTGTCAGCCCTTGGTTGAACGAACGATTGATGCCTTGTCAGGCTAAACCTCATAATGCAGGTATACTTGTCGGCAGCGGTTTCGAAATGTGCGGCATTTCTATAATCGCCTCATGCAACTGGTGATAATAGACATAAAATACCTCAATCGTATGTCGTTGTCTTGACTCCTTCGAGTTTGCCCATAGGTTGGAAAAATGCGTTCCACGACCTTGCCCTGCTAAGGTCGGAACTCCTTGGTACCCCTCTGGCTCTTTCCAGCCTACAAAGGCTATCGATACTAGCAGCCAGCTGAAATGGAATGTTGTTCCAGTATCCTGTGTATCTTGAAATCTACTAGGAACTTGTTCAATAAGAATTGGCACCAATTGTAGGATTTGCCACGCAAGACGTTAGAAGCTGCTTTGATTGCGACTATGGGTACCTCAAGCGGCCTACACTTGCGCAGTAGCTTCCCTGCAAGCAACTGGGTGGTAAACTTTGTGGCGCCGTCATTGATATCGACGGTTGGGAAGCCACGTCCCTTCCGCACTACGCCAAATTCTTTCGCTACTTCGGTGCTAAGGGCTTTATCATGCGTCGTCTTTATGATGAGGTCAGCAGGGTCCTCTCCTCTCTTGTTCAGTCCAGTGATTTGATGGATCATGTCGATACTAATATCAATGTGCTTGTCCAACCATAGGAATCCTTCATGCATGCAAGTGAGCAGTGTTCGCGGTACCACGGAAAACTCAGGACTCTTAGTAAAGTGTGACATTTGTAGTAAGTTCAACAATCTTGATGGTTGGATGGCCTTTAGCCAATCTTGGACTACCATCCTGTCGGCACCGGTCTGTGCATCCTTTACCCAGTTAATATATGTGTCAGGTCTAAATTGCAGGTAAGTCTCCAGCACTACCAGTGTATTTTCAAGTAGGTCTAGGTCGTCCAGCTTGCAACCTGGTACGCCACCCATCAAATTCTCCTCAATCTTCACCCTGGTAGAAATAGTGGGTAGCGGGATTTCATATTTGAAATTCTTTTCTATGTGGACCGGTGGGGCATCGAGCTTCTGTGGAGGGATGTAGTCGGGCACTGGGTAAATAGGTAGGTTCTGAGCCGAGGCCGACTGCTGCAATGGTACTTCAGACCCCCCCTGCTCTAAAGCTGGCTCTTTTCCCTTGCTGCTTCCTGCAGCCTGTCGTGCTGAGCTTCTGGATGCATCTCCCTTTGTCACCATCATTGCTGCTGGAATCCCTGCTTGCTCAAATAACCAGGATATATCTTCCAACTGGACATGTTCACTCATACAATGCTCTGGTCACTCGGCTCTCGAACAATGCAAGTGCTTCGTAAAGATGGTTAAGTGGCTGAGTGAGGCCTATTTATAGCCTTAGCTAGTCTACAACGTGGCCTTTAGTGGTTGCCGAGGCACTAATTGCCATATTCATTATCAGTTCGTGCGTATAATCTTGATCTTGTCAGCCGATCCTTCTCATCATGCCAATGTTGTTTCTTTAAATGCTAAAAGGTTGCTTAGTAAGCCAGCTTGTCAACTCCATTGAATCAGTGTTAATGGCTCGACCTGCCAGCTGGATTTCGACGCTAAACAGGTCACTTCAGTCTTTAATGGGTTCCAAAATGTCACATCTGCCCTTAAATTTTAAACTTTCCAAGTGCTGCCAATTTGGTTAATGGCCCACTAACTGGCCGATAGATGTCTTGGTAACGATTTTCGTCATGGTGTGTTGGTGGTCAAACAGGATGTTCGCTTCAAGATGCGCATTCTTTGTGGTCTTCTGCGTGACTACAGTTTGCGCGATGTCTTACTTTGAAGTGCGCTGCGTGGCTCTTTTTTTTTCGCGCACAACTTCAATAGTGTTGTGCGGTACACCTCCCTTGATCATATAGTATTCTGCGCAGCCGAACCATCGCAATAAAGCTTTAGTCTGCTACCATTTATCAAACTTGGCAAGGTCTCTCCGGCTAATGTAGCTAACTGGACTGTGCCACCATTAGTAACATGCATTACAATATATGGGCCAAGCCAATGCATTTTAAACTTTCCAGGAAATTTCATGAATCTACTATCATACAGGAGGACTAGATCACCTACCTGGAAAGACTTGTTCTTGATGTGATGATCATGCCATGCTTTTTCGCTCTCTTTCTGTACTTGTTGGTGGAAGCATGTGATGAAATGATCTTCCTCCAGCCCAACCAAGTGTAGGAGCCTTTCTTCTAGCGCTGCGCGGTCTGCCATGCCTGGTAACGCTGCTATGTGCAAACTGGGAACAATATATTCCATTGGCAATATTGCTTCTTGCCCGTAAGCCAATCTGAAAGGTGTATGGCCCATCAATTTCTTACATGCATTCTTGTATGCCCATAATACAGATGGAATGTGCAGGTCCCAATCATCCCGATTGATGTTGCATATCTTTGTCAACGCATTCTCCAACACTTTGTTAAATGCTTCAACAGTTCCATTCGCTTGTGGATGATAAGGCGTACTGCGTTGATGATGAACGTGGAACTCTTCAGTGAAAGCCTCAATGTTCTTATTCAGAAAATGAGTGCCTTGATCACTCATCAATATCTTCGGGCATCCAAACCTTGTAAGGATATTCTCATATATAAACTCTGCGGCTGTAGCTGCGCTACAGTCTTTCACTGGCTTCGCTTCTGCCCATCTGGTGAGGTAATCGGTAGCAATAATGATATACCTCGCACAAGTTCTTTTCCCTGGTGGGTTAATAGGACCCACAAAATCAATAACCCATTTCTCAAATGCCTGCAATGTTAACAGTGGATTTAATGGCATTTCATCTCTGTGCGATGGCTTCCCTGTTCTCTGACAGACATCGCAATTCTGGCAATGTTCCTTCGCATCTTTGTGAATTGTAGGCCAACATAGCCCTGCGCGCAATATATTCTACGTGGTAGCTCTTCCTGCATAATTGCCTCCTGCGACTCCTGAGTGTGTGTCAGCCAATATAAATGGTTTCTCATGCTCTAATACACATCTGCGTAGTACCTCGTCTGGTCCCAATTTATATAACTGACCTGCGATGATAGTGAAGTCTATTGTGTGCACTACTAGATGCTTGTTGTGTTGCTTAGTGAACTATGTGGGTGCGAACCTACTAGTCAAAAAATCAATGATGTCCTGATAATAATTGTCAGCAACCTGTATGGCGAACAACTGCGCATCAGGAAGATTGTCCTCCAGACTTGTAGGATTTTCTCCTGACTCAATTCTTGACAGATGATCAAGTCCCAAATTCAACCTTCCTGGCTTAACCACAATTTCAAAGTCGTACTCCTGGAATAGTAGTAACCATATGCATATGCACCCCCTAACACTGGCTTATTGACCAGGTATTTCAGAGCAGAATGGTCAGTGAACATGGAGAAGTGCGCACCAAGCAAGTAGTGCCTGAACTTCTGCAGCGCATATACCATCGCGAGTCCTTCTCTTTTAGTAGTGGTATAGTTCTTCTCAATGGATGATAACTTTCTACTAGAAAAGGCAATGGGATGATCAATACCTCCCTCTCCTGGATGAGCAAGAACAATGCCCAATGTAATACATGAAGCATCAACATGGACATGAAATGGCTTCTCCCAGTCCGGAAAAACTAGGATCGGCGCAGTGACCATCTTCTCTTTTAATGTGTCGAATACTTTCTCACAATCCTCATTCCAAATGAACGGTGCATCTTTCTTGAGCAGCTTCTCCATTGCTGCAGTTATCTGTGCATACCCTTTTATGAATTTCCTGTAATATCTTATATGTCCCAATGTAGTGCACAACTGCTTAACTAAGTTTGGTGTTCGTAAATTCACAATGACTATGATCTTCGCAGGATCAACCATCAAGCCTTGTTTGCACACAGTGTGTCCCAACAAGATTCCATAGGGAACACAGAAAACACATTTCTTCAGATTTAGTGAAATTTGATGCTGTCTACATTTCTCTAGCATCATCCTAAGGTTCATGGCATGTTTCTTCAGTAAACTGAAAAATGTTCGAGTCATCAAAGTAAACCTCTAAAAACTTATGTATAAAATCTTTAAATGCTGCGATGACCACTCTGGAAAATATGGCAGGTGCATTCTTGAGACCAAAAGGCATCACTGTGTACTAGAACAACCCCCATTCTATAGCAAAAGTAGTATTTTTCCTATCTGTGCAATCGATCCTGATCTGATGGTGTCCGGAAAACCCATCAGTAAAAGAATATGCCTCATTTCCTCCAACATTGTCTAGCACTTCATCTGTAAAAGGTGTAGGAAATGGGTCATGCATGGAAGCGTCATTCAGCTTTCTCAAATCTACACAGATCCTGATTTCACCCTTTGTCTTCTTATCCTGGATAACCATCGGGCTTATCCACTCAGATTCTTCAACCGGGTCGATGATCCCTGCATCGAGCATCTTATCGAGTTTTGCCTTAACTCGTTCTTTGTAGCGCGGGTTCAGTCTATATGGTCTTTGTTTCACAGGCTTCGCGCCAGGATTAAGAGGAATTTTCATTACTCCTAAGTCTCCCAGTATACCTTTCATCTCTGTGAACTTGGTCGGGAATAATTCTCAATATTCCTGTAATATACCCACGACCTCCTCGATTGTGTATTCATCCCAATAATCTCCAATAGCTACAAACTTTGGCTCTTCGCTGGTGCCAATTTTCACTTTTCTTGTTTTCACGGGTCTGCTTATATCTGGAATTTCCAGTGGAGGTCCTTCTACCTCACGTGATCCCTCTAACTCAGGTATTCGTATATTGTACAGATCCTCCTCATCACTGTCTGCTTTATCCTCGGGTTCTCCCTCAATGTGATAACAATCAAGAGCATGTTCTAGCTGCTCCTCCCATTCAGGCTGTAGGCGCACAGGTACGTTATTTATTCCAAAGAATTCTTCTAATGTCATATTTCCCTCTGCACAGTCTGGTCTGAATATTCTTTCTTTAATAACCTGTAGTGCGTCATTGATACTTGGATGCTCATCTTCGAAACTAAAATCCTGCTGGAAGCTCGCAGTCAGGCCAGACCAGTCCATTGTGCCTCTGTGCAACTCCAGGTCTAGGTACCACTTCTTCGGAATCGGTTCTTCAAACGTGTGCACGAACAGATGCACCCATTCTGTTTGCAGCCTCTCCTTCCATGCTTCGGAACAAACTTGAATATGTTGTCTTTGGATCTGTCTGTCCATTATATTTCTCAAAGGATAGGGTAACCTTATCAACAAACCTGATTTGCATCTTAATTCTGCACTGATCCCATGTTTTCAGTGTCTACTTATGCGCGGCCCACCATCTAGAAGGTGTATCGCGCAATGCCACATCTAATGCTTGTAAGCGATGTTCTTCTGCAATTGCTGCAATATATTCATTGATAAAAGAATAAACATTAGAGAAACCATCATAACCAGGGATTGGACTTACCTCCTTTCCAATCCAGCACAATGAATTCGTGATCCACATGCATTTCCTGGAAGATACTTCATGTAACCTGCTTTTCCAATTTTCCAGTCCTGCATCAGAGTCTTAGATGCAAGAGCTATTACAGCGCTAGCTGAGTGTGCCATCCGCAGTTGGATTTATGTAATCGACAGTATTGGTTGTCATCTTGTAAATACGGTCCAAGTCTTGGGCTCTGGATTCTTCTTGAATCGGTTCTACATAATGTTCGCCCTGTGAGGGATCCAACGGCGCAATGACCATGATATTGTTTCCTTCAAATATCATTTTCATGGTTTTCAAATCAATAATGGTAGATTTTGTCATTGCCCAATCTATACCCAACAGTGCTGGATAAGGATGGTTGTCATCCACGATTTCAATTACTTCAAAGTTTGCATAGCTACGCACTCCGTCAATGTCAACAATGGTGTTGGGTAACCTCCCCAAAGGCATAACTATCCCTTGATTAGCCATTCTCAACTGTAGAGGTGACCACTGTAACTTGGGTTTACCCATCTGATGCCATGTCTGCTTGGTCAAGACATTTACTTCTGATCCCAGATCAAGAATGATCTCATCCATCTCGTAGTCACCAATCTGTGCAGTGAGACTCATTTCCCATCCTGTTCTTTTAGGACTCCTAATATTATGTACTGCGCCATTGGCAGCCCCCTTCTCGTTGTTCGGCTCATACTGCCTCAATAGCTTTTCAAATTTCATGTAAGCATCCACGCTCTTTAGTAATTTCATGCAACTTCGTAAGAACTGTGCAACAGAGGTCCCTGTATCTGTTGCGGCACTTGTCTGATTAGATGTCGTTGGCATATCCTCTCTTTGTGGTACTTCACTGTGCAACTGTGTTCTCGGGGAGCCGGGGTGGCGGTGCTCTAAACATCTCCCATGCTTCCTCGAATGCTCCCTTATTATTTTGTAAGTCCAAACCCGGTGCTTTCCTAGGAGCTTTTCTAATCCATACCGGCTCACCAAGGTTCTGCCTAGGATCACGCATTCCAAAGGTCAAAGCTTCTGTGCCTCCATCCCTTCTTGTATCAGCGCCACTGCGCATTACTACTTTTATGCTTGGATCTGCACTTCTAGTCTCTGCTACGATCAACTAAATGTTGGGATTTGGTGGTTTTGTCCTTCGTTTCTGCATTTCTACCTCAAGTACAGGACAATCTTCAATAACATGCTCAAATGATTTACAGTAACTACATGTTGTGCATGGGTTGGTACAATCTCTAGAAACGTGACCTGTCTGGCCATAGTTATAACAGATTACCTAGCCACGGCCTCTTCCTTGCACCGGACCGGCATTTCTTCCTCTCCCGCTGTATCCACCACCACGGCCTCTATATCCTCCCTAATCATAGTGGGTGTTTTCTTGTTTCGGTTGATTTTCTTCTTGGACGTGGTACATTCCAGCACCTCACATCATTTCCATATCGTGCTTTCTTTCATTCATCAGCTCATATGCGCGACATTTGGATTCGTCATGTCCAACTGATTTACAGAAATTACAATACAAGCTCTTAGGTGTCTTCACGTATTTCTGTATGAGATAACAATCCTCAGGCCTATGTCCTCTGCTTCTGCAAATTTCATACCATGGCACCTGATTTTGATTCATATTTATTGGATTTGGTGTGCCACTGTTAAGATAATATTGAAATAGGGGGCAATGTTCTCTGGTGTGGCCCTCTCCTTTACATCCTGTGCACCAAACTTCGCGTCTGTGTTCATATCTTTGTTCTTTTCCGTTCTTCATACCTTGCAATTCTAACGTTAAGGTGGTCAACTGGTTCTAGATCTGTGACATCCCAGAACTACTCTCACCGATCGGTGAAGCCTTCAACTTCATGGCGATTTCTAAGGCCTCTGCCTGCGACGCAACCTTCTGCTACATCAATGGTTGTCTAATGTGGGGCAACAGCGCAGTGATGAACCATTCCTGGTGTTGTTGCAGAGCTATAACAAAGCTGACTTGGTCTAACAATGTCTTAAATTTTTGGTCAAATTCCCAAACTGATTCGGTAGGTTTCTGCTTGATTTCCTTTAATTACGTTATGCACTACAATTCTAACTTTGGCTTCTTAAACTCTACGACAAGTGCAGCCTTAATTTTTGTTAGGGTTCTCGGTTGTGCCTGAGAATATTTCATAAACCAATGCAAGGCGCGGTCTCTAAAAGTAGTGATGACCTGCGCTTTCTTCACAGCATCATCCTGGATCTGCTTTAAACTGCATACGGCTTCACATAGAAACCAATGCTAATCAGGGTCTTCTAGACCCGTTCCTTTGAATATCGGCAATTTTATATCGTTGTCTGTCATTCTCCTTCCTGGTTGTGCAGCACTCTGAGTAGTGCTCACTATCTGTGCGGAGAAAATAAAGGGAATATTCAGACTAGTGGTATTCTGCAGGATATTCTGAGATTGGGTATTCTGAATTGGACTAGCCTAAGTTGGAATGGTCTGAGTGCCTACTCCTGTGGTGTGCGCAGTATCGACGTTATGCGGGGTGGTCTTCTCTACACTCGCAGCGGGTGGGTTCTGATCTAGGGGTGGCGCGGTTTCTGCAACCGACGGATTCTGAGGTGTAATAGGGTGGATAGTGGCTGATGGCAGCGCAATCTAATTTTTAAGGTCACATGGGAGTTCAGTATTTACACGGAGTCCAAATCCTCCCAGATTCTTTTCTTTATTAAACTTATATCTCTTTCCACTTCTTAGATTATGTGTCTCTTCGTCAAAATCACTAAAAATGCTATTGACCATGACAGATGCAAAAATATTACTGCATTCTTAAAACGCCTTTCTCAGCTAAAAGCATTTTAATGTATAGACTTAGATTGTTCAAGAACTTGCCTCTGAATCCTTTGAAAAAGTATGCTTCATCTTGATTGTAGGACTTCAGCGTGTCTACAGCAAACTTGGTGACAAATCCTTCTAGTATGCTATCAACCCAGAAGTTGACTGCTCGCGTCAGTGGTTTGTCTATTGCTTTGAGCTGTGTTGTGAACTCTGGAGTCCACTCTGTAGGTACTCCTCCTTGAAAAAAAGGTTTTCTTTTTTGCGAGTTGTGAAATCCACTCATGCCACTCGTTTCCAAACGAAGCCCGGAATATCTCGTGAATCTCTCTCCACAAATATCTGTTCAACCACTGTATGTCAGAGAGACGTGGATTTCTGTTCTCTTTCTTTGCAAAATCTCTTTCGATCTTGTCAAACCAATCCCAGATCTCTTTCTTTTTAGGAAGCCAATTGTCTGAACCCAACGGGAACTGGTATTCTTTGTCACACATTACTTTCCAAACACACTATCGCATCACTGGTCTTAACCAAGCAACGGAACCATTTGTTGGCGTATTTAACTGAGCTAGAGGTTTCCAATGTAGACTCGGGTACTTCGCGGTTCAAGAAACCAACAAAACCCCTATTCACTGGCCCTTTCGGCAACAGACTGCGCACAGCCTGAGGTCTCACCCAAGGCGACGCTGAGGGGTTGGTTGCAGAATCAATTTTTTACAACCTGGTGATGCGAGTGTAGGACTGATAAGCAGCGCAGTATCTTGCGGACTACTACGGACAGACAACTGCGCGAAATCCTGGTTTCGCGTCGGATACTTCAGCAAGCGGAGATGCTTGCGCACTAGCGCATCCAATGACTGCGCAGTGTGGGACACTTCTTGTGCCACGATAATAAGCTATCAACAGCTTACCTCGCAGTGAATCCCAATAGTTCAGCGCATCGGCTAGACCACGTGTCAATTCCTAGACTTGATTAACTCTAACCAATCTTTCTTAGCATTCCTTAGCCTACTTTATTCATTCAACACATTCAAGTTCTTATCTATATGTTGCATGCAATCAAATCAACATACAATACTGCGCGCTCCAATGCTGCGCTTAAATTCAATGTTCAACTGTGTGACTAGTCGGCAGATTCATACATTCACAAACTTATAAGTGTTGAATACTTAACATTCATCCATGCATGTATTACTTAACATATTATTCCCATTCTCTTGCGGCGAATACATATAAAAGTGTAGCTAGGGTTTTCACCCTAGCTTGTGAAAATGAGCACCTACTAAGGAGAAGGGCCTCCTTAGTAGCAGTTCAATAAACAGTAAATAAAAGCAGTAAAACAGTATGAAATTTAACCTAGCATGAGCATTAACATAAATAGCAAAACATGAAAATATGGTGAAAATCTCTCTTTTTGTATTAAAAATTACCTCCAATGTAGAGGTTGGTGGAGCCTTTGCAGCAGTCCAAGAGGGTTGCTTCCAAGCTCCAGTGTTGTTCCTTCTCCTTCTCCCAAAGGTGTTTTGGAAATGGGGCCAAAAAGGTTCTCAAGAATTAGCTCCAAGTGGAGAGCTAGGGTTTCAAGGGAATTTTCAGCAGCGTAAGGATAGGAATGATTGTGGATGAAAAATGGGGAGCCTCCATCACCTATTTATAGGTTTTTAGTGGTGGAGTGCTAACCCATGGTTTTGGGAACCATATGGTTTAGGTCAGCTGTATAGGGTGTTTGCTTCATTTTTTCCCTCTTTTTCCTCTTTTTTGTATTTTTATTTCCTTTTTAGAGGGTTTTTGCTATTTTTGGAGGAATTTACTTTATTATAGGGGGAAAAGGGGGTTTTGGGCATTTTGGAGGCTTTTTTAATGGTTTTTTGGCCTTTTGGAGGCTTTTTAATTGGGTTTTTAAGGTTTTGGAGGCAAATATGGTAGGAAATATGGACGAATGAGTCATGTAATGGGTTAGATGAGGTAGTGAGCACTTTTTGGGTGTTAACAGATTGCCCCTGGATGTGTGAGGGCAGGAGCTCATCGTATGGCAGATAGACATCATAGGTCTTTTATCGTTTTCCTGGGATGTGGAGAGGAGAAGAAACGAACTAGAGCCCGGAACAACGGTCTGAACAAACTGCAAAAACTGAAAATACATGACCTCAATAATGAATGAGGAGTAATCTGAACATATGGACGAGGTGGGCATTCCCATGATCGTATCAAGAAATAGAACAATAACAAGGGGGTCCAAAAAATGGGGACCTGAAATATACATGGCCTCAAATGAGGAAGAATCTCAATATATGGGCGAGGTGGGCATACCCATGCTCGTATCTAGAGATATATATAAAAAATAACAATGAGGCCCAAAAATGGGGGTGTGAAGGATACATGGAGAACCACTGTGTACATCATAAGGGTCCAGAGGGGACACAAATTTGGGACATACTGTTGGGCTGACCATGTCTGAGCTGAAGAACTGATACACTGGAATAACAACAGTGCTGTTGAGTGTGGTATCAGAGGAACTGATGAGCTGCTGGATCATAGTGACGGGGAGTCATACCCTCAATGGTACACTGAACTGGAACTGAATTGGGTACTCAAAGAAGCATATAACTAGATGGCTTCCGAATACAATCACCAATGCAACTCGGACATCCACGGGAACATATAACTGGGCGTTCCGAAGTGACTCACCAATGTGCTAGAGTCGGGGGAAATCCGGGGTCTTCGACCAATAACTGAAGGGATATATACCCTGCGCGATTCTCAACAATGCGATCAAGGTGTTGAAGTCGAGCATGTGAGAAACAACCACTCGGAGAGGCACTGATGACTCCTCTCAAAATGGTCCATAGGCACTCATCACAAATGGTGATGAGTCCAAGGAACAGGGACCTCTGGTTCTATCCTCTGGAATAGATGGGTTGTCGTCGACAGAGGGAGACCTGCAACTAGCAAGGCAATGATGTTTCCTTGATAGGAGCACGAGGTGGAGAACCGATGGTAGGACTGACATACTGTGGGGGTAGGGCATAACTGGGAAAGTAGAGTGGGTGGACTCAAACTTCCTTTGTTCAGAGTATGATGGCGGGGATGATCGGGCAGCATATGAAACTGACTGGTGGGAAAGGGATCATAGCTGTAATGGATCAAGGATGGTGACTGGGATGAGTGATACTCAAGTTGGTGTAAGATGGCAGGAGACTGCAGAATACTCTGAACAAAGGCGACCTTATTGGGGGTGCTGCAGAGATGATCAATTACGGTGCCGAGAGGCATGGGAGGAACTTCTTCAAGGGTTAAGGAACTAGAAGAAGTGTGTTCAAAATGGTACTGTCGTGTGGATTTATACGAGCCCAGGACAATTCATGCTCGTGATTGCTTTCAATTTTAAGGAGTCTGAAAGCGATAAGAAGACTCTGAAATAATGGAATGGTACTGTCGTGTGGATTTGTATGAGCCCAGGATAGTTCATGCTCATGGTTGCTTTCAATTTTAGAGAGTCTGAAAGCGATAAGAAGACTCCAGGGGATTGCTTTTTCGTGTGTTAGTCTCCAAGTCCAGAAGAAGCATAAAAGGATGCAATGAATAACTCTTCTAACCGGTGTGACTAGAGTATTCCTTTTTCATAATTAGTCTACCAAGTCTGGAAAAGGGTTAAACTTATACCAGATAGATGCCCTTTCAAGTACTTTAACGAGCATGAAAGGAAGCAAGATTGCTCGGCGATCTTTTCATTATTTTAGGAGTCATAAAAGAGCTTAACAGAAACTCCCTAAGTGCCTTTTTCGTAAAGGACTTGTCCGGCCCAAAAAAGGGATAAAATTATACCAAACAAAAGGAATGGTCAGGCGAGGAGGAAGTGCTCAATCAAGGAACATTGATGATGACCAAGAACGAGGGTAGGGGGGAACACTAGTGGGCCTCCTTGTGGGATAATGAATGGTGAAAAAATAACGAAATAATTGCAGTATGAAAGGAGTGAATGGCTCATGTAAAAATGTGGAACAATCCGATGGCGGTTGATGTGGCGCGTAAACCAAGGAAACAAGGTGTTGGGACACAATGTTGAAATTGTACCTAGTGAGAGCGAGAAATGATCTCAAGCATCATCACGAGCTCGGAAAACTAGATCCGGTGATATAAAAAGTGTCAAAAATGAATAACGTCTAATGTGGCACGTAAATCGAGGCGACGGGGGGCATTTTGGAAAAAATACCCAAAAAATATGGGGGTGAGAGCGAGAAATGATCTCAAGCATCATCACAGGCTCAGAAAAATGAATCCGATGATAAAAAATATATCAAAAATGGAGAACATCCGAAGTGGCACACAAACCGAGGCGACTAGTGGTGTCTAGAAAAATGCTCAAAAAACGATGCAGAAAAAATAAGAAAACGAGTCGACCATCATGACGGTCTCGTCGTGCTGATTCCAGTGGTGGAAATGGTTCGAAAAATGGACTCCGTATGGGTTCAGAATGGCCAAAACAAGAAAAAGTCAACAGACTATAAATAGTAAGTGGGTCCAACATGACAAGTGTCATTTGGACTTGTTGACTTTGACTAGAGATCAGAGTGGACCAGAGCTGAGTTGGTGTTTTTGGACAATTCGACTGGCCGTTTACAGATCCGGGAGTTGCAGGTATGTCGAGGAAACTCATGCCTGCATTTTTTATTGGGTTCGGGGAGGTGGTGGGTCCCAGGGGGTTTTCTGTATGGTCCACGTGGGGTGGACCGCGGGTTTGTGGGGTGGAACCACGGTCGGGGACCGCGGGTTTCTGGGTCTAAGCACGCGGTCAGGGATCACGAGTTCTGGGTCGGAATACGTAGTCTTGGACCGCGAGTTCCAAGGCTGGACTTACAGTTCGGGACGGCGAGTTTGGCTCCTACATGCACGATCCCGGACCGCGACTGTAGCCCTGACAGCCGCAGTCTGAGATCGCGGCAAGGGGCCCTAAAGCCGCAATTGGGATCAAGCTTTAAGGTTTCCTGGGGGGGGCGAAGAGTTATTTCCTTAACATGGGTCTGATGAGTGTGCACTGTTTGATTGACAGGATGTCGTTAATGCTGTGGCGAGAGCGGGAGATACCGGACGACATAGTGGATGTCATCCAAAGGGATCGGCATGTGCGGTCTACTTTGGGTTTGTGCGGGCTGTTGAAGTTCGCACAAGTGCTCATGATGCGTTCAGTAGGGCTACTGTTGAACAGTTAGTGAGCTTTTGGGAGCCTGACATACATGCATTTAGGGTGCAGGGAGAGAGGGTGGATCTCACCCTCGCAGATGTATATTTCTTGACGGGGTTGCCCTGTCTGGGTAGGGTGGCTGATACGCAGCCACGAGTGTCCGCAGACGTGGATATCGAGGATATGTTGGAGTGTTACTGTGCTCTGGAGGCTAGAGTGCAGAGGAATGCACTCCGGATTATGGACCTGAGGGAGGCCTCAGTACGGGCGATCGCGGCGTGCGTGGTTTGGGTTTTAGGGTCCCAGTCGCCTGAGCGGGTGTCAGGCGGCCAGATGCAACTGGTGGAGCGAGTGCTGGGTGGCATATACTATGCCTGGAGCTAGATGTTCCTCACTTGTGTTCAGCGGCAGCTGACCTCGGTGAAGGAATCTAGCAAAGGATTATGTTATGGATCCTTTCTTTGTGCCTTCTTCATGGAGAGGGTACCTACACTACGGCCACGAGTGCCGATCAAGGCAACATGACCTATGGAGCCGCGCATGGTGCAGTGGGGAGAGATGATGCGTCGACGGGGTGGCAGTGAGGTTGGCAGGTACTTCACCTAGGAGCTCCACCTACAGTGGTTGCAGATGCCACTGACGATGGATGATTATCCATACAGAGAGATGGACTACACAGGGGATCCGGAGACACCACGGTCGCCAGGGCAAGCGTGGGGACCATATGGTATGTATTGACTTGCTTGATTGTTTTTTATGTCAGATTTGGTGTATGATAGGTTGGAGATATTGATATGCTAGTACTGACTGATGTATGATCTGTAGATGTTGGACCGAGGCCACCACTGGGTCATATAGATCGCAGGGGGCATGTGGCGATACCAGCCCTGCCAGGCCAAGGGGAGGTGCATCGACGGGATGCTAAGGGGACTCTGGAGTCCTTTACGGGTGCTTATAGATCGTTTTCTAGTTGGAGTGACTGATGAGAGTTGGCGGGACCTGGATTAGGAGGTGATTCAGGATTGTCTCGAGGCTCCACGGGATTTTCGATCAATTGCGATTCGGATGGCCATATTGGCGAAGAGGGGTCAAGCACAGGGTCTGGCAGGGGATGAGGAGCTTCCAGAGGAGGAGCGGGGTGAGGATTCGGAGGCGGCCGATGCAGGCAGCGATGGAGGGTATGACTCTCAGTAGGGAGTACAAAGGACTCCCCCCCAATGTGTTATGGACACTCGGGGTTTTTTGTAGCTTACGGCTTGTATTCTATGAGGCTTGTCAATGTATATACATTTTTTGTATAGCTGAGTGCTGAGGTACTCAGGACATGTGTAGAACATTGACGTTTATTTTCTGATATATATATACACATGGATGCATATTTTGCGATTATGATTTAGTGTGCGCACGTGGATGCGCTTGTGGTTTGTTATGTGTTTGTACTGCACGTGGATGCAAGTAATGTAGGATGATGGGCACATGGATGCCCCTTGTGTATTTGTATGTTACGTAGTGCACATGGATGCAACATTATGTATGTAGGATAGGCACGTGGATGCCCCTGTATAGTAATGTGTTTATGTTATTGCACATGGATGCAAATATTTATGTGATGATAGGCACGTGGATGCCCCTTGTTGGAAATGCAATCTTTTTGGATTTCTATATATGTTTGATGAGGTGATATGGGATGATGATGCATGATGGATGTTTTACATGGTCTGATTGATATGCCAATCTAGGATGTTGTTAGCCATTTGATCTGTGACACTATTCTGAGCTCTTGGGACATGGGTGAATGTTATGGATTCAAATTGTCGGCTGAGTTGTTTTGTGCACGGGATTTTTCTAAATAGGTAGGGATCGAGCACCTGGTAGCAGTTGTTGATCTGGGAGACAAGTAGCTAGGAGTCAAGGAACACATGAAGGTGACATATGCCCATCTGAAGGGCAGCAGTCAGGAGACCAGTCACAGCATCATACTCCGCCTGGTTATTGGTAGCAGCGCCTATACACATTTCGTCAAGGTGAATCAACTCATGTGAAGGGGAATATAAGACCCATGCTGCAGAAGCCAGGTTTGGAGACTGGCGGCTTGCTCCATCAGCGAAGCCAATGTAATGAGGTGGAAGATGGTCCATCTGTGATCATGCAAAAAATGATGAATATAAGGTTGCGGTAAAAAAGGTGAAAAACAAAAAGAAAGCAAACTATACAATACGGACCAATGGGGTCGCGAGTTTGTTTAAGGATAAAAGCGTTTAAGATACAACCCATTACGGAGGCTGCGCAAAGGGTGACCTTATGAGTCAGTTAAAATGTATGCCCCATTTCTGAGGCAGGTCTGCACAATGTAGGGGCCTTGCCACATGGATTCAAACTTTCCTTTACCAGTCTTGTCGTGGGCTTGGTCATAGGCGAGGACGAGGTCCCCTTCACGGAAAGTTCGAGGGTGGACATGTTTGTCGTAACCAGCTTTGGAGTGGTTCTTGGCAGCTTCAATGGTCTGGAGGGTGGCACGACGGTCTTCATCAGCTTGTTCTAGTGATAGCAGACGTTGCTCGAGTGGGGAGGTGTCTGGAAGAAGCTTGATGGCGATGTGTAAGGCAGGTATCTGACACTCGATGGGGAGGACAGACTCTACACCGTGAACTAAATGAAACGGGGTAAAATCGGTGGCGATCTTGGTTGATGTACGGTAAGCCCATAATGAAGGGAAAAGCATGTGATGCCAATTGGACTTATGCCGGTCAACAGTGCGTTGGAGGATGGTTTTTAAAATTTTGTTAATGGCCTCTACTTGGTCGTTCCCTTGGGGGTAGTAAGCAGAGGAATACTGATGTTCAAACTTCAGTAGTGTGGATAACTCGCACCAAATGGAATCTTCGAAGTGTGAACCATGGTCTAAGACCAACTGTTTAGGGACCCCGAATCGAGTGATAACATGGTTAAAAAAGAAATGGGCAGCAGTGTCAGCTTTACAATTGAAGGTAGGCATGGCTTCAGCCCATTTGGTGAAGTAGTCGACGGCGACAATGATGTACTTATGGTCATTGGCGGATGAGGGTTTACATTCCATGAAGTCGATGGCCCATTTACAAAAGGGACCAACGGTGACGACTGGGTGTAACGAAGCAGGTGGTGTCCGAGCCTTAGGGGAAAAAAGTTGGCAATTATGGCAATGTTTGACCGCTGTGATGCAGTCGGTAAAGAGTGTGGACCAAAAGTATCCGGCGCAGATGACCTTTTGGGCGGTGGCCATTCTAGAGAAATATCCCCCGCAGGCACCGCTATGACAGTCATTGAGGATTTGTTCGGATTCCTCGTGTGTAAGACAACAACGGAGAATCATGTCAACCCCTCGCCGGTAAAGGACATCGCCCAAGAGGAGATATCGAGAGGCCTGGTGACGGATACGATAGCATCCATCATGATTTATGTTGGGTCGAAACTTCTGCATACGAAGGTATAACAAAATATCACCGTACCATGGGTCATCGGATGAGATGATGAACAAGTGATTGTCGAGTAACTCATCAGAGATTTGTGGGGACGGAAAAGGGATGGGAGGTCGGTGATGAGCTGGGCAAGCGCGAGGGCTTTAGTGCTCTTAGGGTTTGATAAAGTGAGGTCATATGCTTGGAGGATAATTACCCATTTAGCAACACGACCTTGCAGGAGGCGCCGGTTCAAGAGATAGACCATGGGATTGGAGTTGGAGACAACTGTGGTATGACTGAGTAAAGTGTAATGTCGCAATTTTTGGACGGAAAAGACCACAACAAGGGCTAGTCTTTCCTCATACGGGTAACGTAGGGGTGGTCCAGACAAGGTATGGCTGACGTAATACATGACATGCTCCTGGCAAGCAGCATCTTCTTGAACAAGGACTCCGGACACGGCATGATCGGATGCCGAGACGTACAGGATGAAGTCTTGAGAGAAATCCGGAGGGGAGATCAGAGGGGCTTGTGTGAGAGCTTTCTTAAGGGCTTCGAATGCAGCTTGTGCCTGGTCATCCCAAACAAAGGGTATGTGGGTATGAAGTAGGCGTAAGAAACCATGAACAGTGGTGGCATAATCAGGAATGAAGCATCGGAGAAAATTAGATTTTGCCTACAGACTCTGGAGCTGTCGGAGCGTGCGAGGAGTAGGAAGGTCTATGATGGCTTGGACTTTCAGGGGATCAACAGCGATTTCTTTATGGGAAACAATGAAACCCAACAACCGGCCTGCTGAAACGTAAAAGACACACTTGAGTGGATTCAAGCGGATTTGATATTTGCGACAACGCAAAAAGACTTGCCAGGGGTTGTTAAGGTGGTCTGATCGTTTCCAGGAACGAGCTGTAAGGTCGTTGAGATAGACTAACAGGATATGAACCAAGTCATGAAAACAGTAGGTCATGGCCCGATGGAAGGTGGCACTCGCATTTTTGAGGCCGAAAGGCATGACGTGATAAGCAAAGGTGCCCCAGGGGATGGTAAAGGCAGTCTTGTACTGATCCTCCTTGCAGATTTGAATTTGATTGTATCCGAAAAAACCGTCCATAAAAGATAGGACTTCATGCCCCGCACACGCATCGATGAGTTGGTCAATAAATGGCATGGGGAAGTTGTCTTTGGGACAGGCTCGGTTTAAATCGCAGAAGTTAGTACATACTCTGATGGTTCCTTGTTTCTTGTTAACAGGGATGGGGTTAGAAACCCAAGTGGTATATGCAATAGGATAAATGAATCCTGCTTTGCGAAGTTTCTCAATCTCAGCTTTAACGGCGGGGAGCTTTGAGGGATGAATGGGGCGTTGTTTCTAGCGAACAGGGGGTACATCTGGCCATGTGTCAATGTGGTGTTCTATAATAGCGGGGTCAAGACCAGGCATTTCGATATAGGACCAGGCAAAGACATCACAGAACTCTTGGAAAAGTTTTTTGTACTCTCCGATCTCATACTCACTGCAGGAGGCTCCTAATGTAATGATTTCAAGAGCACTGGGTGGGTCAGAGATATCGATGTGGATGATGGGTGAGATGTTGGCCATGTTACCTTCCTCAAAGGCATCAGGAGCAGGAATGGGATCCTTAAACCAGTCGACTTTGGTGGGGAGGAAATCTTTGGACTCAATCGCAAATTGGGTGGCTGTGGTGGAGGAGGACTCTTCTAGGAGGAAGTAGGAACGATGGTGCATGTCTTCCCAGGGGTAATTTGGGGTAGTGAGAGCCTCTAGAATCTCCTCATCATTGCGGAAACTTTGAGTTGTCAAATCGGTTGACGAGGGAGTGGTAGTAGAAGACATCATATAGATGACATTAATCTCGTCGGATGAGGTTGATACTGGGGGGTGGATCTCCTCAATTGTGGGGGGCGCCGTCTCAAGGTACAAATTATTCATCTCGTAGAGAGCTACTCTGCAATCTGGGAGATCAGGATAGTGATGTGAGTAATGGCCATAAATACTGCATATTGCACAAGGGTGGTTGGTACGCAGTGATTTATCACGAGGCTTAGGGGATGGATCGAGTTGGACAACCGGGATGTTGGGGTCGTCGTCAAGCATTTGCAAGTGCCCTTGTAATGCAAGTAATTATGGACATTGATGGGTAGGATGACCTAACTCATCACACAACGAGCATTTAGGAGGAGCACGAAACACGGGGGGGTTTTTAATTGTTTTGGGTGGAGGTACAGCAATGTATGGTTGTGGGCCTCTACCCCCAATGTTCTTGACAATGGGGGGTGGATTGGTGGATGAGGAAGGCGTAGAGACACCGGGGGGTGGTTGACTAGTAGTGGCGATGGGTTGCAACGGTTGAAGGACGACATTTGGTGTCAGTGGGTGAACGGGAGGCGAAATATACCACACGGGTAGTCCTAAGGTTAACCCGAAGAGGCTGAGAGTAGCCATAACCGGGGCGCTTACTACTCCCGAGGGAGGGAATAGGAAGGGGATTGTGTGGATGGGTGTAACACCAATATGACTAGGTACCAATGGTGGTTTGGGTAATAAGGGCGGTTGATTGTTGGGTGTTTGTGCATTGTGGGAAAGGGTACATAGGTCAGATATTTCGGTCATTGGTGACGGGGGTGGAATGGATTGGAATGTTGAGGTCATTGGTGTATCTGAGTAAACTCCGGGTCCCATGGAGGAAAGCAACGAGGTAGATGCACCACAAACAGGTTGTTCAACCATGGGGAGAACATTTTCGGGTGCAACGGGGGCATTGGGATCGTAATAGGTGAGTTGATTGACCTTGACCACGCGTCCGTCATGGGGGAACATCATGGTACGAAAAACGGATGAGGCAACCGCCCGCATGGCATACATGTAACTGCGGCCAAGTAAGAGGTTATAATCAAGTTGGGCGTTGATGACCTCTATGTCAATGAGCATTGTTTTACCAGCTAACTGGATGGGGACATTAGTTAAGAGACCTTGGGGTTGAGCCGAATGGTCGTCGTAGGCTCGAAATGCAGTGGTGGACTGCTCGAGAGTAGGGGATCCCAACTTCTGCCAAATGAATGTGGACATAATGCATGTAGAGGCACCTTCATCGATAATGCACCGATGGATGATAAGATTCCGAACGGATACAGAAACTTGGAATGCTAAAGTGGAAGGCAGGCATGGTTCGGATTGGTCCAAATCGAAGGCCATCAGTCGTGAATCATTTGGGTCAATAGCACCAATGGCGGAGAGCAAAGTCTTGCGCTGTGAAGGACAGTTTTTTAAGACCTCTAACACAGACATGGTTGCGGGGGACTGAGCTAAGTCATCTACAATGTTGTAATTAGACGCAGCACAAGCATTGGGGTTATTGTTGATGCGGCGAAGTGGGAAGCAAGTTGCTTTGGAGGCGCCATCTAGTGGAGCTGGAGGGATACGTAATGACTGATCAGTGGGATGAGCGTTAGTGTTTTTATCGACGGGAGGGGCTTCAGGGGTGGAGCCATATTGGTTTCGACGGGTTTGAAGGTTGACATCGGCGGATGACATCATTAACAAATGATGGGTACTTGAGTCTAACATGGGTTGATCAGGAACGGCATAAGTGATTTGCTGTTGTGGTGGCGTGTTTCCTTGAGGGGGAGCCAACGGCTGAGTGTTCACTATGCCTTGGGTCGATAAAGGCTTTTGTAGCACCAAGGGTTGATGCTGAGGTGGTGGGGGGTTGGGCGGCGCCTGAGAAGCCGCGTGCCCTTGGCAGTGGGCATCATCGGTCCAGAGTTGCCAAGCTCGCTCCAAATGTGGGCAAGCATGTGTGTAGTGGCCATAGACCCCACAAATAGAACAGGAACGGTTTGTTCTCAAATTAGGATTTTTTGCTTGTTTGGACGGCCGGTCAGGGTTCTGGTTGGCAGGTTCCACGTTATTGTTGTTTGGGGGATTGGGAGGTTGACCGCCTTGGTCTGGAAAGGGGTTGTTCCCACGGTTACGGCCTTTGCCGCGATTTTACTGGCCCTATTGGCGCTGGTTATTTTGGTTCTGCTACGGATTCTGTTGGGAATACACTTTCCCTTGGGCAGTAGGTGGGTTCTGGGGTTGTGCAGGTGCGGGAGCAGGCTGCGGTGGATAATAAGTAGGTGGAGGTGGCGCAGGTGCTGAACCTTGTGGGGGTTGCTGATATGTCTGTGGAACGGGTTGTGGGTTTGCCGCAGGGGTTTCCTGCGGTGGGTAATAAGAAGGTTGGGCTTGAGAGGATACAGGAGCTGGTGCAGCCTGTGGGTGGTAATATGGCTGAGGTGCGATCGGGGGGGGGTGTAAGCGGGGGATGCATGACCAAAGCATTGAGGTGGACATGAGGGTCCGTGGGAATGGTGGTGATGTGCCATGGGAGCATACGAATTGGTTGCTCCGGACTGAGATGTAGCCCACAAAAGGTCGGGGCCATGGCTAGGGCATGCTATGGAAAAGGGTTGGTTATGTAAGGCTATATGACCAATGATGCCATCTGCGGCATGGGATGCCCCCGGTGCATCGTGTCGGGAGGAATCACCGCGGGGGGCGTTAGGTATGATGGAATATAGATAACCAAACTGGGCGTAAATAAGGTCAAATTGTTGGGCTTTGAGGATGGCCTCTTCTTCGGATTGGGGTCGCTCGGATGCCACATCCTTGGCAATGACAGGAAGGAGAGATTTTAGAAACCAATCTAAGAAGATACGGTCGTCTAACTTGATTTTGCAAAGGCCGCGGCGTTGACGCCACTCATGAATGTGGTCGGTGATGTGGGTAGCCGTGTTCTGTCTACAAGACAGTAGGATCTCAACTCCCGCGTCATAGAGGACAGGTAACTGAAAGAACTACAAGAAATTCGAGGCAAGGGAAGTAAAGGTGGCATGGGTCCCATGGGGCTGCTCAATGTACCACTTAGTTGCAGAGCCAGTGAGGGTGACCTGTAACAAACGAAGGCGGACAGAGTCGTCCACTATGGAGTTGGAGGAACACCATATATGGAAGGACATAATATGGTTCTGGGGGTCTTCACCTGCCTTGCCCTCAAACTTAGGGATGTAGGAGGGGAGCTTGGTGGGCATGTGAGGCCACGCAGGGTCATGTCTGATGGGATCGTTAATCAGTCTAGCCAGGTCAGGAAGGTTGAGACTAGCCATATAGAAAACTAGTAGAAGGATGTGACATACTAGTGGTTGTGACCATGTTGGGGCCAATGCCCCCTAGTGGAGGGGCTGGGTTTGGGATGTTGCCCCCAGGTGGAGGAACGAAAGTGGTATGGGAGGGTCCTGCACTGCCAAGGGTAGTGTGAGTCACTGATGGAGTTGGGATGGGTATGCTAGCTACTAGAATGGGTACAGTGATCGGAATGGTAGATGTAGGCCCCATCGAGGGCATACCCAAAGTGGGTGTGGTAGCTGGTGTGGTGGTGGATGCTCCACCAATGGTCCCTACAAAGAAAGGGTTGGAAGTCATGCCAGCCATGGGGCTGGTTGGTGCAGTGTAAGTAGGGTTCTCGGACTCTTCCTTAGAATCAGAGGTAAAATAAGGGACATCTAGATCGGGTGACGGAGTTCTATGCCATTGACGAGTGGAATCAAGTGACAAAGCTCGAGATCTATGACGAGTGGAATCAAGTGACAAAGCTCGAGATCTATGATGAGTGGTATCAAGTGATGAATATCTACGTCTATGACAGGTGATGTCAAGTGAACCGTGCTGCAGGGGCTCGCCCCGAAGGCGTCGAGCATGTCTCGAGGACTTAATGGTGACAAATGGTGTCAAGTATCTGGGGGTTGTGTTGAGTGAAAAACAACTCAAAAACTCTAATGCAACTTAGTGTGCAGAAGGAGAGCACAAAAAATATGGCACTCAGGCCAACAACCAACTCAAAACACTTACTGTAACAACTATGCTACAATAAGTGGAGTATCGACATAAATGGTCAGAATACCAACAAGCAGCAGGTTTCCTAGAAAATAAAAATAGTAGACTCGCTAGACCAAAAGGAGGTAAGGGAGCATGCAAACACCTAGCTAAATAGTATTCTGACTCAACCAAACATATCCTCTACAAGGTGATGAAATCCAAGTCAGACAATATGGATAGTAGAGCCAAGTGGCTAAAGATATCCCCCTACTAGGAGGGACACCGGGTAGTCAATCCTAGAAGAAAGGCAACTAAGATACCCCGTTCATGACACGTCCAGAAAAGGTGAATCTGCAGTTTGGTTCTATCGCCGCTGTATCCCCATACGGGTGATACACCGAGAACTACGAAAGGTATCCTTCGATTACTGAATGGAGTGCGGTATTCCACTCAGGCCTCCGGAACCAGTCTCGCTACTTCAACCCTCCTAGGGGAGAGGCCCTCTGATAAATTGCTTGTGACCTTGCCAAAAAGTACAAGGGGATTTTGGTTCCCTAATGGAAAACAACTATGTCTCAAGTGTAAGCAACCGAGGGGTGTTATTTGGATGCCTATCCCCCCAATCCTACCTAACTACAAGATTCTTATGTGTTCCCCAAGTGGGGTTAGAATGTTGGTTGTGTTAAGTAGTATTTTATGGCTCACTTGAATTAGGTGACAGAGTGTGTGCGTGTGAGATGATGAACCCAAGTAAAAGTGCCATGGGGTGGGCAACTTTCTAACTAAAAATGACAATGCAGAAATTAAACTTTGAAATGCAAAATTTTCTCTTTTCAATTAAAATGCTGAAATTTAAAAAAAGTTATAAATGGAACAGAAATAATACTAAAGAAAACAGGCTGGAGGGAAGTAAGACTGCAGATAGGACAGATGGCTATGCAGGTGCAGAAAATATTGCAGCAAAGTACTGGGTTCAAATAGGAAAAAAGTGCAGAAAACAGACCACAGGTCTGTGGCAAATCTGCGCGGTCGGACCACGGGAAACAGGTCGACAGTCACGGGCAGATTGCGGGAATATGGCTGAAAGATGCAGGCAGACCGCGGGAAAAAGACCGAAAGTCGCAGGCGGATAGCAGGAAAATGGCTGAAAGCCACAGGCGGACCGCGGGAAAAAGGCTGAAAGTCGTAGGCGGATAGCATGGAAATGGCTGAAAGCTGCAGGTGGACCGCGGGAAAAAGGCCGAAAGTTGCGAGTAGATAGCAGGAAAATGGCTGAAAGCCGCAGGCGAACCGCAGGAAAAGGGGTGAACAGCGGCGGTCAGACCGCACGAAACAGGTTGAGAGCCGCGATCAGATCGCAGGTAACAGACTGAAAACCGCCGGTAGATCGCTGGAAACAGTCTGAGAGCCACGGTCGAATCTCAGGTAATAGTCTGAAAGACACTGTCGAATCGCAACTGCGGGGACAAAAGACGTGGTTTACGGCAGCCGAAAGGAAAAGACAGAAAAATATTGCAGAAAATTGAAAACGTTTAAAACTATAACCAGAAATTCAAAGGAACACTAGGGGAGTCGCCAAAACTGTAGCTAAGGTATTCACCCTAGTTTGTGCAAATGAACACCTACTAAGGAGAAGGGCCTCCTTAGTAGCAGTTCAATAAACAGTAAATAAAAGCAGTAAAACAGTATGAAATTTAACCTAGCATGAGCATTAACATAAATAGCAAAACATGAAAATATGGTAAAGATCTCTCTTTTTGTATTAGAAATTACCTCCGATGTAGAGGTTGGTGGAGTCTTTGCAGCAGTCCAAGAGGGTTGCTTCCAAGCTCCAATGTTGTTCCTTCTCCTTCTCCCAAAGGTGTTTTGGAAATGGGGCCAAAAAGGTTCTCAAGAATTAGCTCCAAGTGGAGAGCTAGGGTTTCAAGAGAATTTTCAGCAGTGTAAGGATAGGGATGATTGTGGATGAAAAATGGGGAGCCTCCATCACCTATTTATAGGTTTTTAGTGGTGGAGTACTGACCCATGGTTTTGGGCACCATATGGTTTAGGTCAGCTGTATAGGGTTTTTGCTTCCTTTTTTCCCTCTTTTTCCTCTTTTTTGTATTTTTTAATCCCTTTTTGAGGGTTTTTGCTATTTTTGGAGGAATTTACTTTATTTTGGGGGAAAATGGGGTTTTTGGCCTTTTGGAGGCTTTTTTAATGGTTTTTGGCCTTTTGGAGGCTTTTTAATGGGTTTTTAAGGTTTTGGAGGCAAATATGGTAGGAAATATGGACAAATGAGTCATGTAATGGGGTAGATGAGGTAGTGAGCACTTTTTGGGTGTTAACAAAAAGCAATCACATAACAAACAACTGCAGTATTAAACATTCATACCAAGCAAATGAACAATCATAAACACATAATAATCACATAACACAGAATTTAACGTGGTTCACCCCCCGGATGGAGGCTACGTCCACAAGAACGATTGTTAATATTGCTCTTTATGGGAAGGATACAATCGTTCTTAGTCTGCGCACTCAGCTGCAGACTCTCTTCTCTTTCAAATAGGTCTCTGCGCACTCAGCTGCAGAGCCTTTACAATAGCTTCAAGCCTCAAAAGATGCTAACAATACTCAACAATAACTAGTTCTACGAGAGATTTCTTTCAACCCTTTCCCATACAAAATGCCCTTATTTATTGTAGGACCCCTCCTTTAGTGTCCCCTTGAACTGAACCTGAAACTTTAACAACTTCATACAAACAAATTAGCCATCATAGTTATTGGAAAAATAAAATAAAAAGCGTGAATAACTTAACAAAAATAAGCAAAACCTTAACCTGTCAATCTGATCCAGCTGGTCCATTGTCGCCTTCGTCTTCTGTAGGATCCCTCCAGCAAAGCTCATTTAACCATTGGCGAAGCAACCGTTAGCTTCGCCACCCAACCATAGGCTCATGCTTTCAGTCGCATGGCCTCCCCCGA
The DNA here is from genome assembly GCA_027924585.1 of Larix kaempferi. NCBI lineage: Eukaryota > Viridiplantae > Streptophyta > Pinopsida > Pinales > Pinaceae > Larix > Larix kaempferi. The sequence goes on from BSBM01000445.1 coordinate 21,282,007, forward strand.
GCTTTGGGTCGTAAAGTTCACACACAATTCTCAAGAAACCTAGCTTGGGTTTTCTCCCCCCACCAAGATTTTCAGCCAAACCCTCAATAGCAGCAAGTCATGAGGTAACTCAATATTACGATAGTCATCCAGGGTCTGGGTCCTTTACCCATCCCCAAAGTCTTCCTTTTAAAGGAAAATCCCCTGCGACACATGTCGCTTCATGCATAAATAATTATTTAATTAATTCTTTAATGAAAAACAACTCACCCATCCAAGTGTCAATTTATCTAGGAGATGCACCAACATCCCTAAGTTTGCTCATGTTTGTCCCCTAGATATTTCACTTAACTCCTAGATTTGTGGTGTAGGTGGAGTTGACTAGGTGTCCATGCCTAGGATTCCATTTTGCTCCTAAATAAATATTTATAAGATTTTTAAGCAATCAGGAATATCCTTTCATGTGCAATTCCTAAATAACACTTAATATTATTTAAATGCCAAAGTAATCATTTATGTGCAAATGCCTAAAGTACTCAAATGCATTTCTAAGTAAAGTTCTAGGTGCAAAATTATACGTTTCAACGCAGTTAATTTTAGCAATCAACTTTTACTAGGGACCCGGTGCCGCGCCGTTGGGCCTCCTTGTTCCTTAATTTTATTTCCCTGACATGGCACCACTCCGTTGGGTCCAGTCATCCGTAGTTTCCATTTCTCGGCAAGGCACCACATCGTTGGGTCCTTGCATCCACTCTTCTCATTCTTGGCAAGGTACCGCACCATCGGGCCCTTCTGCCATCATCCTTCCGTTTTGACTTGCGGGAACTTCATGTAGGGATTTCAGGATCCGTTACCTTCCATCCTCCGTCTACACGCTATTAGGGACTAATGGCGTTGAGGAGTGAGTCCGTTCTCACTGCGCGCCCCCCAACTCGTACGTGACCAGCTTTGTCGTGGCCCACCTCGTACGCCCTCACGCTTTCCTCTTGAGCAAGCGGATCAGTGCTTATCTGCTCAAGCGTGGTATTCCGTCGGAAGTCGACATCGGCGTCGCTCTCCCTGTGTGTGATTTACTCGTACTCTACGACCCTTCATATTCCTTTGTGTGTCCGTTGGTGAACCGTTTCACCTGTCGCTACACACATTTCTCACAAACGTAAATTAGTAGCACTGTCCTCAATAATCACAATTTGGTTTATAAATCTGTCGCTTCATTAAGCATCTATAATTTACTTAATCATTACTCTTTCCTCTAATCACATAATCAATTACACAGCTAATCGTTAAGCATCATTCATATGTATAGTTTTCATATCAAAGTTAATCGTTAAACAACATGAAATTGTCCATTCACAATAACTACCCAAATGCACATATATCAATCAATCGTAATCATAAATATACTCAAAATAAAATCATAGGGTTATTTTATTAATGTTTCAAATAGTCAGGTGACTCAGCAGGTGCCCTCAATGTCTATAGTAGTCTAGGGGCACTACATTTATAGATCACGCCCATGGGTCGTGTCTTTACAATCAATACGCCTAAACCCTAAGGTTTACAAAACTGGTGTGGCTAACTACCAGCCTGACTGTCGCCGTCGACAGCCTGCTCCAGCTGGGCCACTCGTGGCTCACACGCTCTACTGACAGCCGCAGTCCTCAAAACAGTTACGACTGCATCATGGCCTGTCCCTTTTCGCCGCTTTTGCCTGCCCATCACCATCAACATCATGGCCTAGCTTCTCAACTTCTTGCAGCCACTCGCTCGAACAGGTCGCTTTCCTCTACCCTCCACCTATTCCTTACCCAAAATAGGTCATATCCTCATCTGACCTTTATCCATATTGTGAACCCAAAAATAGCTCATGCTCTGATGTGCGCATCATCCTACTGCGCAACCATGTTGTGGCCATTGCCGTTGCGCGACATGCGCAATTTCTCAAAACTACCTGTAACTTGTCGCCGCGCACAATGCGCACTTTTCAGTACTTGTGCAAAATATTCCAACTTAGGCCCCGCCCAACATACTTCGATAATGATATTGAAAAAGTTCCTTTGTGTTTAGTTTAGCCATTGTACAAGTTATGTGATGTTGTGGCTATAATGTTTAAATGTTGAGTATGGACAATGAATGTAATGTTTAGCTGGATTTATATAAGGCTCAAACTTGTAACCTTTGATTCGAAACCATTGTGTGCTTGGCATGGCGCCTTTAAGGGTTTCGATCTCTGTCTTGGATAATCTATTTGTTTTGCTACCTGTTGATAAAATACTATATATTGTAATATAGAAGCTAGGGTTTTTTCCAAACAGTAGGACATTCTTCCAATACAAACTTATTCTATGTTAAAGAGGCTATGGTAAAGATGTTATAAATGTTGATCAGTTTTGGTTACTCCCTTTGTATTGGTAGTTGTTCTCAGATGTGAATGTTAGTAATTGTTTTGATACTGAATATTTATAATACAGAATGAGTAAAAGTCTTAAGCAAGGGTTTAGAAAAACATGGGGAAAGTAAAATATGATAAGATAGAAATGGAATTTGCATTCGTTGTAAGGAATATAGTTATCATGTAAACTAAACTTTAGGTTTATGCAGAAACCTAGAACTGTTTGAGTTTTCTATTAATTCTTTTATATAAAAAAAAAATAGATATGTTCTAAAGCCTGTATAAAGACATTATTTCTATGTTTAGCTATGACAAAAAACCTAAGTTATAAAATATATCCAGTAGCTAAAAAATTACAATAAATATAACAGATAATAAATATTAAGAGAAACATAACAGAGATAGGTTAAATAAAAACAAACAAGGGAAACTTAATAGAGTTAGCCTATTCATTCATCATTCATCTATTTTTAATCTTCCTTCTCTGTACTGGAGTATGATACAGAAAACACTATGTGGAAAAACAAAGAGAGGGCATTTATTCTATCAATTCATAAATATATTCAGCAGTCTACAAAATCCTAAACATATCAGAAAATCACACTTATACTTCTGTATTATCATTAGTTAGCTAAAGAGTACTAAATCAACAATTATAGAAAATAATTTAACTACTTAGAGGTTAAAATAACAAGTAGAACCTGTAACTCAAGATAGGGTGGACAAACACCCAAGGACGCTTGTTCCTCCCAACCTTCTCCAGAAGAAGCATCCAATCTACTTGCCTCCTTTGGACCCCCGAGCCTGTTTACTGAACCACTAGGTAGAAGAATCTGTGTAGAAGCAAGGCACTCAATTTGTATAACTAGCAATCAATAGAGACTTGCCAAAACCTCAATCTCTGCACTTAGTAGTAAAACAAGGCAGACTTACACTATGATAAAAAACATAGCATTTCCCCTCATCAAATCTCTTGTGTGCATACAGCAGAACCACAAGGTAAGTTTCCTCGTCAGGAAAAGTGATGAACCTTAGTCCAAAATTCGATGGCTCTTAAAAAGATTGCCTAGGTCTTTAGTGGTCGGTTTTCAATAAATGAGCCTCAAGCTCCAATCCCATCTTTCAGGGAACTATGACCACAATTCAAGGTAGTTGTCCCATACCAACATCTAGTTACTTGCCTCATGATGCTGCCACTTGTCCATTGCCTTCTACCCCAGATTTCATTCCACCTAGTAGGTCAGTAAACACTCTTTCAACAACTCTCCTTAGGTGAGTGTCTCCTATTTTATTTATTTAAATAATAATTTTGTGCAATTACAATCATCCTTGGACACTTGTCCAAATATAAAACTTTACAATAAAAGTTAAGATAATGTCTTCTTCAAACATAAAATGTTTTCAGTAAAGGGGTATGTTACAAAGACTAAGAGGGGGAAACTCTTACTCTTCTCTTTCATTTTTGATTGATGCATTTTAGAAACAAAGTATTGTTGAAATGCATGTCATGACTGAAAATAGATTGTGTTTAATTGCTTGAAATAAATTGTGAATGCTGAAATAGTAAATTCCCTGTGAAAGGATGAGCATGAATGAGTTCATGTGTATGTTGGGAAAGCACGAAAAGTGTGGAAGTCTCATGAGTAAAGCATGGACGTTCCATGTCAATTGAGAAAATAATTGACTAATTTTAATTTGTGTTATGCTTGGCCTAACAGGAATTCCCATGATGAATTTCACAGGTGATAATTGAAAGCCATTGATTGCAGCTATTACCAGCCAAGTGTTGATAATGAGCAAAGTGAGAGCCAGTTGTGCACATTGGCCATGGAAGAAGACCAAAGGCTATGGGTTTTGGCTGGAAATACTCCTCAATTAGTTGCCAGGATGGCAATAAAGATGGTAGCCATGAAATTCCAGACTTGTAGATCAGCTGGAAGGGTAATAAAGGGAAGGGATTGTTGTGGAGCAATGCCCACCTGCAAAGCTGAAAGATCAAATCTAGCAGGAGCAGCTTGTGGAAGCCAAAGGACTAGATCCTGAAAGTTCAAAGTAAGAGGTGAACGCAGGACAGACCTGCCACATTTTGTGAATTTTGAACATGTTTAAAGTGGGTATATATTCCTAAGTGTTGGAACACCGAGGACGGTGTTATTCCAAGGGGAGGGGAATGTAATGTCCCCATTTTGATCCCATTATATTAAAATGTAAATGATGTAATATTGTTATAAAATCATGGTGAGAAGCTCAAGGCCAAGGCCCCTCCATCGATTTAGTGATGCATATGATTTACGTACTAGCGAGGCACAATGAAATTTCGAATATCATGTAAATATGCATTTTAATAAAATACCCACGACTAGCTATGCAATGCAACAAGAGATGGGGGCATGATTTTACAAGAAATTGGGAGGGAAAATATTCAAACCCTTTAACCAATCAAGTCAATCCAAGTGTCAATGAGAGAACCCATCAAACCCTCAACTACGCATATTGACTTTTGTACCCAATCATTCATTCTCCCAAGAGTTGGTTGAGGTAGTTAATGTCTTGGAGAATGGGAAGTATGGTTGTCCAAATTCGAGTATGGGTAAGCCACCCTACATGGAAAATCGTGTTTGGCTTCCTTGGTAAGAAAAGAGCCATGAATTGCTTCCCAAGCCATCAACCATCAACCATTTTGGCTCTCTCATGAGCTGGGAGCTTGTTGGACATTTTTCCCCGTTGAAATTTTGTGTTTTCCTTCATTCTCAGCTGGGAGAAGGGCGTTTTTGTGTTGTATACCAATGGGGAAGGAGGGGAATCGAATGGGAGTTCCATAGAGACCGTTTTGGCTGCTAAATGCTTAGATAGTTGGGGGAGAAATCATTTTCCTCCTTGTGAATGTTTTTTTCCCATCCCACAATCTGTTTTTGGCTAGAAACGATTTGAGGAAAGCCCATGGCCATCTTCTTTGTAAATCCCATTGTTAAGCATGTGTAACCATGCCCAGTGATTGTGCTTGATGTGGACTGGCTTGGCTTGGATGCAGTGATTATTTGGCTATGTATGGGTATGAATGTCCCCTTTTCCTTGTAGAAATCATGCCCAGCTCGGGGGTGGTCTCTGAGTGTTGAAATAATACAGGCTGGGCATAGACCTATGGTTGGGTGGAACATTGTAGCAACATAGCTAGTTGCTTGGGACAATTGCACAATGAAGATGAGTATATATTCTTATGTGTATTGAATTCTGCAATGTTATTTCATTATTGACTGTTATGTTTATGAAGAGCAATGCATGTTGGATATGCATGTACTGGAGCTTGCTTCTGATGTGCGTATTTGAATTATACACCTGCACATGTGTTTTTTATTTTTTTTAATGAATCTAATGAATGGGATAAGTTTATGTAAAATCCCACAGATTGGTATCGTTTTCCTTGAATTGGGTCCACAGGAGGGGACGTTACATTCGGCGACTTGATGCTTTAAAGAAACATTTTTAGAGTTAGTTTCCTCTAAATGGAGGTTGAGGTATTTTAAAAACTCTTTATATGCCTCTAGCTCTTTAATTGTTTTTCCCCTTACATCATTTTGAGTAGACAATAAGGCATTCTCCTTTGTCAAAAAGTTAAGCTCTTCGGTAAGCTTTTGTTTATCATCAGCCATCTGTTAAGTGACTGGGAGAGCTTGAGCCATTAACGAATTCTCTAAGGCTCTTATTTTGTCATCTTTCTCTTTGAGCAAGTAAATGGCCTCTATTGACTCCTAATTTCCTTTTTCCATTGCCACTATTGTATTCTCAAGCTTGTTCTTTTCATTTTCCAAGGGCTTCACTCAGCCATTCAAGAGCTAGTTCTTTACTGTGATGGCCTCAAGTTTCTTTATGTATTATTCACTTGGTGATATATCCCGAAGGTATTTGTTGGATACAATATTGCATGACCCTTCTGGCATAGATATGTTATCCTCATGCTACACATCAACAATGTCCATTGTGACTTGCAATGTACTCTAGTCATGGGGCTGCATCTCTTTGTATGTTTTTTTGGTTTATGAATTCTAGTGTTGCAATCACAAACATTTTGGTGACAGTATCATAATTGGGTATCATTTGTCCCTTACTTGTGATTCCAAACATTCCTTGCTCCGAACCTCCTTATGTGCTTCAACCCTTCTTTGCTACTCCTCTTTCAGTATCTCTAGTGGATCACCGATGCTCACTACATGTATAACCCTTTCCCATGGATTCTATTGTCATGTTTCTTGGTAAGTGTTGGTCGTGTGCATACTTGATGTCCCTTCATATACTACAACAGACAAAATATTGGTAAATCCAAAAACTGATATAGGGGATGAAATATGAGGAACTACACCTCCTTCTTGTTAGGTCTCTTTAGAGTGCTCTTCTTCTTTTTGGATGTTCCCCAACATCTTTAGGCCTTCTTAGGTGATCTGCTATGTTTTCTCAATCTCTTAATGTCCCAATTTGACTCTCTTTATTTATGGTTCCTCTTGTGTAGGTCGATCAATGGATTTTCTCTTCTTAGATTCTACAATTTGCTAAGGATAGTGATAAGAACTTGGCCATAACTACTTGTTTTAGATTGAAATATATCTTTTAACCCAAAAGAATGATTTCTTTTTTAATCCTCTTGTGGCTTCTCTTCAACCAATCCTCCCTCTTGAGCTGGTGGTTGGCTCTCTATGCTAATCTACTCTACAGGTAATTGAATTTCCCTAATTCCTTTTGTAACAATCAATTGTTCCAACGCTTCTTCCTATGTGGGAAATGTTTTTGCCTCAACTTTATATTCTTCTATAACCATACATTTCTCAATAACATTTTCTTGATCCAAGTCGAGTGGGAACTGTTGGTATATCAAAGGTTGGTCCTTTATGACCATTGTTGTGGACGCACTTGGTTCTGTAGCAGTTTCTCACTGTTTATTTATGTGAACTGGAGTCCGAAATGTCTCTTGAAAGTCTTTCTCTCCAGTTTTAGGTGCATTGGGAATAGCTTCCAAACTTAACCTCCAAGCTCACTTATTCACTTGAATGGGTTGAGTTAGACCCTGATTGTATTTTCCCAACCCATATTCTTGTGAGAATCCCATGTATTGCATGATGGGGAGGGATTTTAAAAAGACACTGGCTCTGTGGGAGGTGGTGGGATGATGATTTACATTGGAATTTCTCCTATCCCTTTCCCAGTGTATTCCACTTATACGATGGGGGTAACTTTTCCCATTCCATCTTCCAGTATCTCACTCATAGATCCTAGGTCTACTTCCTCTTCTTCATAGAATTCATCGTATAATTTTCTAAACTTGGCATCTTTTGGAATGCCAAGGTATGGGATGTCTCTTTTATCTAGTTACTTTTTCATTTTCCACGAGGTACCCATCTTATCTATGGTTATGTTGTCTTGAAATAGATCATTATATCTTTCTTGGGTAGGAGCTTCAAATTACATGTCCTCATTGGTCACCACTTCTTCTTCTGGTCTATATAATGTGTAGTACACTAGGACTTGTTTTAATTTGAAGGAAGGACCAAGTAAAGTTTGACTATATATATTGACAAGATCAACTTCACCCTTAATCATTTGATCTAGCTCTTTGTAAGACTCTGATAATAGTATTTAGTGCAGGGATGTGTCTACACTAGTATAACTATCTTGCTAAGAGGTGGTGAGTCTCTACGTCAGAAATGAAGCAATTATCACAAGTTCCTAAATATCTAAGTTCCTTCATTAAACATTCATTAAGATCAAAGAACATTTCATAATTAGAATCATGCAAGATAAGCAAACATTCAACATGAAAATGGTAGAAACTTGAATTACTTCATATTAAAACAATGGAGAAGATACATGATTACCAAGAATCCTGGTGTGAGTGCCCCCTCCCTTGCCATAAGTTCTCCTTCCTTGACCCTTGCTCTTGAAGAATTGGAGCTCTTTTCCTCCTTCAGAATCTCCTCAGCATGCCTTTTCTTTTTTGATCTTCCTTACCATGCCTCCCATGCCTTTCTTATATAGCACTGGGAGATGAGCCTTAGGTTTCTCTTTTGAGTGTGGGATAATCTATTTTCATGATTTTAGATCATTTTCAACTGAAAAACCCACTTTTCAATAGTTTTTAGGCTCTTTGCTCCACTTAGAGTGTTTTAAGCACAATTAATGCATTCCTCAGAGAGGATTCGTCTCTAAATGAACTTGTGTCATGACTTCCTGGTGCGGGTACATGGTAAACATATGTTGCTCCTGTCACATGATTAGGGGTGTCAATTTGATTGTTAACAGATGCCCCCTAATGTGTGAGGTCCGAAGCAAAGCTAAGGGCCGAATCACATTACTCAAATTTATACCCAGTATACTGATACTCTTTATACTGATACTCTTTGTACTGATACTCTTTATCGTTCAAAGCAAGGATAAGGGAAGGAAAAATTACAGGCGCAGGATTGAGGATCACACCTGCAAAACATAGCAATTTCTCAAATATATAATATCTTCCTTAGGCGGGCATACCCATGCTCAGTAGTAAACAAGCATGTCCACAAACAATACACAGTGGATCCATGTCAAAAGCAAATTTTCCTGAAATGTAAACATGCACTTTGATGAGTGCGAGAACAAAGTCTTTATTGAACTTCTGACATGGTAGTTTAATCTTGCACAGCTCGAGCAATGCATCGATGAGTGATACAACTGTTTTTCCCAAGGTCTTCAATACAAACTGACGATAGTACGAGTTTATATCATGTGAATAAGTGATCTGATGTCGAGCATAATGAAACACCATCTGATTACCGGTCATTGATGTATACCGTTAACAGATGTGAAGAGACCCGCCGATAATGATGATGGACTCTAAGGTACTGAGTACAAACTAACAAGTGTGAATAGATGTTCTGAAGTAGAACACTTGTATAATCAAACAATCAAGGGTCATTGATGTATACCCATTGTCATTTGTGAGAAAACCTGCCACTAATGACTGCAAGATCCAAGGTACTCTCGGGTTTCTAGATCCATGTCCTAGATGATGATTTGATGTCGATAGGAATAGATCCATCGGAAGGAGGGCATTGATGTATCCTACATCAACCGATACGAAACAAAGATCAATAGTCTGATATAATTTGGTAGAACTGCAAGATCTAACATTGTATACTGACACAAGGAAGGCCGACATGATTGGTCAGGAATATTTGAGGAATGGTCGACTCGGTTTGGACTTCCCTTGAACACATAACACAATGCAGAATGGACACTTAGCAACATAGGACTTTGAGTAACTGACCTTAACGAAATCCGCTAATGCCAGTTGCATTAACAAAAGCTCCATTGGTGACGGGAAGGATAACCCATCGATGGAGATCTATTCAAAATACTGGTACAGTGTCCTAAGGAAAATGTAGATGGTGTATTGACCACGGATACAATATTATGTGCCGTGTTCAAGGGCAACAAGGACTGACTGTTGTCGTTTTCTTCGAAGTTTATAATATGAAGTGATTCAAGTCTCTCCCTTTTTAGATTTTTGTGTTTTCCAAAAATTTTTAACCTTTTTCATTTATTAGCTTGAAAAAAGAATAAAGCATGCTATGATACATTAGAGAAAACGAGTGTCTCAAGGGCATGCACCTAAATTTCAAGGGCATGGGTCAGGCCAAGGCAAAGATCCATATTGCAAACAAGGGGCTGAGCTAGTTATGTACACTCTTGCAGATCTTTCCTCCATGGGTATGGGTCAAATATACATAAGCAATGGTTTATAGGCATCTTGTAACAGAAAGTGACTATACAGGCAAATAAGCAACATAAGCAATAAGCAACGAAGTAGTTTGCATGGATGTTCAAGTGGATATTTTAACGCAAGCTTATGTAAAATGACAAAAAATTGGGAGCCCATCAGGATATGGTCAGAAATGTGTGAAAGAGAAATATGTGGTCTCAAACTCCAAGTCATGATGGGACTAATAGGGCTGCCGGGCCTATGAGAATAACGCAGCATGGGCACCAAGATGGCAATGGGGTGTTGACTAGGGTGGCCCATGTTCAGTAGGATCTGCTGTTGGGATGGTGGAAAATACAGATATGAAGAGCTGACCCACCAATTTCCAACAGGTTCGAACCTATGGCAAGTTTGGGTTGCAAAAGGTTCAAATGCATCTTCACAAAGGGATGGCCTAAACCTATATGCAAGTTTCCAAATATACCAGATAAGATCGAGGAACATGCAGATCATGCTCCTATACTTGGGTAGATTTATATCAAGTATGCTCCCAATGGCCCCACAAAAGATGATCTTAGGTGGGTACAACCAAATGTTTACAACTTCAAGGATATCTTCATTTGATGATAAAATGTAATCCAAGAAGTCATGTGAGCTGGGAGATCTCACAGCCCAAATGGGCCAAGTAACCGAATCATATTCCTCCATCAAGGGAATATTTTGATCTGAATCTGCCGAAGTTATTTGAGTAGCTTGGTTTGAAACTTCTACGACAGATAGGGGTGATCCAAATGCTTGCCAACATGAAAATGACATTACACAAGCTGAGGTCCCTTCATCTACTATGGTTAGATAGATGTTCTTACCATAAGTCGTTACTTTAATTTGAAAAGCAACTTCGGGAAGGATCCTACATATTGAATGGTCTATGTCTGATATGATCAAAGTCTCATCGACTGGATCAACAGCACCAATGGTAGACAATAGTTCCTTTCTTGGCGCAGAACGACATTGCAATACCTACAAGGCCGACATGGCACATGGTACGTGAGCTAGGTCCTCAAGAACATTACTATTCTGAGCACCTCTCATGTTGGGATTATGCATTGTTCTACGTAGAACACCTTTGGGGGGGTGTGGTACTAAGTCTATGGTTGGTTTCTCAATGTAGAGATAACCATCTGGTTGTGATTCCGACTGATCTGGTGTACTAGGAGAGACATCATATGAATCAAGTCTTGTTTGAATGTTCATCTCAAGATCACACATGAAGACATTGGCATTAGGATCATTGCCCCCTTGCAGGGGGGGTTGGCTGGTTGCCCCCTCGCGGAGGTACCGATGTCAAAATAGTGGGTTGTTGTTGCCCACGGCATTGAATCACAGTTGGTGCATCTCCCTTCCCAGAGTTAGCATTTTGCTTACTTTTGTACTTCTTCTTCTTTCCTCTAAGGTCTATGGATGAGACTGTGAGGATGTCAGAATTGTTGGAAGGATTAGCAAGTTCTTGCATTGCCTGGCCAGCTGTGGGTTGCGAATTCTGAATAGAAACTTGTCACGGATGTGGGGTTATCTATTCAAGATGGTTGATGGAATCCATCATACCATTGACATGAGCTTCATGTGGCAGCCTAGCTGGATCAAATGCAGGTCTTGCAGGTTGGTTCCAAAAAGATTGGTTATTTTCTAGAACCTGACCACTCCACTGATGTGGTCCTTGGGTGTGATAAGAATTCCAAGGTGGGTTTCCCCTTTGTGGAGACTGACCCCAAGAAGTTTGGCAACTTCCTGAAACATTACCATTGGGTGGATTGCCTCCTTGCGGAGGTGGGGTCCAAGAAGATTGGTTATTTCCTAGATCCCGACCATACCATGGTGGTTGAACTTGGTATTGAAAATCATTTCAAGGTTGACTTCCTCCTTGTGGAGATGGCATCCAAAAAGATTGGTTACTTCCTGAATGTTGCCCAGTCCATTGTGAACTAGGTTGCATGTATGGATTGCCCCCTTGCGGAGGTATGTTCCATTGAGATTGGTTACTTGGTGGAACACTACCATTCCAGTACGGGATAGGATTAACGGGTGGATTGCCCCCTTGCAAGGGTATGTTCCATTGAGATTGGTTACTTGGTGGAACATTACCACTCCATTGCTGGTTGGAATGCATGGGTGGATTTCCCACTTGCGGGGGTGGACCCCAATTAGATTGGTTACTAGTTGGAACCGAACCACACCATTGATTGTTTCCTTGATTTGGATAAGAATTCCAAGGTTGATTTCCTCCTTGCGAAGGTGGGCCCCAAGAAGATTGGATACTTCATGAAACCTCCCCACTCCATGGCGGAACGGGGTTGATAGGTGGATTTCCGCTAGGCATTGTGCTAGGATAATTCAGAGGATAACCCCCCGAGGCATTTCCACTAATCTGAGGAGCATAGCCCAAATTGGTATAAATGTTCCATGGTTCATTGCTTCCGCCAGGAATATTACCATTCCATGGTGAAGGGTTGCCCCCGGAAGTAGAGTTTGGACAAGTGTTTTGTATACCATGAGGGCTCTGGTTTATTCCTAGTGTGTGTTGACCCTGATTAGCAGATCCATATGGAAAACCAATGTTTGAGAAAGCCATGGGGTTCCTTGTTGATTTGTGCATGTCATTCAAACTTTCAGAAAGAGGTTTCATATCACCCAGTGACTCACGAATAGTAAGTGTAACTGGTTCTGAAAGACTCATCAAAAGAGGAATTTCATGAGCATGTGTGATGTTTCAATGTTTCAATTTCAACTAGAGTAAGATTATCAACTATGGTTGTATTCAGTTTATGATGTGACGATGAATTCTCAGTGTTGATTTGATGTTGTTCTTCTCGAGTAATGTTAATTGAGTTGAAAATCAGTTATGTTTCCAAGTCATTAGAATGTGGTTTTTGTGTCTATATCTGCAATGTAGCGGTGCCTTCAATTTCTGGTGACTCACCTTGCTGCCGTCGTGACTTGCGGATCGGGAGAGTAACCACTTCTAAGAAGTTGACAAAAGGATGTGTTTAAAATGATAGTTTGAATCAAACAATCCTAAGGCAATCTAGACTCAAAAAATGAAAAGTGTCCACACCATAAAAATTCCCTAGAGATTTCAAGCAAGAAAACTTACTCTTTCAAAGAACCAAAGCTCAATGAAAAGCTAGATTGTAGGGCCTTCTGAAACTAGTAGCTATGAGAAATAGTTACAATAAACTTTAATCGCCAGGGGTATAAGTGTTGGTTCCTGACCACTCACCCTCCCAAGGAGTAAAAGTTCCAAAGTCTGTCTCAGGTATTGCAAGTGTATCCCACTCACAACATCCTATGTGATATCCTGAGAATAGCCACTAAAGTTACCACTTCACAATCGACGGTCGGGCAGACATTTCTAAGTCAAGGACAACTCTTATTACCAGAAACTCTAGAAACAATGATGTCACCCCGAGGACTTGTCACTGAACATAGAATCCCTTCGATAAGCTCTTGTCCCACTAAGTAAGCAAGAAGGGGGAACCACCCTTACTTATCCAGATTGACCTCGTGCTTAACGCATGTTTCAGAAGCGCTTTCCCGACAAGCATTTTTTGCAACTAATGGATTTACTCTCTTTAATCAATGCTAGTTTCAAAGTTTCGCAGCCCAGGAGTGTTAACTCTCCAAACCTAATTCAAGGCCCTAACCTAAACTTGTTGGTGATATAAAAATCAAAATTTTGTCAATTTTAGATTAAGCACCAATTTTAAATGTAGTTTGCTTAGTTTGAGGAGTGGAATTGAAACTGATGGTGTTTCAACTCGAAAACAAAATGAACCATACAATGCAAGATGCTCACTATGTTATCTTTCAATTCGATGAATATCCTAACTGAAGGAGGGTTAGAGGTTCATGAGCTTCTTTCAGACATGCAAAGTTTCTGGTAGATTTCTTATGTTCATGCACAGTTTTTCATAAATATGGATAATAATCGATGTTTGATGATCAATGTAATCCAAACAGAGATCTCAAGTAAAAGTGAATCTAAGTCTATTACACGGGGGATCCCTATTTCTCATTCACAAGATCGCCCGAAAGCCGAAGTGAAGAGGATACACAAAGCTCTTTGGAATGCTTCTGAATTAAATTCTAGACTGTTACACTTGAAATCCAATTTCTCATTCACAAGATCGCCATAAGGTGCAAGTGAAGAGGATACGGTGGCTCAAGATAAGATGCTTGAAAAATCAAATCCTAGACTATTTCACTTGAGATCCATTTTCTCATTCACAAGATCACCATAAGGCCCAAGTGAAGAGAATACGGTGGCTCATGCACAATTTATCACAAGAAAATTGAAATATGAAACTACAATCCTCTCTATTTGTGCATAAATATCATGAAAATACTAACAACCAAAATAAAATTAACTAAATTAAAGTTTGCATTCAGTTTTGGAGGGAAAATATTTTCAAAATGACTCAAAGAGTAATGTTCAATGCTTAGTTTTTCACTGCAAATGTGTGTGGATGGTGCCTTCAAAGGCATACAACTCCAAGCATATGTCAATTTAATCCAAACCTCTCAAGCTTTGTAAAAAAAAATTCAATTTTTTTTCCTTTTTGTTCAAAACTAAAGATTTGAAGTCGAAATTTTAGACTATGTACAAAAAAACTTTTGCAATTTTTTTTTTCCTTTTTGTTTAGTCCAAAATTAATGAGTTGAAAAGAAATTATCCAAAGTCAAACTATTACCAATAGGAGAAAGACTTATAACCCCACTACTCAAAACTTTTGCAAAAGTGTTCAAATTCTTTTTAATCTTTTTTTTTAACTTTTGAATTTTATTTTTTTTAAAGGCATCAAAAAGTGATATTGAAAAGAATTTTTTAAACCAATGTCGAATGCAAAATTTTTGTGTAGTTTATCAAAAAAAAAATTAAAAATCTTTTGAATGTTTTAATTCTTTTTTGAATGCAAACTATGCAGATTTTAAATCCAAGAATAGCAATTTGATTTCAAACCATACCAAATTTTGAAAATGAATTATTTTAAACAATTTCGAAAGGATGAATTGGTTGTGTGGAATGAGATTTCTTTTTAAATGTTGCTGAGTGAACCTTTGACATGCTGGTGAATCTAAACTCCTTCAACGCCGCAAACTTTAGATGATTCCAATGCTTGCCAGAAACCGAAAGTGATCCAGCATGCGTGGGCTCACGATACATGGGCAGGTGGATGAAGCTCTGGTAACAACAAAACTCGCCCGTTCTAGGAGGCAGGTCACGGTTTCGATTCTCCTACAGGGGCATCTATTCCTATCATTAAAACAATGCCAAAGTATTCCATGTCATCAACGCTGACACGGTTCTAGTTCGAATGGAAAATTTAAGACACGCAGGCTTCTAATGCACTCAACGCAGGGTTTGGATCTTCTTCGGCACACAGTGCTTAATGCATTCGCCATGGAAATTAAAACATAGGGTTTAAAACCTTCAATGCATAGATAAAACCTGTATTCACTAGGAGTATTACGACGCGGACTTTAAAGAATTTTAAAAGCTAATATTTAAGGACATAGGAGATGCAATTACGCAGGGGTTGAGAGCTTGCAATGATGCATTCACGCAGGGTGAGATCCACAGAAAGCTGAGATGAATATTTTTCACACAGCAAATTTGACAATTGGTTTAAAGAAATCCTCATGGCAGGTTTGAAGGACTTTCCCGCCGCGTTTTCCACATTTATTTTGGTACCAAAACTTGAAATCTAGGTAGGAAAGGGTCCACTTAGACGATTGTCAAAAACATTTCATGGAACTCTAGGACTGCGGAATAGTACCGATAAGGAGATTGCTCTGAAATGTCAAATTTTTCATCTTGTGGAGACTGCCAAACTCTAGAGGCAAGGTACCATGCATTTTAGCATTGTGAAGGTTCAGATATTCAAGATTCGTCAATTTGCTGAGTTCAACGGGAATGCTGCTATTAAGAACATTGCCCCATATGGATAAGATTATCAGATTAATAAGATTTCTTATCTTAACGGGGATTCACCCAGTGAAGGAGCAGTTGCCCAAATACAAGGATCCGAGTGAAGATAGTTTCCAAATGCCAGAAGGAAGTGATCCTGAGGACTAATTATTACTAACAAGCCTCTTAGATTCGGGAAATCCTGTCACGAAATCTATCAAGGCCGGTCTTCAAAGATGCATTCAAACAATGGGCAGAGATCATTCACGCAGATGTTGAAAGAAAATTTCCTTGCAGAGGTTAAACTTCAGAATTTAAAGATCTCACGCAGAGGTGAAAGATCTCATGGCCGAGGTTAAAGATCTTATTGCAGAGGTTGTGGAAAAGCTTAGGATCGTGGCAGAGTTTAGCCTTCGACATAGGGCTTACATGCAGAGATGTAGGGTTTCCAGATCTTGGATCCATGCAAGGTTTGAAAAGCAAAAACACGCAGGCTGAGATTTAATGAACCAGCATACACCATTCCGAATCGTGGCAGGGAAGCCCACGCAGAGTTTGAGATCATTGTCAAAGATGGATCTATTCATTCAACGCAGAGCTGAAGATTTTGCACAGGCTGAGGTTGATATTTAATGCTGAGATTTAAAACACCAATACATAGCTCGAATTTCTTGAAAGCTTTGATGAAAATTCACGCTGAGTTTAAATATTTTAGAGTTCAAAATGCATAGTTAGAGTTTAAAGCTATTCACGCATCTCTAAGATCATAGAGTTTGAATTATTTTTACAGCACGCAGCACCGGGGCAGAGTTTTGAACTTGAAAACAGAGCTTACACGCTAAAATTGTCAAATTGGTTTAAAATCCACGCGGATTTTTAAAGAATTCATCAAAGTTTAAAGATCTCACGCAGAGTTGTAAAATCCAGGCAGATTTTTAAAGAATTCATCAAAGTTTAAAGATCTCATGCAGAGTTGTAAAATTTAGGCAGATTTTTAAAGAATTCATCAAAGTTTAGAGATCTCACGTGAAGTTTTTAAGATCAACGCTGCCTTCAACGCAGAGTTCTATTGCTGGACTTAAATCTTTAAAAACTTTAAAACAACTTTAAAATCAAACAAAGTTTTAAACTCAAAAATTCGAGGCAGAATTCGAAGAAACTCAGATCTGAGTGCAAATTGAGATAGTTTGATGAGTTAAAGGTTTTGTTAGGCTAATATTGAGCTTGTCAAGCCAGATCTGAAGTTCTTTTAATGATCTTTAAGCTACAAATGAGCAAATCTGAAGGAAGAACACCTCAAAACTTGAAGAAAATTCAACAAGCCAATACGGTTTCCATTCTGATAATAGTATTTAGTGCAAGGATGTGTCTACACTAGTCTAACTATCTTGTTAAGAGGTGGTGAGTCTCTACGTCATAAATGAAGCAATTATCACAAGTTCCTAAAGATGTAGGTTCCTTCATTAAACATTCATTAAGATCTAAGAACATTTCAGAATTAGAATCATGCAAGATAAGCAAACATTCAATGCTAAAATGGTAGAAACTTGAATTACTTCATATTAAAACAATGGAGAAGATACATGATTACCAGGAATCCTGGTGTGAGTGCCCTCTCCCTTGCCATAAGTTCTCCTTCCTTCACCCTATCTCTTGAAGAATTGGAGCTCTTTTCCTCCTTCAGAATCTCCTCAGCATGCCTTTGCTTTTTTTATCTTCCTTACCATGCCTCCCATGCCTTTCTTATATAGCATTGGAAGATGAGACTTAGGTTTCTCTTTTGAGTGTGGGATAATCTATTTTCATGATTTTAGATCATTTTCAACTAAAAACCCACTTTTCAATAGTTTTTAGGCTTTTTGCTCCACTTAGAATGTTTTAAACACAATTAATGCATTCCTCATAGAGGATTTGTCTCTGAATGAACTTGTTTCATGACTTCCTGGTGCGGGTACATGGTAAACATATGTTGCTCCTGTCACATGATTAGGGGTGTCAATTTGATTGTTAACAGACTCTCTATTGGCCAACTTTTCAATCTCTAACTTGGGTTCGTGATCATGAGGGTTGGGTAACTTCCTCTCTTTTTCTTTCCCAATCATTAAGAGAGAGTCATACTTCAAGGGTTAATCCAAGGGTATATCCAACCCCTTAATAATATTCATGGCCTCCTTAATACCCCTTTTATTATTCACATCATAGCCTCACATGGCTATTATAGGGAAGACTATTATGCCCTTCTTCCCAGATTTTACAAAGTGGAAGTCATCCACCTCCATCTGTTTCAAATATTCCAGCATAAATAGCCTATGGGTTTGTAATCTAGGTAGTATGAGTAGTGTTTTTTTAGTGCCATAGAGTCTAATAATAGCATCGTCTTGCCTTGGGTACCAATCCCCCCTTTTTACTGCTTCTCCCATTTGAGCATAGGGTGTGATCTCCCAAGGAAACTGAATATGCCGCATACATGAATTTAGCAACATATTGAAACAATGTGGCACATGGTTCCCCTTTATTTTCCCAGGGTATCCAATCGTATACCCTACTGGGGAGTCCATTCTTAGTCTTCTGCAGACCAAAATATTCTGTGAAAGATGAGGATGTAAACTAGATATGAAGGGTACCTCAATAACCTTGTTGCGGAAAAATTGGCCAATTGTTCCCTCATCTTATTAGCGATGGCTTTGACGAACCTAAAATAGGGGATATCCCATTCATTGTAAGCATCAACTAAGGCTACCATATCCTAATCAATATTCCCATTCGATTGTCATCCCAGGATTAGCGTGAAGATAGAGAAATACTCGTGGGCCCATGGTGAAAAATTATTTGGTTTCCATGGGGTCGGGGGCACCTCCACCCACCCTAGTTATACTTGAGTTGTCACATCCCCTCCCGTGGATCCAACGCAAGGAAGGGAACATGACACTAAAACTAGGGATTTTACAAAAACTCGACCCCATTCATCAAATTCATACAAATAAAAACACATGTGTGTGCAGATGTATAAATCTATTAAACAAAGCGGAATGAAATTTCTTCTACACACACATATATCATGCAATTTCCAGCATATTGATAATATGCATCAAATAAAACAATGCAGAAGTAAAACACGTAGAGAATACTTATCTTTATGGTGAAGTTGCCCCAAGCAACTAGCTACACAACTGCAACGTTCCACCCAGCCATAGGCCAACTATGCTCATCAATCTCTCAGCGTAGTTGCCACCCCCGAGCTGGGCATGATTTCCACAAGGAATGGGAACCTACAAACCTATGCACAACAAAATGAACATCACATCTTAGCCAAGCCAGTCCATAGCTGGGTTTATCAAGCCAGATCTAAACCCTCTATTTTTGGATGCTTGCACTCAAACTCAAGCCAAAGCAATGGATACCCATAACTCATACCACATCCTTCTCTCCCACACACAGCAAAAGACATATGTTAGGAATAGGGAAAACATTTTTACGATTGGATTCACAAACAATATGTCCATGGGTTTTCCCCAAATCATGGCCAGTCAAAAACAAATTGTGGGAAGGGGAAAATCAACCACAGGGAGAAAAACGATTTTCCCATGGGTATTTGAGCATCCAAATGGCCAAAATCGGCCTCAAAAAAACCCCAAGGACCCCAAAGCGGATTCCTCTTCTTCCCCACTGTTCTATAACACAAAAACGCCCTCCCAGCTAGAGAAAAATGGAGGAAACTCAAAAAATCGTGGGGGAAAATGCCCAGATAGCTTCAATCTCGTGAGATAGCAAAACCCCTCTATGAAGAATGGCTTGGGGAGAAATTTTATGGCTCTTTTCTTGCCAAGGAAGCCAAACCACATTTTTCCCAAAATGGTCGCTTGCCCATACTTGAATTTTGGACAGCCATACCTCACCATTTCCCCAAATAATAACTATTTCAACAAACTCTTGGGAGAAATAAATGAATGGGTACAAAAGTCAACATGGGTAGTTGATGGTTCACGTGTTCTCTCATTGACACTTGGATTGACTTTATTGGCTCCAAGGGTTTGAATATTTCCCTCCCAATTCCTTGTAAAAATCATGCCCTCATACTCTTGTTGCATTGCATTGCATAACTAGTTGTGGGTGTTTTATTAAAATCA
Organism: Larix kaempferi; assembly: GCA_027924585.1. Lineage (NCBI taxonomy): Eukaryota > Viridiplantae > Streptophyta > Pinopsida > Pinales > Pinaceae > Larix > Larix kaempferi. Next base: position 21,302,196 of record BSBM01000445.1, read on the forward strand.
ATATCTGCATGATATTTACAATTTCTATTGTGCCTGGATAGCACACAAACCATATGCATTAATTTTAACACTAAATCGATGGTGGGGCCTTGGCCTTGAGCTCCTCACCACGATTTTATAACAATATTACATCATTTACATTTTTAATGCAATGGGGTCAAAATCGGGATATTACAATCCCCTCCCCTTGGAATAACACCGTCCTTGGTGTTCTCTTTATTTTTAGTAAGGTTCCATGTCCTTCCTTTTCAGCTGCAACTATAACGTCTTTCTCTCTCTTCATCAACGTCCATTGGATCTCTTTCCAATCTTTAGCTGCTCATACTAAGCCTTTTAGGACAACCACATGTCCATTGCATCCTTAAAATGCCTTCAAGTTCCTTGCATCCAGCAATACCTAAACTCAAACATTGAGTCAATGCACATGTCAAATCCATTTTCATAGGATTCATCTCTTATTTTCAAAACCATAGCCGAATCATATACATGTTTTTCCCCACTCTTGTACTTTTGCATGACTGGATAGGATTAGAAATTATAAAAGTGCTTGACGCATTTTGGCCATTTGTGTGGGTTGTCCCTTTGTTATATCTCTCTCACATGTACCTTAGCGTGAACGACTGGGATTAGAAGTTGGAAATGTGCTTGGTGCATCCTATCCATTTGCATGGAGTTCCCCTTAGTTATCTCTTGCATGTGTACCTTTGCATGAATGGATCTGATCAATAGTCCTAGATATGCTTGAAAGATCCCAGCTGTCAATGCATATATTTGCATTACTTCATCCATGTGGATAAGTGGGTGGATGCAATTCAGATACCCCATGACCATGAAGCCTTACCAATTCAATTATGTCAAGGAATTCTTGAACCAGTTGGACAAGTAGGCTACGTAACAATAAAACCTGTTGTGGGAAAATTTGCACAAAGGTGTGCAACCCTTCTCGCTTAAGGGGGTGAAGCCTCTGAGGTTGTCAACAAGGCCCAGTATTATGTTACTAAAGAAAATGTGAATGACTCGAAATCGATCCTACAAGCTCTTGTAGCGAAACAAAAAAAAAAAAAAAAAAAAAAACTTGACTATAACTTGAAACAAAGCAAAGGGAGTGAGAATATGCAAACCACAAGAAGAAGCAAATGCTAAAACGAATTTAGATTGCCCAATGGTCAAGATTGCTACATGTAGCATCACCTAGGAGGTGTGGGATTCAAGGGAATCCAACAATCTCAGATCTTAGGGAGTTCCTTTTTGTCCACACTAAATGCTAAATAACTTGAAGAACAAATGGGAGAAACACTTTTTCCTTGGAGGAAGGTATCAAGGGAGCTTGAGGAATGCTAATAGGTGTGGGAAGAGGTGGAAGAAGTTCCAACACAATTCCAAAAGCATAACCTTGATCTAAATTTATCTACTTAGATGCATGCCCTTGGATTCCTTTTATAGGTCAAGAGGTGTCCAAGAAACATATGGTTCCAAGTGTGAACCCCATCACCTCGTGGAGTAGCTCCAAAGTACACAAAGGGGGCTATTCAATGCTTGAAGAGCCAAATTCGAATTTTAATTGGTGAGGGAGATTTCATGACCCTTCAATGCACGACTGGTGGTTGAGATCCCACCATTTTTTACATTAGCGCGGATCTCAAAGGATAATCCACGTTAGGCTACCGCAGGCATAACATTGATAACATGTGCTATAGTGTGGGCTAACATGGGTATATCCGTGCTAGAATTTCTTTTGATTGCTTTTGGAATTTTTCGGCTCATGTTATTTTTTGGATCTGATGAGGATGTCTTCGGTGGGATGCATGCTCTATGTTGATGATGCCTTACTGCAAGATTATCCAAAATGTTGCATGTGTGTGAAATTTAGGTGTTAACAAATGACCCATGATGTATGAGGTCCAGAGGGTATTGTAGAGCCAATAATGCATCATCATTTCTTTTGTGTTCTCTCACGTTCTTGCAAGTTATCAAGTGAGTGTGGACGGAAGGTTCCCATGGGGGAAGATTGTTAGTGATAACTGGCGAAGGTGTAACAAAGAATAGTGTTTTATACAAGAGGCGAGCATACCCATGCTCGTGAAAATCTTTCAAGAGTACTATAAGGAGAGGAGACCAAGGGGTCAACTCATAATATTGTTGGTATATGGATGAAGGTGGTTTCAATCCATATGAGAGTACATGAACCTGGAAATTATGTTGCTAGTGTTGAATAAGTGGAATTGTTGAGGATCATGATTTCCCACGGGAGTGGGGGACCGGAATACTGGTGAATTTATTGGATGGAAAACCACATTGCACTACTACTACCATGATTTGTAAATGTGAACACCACTAACTTTGAATCGTATGACTCTCCCTGGTGCGATAGAGGTGTTGACGTCGAGCATAGGAGAGACTACTAAGTCAGGGAGCATTGCTGACTCTCCCTACTTAGTTCGAGTTGATCCCTTATAATGATTAAAAGAGACCCCAAGGTACAACTGCAACTATTGTAACTCTTAGAATATGGTGATTTGATGTCGATGAGAGTTGAAGCACAAGATAAGACAAGGGTTTTATCATGAGAACCAAGATCATTTTGTAACTAGCTGTGAGACTAACATACTTGACACAAGACTGGTTGATAAGCATGGGACTCATAAATTCTTGTGATCGATGTCAATTTGGGGAGAAACTGGCAGCATTCTTCCAAATAGAGGGATAGAATCTAACGGAGGGAAACAAACTGCAAATGAAGGTTTTTGTTGGAGACACGACACTGAGGGTGATGGTGAATGACAAAATTGGCAATGTTGGGGATAAGGAGACTCAACAACATCAACCAAAGGAAACCAGGGGTTACTTCCAAAATAATTATGGCATTCCCATAGTTTTGAGTGGATCGAGGGACTGTTAGTACAAAAAGAATAATTGGTGGGGAGCCCACGGTTTTGAGTTTGTCGAGGGGACAATTTGATGATAGGTGGGATTCCCATGGTTTTGGGTGAATCGAGAAATCAATTTGATGATGGACGGAGTCCCCATGGTTTTGTATGAATTGGGGGACCTTTACCATGATGATGTGAAGGTTGTTTGCAAACATGAATATGGGTGCCCCATGAATCAATGCCATGCATATTGTTCCTATGGGAATAACTGAATAGAATTGGTTTATGTAGAGGGTGTGGGCCCCATTGTTGTCTTTGAGGGGGTGATGATATGGATAAGAGTGGGTATATGGTAGATTGCTTATGGAGGTATGAGTAGTCAACTATGAGTCTTGATCGTAAAATGCGTCAAGCTATCGGATGGCATTAACTACTGAAGGTGGGGGAGTAAATGCACCACTATTAAATGATGAACTATGGGTTGAACTTTTCAAAGCGGATCAAATTCCTTGAACTTGTGGGGGGGTGGGGGGTTCGACATCATAGGTGCTAAATGATGACGGGGTTTGCAATGGTGCACACACCTATGGGGGAAACATGCTATTCTCGATAATGAATTTGATGGCAAATCATTAATGGGAAGGAGGACTCTATGGTTATCAGAAGGGGTACTTGTAAATGCAATGTCATTAGAGGGAAAATGTCTTTGATATGCCAGTTTTATAATGATACCTGCGAGGCGAGTCCCACGCCATTGCTGAATTGGTTGGAGTCTCAATGTCGTGGTCATTATCTTACACACGATATGCCAACACCCAAGTGTAACAAAGAACATGACAAAGGTGTTGACAATGCGGAAATAATAACCAACAACATAGCGCACCTATGGAGTGTGCGTGAATCAGGGATATAAATGTTTTAGGTACAACCCATTGACAGGGTTGTTGAGGGTTATTCCTTCAGGGTCGGTTAAGATATATGCCCCTTTGGGTAGGAATTGCATGCCAACATAGGGTCCTATCCATTTATATACAAATTTACCTGGTCAAGGTTTGGTGTCCTTTTTGGCGTTGAAGACTAGGACAAAGTCCCACTCTATAAAGGTTTGAGGTCAAACTTGGCGGTTGTAGTGCACTTTTGAGCACAGCTTCATGGCCTCATTTTGTTGGAGCGATTCCTTTCTTTCTTCATTGAGGTGTTCCAAATTAAACAATCGTCGTTCGATAATTGGAGTATTGGGTAACAAATCCACAGCTGATTGGAGTGTAGGTATTTGGTAGTCAATAGGTAATACGACTTCTACTCCATGTATGGGGTGGAATGGGGTAAATCCTGTGTCCTTTTTAACCAAGTTTTGGTATGCCCATAAAGCAGGAAATAGCATATGATGCCAATTGGATTTGTTCTTGTTCATCGTGTGTTGAAGCATGGTTTTGAGAACTTTGTTCACGACTTCAACTTGGCCATTAGCTTGAGGATAGTAAGATGTAGAGAACTCCTGCTTGAATCCTAACAAAAGAGATAAATCCTCCAAAGTATAATTATGGAAGTGGATGTTGTTATTGTTAACTCCCATCTAGTAACGTTCTCACCGAGGAGGAGGAGACAACCCCAAGCCTCACCGATCAATATTTTGCACCAAAGAAAGAACTAGAAAGACCGAAAATGGCTAGTTGTCGAGCTATTTCGAGCCAAAGGATAGAGCCACGATGAAAATAATGAGAAAAACCATCCATAAAATGTCACCCGCAACTAAAAAGGACTAAATAGGTTTCTTCCGCAGCAAAAGGAGATTCGATGGCCAAGTTTGAAAAGCGGATCAGATCAACGGTTAAAATAGCGTTCCGCGGGTCCATTTTTTCCGTTTCCACAATCTGTATTGCGGATTGCGGAGCGACAATTTTTCAAAGAGCGCAAAGATAATTTTCTGCATTCCGCACTGCGGATTGCGGATTGCGGAGCGATAATTTTCCAAATGGTGCAAAAGTATGTTTCTGAATCCCACGTTCCGCATTGCGGATTGCGGAACGATGATTTTCAAAAAGGGAGAAAAAGTAAGTTTATGCATTCTGCATTTTGCATTGCAGATTGCGGAAAGGTAATTTTCCAGAAAGCACAAAGCCGAAATTCCAAATCCCGCATTCCACATGGCGAATTGCGGCTTGCAGAAAGGCCATTGCGGAAAGGCCTTTGCAGAAGGTCATTGCAGAAAGGTCGTTGCAGAAGGCCATTGCGGAAAGGTCATTGCGGAAACGCCATTGCGGAAGGGAAATTGTGGAAAGGCAATTGCGGGTCGAGAAAATTTTTGCAGAGCAAATCGCAATCGCTGGGAATGAATATTTTCATAGAAAAACGGCATGTCTCAGAACAGCAAAGGGGACCTGTTTCAGTTTCCTATCCTAATCAATCTTAAGAAGCCCGATTCGAAGGACAAGCATGCAGCTTTCGCGGCCCAATAGCGCACTTCCAGCGCGTGAAATCCCCCACCATCACTCCGAGCAGGTGGCTTCCATGGCCCAATGGTGCACTGCCAGCACAAATGATTCCCTTCCTCTGCGCATGACAGAATCGGAAGCTGTTGATTCGAGCGGCCCAGGTCTAACGGCCTCATCATTTCCAGTCCGAGTTTGTTTTGAATTAGTTAGGATATTTCGATGCTTTGTAGGCCTATAAAGGCAGGTTCCGAAGAGGACCAAAGGGTTAGATGTTTTTATTTCAGAGAGATTACTACTCTACACCTGTATTTGAACTCGGCCTCTTAATCCAATGAGAAGGCCCGATTCTGGAGCTTGAGATTCCTGTGATGTGTGTTCTGATGTCTATTATTTCCTGTGTATGTGTTCTAGCATTTGTATTTCCACTTATTGTTTACTTCTACAGTACCTAAAGATCATGATTACATGGTCTAGAATTCATGCCCACATGCTCCAGCTGCATATGACTAGGTATTCCACCACTTTCCTCTCGAATTTGCAGGTTAGAATTCATTCTCAAATGCTCTAACCTTGTGACCGAACTTGTTTCCTTCCTCTGCCTTCACCCGCTAATTACTTTGACTTGAAAGAACCTCATCTACCTTACCTCTTGCCTCTGCAATTATGGTCTGAATCTGTCATTGGTGACAGTAAACCCACCGAAGTTGACTCCATGCCCAACTGTCGTCCTGTTCTTAACTCCAACCAACCAAAAACCCCTTTTAATTCATTGTTTTGAAGGTCTAGCCACCGCTTTTACCAATATCCCAACCCATTCAAGCTATATCCCGTTGCTGGAAGCACTAAAGAGAAATCCCTCTCTGTGGATGGAAAGGCTAGTTTCCATCCACTAAAGATTGGTTTGCAACAGTTACCCCATGGTATTTCCTACCACAACACAGGAAAATCTTGGGTGATAACAATTATCATAAACTAACTGCTTTGGGACTCCAAATCGTAAAATGACATGATTGAAGAAGAATCGTCCGGTGGTGGTGCCAGTGCAATCAAATGTAGGCATGGAATCGACCCACTTAGTGAAGTAGTCAACTACCACTATGATATATTTGTGAACCTATTCTAAGACACTCCATGAAAGCAATTCCCCATTTGAGAAATAGGCCAGCAGTGATGACAGGATGGAGAGGGACAGGAGATGCTAGTGTCTTGCAGGAAAACACCTGACAATTGGCACATCTTTTCACAGCATAAATGCAATCCTTAAACAGTGAGGGAAAAAAATAGCTAGTGCAGAGTATTTCTTGGGAAGTTACAAGCCCTGAGAGATGGCCATTGCATGCCCCACCATGAAAATCACTGAAGACTTGTTCTGCTTCCTCATGGGACAAGCAGCGTCATAGGATAGTGTCAACCCCGCAGCGATACAAGACATCTCCGGGGAGAAGGTATCTTGGAGCTTGATGGCATATGCATTGATGATCATCACAAGATAAGTGAGGGGTTAATTTCTAAGTTCATATATATGTCATATTATCGCCATACCATGGATCATCGCTGGCTATAAGGAAAAGATGTTCGTCGGGTAGTTAGTCATTCACAAGTTCTATCGAGGTAGTGATCGGGATGTCAGTGATGAGCTCAACGAGGGCCAAGGCTTTTTTCTTTTTGGGATAAAAAACTCATGATCAAATTCTTGGAGAATAACAATCCAACAAGAAAACTTATCATTAATGAGTCGGAGGTTAAGTATGTATTGCATTGGTTTAGAGTCCATGATCATTGTTGTTTTGTGTAGTAAGATATATTGGCGCAATTTATGTACTGAGAGGATTACAGCTAGTGCGGGCTTCTCATCATGAGTGTAGTTGAGTGCTAGTCTCACCAACATTTTGATTATGTAGTAAATGACATGTTCATTGTGACCTTCAGCCTATTGGACTAAGACATTTGCAACAGCGGAAGATGATGGCTAGATATAGAGGATAAAATCTTTGTTAAAGTTTGGTGGAGAGATGAGGAGTGCAGAAGCCAATGCTTGCTTCACTGTGTCGAAAGATATTTGTGCTTAGTCATCCCAATGAAAAGGGATTTCTTTCCTAAGTAGATGCAAAAAACCGTGTACCTGAGTGGCATAATCAGGAACAAAGCAACGAAGGAAATTGGCCTTCCCCTAAACACTTTGCAACTGGCATCGTGTTCAAGGGGGAGTTAAGTCAAGGATGGCTTGGAATTGTTAGAAAAACAGGATCGCGGAGCAATAACAATAAACAGAAATGCAAATATAATCACACATACACATTACAAGAGAGACACAGATATATCGTGGTTCACCCAACTTGGGCTATGTCCACACTGAATTTGTCGGTCCATATTATTATTACCATCCAGCAAGGTGAAGGGATACAACCTGCAACACAACCGCTGCACTTCATCTTCTCTGTTTCACAGTCTCTCTCCTGATCTCAAAGATCTTTACAATGCATAAAACCCTAATACATCATCATCATCCCTAGCCGTATTACAATGTCTTTATTTTATAAGGGAAATACAATGGGAAAATACCGTGGGATACCCAAAACCATGGGCCCGCAAAACAACTAGCGAAAAACAGCCCCAAAAATTTTCTTCGGGGGCGTTGCCCCCGGACCCCCCAGCCAAGGGGGATGGTCCCCCCTGGAACCCCGTGGGGGGGCGATGCCCCCCCACACCCCCCCGCTGGGGTGACTGTACAGTCCACCTACATATCATATAAAACTGGGCTACAAACACGGCTGATACAATATCATCTATGAGACTAGAAGATCTGGCTCCACAACCAACAAGAATTTGGATGGGTCTATGGTGATTCCTTATTTTGAAACGATGAATCCTAATAACCATCCTACGGTGACACAGAACATGCATTGAGGGGATTTAATCGTTTGTTGTACTTACGACATCGTGTGAAGATGGTGCTTAGGTCACGAAGCTGATCACCCTGTTTTTTACATTTAGTAGTCAAGTCATAAAGGAAAGATAGGATTATATGGGATAGGTCATTGAAAACGTATTCCATATCCCATTGGAATGTGTCTCCAGCATTCTTTAACCCAAAACGCATAACCCTACAGGTGAAGGTCCCCCTGGGTGTTGTAAATGTTGTTTTGTACTAATCTTGGAGGCGGATCCGTATTTGGTTATAACCAAAAAATCCATCCATGAAGGATAAAATTTCACTACCAACACATGAATCAACAATCTGGTCAATGAATGGGGTGGGGTAATTGTCCTTGGGGCATGCTAGGTCGATATCATGTAAATTTGTATAGACTTGAATGGTTCCTTGCTTCTTGTTTATTGGGACAGGGTTTGAGACCAAAGATGTACAAGCAATGGGGAAAATAAATCCAGCCTGGAGGATTTTTCCGATCTCATCCTTGATAGTTGGGGACTTATAGGGGTGGATAGATTGTTTATGTCTAACCGAGGGTGCATCTAGCCATGTGTCGATATGATGTTTGACAATTGAAGGGTATAAGCCAGGTATTTCTTCATATGACCATACGAAGACATCTCAAAATTCTTTGAAGAGAGAGGTGAAGTCGATAACTTCTTGCGGTGAGCATGATGCACCAATTGAGATGTTTTCGAATACTCCTGGCGTGATAGGAATGTCAACTTGAATTGTGGGAGAAATGTTAGATAGATTTCCATATTCAAATGCATCAGGGACCGGGATGGGGTTTTTTAACCAATCGATGTGACTAGGAGGTAGGAAACCTTTTGATTCAATGGTGTACTACTGGGTCACCGAAGTGATTGGTTTGACATGGGTAGGGGTAAAAGATGACCTATGATGGAGGTCATTCTAAGGGGGCTCATCTAAATGCATGGCCTCCATTATCGCTTCGTCTGTGGAGAAGAAATATTCCTCTAATATGTCTTCATCTGAAGAGAATGAGTCTTCAAACCCGATATGAGTGGACCTGTCATTGTTGGTGGAAGTTATGGGATATCCCAGTGGAGTGGAGTCAACATAGGAGGCACTAGCATTTGGTGGGAGGGGTATCAAGTCAATATGAAAGTTATCCACGTAGTGAATGGGGTTTTGTTGAGAGGGAAGGATCTCCTCTTAGGGGAATACCAGACGTGAGTAACATTCTTCCAGCGTTAGTGACGATCCAAGATCATTCTCGGAAACTGATGATGGAGGGTCATCATTCCTAAGTGGAAGAGTGACAAACAGTATATCAACTTCCGTAGAGTCATCGGTATAGTTGTTTTCTTCTTCAAATATCGTGGGAAGGGTGGTGCCCAAAGGGGTGAGGTTATCTGATAGGCGCTTCTGTGTTGCATGAATTGTGCATAATGTGCCCAACAGAGGACACTGGAAGGAATGGTGAGTCAACAACCTGCACGATCGACATGGGCAAGTATCATAGGCTTGATTGAGTACATGTGATGGAATTTGAGGATGTCGAGGAGGAAATTGTTGATTGAGGGGTGGTAGGTGTGATTCTTCATTTTTAATTGATTATGAGGTGATCGCTATTGGTGTGGATGCCATCGTTGTGATGACATTTATGGAATCCCTTTCATGTGGTTGAGGGGAAGGATTCTCAACTAGAGGGTTTGTGAGGCAATTGGTTGCCAAGGCATCCTGGAATCAAGGGAGGTTGGGACAATGGTGCATATAATTCCAAAACTGAGAGAAAATCGAACACACATGATTAGTATGCAACGACTTGGACTTAGTTGTTGTAATGGGAAAATATGAGGATGAAGATGTGCCCCCCTGCTATCGCCTATGTTGCATGCATCACACTAACATGGGTATTAAGCATATCCATGTGCTTCGGCAAGGTGGGGCACAGGTTAGTTGCATGGCCTTGTTTCCCACATAGGGCACATGGTGGAGTGACCCTTGTTGTAGGAGTAGTGGTTTCCATTACTAGGGATTTTAACCTATGTTGGGTTATGCCCCCTATTTTAGGCTTGGAGACTATTGATGGTGGTTCAGGAAGAGGGTTGGTCACGACGAGGGATTTCAACTTAGGTTGTCTTATGCCCCCATTAGTGTTTTAGTGATAGATGGTGATCATTTAGTCATAGGTGTCGTAGGCTCGTCGTTCGATATAGATGGTGTAACTTGCCTAGATGGCGTGACTGTCGAGACTAGGACAAACTCATAATGACCTATTTTTTTAGGCCATTTTTGGGTAGGGTGGAGTGAGGTACGACATAATTATTCCCAAAGTGAGCCTAGGTAGAGTCAGCTAAGCCATAACCGGCATCCCTTGCACTCCCGTGTGGGGATACAGGAATGGTATTTGAAAGATGGGAGGCACTGATGGACTCAATGTATGTCCAACGCCGTGACTCATTGGAGGTGTTGATGATGATGCCGAGAGGGTGGTAGATAAATTTTTATAGGTGAAAATGGTGCACATAAGGCCATCGGTTGATGTTGGGATTTCAGACGGAGAACCGAAATATACCCCTAGCAAATTGGAGTCTTTGTACACTACCAAGTAGATATCAATGTAAGGGGGTTGACTTGTTCCGCCTACAATGGGTAGGACGTTTTCAGGGTTGGTTTTGGTATGAGGGTCATATTAATTGAGTTGGTCGAGGGTGACTATATTCGCATTAAAGGGAAACATCATCATACAGAATACCAAAGAGGGCATCGCCTTCATAGCGTACATATAACTACAACCCAAAAGGATATTGTAGTTGAGTTGCACATTGACTACCTCATATTCAATCGTTAGCATATTGCCCCCTAGATCAATGGGAACATTATGGTACAATCCCCTAGGTTTTGATGGTATCCAATCATATGTGCAAAAGGCGATAAATTAGGGGACTAACTCCGTTGAACCCAACTGCTTCCAAACATTAGATGACACGACACATGTTGATGCGCCTTCATCGATAATGCACCGATGAATCATAATGGTTTTAACTGTAACTGGAACTTGGAATGTGAATGACGAGGGTATCCACGGTTCACCTTTATTGAGATTAAAGGTCATAAGGCGTGAGTCTAAAGGATCGACAATGCCAAGTGCATTAAGTAATGCCTTCCTTTGGGTTGGGAAAGACTATAATAGCTCTAACGTGGACATGGCAGTTGGAGACTAAGACAAGTCATCCATAATAATGTAGTTGTGGGCGGCTTTAATGTGATGGTTATGGGGGGTGCGCCTAAGTGGTACCTTTGGGATCCTTGGGATTTGGTCACCACTTCAGTGTGGTATTTGCAAAGGGCCCCCTGAAGGGTTAGGTATGTCCTCCACTTGTGGGGGTTCAAGCCCACCGTAGCCTTTGGCTCGAGTTTGTAGGTTAATATCTGTCGTGTTCATGTAGATGTTCTGAAAGGATCCATCGCCAAGGGCATGGGGCTTCGACTGCTGAGTAACGACCCCTTGATTGGAAAAGGGTTGTTGTAACATAGATGGTTGGGGTTGTGGAACATTAGGTGCCTGAGGAGGATTCACGGTTTTATTTTTCTCGGCTTCCACCAATTGTTGACAGTTGGGGATGAGTGTACAATGGTGATTATAGTGACCATACTCTCCACAAATCGAGCAGGAATAGTTGGTCCTTGGGTTAGTGTTATTTCCTTGTTTGGGGGTTATTATCACCTGCATTCTAACTACCCTAGTTCTAGTTTTGCTAGGGAGGGAGTTTCCCCCCTTTCCCTTGTTGTTGGTTATGTTTGTTCGTACCTTTCTTCTTTCCCTAATTTTGAGGATTCTATGGGTTTGCAATGATCAACCAATCAAATTGTTGAGCTTGTTGTGCGAAAGAAGGCTAGACTAAATTGACCCCCATGTGTGGCATGGGGGCAAAACCAAGAGGACATGGAAATGGGTAATAAGGATTATACCCATGTGGTGGGATATACGCAGTTTGCGCTCCATACGATGTGGATGTAGGAGTGGCTTTTGCCATCTACAGTGGAGGTACCGTTGATACTTGGATTACATTGGGGTAGGTCGGACTGTAAGTTCCATATTGTATCTGACCAAACTGAGGATTTGGTGGAAATGCAAGGGATGCCGACACGAGAGGGATGGGTGGGTATTGCGGTGCCAATATTGAATGGCATAGGAGTTGGAGGAGGGGGAACCTTTACTTGTTGGGAAATGGACCCGATAAGCCCATCCACTAAATGTGACAAACCCTCGGGTGTGGGATACAAAGATCGATATCGAGGGGCATCGGGTAGGATGGTGTATAAGTAACTAGATTGTGCATAAATGAGATAAAAATGTTGGGTCTTCAAGATGGCCTCTTCCTCAATTTGGGACAATGAGGTTGCCACATCCTTTGCAATCGCGGGTTGAAGTGATTTGATGAACCAATCAACCAAGAATTGAGGTTGTATGTCAATTTTGTACAATGTGCACCTTCTATGCCACTCATAGATGTGGTCCACTATGTGGGTAGAGGTATTTTGTTGAAATTATGTGAGAATTTCGAGACCGAGGTCATGGCGTATGAGAAGATGAAAGTAAGTGATAAATATGGTGTCCAATGTCCCAAAGTTGGCATAGGTTGTTCCTGGTAAGTTCACATACCATTTTGCAGTCGTTCTTGTAAGCGTTCGTTGAAAGAGGCGAAGCCTCACCGAGTCTTCCACTATGTTATTGGAGGAACACCATAAGTGGAATGACATGGCATGTTTTGATGGGTCATCTCCTTGTTTCCATTCAAATTTAGGGATATACGAGAGGAGTTTATCGAGAATAGCTAGCCATGTTGGATCATGTGCTATGGGGTCATAGATAAATTTGGCCAAATTAGGGAGATTCAAGCTAGCCATGGTAGGTTGGTGTTAGGTCCCACTATCATATGATGTGTAGGGTTTCCTCAAGGGGGATAATGGGGGGTATGTGATGGTGATATCTGTCTCTGATATGAGGACGATGATGATGTATGTCCTCCTCCTGAAGAGGGAGAAGAAGAAGATGGATTTCCTCCAAGTGGTGGAAATAAAGGGGCACTTCTTCCATGAGAGGGTGAACCAAAGGGGTCAAACTTATCTCCGAGAGGAGGAAATGAAGGGTTGACTCTTCCATGAGAGGATAAATCAAAAGGATCTAAGTTTTATCCAAGGAGAGAAAATGAATCAACGAGTGGCCTCGCCCGGATGATCCTATCAATGTTTCCTAGGAGTGGCCCCAGCTAGAATATCTCCCTCGTGAACCACAAGGAGAAAGTGGGAAAACACCCCTCAAGAGAAGGGAAAGGCCTTGCAGTCTACAAGACTAACTTAGAGGTTTTTGTTTCTCAATGGTGGAAGTTTAGTAACAAATGAGAGTGATGATGGAAATAAACACAATTGAACAAATGCAAAGATATGCCAACCACAACAGATGCAAAATGGTGCAAAGTGAGTGATATGTGCTATGTCAATTTAGTGCAAGTGCTTCCACATGTAGGTTCTTTTTAATTACGATTTAGTGAACTTGTATTTAAAAAGAAAATAAATTTAAATTCCCTAAATACCTAATTATGTCCTTCCTCTCAAATGTAACCGGGCCTTCCAAAAGTACAATTGTTGGTGATAGTGGGATCCACACAACGATAGACTAGTGAAGGTAACAAAGTGGTAGTTATACCGACAATGGGGCTATTGTTACATGTACAACATCAGGAGACATTCTCCAAACCAATCTTGTGTAGCCAATATTGATCCTCTTGTATAGAGGTGAGCACTTTGATTGCCTTCCGTGTAAAGGTTATTCCTCCTGTATAGAGGTAATTGATAAAAGAAATGATTTTGTAAAGTCTTGTTAGACAAGGCTCCGGACTTGTGTGTCAAGTCATGATTCTCATGTGAACCTTTCGTATAAAGGTATCCATGAGATGGACCTCTCATATAGAGGTGAACCTTCTGTATAAAGGTATCCATGAGATGGACCTCCCGTATAGAGGTGGACTTCCTGTATAAAGGTCATGCTTTACTTGTTAAAAGCATTTAATGTTGTGTGATGTATTATTAACCATTATCACGAGTTGCTATTAAGTCTCCTTTAGAGAGTAATCACCTCTAAAGTGAATTACTTTAGCATATGATCATTTGGTCCGGAATAATATAATATGATCACAACATTCGATAATTCTTCTTAGTATAATGTAATGTGATGGATAATTAAAGTTAGCACATATTGACCATGCGGTAAGAGATAAAGAAATAAAATATAAAGCATAGAGATCAAGAGAATTCGAAATTCCCCATGCAGACACTTCAACTAATTAAAGAGAACTCGAATTGTTAAAAGCTTCAATTATAAAGCTTCAGTTAAGTATCAATGTATGCCTCAATCAATGCTTTAATTAAAGCATCAGTTAAAGATATGCCTCAGTTAACTAAAGAACTCACAGTGGTCACTTCAAGTAAATCAATTGGCATGATTTAAGTTAACTAAGTGTTAAATAAGAAGGACTAGTTAACTAAAGTGTTTTCACTTTAGTTAAACTAAAATACGACACTTCAGTAAATCAAGGAGAATCAGTTAAAGAGAGTTAACTAAGTGACAACAAAGAAGATCTAGTTAACTAAGTGACGACACTTAAGTTAGCCACATAACTAAGTGGGTAAGCTTTCAGTTAAGAGGTGAGTTCATCTTAAGTAACAACTCAGTGAGGTAAAGCACTGCATGAGAAGTGGGGCACACCTCTGCATGGAATATTAATACATCCAGTTTGCGGGCGAGTTCATCCTAAAGTTAGAAGATAAAAATAGAAGAGAAGAATGTATAAATATTTTATACGAGATTGATGAATCCAATGTGAAGCGAATTCTCTTCTCCTTTGAAGGAAAGGCGCTTCTCTTTTTGTGCAGGATATTATTATTCAAGGCAAGGTGCTTCTCCGATTGATCTCTCTTCTCTATTGCTTCTGTATCTTCACCAAGAGTGTTTGGTGATGTCTTATCTTCCGAAAGCAATCTGCTATGTTGTAAAAGAAAGCATTCTCTGCTATCCATTATATTATATTGAGAATAACTACTGGGGTTTGTGTTCTCATAGTTTTGAGGATTTTCTCCAGGGTATATCTTGTGTTATGGATGTATGAATTTCATGTGATTGAATTGTCTCATTGTTTCAAGTTTCGGCATCTAAAAGAATTAAAGATCAATGCTCAACCAAATTTTAACATGGTATCAGAGTTTAGGAAGTGAAGGAGCTCAGTTTTGCATGCCAGCTAGAGCGTACGTTGATCCTAAGAAGTTGAGCACAAGTTTGAAGACTATGGCATCAGTCTCTATACGATCAAAAGACCGTCTTGAGGGCGCCTCAAACTTCAACACTTGGAAGGATAAGATTCTCAACATCCTAGAGTAACATGACTTGGATGGCTACGTATCCACTATGGTGAGGAGCCTACATATAACGCAAGGTGCATCAACTGCAAGAAGAATCAAGCTAAGGCCGAAAGAATGTTATGATACATTGACTAATCTATATGAGGAGAAGGCCCCGAGTCAAAAGAGGGCACTGAAGAATAAGGTTCGAAACTTAAATATGGATACATATGAGACAGTGGCCTCCTTCTTCGCCAATATCTCTGAGGTAAGAGATCAGCTTGCTAGTATTGGAATAGTGGTGGATGAAGATGATCTTCTCCAAACCACTATTGATGGTCTCCCATCCTCATGGGAGACATTCCTAGCTGCAGTAAATGGTCGAGAGGTATAACCTAACATCGAAAGGTTGTGGCATGACTGCCTCCAAGAGGAGGGGTGAATCCAAAGCAAGTCAGTGTGCATCAAAGAAGAAAACCTTGCCCTCATGGGGAGAATGAAGAAAGGAAAGAAACCCTTCTTCCAAAAGAAGTTCTCTCATCCAAAGAAGAAGGATTTCAACAAAGGATTTGACAAGTCAAAAGCTAGATGTTTCAATTGCAACAAGAAATGTCATTTCTCAAGAGAGTGCAAAGCAATGCGGAAAGGAAAGTTTCATGCTTCTACCGCCGTAGAAGATGAAACTACTCAAAAGAATGCATCCAAAGAAAAGGAGACAAGAAGGGATTTTTACCTTGTCTCATCCCTTTCGGGATCCATCATCACAAATGAAAGCACATGGTTGATTGACAGTGGTGCATCCAAACATATGATTGGTTACAAGAGTTCCATCGTTGATCTAAAGGAGAAAGAGTTCACATGCATGGTAGAGTTGGGGGGTGACTCAACTTATTCGATCCAAGGAGTTGGATCCACGTCATTATAGCTCAGAATCGATGATATTTAACATTTGGAGGACATTATATATGTTCAAGGCTTGAAGAAGAACCTCCTTTCAGTTTTGGTTCTTGAAGACAAAGGATTCTAAGTTATCTTCATGGATAACAAAGCACTTTTATGGCCAAATAACAAAATCCTAGAATCTGCTGTTGTGATTGGAGTTTGAGAGGGAGGACTCTACAAGGTACCTGGGAAGTACATTCAAGTTATGATTCAACACACTATCAGTCCATGCAAGCTATGGTACCAAAGGCTTGGACACCTACACTACAAAGCACTACCAGGACTTCAAAAGATGGTAAAAGGTATGCTTGTATTTGATTTTGAGCATGATAGTGTATGTCAGGGTTGTGCACTTGGGAAGAATGTTAAGAAAAAAATTTATAACAGTACTACTAGATCTAAATGGATTTTAGATTTAATACATTATGATGTATGTGGTCCCATGTCATCCCCCTCCCTAAGTGGATTCTTATACTATGTATTGTTCATAGATGATTTTTATAGGAAGTCATGGATTTATTTCATGAAGGCTAAAAGTGAAACTCCTAGAAAATTTAAAGAGTTTAAAGCCCTAGTTAAAAATCAGAAAGAAAAGCACATATGTGCATTAAGGCCTGATAATGGAGGTGAATTTGATTCACACGCATTTAATGATTTATGTAGTGATGCATGAATATCTAGGCAGTTAATAGTACCATACAACCCTCAGCAAAATGGGGTTGCCGAAAGGAAGAATAGAACCATATGTGAGGTTGCAAAAGCCATGATTCATGATCAATATATGTCTACCTCATTGTGGGTAGAAGCCACTCATACAACTGTGTACATCCATAATAGAATCCCACATGCCATTCTAGATGAGAAGACACTAGAAGAAGTGTTTACCGGTGAGAAGCCAAACATCTCACACTTGAAGATCTTCGAGAGCCCAGTATACATTCATGTATCAAAAAAAAAAAGAGAACAAAGATGGAGCCTTCTAGAAAGAAAGACATCTTTGTGGGTTATAGCGAGTCATCCAAAGCATACCAAATATATGTACCTGGTGAGAGACACATTGAAGTCAGTCGAGGTGTTACCTTCCATGAGGAAGTTGCTTTCAAAAGATCGAAAGAGATTTAATGTGATTCAAGGATGGAGGATCTCGATTCTGATTACCCCCCTTCAGAGTTAGAGAGGGAGAAACCAGAAGATGCCTCAGATTCGCTAGCTCCTGAAGAACCAGTAGAACTGGTTGAGAAGTCACCTGATAAGCCTCCCACTAAAAGAAGATATGTTTGGTGCCGAGACATCTTACAAAACGCAAAGAAACATGGAGCACCAGCAGGCTCATCCAGAGAGCGCAAGCAACCTGACAAATATTCAAGGTATGTTGCATTGATGAGTCACATCAGTGATTCAAAACCATTCTCATATGAAGAAGTTGCAAAGCAACAAGTTTGGAAAGATGCAATGATAGAAGAGTACAACTCTATAATGAATAATGATGTTTGGGAGGTTGTTCCCAAACCTCATGGGAAGTCCATTGTGACTTCTAGATGGATTTACAAGATAAAAATGTTGTGGATGGTAACTGTTAACACCTAGTTTTCACATTCCAAAGGATGATGTATAGTGGAGAAAAGCCTTGCAAATTCTTTAAATATGGTGAGAAAGACCTTTAAAATGTCTTTGGATTCATGATTATATGGTTAAATTTGACCAAAATGATGGATAAAAGTGTCAAAAGAAGCAACAACAAAAAAATTTCAAAGAAAATTGAAAAAATAAGCAAGTGGGATGGCAAAAGAAGTGTTAAAAACTATAGTTCGAAAGAAAATATTGAGAATATTAACTAGCGCGCAAGATACACCGTTGATCAGGTGTTGGAAAGATATCAATGGTCCACAGTTAAAATTCGCATCACCAAAGTGCGCGAAGAGAAAGGCTATAAGCGGTTGCGAAAGGAGAATACCGGTGGACAGGTGGCAGCTATAGAGTGCTTCGCAAGCAAGAAAAGTGGTATGATCAACCATTTTCAAGGGATGCGAAACCACTACGGCGGAAGAGAAGTCGTTGAAATCAATGGTTGAAATTAATGATGAAAGATCTGACGGTTTGGGATATACTCCTAATCATATTGCAAGTCTCAGACGATCGACGACTTAGATTGCAAGCAAAACAAATCAAAGGCAAAGAGTTCACAAGATACCTGAAGGATAACGGGAAGAAGTCCACCAGCGGGAAAAAGTTGAAGGTTAAATACATTACAAGTCTCACCGTTGATGCGTGGTAGATAGAAGATCGATGGTCCCAGGATTCCCACGCTATGAAGATGCACGAGAGATATGAGAAGATAGTGGTCGCGAATAAAGAAACCAGGAGACACGTGGCGACATCACAGTCCTTCGCAAGGGTGGAAAGTGGTATTGCAAACCATTTTTGGAATTGCGAAACCATCATTTTGGCATAAGATCTAATGGTTAAGAATTGAAGATTGGAGAATGATCGGATGGTGAGAGAAATAGTCGAAGCATTAAAGGAGGGTGAAATCTAACGATCCATATTCCAGCACGTTAGATCAAAGGATGAGGAAAATGAGCGCCCATGAAGATGCTCAAAAGATAAGGAAAATCGGTTATATATAGCAAAAAACACGAGGAAAGTTGACATTTGTCTTTGCACTGTCAGCGCTAGAAGGTTCTAGATGAGTGGGCACCCTAGAAAGCGATAGATCAGGACAAAGTGCATGATTGTCAGTGACAGGTAGGGCCTTGTAACCCGAACTAATAGTATTTTAAGTTTGTTTATAAGGGGTAAAATGGAAACAGTCCAGGATGTAGACGATTCTAAGGCTAGGGATGCTTTGGAAGATGGAGACAGGAATATATTTGATACCTCAATTAGGTTATCAGTTGTGGAGATTAAGATTAAGTTGAAAAGTTTGCAAGAAGGGGGTTTGGATGTGCATAAAGTTAACCAGTCATCCCTCTTGTCATTTCTCACTGACCAAATTGTTTCATTCCCAGAGTTTGTGTCCTGGTGTGCATCCAGTTACTCAAAAGCCGAGCGAGCTGTTATGAATGCCCCAAAAACCCGAATAGTTTTTCAGATAGAACCTTCACTCATAAGGGATTCCTTAGAAGTCCCCGTGTCCCAAATGCCTGAAACATAAAGCTTTTCTGAGAAATCAATCATAGACCTATATCACCAGTCATCTCCTGAGAGTAAGCAAATTTTCATAACTTCTTGCCTTAAACCAGATTTGGAAATTACCAATACTCCCTATCCTATAGATGTCAGTCTCTTTAACGAGAACACTCGGCTTGTTCTTTCTCTATTGACTTTACTTTTAGGTTTTGACATAGATGCATGGGTGACCGAGTTTCAATTGATTTTGCTATTTAGAATGAGTATTGGTTTACCTACAAATGAAATTGGTCAGACACCTCGTCTCAAATTTGAGGAGTCTTTGGTTGAAAGAATTCACTTACAGATGGCGAATTTTCATAGCTTAAGGTAGTTTAGGTTTCAATCACACCCAATGAAGATAGTCATGTTTTCTAATCGAGAAGAACTACATTTTCCGAGGATAATTTTCACGAGTCAGATGGAAGATAATATGTTTAACTATATGAATTACATGTTATCAAAGATATATAGCATGATTTTCGGAGAAAAATTACCGAGAGTTCTACCTGAGATGACAACTTTCATGCAGCTGGGTACTAATTTGGTAGTAGGTGATTGGTTTTTATCAAAAGACCACACTGTTCTCAAGTTGTATGGTTTCAAACATCAGCCGTATATGTTACCAACATTTTTGACATTGAGATTCTTCGCTCTTGAGTTTCTTAGACAAAAATTAATTGTGGAAGATAGCCATTTTTTATTTTTCAAGAAAGCCACTGGTATCAAATATGCTTTTACAATAGGTCCATTTATTGTAAAAAATAAATATGACATTTTGCACATAGAGAAATTGTTAGAAGAAATGGATTTTTAAAATGAAGTGGCTATTGATTATGATCCCCTTCATGTCGTATCGAAAAGGAGACATACTAATCATACTAAAGTTTTCGATCACCAAGAGGTGGAAGGAATGTCTGAAATGGCAAACTGGTTACAATATGAAAGTGAAGATAAAGAAAATACAAGTCCACAAGGAGGAGAGTTGGTATTGACAGATTGTACAGGAGGAGCCGAAACTACAACGAGCGTTGTGATTATTGGAAGAAAAAAAAAGTTTTGAGGATGCAATTGATGTAGAAGATGGAGAGCAAGAAAAAGCAAAAAGACCTAAGTTGGATGAACAGCAAGATTTGTTGTTACTTACAGATAATGAAGGAAAAAGTGAACCCGTAGTACCAGAGGTTCAAATACAAGAGTATACGTTCCAAGAAGCCAAGGAAACAGGAGATGTTAGTAAGTTTCAAACTAGAGCAGACATGTATGGAAAATATAGCCAAGACAAGCCGGCTTCATCTCAACAGACTTATCAATTATTTCCAAAAGTCAGAAGCTTGTTGAATTCGGATGTTAATTTGGTTACTAGTCAAGATGTTAAAGAGCATACTTTGAATTTGGCAGTGTCATAAAGTGACAAGATTACATAAATGAAATTCAATTTAAAGAAAATTACTGCACCTAATAAAATTCTTTTACACAGGCAGACAGGGGAAGTGATATACGTCGATTTTTTGGAAGCAATCTTAGAGGTTGAGAAATTGAAAACAATGGTAGAGAAGTTAAATAATCAATTGAAACAAGAAAAGATAGAAAATAAAGCCCGCCAACAACAAATCAAGAAATTGCAAATTGATTTGGTTGGAAGTGGCATTGGAGGAAATGCAAGAATAAATTTGCTAAGAGAAAAAGAAAATTTAATCCAAGAATTGAGAAAGAAATTGAAAATACCAGAGACTCGTCTTATTCAAGGCTCCGAGTTGACCAAATTGGAGCAGGAAAAAGAAAAATTATCTAAAGAAGTGGATGATGTCACAGCTAAGTTATTGAAACTGGTCGAAAAGGAAGCTGGTTGGGAGAAAGAGAAAATAAGTTTAAAAAATCAAATCGATGATTTGAAGAATAAATTATCAAATTTGGCTCAGCAGCAAACAGGTATTAGTCAAACTGAAGAAGGAACCAGTGCAGACAGCCTTCTGCAGTCTATGTCCTAGGTGAGTTTGAAGGATGTTAAGAGTAAAGAATTGAGAGAAGAAACCCAAAAATTAAGAAGAGAGTGAACAGAAAGATGAAGAAACAAAGTCTCTGCAAGATAAATACAAAGAGTTAATTGAAACAAACAAAAGATTGGCAAACGAAGTGACAAGTCAAGTAGCTATGCAAGGTTGTAAACACATGGTGTGGGATTTAATTATTAAAGAGGCAGAAAAATTCAGGACATACCTGAAATTCATGAAGATAAAGGAGAAAGTGGCTAAAGAATCTTTGGAAAGTTGTACTGCAATGAGAGAGAGTATGAATAAGAAGCCCAAAGACATAGCGCAAAATACAATCAATTTCTTGAATGGTTTGACAGAAGAAGATTTAAAGACCATGAACATTAAAAACAGGATAGCCATTATTACTTGGGCGAGGAGAACTTTGGGGAAGTATGCACATATTGAAAGAGTTGAAACTAGAGTTGGAGCAATGAAAAAACAAGTGACGGAGTTTAAAAAACAGTTTGATAAATTGATTGAAAAAGGTTTGCCTGCATTTTGGGATGAAAACAATGAGTTGATTTCCCAGGATGATTAGGATGATTATAAGAAATTGTTATTTGATGTAAGAATGGATCATGGAAAATTTCAGCATTTGAATCATTTACTTACAGGGAAAATCTTGATAGAGAAACTTGAAGAAAATTTCGAAATAATGAACAAATTAATTTCCATTGGCGAAAGAATTCCAGAAATTTCCTATGCAGATCATATTGATATGAAGGTTTTGGTCAAAGAAATGACAAGCTATAATCTTATATCAGCAGATCAATGGATGACAGTCGAAAAATATGGAAGAATGAAATATAATCTTCATTCATAAAAGTATCCATTGGGTCCCATAAGAAATGAAGACTTTGAAGAATTTTATTTGAAAGAAATTTGTAATATTTTTTATATAAACTTTAACTCAAAGTGACATGTGGCAGTTAGTTAAGTTATGTTAATTTTAGTTAAAAGAAGCAGTTAGGTTTTGCTTCATAGAAATTTTGTATAAAAGACAATGTGAATTGTTTTGAAAGGGTTGGAAAACTTTTGAAGACAAGACAGTTTTGTATTGAGTGATTTTATTTTTCTAATACAAGAATGCCATGCAGAGAATATCACATTTTGCATAACAGAGATTCATGTTTTGATCGAAGTTACAGTCTGTATTTTCCTTTCCTCCATGTTTTATGTATCCCTTCTTTGTTTATCTTTTCCATTATGTTATGTCTTCTATGCTTAGATGAAAGTTAAATAAGTCAAGATTCATATGTTTAAGCCTTGATTTATCGGGTCTGAGTATTCTTTATTTCTCCAAAATTGATAGTGGATTCATCTGAAAATTGGTGCCCATTATTGGTGGATTGTCTATTTCTCTTTCTTTTTCATCTGCAAAAGATTTTGATTGTAATGTGACAACTATCTTGCCTCTGTAAAGATCTTTATTGTTGTTTATATGCTGGTCCATAAGATTCTTAGTTTCGACTCCATGACCAATGGTTCTTGTGTATATTTCAACCATTTACTTGTTTTGAAAAATCCCAGTTATTTTCATATATCCTTAGCCATTTACATATTTTTTAGAGAGCCCTCTCTGGTAGGGAAAAAGGCTAATTTCCCTCCTAAAGGTTGGTTTGAAACAGTTACCTTAGGTTTATCCTTCCACAACCAAAGGGTAAAATCTGAGTGATAACATTTTGGTGCCGTTGACGGGGAATGAAAGTTTCATTTTCCCTGGGAAGAACGACAAAGTTTCCAGCTCTGATGGTTGATGGTGAACAACAGTCAGATGTCAAGTAGGCTGTGCATCTTTCACCTGGTGGCTCCAACCTCAAAGAATTCAGATTTCAGAAATTTCATGGCGACTCCACTATCAGAAAGCTTTAAAGTTTGAAGTGTTGATTTAAGTTTCTTCATCAAATCAAAATGACAAGGTATGTGGCAAATCTGGTTTCTGTTAAGGGTTTTAAAGAATATTTTGACATGTTTGATGATGATCAAATCAAAGAGGCTTTCTCAAAAAAATTATCAATATATTTAAAGTCATGTAAATGTTCTTCTGAAGATAAGGTTAGTTTCTTCAAAGAATTTGTTGAAAAACTCAAGGAAGATCTTGAGGTCCTAGAGGATCAAATTCAGTCCCAAGACTTTCATTATCAAAGCTCGTCCTTTGAAAAACCTTTTTCAGTTGCCTTTAGTTGTCAAGGACGAGGAATGTTTTAATGTTGATTATGAGGTTAAAAATTCACATTTGAAAACATATATTGAAGAAGAAAGAACATTTCAATTCTCCCATCAAATCGTAGAATATCCCAAGGAACATCAAACAAAATTTATCTTCTTTGATCCTGTAGCTGAGTATATGGAAGGATTTCTCAGTTTAAATTTGCAGCTAAGTTTTTGCTGTGAGAATAAAGAGTATCGTTGGTTGCCTATGCTGTCATATTTTCTGGCATTGATTTATTTCAAGCACAGTGAAGCAGTCAGATTGTTTGAGCATCTAATGGATTGGATTCATTGGCATTTATGTATTACTTGGTTGAAAAGAGACTTTGACAGATTAGAGTAGGTAGGCAGGTTGAATAAGCTCAGCATGGTGAGCATCTTTTTCAGTATTTTCAATTTGCAATAGAGAAATTCAGTTTTCAGTTACAAGTTTCAGTTCAACAAATTTCAATATGTTTTTCAGTTTCGGGTTACAATTTTGCATTTAGTTTCAGATAAGTTACAGGTTGCAGTTTTAATATGGGTCAGGCACTTGGTCTACGGGGTTCCTTGCTACCTCACTGGGAGGATATCATCCCCAATTGGAGCCATTTGCTATCATCCCAATTGGAGCCATTTGCTATCACCATGTTTTTTACAGCGAAAATGGTAGTGTACAATGGAAAAATTGTTATCACTTGATAAATCTTCGAAAGCTTCGCCAAATTTGCTTTCGGGTAAATTTCCAAGTATTTTACACCAATAGCATGAGGTATATTAATGTTCGGATAGCAAATCTTATGAGCATGTGGTTTGGTAATGCCCAAAATTTTGTGTTTGTTGTATTTTCCTTGGCATATAAGTTTCAGCCAGCTATAATCTTTATTGATGAAATTGATAGTTTTTGAGCCAATGGTATTCTACAGAGCATGAACAAAAATGAAGACAGAGTTTATGGCATTATAAGATGGATTCACTCCAGATCAGAATGCTAATGGAGGAAAGTGTTAACCCGAAACCTGGTTTACTGATTGTTGATGCATGCATTATGAATCAACGATACGGTCTCAACAAAATTGCAAATGAAGGCTATTGTCATAGAAACTTATCGAAAGTCTCAGAAATCGGAGCCCTTACCCTGCAGATCAGGTCGTCAAAGATATCTTTGGAAAGTTTGCCTTCGTTCTTTACGATTCTACTTCCCAGGTTCTCTTCACCACAGTTGATAGCTATGGAAGAATTTCTGGAGTTCTAAATGCAGAAAGCCCGTGAAATGAATTTTTCTCACGCCAAATAAAGAAAGAATAGGAAGCGTCAAAATGCAAGGGATGGTGCCACATTTCAAATTGCATGTTCAGGTTTTGTGTTGAATGCTTTGTCGTTGAAAATTAATGCCAAGCATTTAAATACTTAAATGTAAATCCAAATATTAATGTAGATACCCATTCGGTCATCCAGTCAACAAACGAATACCACATTACGTATCAGGGATTCTGGTATTATATTTATGATGAATATTTTGTAGAAGAAAGGAGGAATGGTTGATATCTGATTTCGTGATTCTCACTTGTTCGAAGGTTTACCATTGTAAAGAAGTGCGAAATGAAAACAGCCATCATACGTGTCATTTTATGTACGTTTCGCAATCGAAGGTGGTGTGGATGAAACCACTTTTCAAAAGTTCTAAAATGTGTGTTTCTAATAAGTGTGATGAACTGTGACGAAGAGAGGCTAAAACTGGAGAAAGAAGATGAAACGTTGGCTGTACAAGATGATGGAGGTGGAGAGGCACTAGATCGATTATATGAACGTCTAGAATCCTTGGATGCTGCACTGGCAGAAAAGCGAGCTGCTGAAATTTTATTTGGTTTAGGTTTTGATAAAAAAATGCAATCCAAAAAGACGAGTGACTTCTCTGGTGGTTGGCGTATGTGAATAGCACCGGCGCGACCATTATTCATGAATCCTACAGTTTTGTTTTTGGATGAACCTATGAATCATCTTGATCTTAAAGCTTGTGTATGGATCGAGGAAATGGTTGTCAAAAAAGAGGGTGGAAGTAAAATTCATCATTCTCCCAAATGATGTACACAGCGTCGACAGATTCTTGGTTTACTAACAGTATTCTATACTGCTAGGGGAGCTCAATGGCAACAAACCTACTTCATCAGGTTCCAGTATTTATGCTCGGCAGAGGTGCTTTGCTTTCTTCAAAATCGGAACTAGCTGTTTCTTTCTCATTTTCATCATCTCTGAATTTAAAAGGACGACCCTTGAAGACATGTACACCTTTAACTGCGGCTGCTGTAAGTGGAAACTGGTGCACGTTATCTTTTTCCACTACCAGAGAGAGCAATTTTATTGTTTATGCACAATCTGTTGACTCGGTACCTGAATCTGAAGAAGGTGGCACACATAATGAAGTAGCTTCTTCGGATGAATCAAATTTGGAAGTATCTAAGGAACAACCTATACTCCCTCCAAGAAAACCACGGATCAAACTTGGCCAAATCATGGGGATACTACACAAGCGAGCTATTGAAGCCACCAAGAAGGAAATACCTACTCCTGATGTCAGAACGGGAGATGTTGTAGAACTTCGAGTGTATGTGCCCGAGACTCGACGCAGATTTTCTGTTTATAAGGGTATAGTGATATCGAGGCAAAATTCTGGTATACATACAACTATTCGGATTCGAAGAATAATTGATGGCGTTGGCATCGAGATAGTCTTCCCATTATACTCGCCAAACCTCAAAGAAATTAAGGTTGTGAAACACTGGAAGGTTCGCAGAGCAAGACTGTATTACCTAAGAGAAAAACTCCCGAAGTTTTTCAACATTTAAATGAGGATTCTAGGACTTTAAAATCTGAGTCGACTCATTGTTCATGATGTTAATTGCTTGTTTTGGGTAAGTAAATAATTGACCAATGCAGTCCAATATTTGTATAATGAGGTGGCTCATTAAATTAAGTGGATTTTTCAAGTAGTTGAAAGAAATATTATCATCAAGGATCGAATAGAGATAGTTCTATCTCTGTGTAAAAGATTTGAAGCAGGGCATCCAGGTGGCAAAACATCCAAATAAAACTTTCCATATTTTGAGCACGAAATCAGCAGGCAGTTCCAGATTCCGAAGGAAGTTAACTCCTACAACCTTCCAAATATTCGAAGCATCTAAGCATTAGTTCCAGATTTCTAGTTAATTATTGTCAAATTGATTCCTAGAAAGTGGTGATTAGTTATATAGCTGTCATTATTTCGGTATGGATTGTTTATTTTTAGAAAGAGAAGTTAGGATGACTCGGATTAGACTGGTTAGTCATAGTTTTTTTATATATTCATATGAAATAGACCTATAAGAGGTTCGATTTTCAGTTAGAAGAGGACCCACTGGGGGTACAAAGTTACTTTCAAGCTTAATAAAATATTGGGGCCAAGCAAGGATTTTTAAAGAATAGAGATTCTCGGGTCGTGGTTTTACTTTTTCTCCTCTGCATATTGTTCTGGTTATTATCTTTTCCATTATGTTGTTAGTCATACTTGAATAAAGGTTATAATGAATTGGAATTCATACTCATATGCTTTGGTTCATCGTATTCAAGTATTCACCAAACTTTTCCTCTGAAGTTAATATTGGATTCATCCTAGTTTGATGCCTATATTAATGGATTGTTCATCTTTTCCTCTATTATAACCAGAAATCAAGAACTTGACTCTGAAAATGTAGCTATCCTGCCTCTAATGAAAAACTATATTGCCAAAGATCTATACATCTTTCATATTTCATGATCTTGACTCCAATTCCCAATGGTCTCTTTCTTTTGTTTGTCTAACCACCTCATTTAAATTCTACAAGTTTTTACTGCTATTTTACAAATTTGGCCATTGAGTTTATTGTCAAGCTGCCATCATAGTAACATTGGATAGTAGATTTGAAGAGAGAGCCTTCTCTAACTGAAGGAGGCCAACGTTCAATCTAAAGATTGGTTTGAGGTTACCTCGGGGTTTTCTTGATACGGCCAAAGGTAAAATCCGAGTGCTAACAATATCATTGAGAAGTATAAAGTCAGATTCATTGCTAGAGGTTTCTCTTAGAAAGAAGGCATCGATTATGATGAGACCTTTTCCCCTATGGCAAGTTACGCCACAATTCGACCAATGATTGCACTTGCATCTGTTCTAGGATGGAAACTTCACCAGACGGACGTGAAGACAGCCTTCCTCAATGGTGAGGTTGAGGAAGAGGTTTATATTCAGCGGCTTGAAGGATTTGTGGTGCATGGGAAGGAGTCCCATGTTTGCAATCAAAAGAGAGCTCTATATGGGCTTAAACAAGCACCCAAGGCTTGGTACTCCATAATTGATAGATACCTACAGAAACTAGGTTTTTGTGAGAGTGAAGTTGATCCAAATTTGTACTTCAAAGTAGTGAAGAACCAACCGATGATATTGGTTTTGTATGTTGATGATTTGTTTCTCACTGGAGAGGAACATCTGATTGCTTGGTGCAAGAGGGAGCTCACCTCAAAGTTCGAGATGAAATACTTAGGTCCGATGCACTACTTTCTTGGTCTTGAGACCTGGCAAAGAAAAGATTAAATTTTTCTATCTCAAAGGAAATACACTGTGGATATATTGTATAGGTTTGGCATGATAGATTGCAAATATATGACTACACCGATGGTTTCAAATTTGAGAAAACTTCATGAGTCAGGCTCTAGATCAGATCCAATAGATCCTACTTTGTATAGATAGCTTATAGGCTCGCTAATGTACTTGATACATTCGAGGCCTAATATATGTTATGTCGTGAGCATTTTGAGTCAATTTATGTCTAATTCAAGACACAGACATTGGGCGGCTGCTAAGCATGTGCTTAGGTACCTTTGAGGTACAATTTCATATGGACTCAAATATGTCTCCAATGGAGGAGTCATGTTACTTGGTTATACAGACTCAGACCGGGGAGGAAGCATTGTGGACCGTAAGAGTACATTCGACTACTGTTATAGCCTAGGATCAACTATGATATCTTAGTCCAGCAGGAAGCAAGGCTCTGTAGCCCAGAGCACTACCGAAGCAAAATACATAGCCGCTAGTATTGCTTGCCGAGAAGCAGTGTGGCTCAGAAAGCTATTTGCAGGGTTGTTCGGTGAAAAGCTTGAGCCTACAGTTATTAGGTGTGAAAATCAGAGTTGCATCAAGATTTTCGAAAACCAAGTGTTTCATGACAAGTCAAAGCACATCGAAATGAAGTATCACTTCATCCGAGACATGGTCCATAAAAGTACAGTGAAACTTCAGTACATTGCTACTGATGAGTAGATTATAGATGTGTTAACAAAGCCTCTGTATGTGACAAAGTTCAAGTACTTCCGAGACAAGTTTGGTATGGCAGAGAATGCCTCCCTCGCTGAGAGGGAGTGTGAAATGTACAACATGTTGATGCCCAGAAAATCTTAGCATCAACAGTAGGGATTCTCCCCAATGAATAATCCCAATTAGATCACTCATTGTTTGGTATGGGGAATCTGTCTAGTTAACGGTTCGGCTACCGTAGGTGTGTTTGTTTAATTATGTACCGGTTGCGGCCCGTCCCACTGTTTATATTTTATGTTTAAGTGTATGAATATGCAAGTGCTTCTAATCTAATGCATATAATTGACAGGCATAAACCACACTAGCGATGCGTAGGTTCTTATCTCCCGTCTTACCACTTCTACCTTATCGATTATCTAATCCTATTCTACACTAAGCTAACCTATCCTTGCAAGGAGAGAATTTGAATGAGATTAATAATCTGAAATATGATATTACTTTGTACGAGCTCCAATAATTTCAAAGACACCTCATGAATGGATAATTCATTTTCCACACTTATCACTCCTTCCGTAGCAGCTTTGTAGCTTTCTTCTAGGAAATAAGCATTGATAGACACCTATCCAATGTACTAATTGAAGTCTTCTTCATTTAACACATCTAATTTCCTGATATACTCTAGATCTTCTTTTGGTCCATCATTCAACTCCATTAAGTGTTGATCCTTAATGGGAAACTCATACAAATCTGGAATCATTGCAATATGGCATTTCTCGTGTATCTGATAAATTATTTTATAGAATTCTTCACACTTTGCGATGGATTTTGGTATTTCTACATGTATCCTCCTGGAATCCCTCCTGCGGATTTCTAGGAGTGTTATATTCAGCTTCAATTCATCAGTTGTCTTGTTTGGTAGATGATCAGGTACATCTGGATGCTCTTCCTACCAAGCCATCACCTTTTTCATCTCTTTATAAGTATCTACTAACTTTTGTCTTACTAAGAGGGTGCCCGCAACAATTTCTTTCATTCTTTCTATCATCTGCTTCATTTTATAAATTTCTTCAATTAATAATTATTGGGAGCAGCAAATATGTTCTTGTATTTTGCATGCTTGCTCGTGGAAAGGAGTTATGTCATGCTTTTGATTATTAACCAAGTTGACCTATTCCAAGAGAGATTCCTTCTCCCTAACCAGCTCGTCCATCTAAGATTGCAAGGCTTCTACTTGTTGATTTGGCATTGTTTCTTTTCCTTCCAATTCATTAATGCGGGCGTATAAATCACTTCTCTCGCCCTCCATAATCACAAGTTGTACGTTCAAAGAATCCTTTTCATTTTCAAGGTTCTAATAATCAGACAGTAATCTATCCTTTTCAGCTATTACTGCATCGTGCTTTCTTTTCAATTATATCCCTTCACCTCTTGCTTTGACTAAGTTGTCTTTCAGCTTTAGCATTTTTTCCTTGTTGCGTTCTAGGTCATTTATCAGCTTATCACATTGTCAGCACTTGCTTGAGCAGCTGCTATATTGTCTGATGTCATGAACTTGGGATCCCTACGGGTGCCTTCTACTATGGTGCTTTCTTGAATGGTCACCACATCTGGTTGTGTTCCCATTTTCAGTTTTTTTTTCTGATCTCAAAGACGATCGTATCCAGTTTCGCTACTGAAAGTTGCTTCGAAGGGGTAAAAGGAGTGAGCTCAAGCTCGGCAAATAGGAGATGTCCTCCTATAAGTGTGATTCCAAACACATCCGGTGGGTCTATGTCCACGCTTTGGAGATTGTGATCTTCTTCTTGGGCTTCTTCTTCTTCCACAACTTTCTTGAGCCTGTCTTCTTCTTCCTTTTGCCTTTCCAACTCTGCTGCTTTTTCTACCATTTCTTGCTCTTCTTTCTTCTGTCTTTCTGCTTCTTCTTTTCTTCTTTTATCTTCCTCCTCTCTTCTTTGTTTTTTTTCTTCCTTTGCCTTTAGCTTTTTTGCTTCTTCTCTTTGTTGTATTTCTGCTTCTGCTCTTGACTTCTGCACTTCTACTTCTTTGGCAATATCCTTAGCATGACTAGTACCTATGCCACTCTTCCGACCAAAACGTTTATTTGAATCTGTCATGTTATTGGCCCTCCGATATACTTCTTCATCTTTAAGGAAGTGGTCTGTGTATTCAAAATGAATTTTACATGATGCACAATGTTGGGCGGCCTTTTGTAGTTTTTCATTCCTTATGAAGACCTTCTCCCCAAAATGAAACGCCTCTAAGCCTTTTATAAAAAATTCTTCTCCTTTAACCTTGGGGAATTTATATGCCCCGATGACAAAGGGCAATGGTGGATAGGAGGCCTTCTTATGTTCATTTTAAAAATTACCTACTCCATTGATGAAAACCTGTCTTACTACCTCTTTGTGCACCACATAATCAGTTGCATACCTTGGCATTAGAGATGGTGATTTGGTACCTCCATACATCCTGATATAAGCGCCCTCAGGGGCAAAATAGAAATCTCCATATTCGCAGATGATGGCCATTGCGTTTTCTGACATACAGTTGGGTTCTTCATTTAATATCAACCAATACAAAGGAATGATGAATTCCTCACATATAAGCTTATAGAAGCTTGCATACTTATGATCCCACATTAATTGGTATACCACATATAGTGGGGTCTCGGTCGGGACCCAATAACACCCCAACTTGTGGAATGGATGTCTAATCAGGATACAGTCAATCGGATAGGAATACATATAGAACTCAGCTTTCTTCTGTGTCATCCCTCCTTGGGATGTTGCTATCGTTGATGCCATGCTCTCCGAGATAATATCCGCCCAATTGAAGATGGTACCATGGGAGGCGATATGGTAAATGAGAGGCACCCAACTTAGTTTATATATATTCCCATTTGCCCTGCCGAATATTCTGCTCAACATTAAAGCTATGACTCTGAAAGGGGTCTTCAGGCTCTAAGTATCATACTCCCCACTTACCCTTTGTCTCAGCTGCTTTCCAGGGATCAACATCTTCTTGGCATATTCAAAGTGGTCTATGTTGACTCCATGTATCCATTCATTCGTCATCATAACCTTGGGAGATGGAAATTTATAAGCTGCACTGATATGGACTGGTTGAAATGATGCCAATCCTACTTCATTTACATCAGCTATGATCTGTGTGTTGACATCTACATGAGGTAGAATCCAACCCATGACTTCAAATCATGGAAAAAGTTATGGTCGGGTGGAAGCTTTATGGAGGATGAACCTTTTAATGTTTTGATACACTACCATCTCCTCAATGGATGCATATAGCATATTCTAATCTCTTATTAGGTGATATAAGTCACCCCATTTGTATTTAGGGACGACTCCTGTCATTGCCTTGGTGTCTTTAAATACTGTATCCATTGGAATTTCTGGAACAACCTCGACGTCCAAATCTGATTCTACCACCTTGTTCTTACGCTTAGCAGGTCTCCTTTGCATCTTTGAATCCTGAAGTACATCAAAATCAATGTATAAGAGTAATTTAACATTAAAGCAACACATTTCAAAACAACATGCAAAGGTATAATTTATCAATGTTGTTTGCAAGAAACCCAAAATTAGGAGATTCGTACTTCCATGATATCAGGTGTGTTTGGTGCTGGTTAGGGTTTATCACAGTATTGGCAACTTAGTCAGAAATTGAACATCGTTGGGGTATATTAACAGTATAGCATGCTCATTTTTAAACCAAAACAAACTCAAAATCTTGATTCTCTCTTCAAATAGAACTATATGTTTCACTTGTTTACGCGACCTGGGGAGATTCAGGGTTCTCAATGGCCTTGAAAAACTGCCCTAGCTCTTTCACAACAAGACTTCATACTCAAAAGAATCTAGGTTTCCCTGGTGAGTATATGCTCGAAATGTCTAATTTTCTCACGTTCTTAACCTAACAGGTTTTATCTCTTTGGTGAAGTATGACGAAATGAACAATGGGAAGAACATTATCTTATAAGAATACAACTCGACGCTATGGGTGTTCGCTGTAGGGGTTTATGTAAATCCTAACACATTTATCCAGTGGAACCCCTGTCAAGGAATGATATTTGGAGATGTGGCAGTTACATTACGGGAAGGACCTCAAGTTTGAAAAATTCTAGTTCCAATGCCCTCTGTGGCTATCAAAGCAAAGTTTTACCCTATTGAAAAACTAAGCCCGCCCTTACACTTTCTCAAGTTTGACGGTTTAACCTAATTCGGGCACAAAAGACAGATTTGCAAATTCCTATGGAAAAACATTGTTCTATAAAATAAAAATAAAGGATCAACAACCTACCTGGCAACGAGGGGTTTGTCCATATGCAAAAGTTAGCGGTGTCAAGCGAATTCCGTTTTCAATGATTTCTCCAAAAACCATTACAAACAAAGTGGCATGCAAAGGTTACTATGTATATATACTAAGCACTAACCCTAGCATTCAAAGCGTCAATGGGGTCAAATCATGCCCTTTCGAATTACCTTTTATTTCACGCCACAATTGTTTCGAGGCAATTCCTTTTCGGCACTAATGTGTTTCAGTGATTATACCATTTGTTGTCGATGTGTTTCGGCGCAATATATCATTTGTCGCCGATATCTATTCACATGAACCTTTTTATAACTTTGCATCGATATCGTTTCAGAGTCCTTTTCATTATCTATCGATTTAATTTCCAATATAAGTTCCAGAGAGCTTTTCATTTTGGCAGCAAAAATGTTTCAGCGTCATTTCCCTTTTGCGCCGACCGTATCAACGTGACTTCAGATTCTGCTCCAACACACGAAAAAACTTAAATATTTCGGAGTTCTTTTGTTATTGTTCCGACCGTTTCGGCGGATAATGGAATGTTACTCTGACTATTTCAGCGAAAAACTACAAGTTCTCCCGATTTAAAATTTGTCTTTTCTTTTGTGTTTTCAAGGAAAAATATAAGTGTCAAAAGTAAGCATATCAAAATAAAGGCGGGATTGTGGGTGCCATTTTCCAACGTTTAAAAATGCAATCTGCAATTCGCAGTCCGCAATCGGAACTGCGGAAAAGCGGAACTACGGATTTGCGGAATATGGAAATGCGGGAGACAAATTCGAAAGACCAGAAAAATCAACCCACAATCCGCAATCGGAACGCGGGAAGCTAGAAATTTGGGCTTGCAGGTTTGCGGGATTGCGAGATTGCGAAGGTAAAATTTTGAAAGTCATGAATGTAACCTGCAATCTGCAATCCCAAGTTGGGACTGTGGGAGTTCGGCAATGCGGGATTGTGAGATGGCTATATGTGGGATGTGAGATTGCGGAAAGGCTGGATTGCGGGATGCAGGATTGCGGAAAGGCTGGATTGCGGGATTGCGGAGACAATTCCAAGCAATCCGCAACCCACAATTTAACATGTGGAAAGGCTCTTTTCTTTGGTTTTCTTGAATAAAAACTAAGTGTCAAGGGTATGTATATCAGGATGAAAATAAACTCTGACTTAAACATAAAATATAAATGGTGGGACGGGCCGCAACCGGTACATAATTAAACAAGCACACCTACGGTAGTCGGACAATTAACCGGACGGATTCCCCATACCAAACAGTGAGTGATCTAATTGGGATTATTCATTGGGGAGAATCCATTATGTCGATGCTAAGATTTTCTAGGCATTAACACAACATCAAGAGACATTCTTCAAACCAATATTGTGCAACCGAGATTGATCCTCTTATATAGAGGTGAGCACTTTGATTGCCTTCCATGTAAAGGTTATTCCTCCCATATAGAGGTAATTGATCAAAGTAATGATGTTGTAAAGTCTTGTTGGACAAGGCTCTGGACTTGTGTGTCAAGTCATGATTCTCATGTGAACCTTTCGTATAATGGTTTCCATGAGATGGACCTCTCATATAGAGGTGAACCTTCCATATAAAGGTATCCATGAGATGGACCTCCCATATAGAGTTGGACCTTATGTATACAGGTCACGCTTTACTTATTAAAAGCATTAAAGTTGTGTGATGTATTATTAACCGTGACCACCGGTTTCTATTAAGTCTCCTTTAGAGATTGATCACCTCTAAAGTGAATTACTTTAGCATTAGATCATTTGGTCCGGAATAATATAATATGATCACAACATCTGATAATTCTTCTTAGTATAATGTAATGTGGTGGATAATTAAAGTTAGCACATGTTGACCATGTAGTAAGATATAAATAAATAAAATATAAAGCATAGAGATCAAGAGAATTAAAAATTTCCCATGCAGACACTTCAGCTAATTAAAGAGAACTCAAATTGTTAAAAGCTTCAGTTAAGTATCAATGTATGCCTCAATCAATGCTTCGGTTAAAGCATCAGTTAAATATATGCCTCAGTTAACTAAAGAACTCACAATGGTCACTTCAAGTAAATCAATCGGCATGATTTCAGTTAACTAAGTGTTAAATAAGAAGGACTAGTTAACTAAAGTGTTTTCACTTTAGTTAAACTAAAAGACGACACTTCAATAAATCAAGGAGAATCAGTTAAAGAGAGTTAAATAAGTGACAACAAAGAATATATAGTTAACTAAGTAACGACACTTAAGCTAGCCACCTAACTAAGTGGGTAAGCTTTCAGTTAAGAGGTGAGTTCATCCTAAGTGACAACTCAGTGAGATAAAGCGCTGCATGAGAAGTGGGGTGCACCTCTGAATGCAAAATTAATACATCCATTTTGAGGGCGAGTTCATCTTGAAGTTAGAAGATAAAAATAGAAGAGAAGAATGTATAAATATGTTATACGGGATTGATGAATCCAATGTGTAGTGAATTCTCTTCTCCTTTGAATGCAAGGCGCTTCTCTTTGTGTGCAGGATATTATTATTGAAGGCAAGGTGCTTCTCCGATTGATATCTCTTCTCTATTGATTCTATATCTTCACCAAAAAAATTTGGTGATCTCTTATCTTCCGAAAGCAATATTCTATGTTGTAAAAGAAAGCATTCTTTGCTATCCATTATATTATACAGAGAAGAATTGTTGTGTTTTTTGTTCTCATAGTTTTGAGGATTTTCCCTAGGGTATATCTTGTGTTATGGATGTATGAATTTCATGTGATTGAATTGTCTCATTGTTTCAAGTTTCGGCATCTAAAAGAATTAAAGATGAAAGCCCAACCAAATATTAATAGTTATGTCCCAAAAGAGATTGGCAACATTTCCCAATGGCAATATTTGACTTCAAGAGTCAATTGCACTCACAATTCCTCCTTGGTGATATCATAAGTTTGGCCACTAAGATACCTGCGTCAAGTGTGGATAAGTGGTTCAACCTGAGTGGTATAGTTCCATCGCTACTAAAAGTTGAGAGACTCTTTGTGTGGAGCAGGGCAGATATACCTCAGCTTTCACGTTCTTGGGAATTGCGCATTCTTATATATGTTGTCGTTTGACAATTGATGATAGCAGGATTTATAAGTCCCCTATAAGTCAACAATGCTATGTTTCAAAAACTTAATGAAACTAGATTGGTGGGCATTAATGGATGCCTAGCCCAATCAATCTTAACCAAACTATAAATTTTCTTGTGACCTCCTATTAGTTGGTTGAGAATTACAAGTGTTGATTTTAAGGGTCTAAATTCACTTGAGTGTAAGAGAGGTATTTCACAATCCTACTTCTTTTTTATCCATCAAGATCTCACAAGGTGCGCGATGGAGAGCATACTCAAAGGAAGATAGTCTTTAGGTATCTTAGTGTGTGCTAGTGGAGACACATGTGTGTAATAAGCAAATGATATTGTTGTTGCAACTAACTAAAGAGTTCAAAGTAAATGCATGTGTAGTTTCTACTTCAACTAAAAAACACACCAAAGGTGCTTGCAACTAATAATCTTGATCAATAATGCTTATGAAATTGAAAAATGTGCAATGGAGGTATTTCACACTTCTCTCCTTTTTCTAATTCACCAAGATCACATGGAATGTGAGGTGAAGCACATACTTCGGGAGATTAGAGTCTTTAGGCCCTTGCTTGTGTGTAAAAGTGGATTACACTACTTTTCCTAAAACATGAGAAATAAGCAAATAACAAGCATGATGTCTTGAATACCAGTGATGACTAGGAGGCCCGTTGAAAGCCCCAAAGTATTTTACCTAAGTAAATTTCAAGAGAAGACCTATTTACTTCTTAATATTGGGTTAAGTGAGCTAATTACTAAAGAAAAACTAACTATTGCAAGTTAATTTAATTATGGTTCATTAGTGAGCAGTCATTGGGACTGCAAGATTTGTGTAAAACTGATAAAAAGCAAAATAAAAGAAAGTAACACAGGTTTTCCCAATATAGACGCGATAGCAGCGTGGTTACAACACATCAGAGAGGTGCTAGTACATGGAATATTATCACACAGAAGAAAGTAGGAAAGTCTACGCAGTAGCACGACTGTCGAAGGAAATTCAGCGTGAGTAGCGTGCACAGGGCATCGGGATCCGTGCTACTGTGTAAACAACAATTACAACCAAGAGGATGCCAAATTACAGGAATGAAGGGTGTGGACCTGATCTCTTGCACAAGACAAGAACCCAAAATTTGCTATTTAGGAAATAACAACCTAGTTAAAGAGAAATGAACAAAAATGAAGTGGAGTCGCCATAAATACTATTGTGGGAAACTTTGCACAAATGTGTGAAACCCTTCCCGCTTATGGGGGTGAAACCTTTGAGGTTGTCAACAAGGCCCAGTATTATGTTACTAAAGCAAATGTGAATTACTCCAAATTGTTCCTACAAGTTCTTGTTAGCAAAATAAACCAAAAACTTGAAAATAACTTGAAACAAAGCAAAGGGAGTGAGAATATGCAAACCACAATAAGAAGCAAATGCTAGAACCAATTTAGATTGCCCAATGGTCAAGTTTGTTACATGTAATGTCACCTAGGAGGTGTGGACTTTAAGGGAAGCCAACAATATCCCTTAGGGAGGTCCTTTTTGTCCACACTAAATTCTAAATAACTTGAAGAACAAATGGGAGAAACACTTGCCCCTTGGAGGAAGGTGGCAAGGGAGCTTGAGGAATGCTAATAGGTGTGGGAAGATGTGGAATAAGTTTCAATAGAATTCTAGCAGCATAACCTTGCTCTAAATTTCTCTACTTAGATGCATGCCCATGGCTTCCTTAGGTTGCCAAGAAACATCTAGATCCAAGTGTGAACCCCATCACCTCATGAAGGAGCTTCAAAGTACATGAAGGGGGTTGTTCAATGCTTGAAGAGCCAAATTCAAATTTCAGTTGTTGAGGGAGCTTTCAAGATCATTCAATGAGTGGTTGGTAGTTAAGATCCCACCATTTTTAACAGTAGCGAGGATCTCAAAGCATAATTCGTGCTCGACTAGCACGGGCATAGCACCGATAACCCATGCTATAGCGTGGGCTAACATGGGTATATCCACACTAGCTTTTCTTTTGACTATTTTTGGCATTTTTGGGCTCATGCTGTTATATATATCTGATGAGGATGTCTTCGTTGGGATGTATGCTATACATTGATGACATCTTACTACAAGATTAACCAAAATGTCGCATGTGTGTGAAATTTAGGCATTAACAAAACCTCTAGTCAAACTTGCATGAATTTATTCCTAGAATAGGAATATAACACTTAGCATAAATTTAATGCTCGGATTAACAAAAAATCCATACTAGTTCAAATGCTTCAAAATAATCTTGCATATTACCATTTTTTTGTTTCCAATATCATAGCAGACATGGAGAGTCAACTATCTTGAATTTTTTTAGATTTGTAGAATCTTTTTAGCACATTGAGAAAGTGACTACGATAACTATGAATGCTAATAAAGAGTCTAAAGAAATTAGCATACTTGAACATGATGGTCAATTTTTTTTCTTTCTTTCAATGTACATGATAATTGATTGTGAATCTTATTTCTCTCTTTCCCTAGGTTATTACCACTAACTAGAGATGTGGAAATCTCGCAAGAAAATCCATATCATGTATTTCATGAAATAGGTAAATGTTCTTGAGGCTCAATGCTTTTCAAGAACAACTACTTATGTTGAAAATAAATATGAATTAAAAGAAAACATAGTCATACAAGATAATGAATCATAGGGCCAGCTAACTACATCAATGAGCATAAAACTGAATTTATTAGATAAAACATGAAAGTGGTAAAGAAATATATTGGTCCTACTCCTACCCTAGCCTACACCAGATGTTTAGTCTCTTGTAAAATCATAAATCCAGTGTAACCAGCATAGGATGGCCATACCTATCAGAATGTTGGAGTGCAGTAGAGGCATGAAAATATAGTAATTTGAGTAATGTCTTCTCGCAAGCATTGTGGAAGTAAGCATATTGATCTTGATGAAGAATATGAGGTGGTATAAAGGCTTTGAAACCCATGAGGATTCCATCCATGATTCCACAAAATCATGAAAGTGATTGTTGCATGATGGAGCATCAAGATTATGACACGGTTATTGATTCCCAACCTTATGTATCTTGTATTTAGCACTCAAAATGAAGGAATGATTCATCTAGATCTCATTTATGTTTTGTTCATGCTTATCCATCAGTTGGAGACTTGGATCTCTTGTTTGATTGGGGTCCTCATATAGAGACATGTAATTATGGAAATTAAATCATTTTTCTACTTGTGTCTCAGATTGCAAAATTTAATTGAGCTTTAATACTTGAGAAGAGGAATCCTCTTTATCAAATTTGTATGCATTTGACAGGAGTGTATCATTATCATCGTCATCTTTAATCAAACACATATTAGCCTCCTTTTTCTTTCTTAAATTAGTTAAAGGTGTGTGCTTGCATAGACTCAATTTTTCTTGTTATTTTTATGCAACCTTCTCCACATTAATATGTTCCTGCACCACCATATATATTTGGGATATCTCATTAGCACAAACCTCAACCTTCTTCAATTCCAATTTTAGAGACTCAATTTTATCATGTGTGCCATTGGAAACTCTTTGCTCAACATATCACTTTCAAAATGGCATGGCATTACGTTATCATGGATTACGAGATTTGAGAGTTCATTATTTTCTTGGAAAAGGGTAGTTACTGAGTCTATGTCATCTTATCCTTCCACTAATCTCATAAATGGTCATTAGGATCAAGTTGATTATTCTCAAAATTTAAAAGGACAAAAATATAGGACTATGGTAGCAATTTAGACCCTACAAAAGGAGGACTATTAAATGTAAATCGTACATCCTCTTCACTTGATAATTCATGCAAATATGGTTCATCATCCTCCCCTATAAATACAGAATCAAAATGAGGATGACCAAGACTTGACATAAGACATTCACCAATCATAGGGTTATTCATGTTGAGCCATCTCTTAGTTTTCAAAGGAGTTTGTAATTTACATGAAATATATAATCTTTTTCTTGGCATTGTACCCTTTCTTTCATCAATTATTCCTTGTGAACACACAAACCTAAAATCATCTCTTACAACCTAATTTCTTGATTTAATAGGTTTTGATTCAATTAAATTGACTTTATCACTCTTTGAGTGATTGCCATAAAAAGAGTAAGACGGAGTGAAAGGATGTTGTTTCATATCTCTAGCAAGGATCTACGCCTCCCCATAAGCTTCATTAAAATCCCTTATCCATTTTCGTAAAATAAACATAGCTATTGTCTAGAGGATAGCTTGTAAACACCATTCACACATGATTACAAATGAAGGTTTACGGTTGTCATGAAGGCGATTATAGGCTTAACGGAATCATGTGTTGAATTCTTGAATGGATTCTTCATCTTCCATTTTGCTTTCAAAAGGTTCTCAATGCATTCCACGCACATTGTAGTATTCATCATAAGCATTTTTTAGACACTTTCTTAAAATCAAACCAATTTTGAATTGTGCCAATGGGTAAGACATCATACTAACTTGAGGATTCACCTTTAACAGTGAAAGAAAACAATCTACAAACAATATCCCCATGAACAATATTAAGCAAACACAAAGTACATTCATATTTCCTAATATGTTCAAATGTTGTT
The DNA here is from genome assembly GCA_027924585.1 of Larix kaempferi. Lineage (NCBI taxonomy): Eukaryota > Viridiplantae > Streptophyta > Pinopsida > Pinales > Pinaceae > Larix > Larix kaempferi. The sequence goes on from BSBM01000445.1 coordinate 21,343,494, forward strand.
GTGTTTCCTTCATGGTCAAAATTCAGCAAGAGATTAACTACCCTTCTTGGGACGTCATGTAAAGGTCCTTGAATTTCCATTGTAATGTTGGACCCCCATGCAAGGATTTGGGGTAGAGCCACAAATAATTCATATAGAAAGACAATGCAGCTCTATATAGGGAAACTTGTCATAATCCCTCCTTCTAGCACCAAAAGTGTTGACAAGTTAGAATTTACCATGTGCAAATAGTAGGGATTACTCCTAATGAAAGATCCCAATTAAGATCGACACCATTAGGAATAGGGAACTCATATGGATTATGGCCCTACAACCATTATGGTTTTGAGTTTTTATAGTTTGTAGTCCGATCCACCATTTATGGTTTTTGAAATGCAATATATGAAATGTAGCTAATCTAAGATGATGAATGTATAATGTGCCCATGATAACTAAAAGAACCAAAAACACGAACAAAGCATTAAAATTTTCAATGTATTAATATTCAATAAACAGTGATTGTGTGAGCTGGAACATAAACATAGATAACCAGATACACACCAGAACAGTCATGGGAGATGAATAAATGATTATAGTATTACACCCACTGTTATGGCATAAACATTATAGAGACAAATTAGAGAAATAAATGCTACCTCTTCACCAAAAAATCTATTGTATAGAAAACATTCTCATAACAATTCTAGAACACAATCACTTAGCATAAAAAGGTTCCGTGAATTGAGGTCCCAAAGATTAAATTTGTCTCCAAAATAGCTAGGCCAGCAATCGATTCTTCTTATTAGAACTTTGCAAAAAGAGTTTTACAAAATGTTTTCAAGCAGGATATTTCCCCTTTAATGAGATCATGGGCACATCTTATATAGAATAAGAATGACTCTTGGTTTTCCAATGACCTTTGGCCTTCTACGTGACTCTTGGTCTTTCTCTCTAACTATTCAAATTCCGCATTGCTTTGTCCTTTTCTCTAATTTGAATTTTACATAAACTTTACTTTCATGAAATTAATTCAAATCATTTTGTCATTTTCCTCCTTTGAATATCTAGTACATGTTTGAAATTATGAAATACACGTCTGTATGCTTTTGAAACAATGATGTGTATAGTTCCTCTACTTGATAGTTTGAATAGGGGCATGTAATTTCTATTTATTTGTGACATGTTTGTTACAAGTCTGCATCCATCATTTTGTTGTATGTTTGCTTCCATTTAATTGCACTCCTTTATTTTCACTGCCTGAAGAGTAGAACCATTTAGATATTGGTGGAACCACTATTATATATTGGTAGGGATCCCTTCACCATGGTGTCTATCATTTGTGTCTCTGCTATTCATTCCTTAGTGTCCACTAATCCTACTTAGCATCAATTCTTGGGTAACATCACAACAAGATGCATAAGTTAAGAATATAAACAAAAATCAAATTATACTTCAGCAATTTGCATTCCACCTAAGGAAGTTGATAGACAAGTTAACAAGGTTTTAAATTTTATTTTGCTAAGTATTTGCTTTTATTTGTACTATCAAGTTTCTAGGCCATCCCACAACTCAACTTGGCCCTTTTTAGCCACCGATAATGTGCCCCTCTTTTGCTTTACAATTTTTGAACATTTTAGTAGTTCATATGATAAAACTTATAACAACAATGTTGTATAGCTCTCTTACAACTTTCCAATAATATAAAGAATGCCCAAAATGGACTTCAAAATCAAAATTTAGGACCAAAATCATGAGGTCACCTTTTGTGATGTCGACTAGAAATGCACATTTTAGTGTGACAAGTTGGCTAGAAATGGACATTTCAATCCAACATGCCGACCTAAAATGGACATTTTGCTCTGACATGCCGACCCAAAATGGACATTTTTCTTTGACATTTCAATCCAAAATTGACATTTTCCTCTGATATTTAGAGTGACATGAGCAAAATTGATATTTCGGCCAAAATAATGACTTTTCACATGTTGGTCAACTTTCTTTTTTGGGAGGTGATGTATGACTTGATAAAACACTTTTCTCACTGGCATGTCAACAAAATAAATTATTTTCTCTATCAAAACATTGACAAAGAAAGACTTTTGGGGGGTGAAAACTTCACAAAGAAAAGTCCATTAAGGAGTGATTTTTGAAAACTTTCTAAGTGTTTTGAATTTTGCTTCAAGACGACTTCAAGGGGTTGACGAAATGGATAATTACTGAAATTTAATGATGAAACTCAAGACAAAAAACACAAGCATGGGAGGTTAAATCCATCTCCTTCACCTGAGTTCCTCTAGACTCACAAAGACCATAAAGATTTTCAATTTGCTTAACTAGCAAGAGCATCACATGCATAGGGGTATTCTCAATCACTCAATGCATGCAACATGATAAGATAAATTAGGGGGAGAATGATAAAACCATAGAGGATGTATCCAGTTGATCACTGATACAATGATTACTCGGGGAACTACTCAATACAAGCATACCAGCCATTGATGTGTCAGGATCAAGATGAATTTGGAGACACATAGATCCAAAAAATGAAAGTGGTCCCCAAGCTACATGAGTTGGGGGGTTGTTGAGAGCTCAACACGATGACATATTTCCTTTTTCCATTGTGGATAGGAGCGACGTAATGAAGTTCAAATTTGCCTTATACCTTTTTTGTGTTGTTACAGGCATGTAGATAAAATTTAAGAAGTCCTCTATATTATTTCATGGAATTGAAGACTAGGATAGACTTCTCCTATGATATTTCTTACCACATCAAGGTGTGGGACATGAGGTTGGGATTAAATACTTAAGTTTTTTTTTCCCTGAAATCAAACAACTACAAGAAGTGTGACTAGCACTAGATCATAAATAAAGTTGAGGATTTTCTCCACCGATGGTGCAATCACTAGTTATTTAGAGGACGCCATATTATTCTTGTAAAAGTTGCCTTGAAGACAACACAAGTGTTATGGGCTATTCTCTCATGTATATTGAGTGCCATCCTTGAAAAATTCATTGTCTAGTAGTAGAGACAAACATGCCTCCCTTTGGTTAGATGGAGTAAACTTTCCCTCCCCAAATCACAAGGGCCTCAAAAACATTTTCTTCATAAAACCATTGGCTTCAAAAAGTGTTTGGAGGATGATTACCTATGATGGCCTTTGTTCAAAAGTAGTTTTAAGGAAATATGTACATTTGAACTCTTTGGTGCATTAGTTGAGGAAGCCAAATCTTACCCTACATAATGTCTCATTGTTCCGGAAAGATATAATCGATGCCCTTACTCTAATTCATGAAGGGTTTTGCTAGAAAGTTGGTAAATGAACCATGGTTTAGATCAAAATGGATGCATGGGTTGGTTACAATGAGGTTTTTTTATTGTTGGTTCATTTGATTATGCACTTGAGGGCTAAAGGACTTTATACCTTGTATCATATGGTGGACCACCTCAACACATCCAATTAGCATCAAGCTTGGATCACTAGTCACATGCTAGAATTCAATGGCAACAATAGGTTAGTTTGGAAAAACTATATAACAAACTTGAAGAAATGCCACGATCAAATCAAGGATGAGGAAGACTCCCTAACATGGGTAAATCGCCCTCAAGGAATATACACTCTCAAAATTGGATATAAGGTGTTGACCTTTGGGTTGGATCAATCTGTGGAAAAGTGGTGGTGGAAGAAGCTTTGGAAGTTTCATTGCCCTTCTAGTGTGCACATCTTCATGTGGCTTCTCCTCAATAATCAAGTGAAAACATGGGACATTCTAAAAAGAAGGTCCTTTGTCTATCCAATTCATTGCAATCTTTGTCAATTGGATGAGTAAACAAATCTCCATTTGTTCATGGTTTGTCCCTAGGTGCAAAAGCTTTGTGAGTAGTTTACAAGTCTCATTGGGCTAAGTGGGAACTAAAGCAGGGACGTTATAGAGTCCGATATGAAACGCCAATGTTAGTCTAGTGGGATAAGACATATTGTGCACTGCCTTTGATTGCAGACAGCGGGATATGGTTGGACTATAAATAAGCTCATATAAATAAACTCATCCACATCAATTTTCATTTTTCTTTGAACTTGCCTCACAATGGATTTTTTTTTCTCTTATTGTAAACAATTAGCTCTAAATCTCCCACTTCATCTATAGGTTATGGAATTGCTTAGTTACTCCATGAAAGGATATTTTCCATGATGTTAGGGGTAATGAATTCTTTAATTACTATATCCTTTCCTTTATCTATGGTTGCAGTTAATTGTACAGGGGTACTCTATGTTGGAAATTCCATACTTTCACTTGTATAAAAAAATTCTTGCTAAGTAACTTATGAATTTTGTCCAAGATCTTGTTTAGTCTTTTTCTCTAATTATTTCCTTCTAGCTTGTTCTTCAACATGTTTCCACTATGTTTCTTCTCTAATTTTCTCTGCTTCCATATGTTTTGTAATTCTTTTTTGTTTCGTTTCTTCAACATGTTTCCTTTTGCTTCTTTGATACCATTTAATTTTTCATGATCCTATTTTAATTTTCTCTCTTCATTAGCCTTTTGTTCATGTTCCGGATTCAATTTTAATTCTTCATTAGTTTTCCATCTCTTCTTCCTATTTTCCCTCAAATCTTTGTTCTGAACTTTAGAAGCTAATTCAACCATCTATTTTTGTATACTAGATTTTCTTCTAATCATGACTTCATCTTATGATTCAACATTTTCATAATACTTCTCATATTCCCAATTATCATGTGAATACGTCCAAACTAATCCAACCATGTCACAATGTTTGATTACTAGTCCAAGTGGATCATGTCTTATAAATTTCCTCTGAGGAAACCTATATTCTAACATCAATTGTGCATCTGCTTTGGTTGCCTTAGAATTGCTAATACCATAATGCCCAATGTAGAACGGATGAAAATATTTTTATTTTCCTTTAAAAGTGTAGCATTAACTCCATGTAGTATTGATTAATATGCATTCTCAGAGACAATAAGTCTGTTAGGAACATACTTAGGTAATAAATGAGGAGAGGTTGTTGCAACATAAATTTTGATATAAGTATAATAATCTTCCAAGTACCAACTCCCTAACCTAACTTTGGCTTCAAATGTTAACCTTGGGCAGTCTTTATTGAAGATGAATTGAAATATTGGTGTAATAAAATGATCACAGATCAAAGCATAGTTTCTCATATACTTGTTTTCCAAAATAATTTGACAATATACATGAATTGGACTCCTAGACACATTCCAATTTCATCCTAATGGGAAAATAATGATTTGCACATAATACATATAAAAAGTTAAATGCCATGTAAAAGGTTGGAAGAGTTTTAACTTTTTCCTTTGTGTTTTTTCCACAACTCTTTGCAAAGGCAGATATAATATACCTGCCCAATTGAAAATTGATCCTAATGAAACAATAGCATGAACAATTGGCACCCAAACATCTTTTAAATGAACATAGTCTAGTTTCTATTAAAGTTACAACATCACAAGTCATTCTCTAGGCCAATATTGTGTGTCAAGATTGAGCCTCGTGTGTCAAGGTAGTGACTTATAAGATCCTCAGTTGGATTTAGGAAACTTGCGGAAGAATCTTGAGTTGGACTCAAGAATGGTGAAGCTTCATGTGTTGAGGCAAGTTGTCAAAACCCAAAATTTCCGAAAATTTTAAAATTTTTAAAATAGCAAGTAAAATTAATAAATGAATTCATTGATCTGTTTGATTAGTTAAAGTGATCATAAAGGTGTATGAATGATCTGTTGTTATACTTAGATTTTGATATGAGTTTCTTTACCGTTGCTGATTGTTTTATGTTGTTCAACCACGAGGGGGAGTTGCCATGACAGATTGGGCTTACTTAGCTTCCGAGCTAATGCAACAGATTTTCTTGCTCTTACAGATATACAGGTAATGTTCGAGTCGCTGCAAATAATCTTTAAAGTATTATAAGTCAATTAGCCGTACCAACACATTCAGTAAAAAGTCTAAGCATGCTAGCCAGGTTTCAAGTGTTTTAAAGGTAGCATTCTTCCTATGTCCTCCTCAAGATCTTACTGTTAGAGAATTAGAAAATACTAGAAAATATGGTAGCTATGTTGCTTTGGAACAAATGAATTAACTAACTTTATGGAGTAATTGTTCTTTGATGATATTACTGAAATGCAATATACTTCATAGCTAGCACTGTAGATTTCAACTGGTTGACCAATACCACATGACAGTTTTTACTCATCTGTTGTTACTGTATCATTTACAATTTCAATTATAAAGGATCTGGAATTATCAATGTATATCTTGCTTATTTCTAGCATTTGCAAGATATTCTGTCAGCTACATGTCTCCTCTTAACATCTCAGAGTTTACAATGATTAGAAAACTACTTCTATTTGTATGATCGACGATTGATGAAATCTATAACATCTTTAGTCATAGTCCTAAATTATTACGATTGAATTTAATTATGATTTTCCAGACTATACTGTCAACAGGAGTGGTTATAATACTTCGCATAATTCTGTCTAACATACATTTCACGTATATGTTCTTTGTAATTCCTGAACATGAAAAGTAACAAAGTCTAATTGTCCGTACGATGAATCTGAGTCTATTAATAGTTTGTTATTAAATTGTAGCAACCATTGAAAAGGACTAAAGTAACCCTAATCCGGAATTTCGAGTTACGTGACTTGAATCTTCAAGTTAAAGTTACCTAAGGAAGGAATGGCACGTCCTAACCATCTGTGTAAAATTATCGCAATTGGCGTTATATTAATAGAATTGTAAGTAACTGTTCATGACATTACTCCTTTATCTTATAGATTTGAAAGTATGATCTATGGTTTGTCACATGAGCATAGAATGAATATAAAAAGTAGTGGTAGGTTTTTACATTCAACATATAACTCACTTGAAAACTCCCTCTGGGTAATTTTTATAATAATTATCAAGTTCATCATGTTTAAAAAGACTTCAAGACTCAATCTTGAACATCATTGATAATTGCAAGGTTTTATGGATTGTAGGACAATGTGTTAATGCTCACTATGCAAGTTCGAAAGCATTGTTTGGAATATGGAGTATATATGGCAGTTTTAAACTATGGTATCACGACCCTAATGGAATATCCATGTTATCATTTTTATTTTGCAAACAATTGATGGGAATCTTCGTTTTAGAACTATGGAGAGTCGACCCACTGCATGGGAAATATTAAAAGGCTACGTGGTTGTTTCGGAGCCAAGCGTTGATTATATTAATCCGTTGACCAAACCCTAGTCTTGCCATTTCTCCCTCGCCTTCGGGCTCGGTCGCTCTGAGAACCCTCCTGTCCGACCCTACCTGTTACAGTGTTTGGTTGCAGCTTCTATGCTGCTTCACTCCTTCGTGCTTGTCAACTGCAACGAGTGGGGGTCGTTATGCGTTGTTAATGGTGACCAAATGGTTATTGGAAACCTGGGGTTCTTTCATTACTACCATCACTGTCTCTGTCACGGCAAGATTGAAATTTCTTGATTTGGTTCAGTTTAAGCTTCCATAGTGGAAGATACTCCATACTTCTGTCAGCTCGTTGGTTCTTTCGGCAGTAAGGGTGGAGTTTTACACTTCCTATGCTTGTGAGTAACAGGCTTCTTATGGTGATTGGAAATCTTTTTAACTCGCTGGTAAGTTACAAAAATTGCTTCATCGTTTTCCAGTTTTAAAGAATTTGTTTGTTTTTAAGAATAAAAAATTTATAACTGAATCGAATCTGTCCTATGCAGGTCCTGGCTACTCTTGAATGTGTAAAAGACTCAACCCTCGGCGCTAGGCTCTTACCTGGTAAGCCTGGTTTCACCATGGCTTTTCCTTCTTGCTGGTTGTTAGGGTGGTTAGGGTTTTGGTTCGTGTGAGGTGACTCTGAGGTCCCTCGGCTCTGTTGAAACTTTGAACTATTGGTTTTAACGAGTTCTTTAACATAGGTTACTATATGTTGTGGAAGTAGGTATGGCTTCGGTCAACAATGTAATTGTTTGTTCTTCTTGTTGGTTTGTTTGGACGATCAAAGGTTTGCGTCACTGAGACTTCTTCAGCTTTGCTCAGACTTTTAACTGCAAATTTTCAAGTGGATTTTTGACAGATAGACCCTGCGTTGTGTAATGATATGTGTGATTTTGGTTAAGTTATCATTATTCGTTTTTCTGCAGTATGTAAGGGTTTTCTATATGAGAAACACTGTGTAAAAAGAAAAGAAGAAAGCAAGGTTGTAAGCCTGCCTGTACATGAGGATACGACCCCATTACTTTGCTCACAACTGTACTCTTAAATTTTTGCTCAGGGTTTTTACCCAGGGCCTTGATAATATGAATTAATAAAGGTTCTTCTGTATAATTAAACTTGTTTAATGCGTGCATAAATAAATTCTATGTTTATAAGGTGAATTTGGACTGTGGCCGTAGGTGAAATCATTGTTTTTAATCTTAGTGTTTAAATTACTGGTAGAAATTGGAAAGATAGGGTTCGATCCAGAGTTTACAGTTGTGATTTTGGTTGATTGTTTGTTCTGTCATATCGATTATGATTCTGTGGCAACTGAGAATCAAGTGGACAATAATACTGTATTGTTTAAGCTCGATAAATGAGCTAATGTTTATTCTGTTGTTATGATTATGACTCTGTCGGAATAGAGAGTTGAGCGAAAGATAATATTATACAGTTTAAGCTCGATATTGAGCTAGACATTGTTCTGTTAACTCTCCTCTGTTTTTTTTTTTAAACAATAACTAGTTTGTTTAACTGTGGATAAGTCCTCTGTGATGATTTTCTGTTAGGGTTTTTGCACAATTGTTTTGTTTGAAAGTTAATGACTGGATAAATTGTTTAACTAGGGTTTGTGTATTAATTTAACTAATGGATTGGGACTGGTTAACTTTTGTCTAGGGTTTGTACCCTGATATAATGATCCTATCTGTGACTGCCAAATCTCCTGTAAGGTCTGTCGACCATGATAAAATTAAAGTAATTTTTATGGTTATAATTACTGTTGTCTCCTATGACTGTTTATTAAATTTTGTTTACACAGAGAATAAACAGTTTATACGTAACCCCTACCTATCTATTCAACCATTATAATTAAACTAGGACTATAATTACAGTAATAACTAGTGCTTTAAATATTACTATTATATGGAAGACATTAAAGATACCTTGTCAGTAATGTAATAATGATACTAAGGGATGCTGAAAACACAGTAACTTTTAACAATTCTACTACTGATATTCAGAAATGCTAACTTTACTAGACTAATTACTCTTCAGACATAAAGAAAATAAACTCATCCTATATCCATTCATACTTAATAACATAATGAAATCAATAGCAGAACCTGTTTCTGTGGACAACAACAGCAATGGGAGGCTGTTCCTCCCTACCAACTCCTGGAGAGTGCCCAGACAGCACTTCTCAGGACCCCCGAGCTTGCTCTGGTCTCCCTGGCTAGAACTAGGTGCAGCAAATAATTCACCCAGCCCAAACAGCTATAATGGAACCAAGTTACTGCAAACATTCCTCTCAAACAACTTCCTTACTGTAATTCCCTCTTCCTCAACGGGATTCCTAAATAACATTCACCTGAATGCATTCTCCCTCGAGAACAAATTCGAACCCCCAGCTCTGTTCATTGAGTACTATTTAAAAGATTGCCTAGGTCTTTGTTGGGTTAACTGTCATTAATGAGCCACCTGCTCAGATTCCACTTTCTTGGGGAATCATGACCCCAAATATAGGAAAGTTGCCACCTGCAACTTAGGAAGTGTTTGAGGATGCTGCCACTTGTCTTTTGCCTTTCCACCTAGTTCCATCCACCAGTTTGACCAGTAAACTCTTTTTAACAGCTCTCCCATGCTGTTGTCTCCATAATTTATTTATTAATAATAAAATACTCTGAATTACATTCCATTTCTAGTGACTCTGCTGAGTCATCAATTCCTACTTAGCATTAAGTTTAACATAATGTCTCAGGAATATAATAAAATAATTACATAATTTATACAAAATTGGGGTATGTGACATACACACCCCCTTAAAATGTAACATCGTCCTCGATGTTACTTATTCCTCATCCTCAGCCACCTTCTGGAATAGATTTGGGTATGCTTCCCGCATCTTACTTTCCAGTTCCCAGGTAGCTTCTTCAGGACTAAGGTGCTTCCATTGCACCTTCAGCTTTCCAATTGTGCGGTTCCGTAGAGTAATTTCCCTCCTCCCGAGGATACAATCCGGTTCCACCAAAACTTCCCCTTCTGGTTCTACCTGTACAATGTTCCAATCAATAACATGAGTAGCATCATGAACGTACCTTTTCAGAACAGAAATATGAAAAACATTGTGCACTTTTAAATTAGGTGGTAATGCTAGCTGATAAGCAACTAGACCAATTCTAGATAAAATTTCAAACGGACCACAGTAACGTGGTGCTAATTTTGCACAACTCCCCAATCTTAGGGAGCTCTTCTTTGGCCTTACCTTTATGAACACATGCTCACCCACCTGGAACTCTTTAGGAGTTCTTTTCAAATATGCTTGGCTCTTTTGCCAATCCTGGGTAATCTTCAAATTTTCCTGCACTTGTTTCACAATCTGTTCCATTTCTTTTAATAATTCAGGACCTAACACTAATCTATCTACTGGATTATTCCAAGAGATAGGAGTGTTACATTTACGCCCATACAGAATTTCAAAAGGACTGAACTTAGCTGACGATTGATAGCTGTTATTGTATGCAAATTCTGCTAAATATAAGAAATCCTCCCACTTACCTGGTTGATCCTTAACATACATTCTTAGCAGATCTTCTAATACCTGATTAACTCTTTCAGTTTGTCCGTCCATGTTAGGATGGAAAGAAGTGTTGAAATTCAGTGTTGTGTTTAATCCTTTAAACAAAGATTTCCAGAAATTTTCTGTGAATTTAGGATCCCTGTCTGAAATAATAACCTTTGGGACACCATGTAACCTAAAAATCTGCTTCAGAAATATATCAGCTATGTTTGCAGCCTTGTAAGTTGTTTTAACAGGAATAAAATGTGCTGATTTACTCAATTTATCTACTACCACCATAATTGAATCATTCTGATTTTGATTTATGGGAAATCCGGTAATGAAATCTAAGCTGATTATTTCCCACTTCCAACTGGGAATAGGAAAAGGTTGCAATAACCCAGCTGGATGCTGATGTTCTGTTTTTACTTGTTGACAGTCCAAACATCTAGCTATATACTCAGCTACTTCAGATTTCATATTAGGCCAAAAAAAGTCTTTTCTCAACATGGTGACAGTCTTCTTGTAGCCTGGATGCCCTGAGTAAGGGGTTTTATGAACTTCATCCAGAATTAACAGTTTAACTTTAGATACATTCGGAACATACAGCCTGTCTTTAAACAATAAAAATCCATCTTTATTTAGACTATAACCCTTTATCAAACTTTCTGTAGGTTCTTATTTAGCTGTAGCTTGTAAATTTTGATAAATTTCATCCAATTTTATCCCTTCAGTCAGCTGTTCATTTAAATCAGAGGTATAAGTGCTGATAGTTGTTGTAAAATTCAGCTTTGCATTTCTGCTCAAAGCATCAGCCACCTTATTTTCCTTTCCTTTTATGTGCTGAATTTCGAAATCGTATTCACTTAAGAAGGCCAACCATCTGGCTTGCCTTGCATTTAAGTTAGGCTGGTCTAAAAGGTATTTTAGACCCTTATTATCAGTCATTAAAGTAAACTTTCTGCCTATTAAGTGGTGTCGCCACATCTTTAAAGCATGAATAACAGCAGCTAATTCTAAATCATAAGTGGCATAATTCTTTTCGTGAATCTTCAGCTTCCTGGACTCATAGGCAATGACATGCCCATCCTGAGTCAATACTCCGCCTAGACCGTCATTACAAGCGTCGGTGCAAACCAAGAAATCCTTATTAGGATCTGCTATTCTTAGAATAGGCGCAGTTGTTAATAAAGTCTTTAATTTCTTAAATCTTTCTTCACATTTCAAGTTCCAATCAAACTTCTTGCCTTTCTTTTGCAAGGAAGTGATTGGGTTGGCTATTTTTGAAAAGCCTTCTATGAATCTCCGGTAATAATCGGTAATTCCCATGAAGGACCTAACATCTGTTACGTCTTTTGGTACTGGCCATTCTTCGATTGCCCGGATCTTTTCAGGATCAACTGAAATCCCTTCCTAAGTCACTACGTGACCTAAGTACTGGATTTCATCCTTGAAGAAATCACACTTACTGAACTTCGCAAAGAGCTGTTGTTCTCGCAGTTCTTGTAAGACTATCCGTAATTGTTCTTTATGTTCCTCTTCGTTTTTAGAATAAATTAAAATGTCATCGATGAATACGACAACAAATTTGTCCAAGTATTTATGCATTGTGTTATTCATTAGACACATAAAGACGGCTGGGGCATTAGTAAGCCCAAATGGCATTACGACAAATTCGTAATGTCCATACCTCGTTCTGAAAGCTGTCTTGAATATGTCATCTTCTTTAATCCTCACCTGATGATAACCCGATCTCAGGTCTATCCTAGAGAACACCGTAGCTCCACGTAGCTGATCAAACAGATCATCTATGCGAGGCAACGGATATCTGTTTTTAATTGTCATCTTATTTAGTTGACGGTAATCTATGCAAAGTCGCATAGTTCCGTCCTTCTTTTTAACAAAGATTACTGGTGCTCCCCAGGGGGATACACTGGGTCGAATGTAATTCTTATCTATTAATTCCTTTAACTGTGTTTTTAATTCGTTAAGCTCCAGAATGTTCATACGATACAGAGCCTTTGAACTGGGTACAGCACCTGGTACCAGCTCAATAGTGAAATCCAGTTCTCTCTTGGGAGGTAATCCTGGAATTTCCTCCGGAAAAACATCAGTAAATTCATTCACTACCGGAATATCCGCAACTTTTATCTTACTTAATTCAGACTTAACAGCCTCATCTGTAATAGTTACAGCATAGGCTTTGCACCCTTGTCTGACTGCTCTTTTAAGTTGTAAAGCATAAATCTGCCTGATTACAGTTTTCCTAGGAATACCCTTAACCGTTACAGGCTGTTCATTATTATTTACACACGTAAAAGTTTTATCAAAACAGTTTAAAACTACCTTATGCTGTTCTAACCAGTCCATACCAATAAGTATGTCATACGAGCCAAGTGGCAAAACATTTAATTTAACAGTAGTTTTAAAATCATTCATATCTAGAGCACATTCTTTAACATAACAGTTCACCTTCCTTTTTGCCCCAGTGGCTAGTTGTACTGACCAAGAGTTATCAAACCTTTCAACAGTCAAATTACACTTTTCTACTATCTGTGTGAAATATAACTAAGGCTAGCACCTGGATCTATTAAAATAGTTACAGGGGTTTTGTTAACCATACCTCCTACTTCCACCATGGAAGTTTGATAGTCAGCTTGGCGGTTCTCCAACGCTGCATTGATTCGGGGCATAGTCCCTGCAAAGTCTCCAATAGTCATTTCATCTTGTATAGTATGAATATTGTTGTTTGGTTTCTTCCGATTTGGGCAAACTGAAGCATAGTGTGGGCCATTGCACTCCCATTACTTAACAGGCTCCTTTCGTTCAAAATTCTTAGTGTAATTTCCATGATTGTTAGAAGCCTCCTTGCTGCCCTTGAAGTTGTTGGAATTATTAGCAGCTCCATTTTTGCTTCCCTGGAAGTTTTTACCATTAAAATGGTTTCTGTTCTTGTTATTCTTGAAATTTTTCTGGGGTAAAAACTCCTTTTTCCTGTACTCAAGCTGATTACTGTTCTTTTTAGCCTTCCAGTTGGCTATTCCTTCTTTCTTTTTATTCTGTTCAAAACAGAAGTTAGCCTTTCGCATAGCTTCTTCCAGAGTTTTGGGGTTATCATATTCGATTCTGTCTTTGATATGATATGGCAGGCAGCTAAGAAACCGCTGTACTTTAGGTTTCTCTTCAACAAAATACGGCACATATCTCAACAGACTTAAGAACTTACTATTTAAGTCCTTCATCGTCATAGATCTAGCTTTAACTCATAAAATTCCTTGGCCCTTTCTTCATAGTATTGTTCGGACAGAAATTTCTTTTTTGAAGTACCTTTTAAAGGTACTCCAATTTACCTCTTTTTCTTTTATCCCCTTGACCCTTTTCAAGTCTTGCCACCATATATCCGCCTTTCCAGAAAGGTTATAGATGGCCATTCTTGCCTTCAGCTGATTTGAATAGTTGTATATCTGGAAATATTTTCTCATCCCGGATAACCAGGATTCTGCCTCTTCTCCTGTTTCAGATTCTCCATTGAAAGTTAGGGGTTTTATTTTCTTGAACTCCCCAAAAATCTCTTCATAAGGCCTGAATTTCTTCTTTCTATTATACAACTCAGCATCACTACTGTCACTAGTAGTGTGATAGCTTTGTTGTTCCCTTCTTCCTTCAGATGATGAACTGATGTCTGATTTAACTAGTTTCACCCTTTTAGACCCCTTTTGATGACTAGCTCCTTCAGATTCAGCGCTTTTGCTTCTTCCTTCAGTCTGAAATTTTTCTATCAAAATTTGATTTAACTGCTCTTGAGTTTTCAGAATCCTTTTATTATCCTTCTTGACTGTTTCTATCTCAGTCTTTAAACCCTTTATAGTCTGTATCAGCTATGAGGAGTGAGCAATTACCTCCTCCATCACAGGTTCTCTGGACATCTGTCTTGTCTCAGTGTTTGGAGATTCCTCCTCAGCATATTCTCCGAGCTTCTCCATACCTGTTTGTTAGATTCAGAAAAAGGAAATTTTCTGCTCTGTTTAAAGGAAACAAAAATACAAATTAGTACATTATATATATATATATATAAATTTTCTTTTCGTTGTCACCGTTCTGCGGAAACTAGTTGGGCCACATCAAGGCCTAGTATTTGAACCATGCTCTAATACCACATGTCAAAACCCAAAATTTCCGAAAATTTTAAAATTTTTAAAATAGCAAGTAAAATTAATAAATGCATTCATTGATCTGTTTGATTAGTTAAAGTGATCATAAATGTGTATGAATGATATGTTGTTATACTTAGATTTTGATATGAGTTTCTTTACCGTTGTTGATTGTTTTTTGTTGTTCAACCACGAGGGGGAGTTGCCATGACAGACTGGGCTTACTTAGCTTCCAAGCTAATGCAACAGATTTTCTTGCTCTTACAGATATACAGGTAATGTTTGGGTCGCCGCAAATAATCTTTAAAGTATTATAAGTCAATTAGCCGTACCAACACATTCAGTAAAAAGTCTAAGCATGCTAGCCAGGTTTCAAGTGTTTTAAAGGTAGCATTCTTCCTATGTCCTCCTCAAGATCTTACTGTTAGAGAATTAGAAAATACTAGAAAATATGGTAGCTATGTTGCTTTGGAACAAATGAATTAACTAACTTTATGGAGTAATTGTTCTTTGATGATATTACTGAAATGCAATATACTTCATAGCTAGCACTGTAGATTTCAACTGGTTGACCAATACCACATGACAGGTTTTACTCATCTGTTGTTACTGTATCATTTACAATTTCAATTATAAAGGATCTGGAATTATCAATGTATAACTTGCTTATTTCTAGCATTTGCAAGATATTTTGTTAGCTACATGTCTCCTCTTAACATCTCAGAGTTTACAATGATTAGAAAACTACTTCTATTTGTATGATCGACGGTTGATGACATCTATAACATCTTTAGTCATAGTCCTAAATTATTACGATTGAATTTAATTATGATTTTCCAGACTATACTGTCAACAGGAGTGGTTATAATACTTCGCATAATTCTGTCTAACATACATTTCACGTATATGTTCTTTGTAATTCCTGAACATGAAAAGTAACAAAGTCTAATTGTCCATACGATGAATCTGAGTCTATTAATAGTTTGTTATTAAATTGTAGCAACCATTGAAAAGGACTAAAGTAACCCTGATCCGGAATTTCGAGTTACGTGACTTGAATCTTCAAGTTAAAGTTACCTAAGGAAGGAATGGCACGTCCTAACCATCTGTGTAAAATTATCGCAATTGGCGTTATATTAATAGAATTGTAAGTAACTGTTCATGACATTACTCCTTTATCTTATAGATTTGAAAGTATGATCTATGGTTTGTCACATGAGCATAGAATGAATATAAAAAGTAGTGGTAGGTTTTTACATTCAACATATAACTCACTTGAAAACTCCCTCCGGGTAATTTTTATAATAATTATCAAGTTCATCATGTTTAAAAAGACTTCAAGACTCAATCTTGAACATCATTGATAATTGCAAGGTTTTATGGATTGTAGGACAACGTGTTAATGCTCACTATGCAAGTTCGAAAGCATTGTTTGGAATATGGAGTATATATGGTAGTTTTAAACTATGGTATCACGACCCTAATGGAATATCCATGTTATCATTTTTATTTTGCAAACAATTGATGGGAATCTTCGTTTTAGAACTATGGAGAGTCGACCCACTGCATGGGAAATATTAAAAGGCTACGTGGTTGTTTCGGAGCCAAGTGTTGATGATATTAATCCGTTGACCAAACCCTAGTCTTGCCATTTCTCCCTCGCCTTCGGGCTCGGTCGCTCTGAGAACCCTCTTGTCCGACCCTACCTGTTACAGTGTTTGGTTGCAGCTTCTATGCTGCTTCACTCCTTCGTGCTTGTCAACTGCAATGAGTGGGGGTCGTTATGCGTTGTTAATGGCGACCAAATGGTTATTGGAAACCTAGGGTTCTTTCATTACTACCATCACTGTCTCTGTCACGGCAAGATTGAAATTTCTTGATTTGGTTCAGTTTAAGCTTCCATAGTGGAAGATACTCCATACTTCTATTAGCTCGTTGGTTCTTTCGGCAGTAAGGGTGCAATTTTACACTTCCTATTCTCGTGAGTAACAGGCTTTTTATGGTGATTGGAAATCTTTTTAACTCGTTGGTAAGTTACAAAAATTGCTTCGTCGTTTTCCAGTTTTAAAGAATTTGTTTGTTTTTAAGAATAAAAAATTTATAACTGAATTGAATCTGTCCTATGCAGGTCCTAGCTACTCCTTAATGTGTAAAAGACTCAACCCTCGGCGCTAGGCTCTTACCTGGTAAGCCTGGTTTCACCATGGCTTTTCCTCCTTGCTGGTTGTTAGGGTGGTTAGGGTTTTGGTTGGTGTGAGGTGACTCCGAGGTCCCTCGGCTCTGTTGAAACTTTGAACTGTTGGTTTTAACGAGTTCTTTAAAATAGGTTACTATATGTTGTGAAAGTAGGTATGGCTTCGGTCAACAATGTAATTGTTTGTTCTTCTTCTTGGTTTGTTTGGACGGTCAAAGGTTTGCGTCACTGAGACTTCTTCAGCTTTGCTCAGACTTTTAACTGCAAATTTTCAAGTGGATTTTTGACAGATAGATCCTGCGTTGTGTAATGATATGTGTGATTTTGGTTAAGTTATCATTATTCATTTTTCTGCAGTATGTAAGGGTTTTCTATATGAGAAACACTGTGTAAAAAGAAAAGAAGAAAGCAAGGCTGTAAGCCTGCCTGTACATGAGGATACGACCTCGTTACTTTGCTCACAACTGTACTCTTAAATTTTTGCTCAGGGTTTTTACCCAGGGCCTTGATAATATGAATTAATAAAGGTTCTTCTGTATAATTAAACTTGTTTAATGCATGCATAAATAAATTCTATGTTTATAAGGTGAATTTGGACTGTGGCCGTAGGTGAAATCATTGTTTTTAATCTTAGAGTTTAAATTACTGGTAGAAATTGGAAATATAGGGTTCGATCCAGAGTTTACAGTTGTGATTCTGGTTGATTGTTTGTTCTGTCATATCGATTATGATTCTGTGGCAACTGAGAATCAAGTGGACGATACTACTGTATTGTTTAAGCTTGATAAATGAGCTAATGTTTATTCTGTTGTTATGATTATGACTCTGTCAGAATAGAGAGTTGAGCGAAAGATAATATTATACAGTTTAAGCTCGATATTGAGCTAGACATTGTTCTGTTAACTCTCCTCTGTTTTTTTTTTAAAACAATAACTAGTTTGTTTAACTGTGGATAAGTCCTCTGTGATGATTTTCTGTTAGGGTTTTTGCACAATTGTTTTGTTTGAAAGTTAATGACTGGATAAATTGTTTAACTAGGGTTTGTGTATTAATTTAACTAATGGATTGGGACTGGTTAACTTTTGTCTAGGGTTTGTACCCTGATATAATGATCCTATCTGTGACTGCCAAATCTCCTGTAAGGTCTGTCGACCATGATAAAATTAAAGTAATTTTTATGGTTATAATTACTGTTGTCTCCTATGACTGTTTATTAAATTTTGTTTACACAGAGAATAAACAGTTTATACGTAACCCCTACCTATCTATTCAACCATTATAATTAAACTAGGACTATAATTACAGTAATAACTAGTGCTTTAAATATTACTATTATATGGAAGACATTAAAGATACCTTGTCAGTAATGTAATAATGATACTAAGGGATGCTGAAAACACAGTAACTTTTAACAATTCTACTACTGATATTCAGAAATGCTAACTTTACTAGACTAATTACTCTTCAGACATAAAGAAAATAAACTCATCCTATATCCATTCATACTTAATAACATAATGAAATCAATAGCAGAACCTGTTTCTGTGGACAACAACAGCAATGGGAGGCTGTTCCTCCCTACCAACTCCTGAAGAGTGCCCAGACAGCACTTCTCAGGACCCCCGAGCTTGCTCTGGTCTCCCTGGCTGGAACTAGGTGCAGCAAATAATTCACCCAGCCCAAACAGCTATAATGGAATCAAGTTACTACAAACATTCCTCTCAAACAACTTCCTTACTGTAATTCCCTCTTCCTCAACGGGATTCCTGAATAACATTCACCTGAATGCATTCTCCCTCTAGAACAAATTCGAACCCCCAGCTCTGTTCATTGAGTACTATTTAAAAGATTGCCTTGGTCTTTGTTGGGTTAACTGTCATTATTGAGCCACCTGCTCAGATTCCACTTTCTTGGGGAATCATGACCCCAAATATAGGGAAGTTGCCACTTGCAACTTAGGAAGTGTTTGAGGATGCTGCCACTTGTCTTTTGCCTTTCCACCTAGTTCCATCCACCAGTTTGACCAGTAACCTCTTTTTAACAGCTCTCCCATGCTGTTGTCTCCATAATTTATTTATTAATAATAAAATATTCTGAATTACATTCCATTTCTAGTGACTCTGCTGAGTCATCAATTCCTACTTAGCATTAAGTTTAACATAATGTCTCAGGAATATAATAAAATAATTACATAATTTTTACAAAATTGGGGTATGTGACACAAGTTCTTTGTATGTCAAAGTGTTGATGTTGTACAGTCTTGCTAGTCAAGGCTAAGGTATTGTGTGTCAAGACAAATCCTCATGTGTTGAGGTGATGCTTTGCATGTCGAAGCATGTATGGTGTGTGATGTATTACTAACCATGCTGGAGCTATTAAGTCTCCTTTAGAGACTGGCCACCTCTAGAGTGAATTACTTTAGAATATAACCACTTGGAATGATAGTAGAACAATATGATCACATCATTGGGTAAAATATCCTTAATATATTTGATATGATAATTAAGCTAGCACTTGTGGACCATGCATATAAGACAAGAGACAAAGATAAGATTTGATAAGATATGAGAGAATTTGAATTGCATATAAACAATTAATTAAGAGAGAATTCAAATTGTTAAACTTCTGTGAAGACTTCAGTAAATCAAAGGAGAACTCAAAGTGATCACTACAATGATGTTAACAAGAAAGAATCAGTTAAGAGAGTTAACTAAGTGCTAACAAATAAGATATAGTTAACTAAGTGTTATTGCATGGCGACACTTACATTAAACTAAAAGACGACACTTGAGTTGCGACACTTAAGTTATCCACCTAACTAAGTGGGCAAGCTTTCAATTAAGGGGCGAGTTCATCCTAAGAGACAACTCAGTGAGTTAATGCATTGCATGAGAAGTGGGGCGCACATCTTCATGCAATATTGATGCATCCAAATAGAAGATAAAAATAGAAGTCAATGCATGAGAAGAATGTATAAATATGTTATACAAGATTGATGAATTCAATGTGAAGCGAATTATCTTCTCTCTTGAAGGCAATGCACTTCTATTTGTGCATGATTTTATCCTGAGTCTCTCTTCTTTATCTTTCTCTTGCTCTATAATTGCACCGAGGGTGCTTGATGTAAAAGACATTCTTTGCTATCTATCAATACACTAAGAAAGGTTTTGATGGGGTTTTCTCCCTCGAGTCACAGAGGGTTTCCCTAGGTCAAATTCATGTGTCGAATGTGATGATTATGTGTATGATTGTTATTTGATTTCAAGTATTATTGCAACTCTGAATTAAAGATAAAAAGTTAAATGTTTCCCATACAGTCTACACATCATTGTCATGGAATAAGCATAAGGGTTCCTAATATTTGTGATTAGATACAAGCCATCATTTTTAGACAAAAATGGTTTGCCTCCAACCCACCAACTAGAAAGAATCCTCTTTACATAATTTTCTTTATGAAACTATTCAACACAATCATTATCCAAAAACACCTATGGTTGATTAAATTTATAGTATCTTTCAAGTTCTACATGTTGACAAGAAACAATGTATTTGCCTTCATTGTCATGGATGGTCTTGGTTTCTAACTTAGATGTTCTTGTTGTTGAGCCCCCACTGTACCGAAAATTCTCGACTACCCCATGTTCCCTCGCGGATTTTGGGGAGGTTATCCATGGACACAACGAGCACCGATCTCTGGTGTCGTGATCCACACACACACACATATATTCACTACTCCATAGAAAAAAATTAGTGATATTATTTCAAATGGCAAAATCACATAGCTTATATTCCTCTTGACACTAGTCATTCAACCCATGAAGGACATTATCATCTATTACTTTTTTACCAAGATTTTTTTTACTTTATGTTCAAGAAGAATTAAAAATAAAATCTGTAGGTGTTGAAGCACATACTTATGTTAATTGGTCTTAAATGGATACAAACCCAAGACCAGTATCTAAAACAAAAAGCTGTAAATGTCTTGAAAATACTTTACTAGAAGACAAAATGCAAACAAATATAGACATGATACTTGTCATCATGAATGTCCTTAAATATACATAATAAAAAAATGACATCAAAACAAGTTCAAAGTTTTGTAAGATCATAGGTCCCTAAGGAGACTGGTTGTCCCCCATTGTATTCAGTTGTAGTAAATTGTCCTTCATACACGTGCAAAGCTTCCTTGGATAATGAATATGTAAAACTATTCAACTCTCTAAAGATACGAGTATAACTGTTCAATTGAAATAAATCCAAAGATTTCCTTTAAATGCAATGCCAATTGTGTAAGTCTTGTACTATGAACTTGGAGGTCATTATAATATGATCCATTACATAATATAATATCCAAAAATGGCTTATTTGTAAATATGCCTCCTTTATGTCACAAAAATATATATATTTTTATACAAGCTTCTCTAAAAAAGGAACCTTATGGTCCTAATGTGGCTTTCTAAAATAATTAGTAAACAATGCATTTACATCATATCATATACATCATTAAAATCAAAAAGTCCTTATACCCCCCAATCAAAACAATAACAACGTAAATAAAAGTTAATAAAAAGTAGGATATGTCCCCGGATGTGGGTGATCTTCCAAACCCCGAGGAGTACGACGAGTTGATTCGAGAATCCACCACTCCCCACCACGTGGCTCCTTCTCGACCGACCCACCATGCAATTTAATACTCACCCTTAATGATGTCTTCGGCTTTTATGAGGCTGGCCTTTCAAACGATTTGCAGAGTTGGCTCCAGTACTATGGAAATCGTTCCATCCCAGGTCAAATTTATGGCATGCTGGAATGTTATTTTCAGGTTATTTGACAGGGTTTGTTACAATGTTATGAGGTTGTGCAGCGGAATTCCAGTCAATGCTTTCCTTCTGTGTATGGTTAGACACCCGTGTTACCAACTATTTTGTAACATAGTTGGTTTTCTTGTGAGCCTCCCGTGTTATGAACATATTTAATGTTCATTATCAGTGTTCAGAAGTTCAGAAGACCTTTTCAGGGCCATTTTTGCCCCTTTCTAATAATTGCATGTCCAAACCCCTTGGGGGAATTGTAATAAGTTTTTTTAAGCATGGTATTTTTGTAAAATACTTGACCTACCTTAGGTTTAGCTATCAAGGGGATACTCTAGAGTGTTTTTTCCTTAGGAATTGTGCGTTGTGATTCAGTGGCGTAAAATTCTTGAGTTTTTCACTCACACCTCCAAAGCTGGAGTATTTTTCATGGTGATCGAACCTTAGGAGGTTATTAAATCCTAGGTGTATATGTATTTTTAACATGTTAGGCATCAATAATGAGTCGTATGGACATGCACTAGGTCCCCTAGGAGTATGAGTTGATTCCGATAAAAATAAAAATAAAAATTGTAAAATTAGACCATTTTTAATGGTTTAATTGGAAAATTTCAAGTTGTAATAAAAGTATGGTCTGGAGATGTAATTTGGCTTGTGGATGCTCATTTTCATGCTTAGAGTGTTCTCTTTAGCCTAGGACCCACTTCTCCTAGGTTTCAGGTGATTAAATTACCACTTATGGCATTTTTTCTTAAGGAGCCGTCAAATGGCAATTAAATGCTAAAGGTGTCACAACCACACTTTTTCGCTAGTCACCAGCGTCCAAATGTGGTGTGCGGCACTGCCTGGGCATGACTTGAGGGCGTGACCAACTCAAATGTCGCACCGACAGACTACGCCTAACATGTGGACTTGTTTCAACTTAACACTTGCAACAGTTTACTTGTTTATACAAGTTTAACATGTAAGCCTAACTTCCAACAATGAACATCAAGTAAATACAACACACAAGTATAAGTTGGGGTTTCCAAACCAACAACCCTTAAGCCTTTGTATAATCAATCGTTTACAACAGGTGGAGTTGCCCTAGCAGAGCTCCGGCGTGTGCCAAACCAGCAGCACGTCTTACAATAGATATACAAAATACAAAGATTGAGCAGACCCTTCCAATAAGCGTCTAACTCCTGAAACTGCTCACTTCTGCAACCCCTTGCTGCTGCTGCGGAACTGTCTCACTGTGAAACCGAACTGTGTGTGAACCTACAAAATTCAACACTGCCGCAACACCTTGCAATGGCCAGACTGTGCTAGAACAGACTGTGGGAAGTGCAGAGCTCGGATAGCCTCCCTAGCTCTGAACTTCTCCTTGTCTGAATTTCCAACTTGCTTCCTTCTTAGTTATTTGCCTTAGCCTTTTTATATGATACCGTGTGGGAGGGTGCGACCCCACCTTGGGCGCGCCCTTGATTGGCACCCACATCAACTCCTTGTCGACGTACCCCTTCAAACGGTCTTGGTCCAAGTCTTCCGCAGTCCATGCGTCGTTGGTCCATTGGATGGGCATCGTCCCTTAGCTACCGACCCGAGCTGCTGTCAGGCTCCCAACTCATCTTCACTTCCAAGCTTGCAAGTGGTGTTCACGCGGGCTCCCAACCCGAGTTCGTGGAATACCTTCGCGGGCTTTCATCCCGACTTCACAGTCAGCTTCCATCTCGAGTTCACGGGCTCCCAACATGACTTCGGTGGGCTTCCATCTAGTGTTCGTGAAGGGATCCCATCCTGAGTTCGCGGGCTTCCAACCTGACTTCAGTGGACTTTCAACCCACACTCAGCGAGCTTCCATCTCGAGCTCCCACCGTGCCTTGGTCCATGTTGCGGCTAAGTGTTGGACATTTGGGCGTTTTCTCCATGAGTGTATGGGCTCTTTGCCCGACGCCACTACTCCTAACGTCCATTTGGTCCAAGGGTGTGCCCAACACCCCTTCGTCTTGTCGACTTTTTCATTTTGCAACCACGCCCCACTCTAGGGCTTGCCATGCGCCGATGGGTGAGTGTGGCGTGGTTTGTGGGAGTGCACCCATGCTTGGTCCGTGCACCCCTTCATCCGGTCCATCGCTTTCCTCTTCGCTAAGTCTTGTGCAACCAAACTTTGTTTTGCCCAACCGGGCACCCAAGCCAGCCTCTTGTGCGAGAGTGCAAGGCTCCCATGTGGGTGTCGTGCCGAAAACGTGGCCGTCACAACCTCCCCCACTTAAAATGCTTGTCGTCCTCAACAAGGCGTCCGGAATGCCTACACTTCCAAACGTTTGCTGCTGCAACATCGCACCAGACTTTTTCTTAATTCCCCACCGCCTATGCGTTACTCTGCTAGTACACCAGTCTCGGCTCCCTTCGTCATCTACATTGTATGGGTGATCAAGTCATCCACTAAGCTTCCATCGATTTCTGTTTGTTAGTCCTCTTCGCAATCGTTCCACACTTGGTGACTTTTCTGCTGTAAGACGAAGTTTTCTCACTTCATCCATTGTTGGCTTCGTTTCGGTTGTGCCTCCCCGTGAAGCACCCGCGGCCTTTCCACCTGCGCCAAGGGTGGTAGCCGTGCTGTCTCCGCATCTAACCAGCAAAAGATGGGAGGTGGTGTGCCCAACCACCTTCCAAACTTTTCTCTTCCTTCCGTCTGTTTTCTGCTTTCTGGCTTAAGTATAGAACAAGTGGCACATTGCCTCCAACTGTGTTGTTTCCTTCATCGAACAATCTCTACACTTCGGGGTCTTCTAGCCATGCATCTGTTGAACCGAAGTGTCTCCTTCGCATGCCAGCAATGTTGCCAACTCCACCACCTTATCACGTTGTCGTTCTTCCGCATCCTTACAGAACTTAGTGAGTTTTTCCAAATGCATGACGGTCATTTCCACAATCTTCTCCATGGTCGCAAGTTGATGCTCCAACAAACCGACTTCTTCCTTAGATGTGAGGCATCCTTCCAACCGAACAACCTCTTCTTTTCCCATGCATTCCCTGCAATGTTCTCCCTCATCAAGATTTTTGTGAGTGCTTGTTGTGGATGTGGAAGTTGTCAACGTAGTCACCTTTCGTTCCCCCGACAATCTCTTCACGTATCGCATGAATATTGGGTCCTTCCTTGCCAAAAATGCTAAGTTGTCCATGTGGGGTACAGGAACTGCCTTCTCCTTCTTCATGAACTCTTGTCCAAGCACTATATCGAAGTCGTCCAGCAGGACAACCATGAAATCACTCACGCCTGTCCATTCTCCAATCCTTAGAGAAACGTGGCGAGCCAATCCCACCACTTTTTAGACTCCTGAGTTAATTGCTTTGAACATGTTCAACACTGGTTCAATCCGCAGATTGAGCCGCTTCGCCACTTCCTCTTTAACGAAGTTGTGCGTCGCACCACTGTCAACCAATGCCAAAATCTGTTGTCCGTTTATCTCTATTGGAACATAACTCAGTCTTGCGAAGTCTGTATCCGTTGTGACTTCTGGTTCTTCCAGAACTACGTTTAACACCAGTAAAACACCAACTGATGGCCCTTCCTGTTCCACTGCAGCAATCTTCTGCAAATGCAAAGGACAGTTTTTAGCGTAGTGATCTTTTGCACAAATGAAGCAAGAAATTGCTTTTCCTTTCACCTTAGGCGGATTTGTGTTTCTAGGTGGCTCATCCTCTCGTTTGCCACCATTCTTAGGCTTCTGCTACTGTTTCCCCTTGAACTTTTTGAACTTGCCATTATGCTTCCCACCAGTTTCGTCGTTGCCTTTAGCCTCCTCCTTTCCTTCGGTCCGGAAGCCATGAAACTTCTCTGCGGCAGATACAGCCTCGGTAAGGGTCTTCACCCCTTGTCGTCGCAAGTCAGCTTGTGCCTAGGTATGCAAACCCTTCGTAAAGTGATACAAACGGTCCTCCTCGCTCATATCCTTTATTTCCAGCATGATACTAGTGTATGCTTTAACGTAATCCTAAACTCGCGTGGTGTGCTTAATTCTCATAAGCTCGTTCCTTGCTACCTAGATTTGGTTGCCTGGACCAAACTAAGCCTTGAGAGCAGCCTTCATTTGCTCCCAATTTTTGATTTGTTATGTTATCTTACCAGCAATCACATCTTCTACGCGGTTCCTCCACCAAAGCTTTGTTGTGTCAATGAGAAACATAGTGGCAACGTTTACTTTAGACTCATCTGAACATCCATTCATATGTTCCAAGTACTGCTCCACGTCCCAACAGAAGTTGCCAAGCAACTTAGCATCGCGAGTGCCATCAAACGGTTCTGGTTCTTTCATGCAGATCTTCATGGTAGTCCCCGTACCAGATCCTTGAGCCAACGCTCGTTTCAACACCACAATAGTGTCATCTTGGTCTTTTATGTGAGCTTGAAGCTGATCCACAACTTCTTCAAGCTTTCTGACCCTTCCTTTCATGTCTTGCTGAATCACAGCATGCAACACATCTGTAGCATATTTGAATTCGGCCATGGCTTCGTTGAAAGCCTTATGCATTCTTTCCACTTCAGCACCCAAAGTCGCAGCTTTCTCTCCGTGAGCATAGAGAACTTCACTAAATTGTTAGATGTTCTTCTCAACTACAGAAATCCTGTGTTTGTTTTACCTTGGTGGATTTTGGTTCTCATTCACCATGAACAGACTCCTCTACGTCTGAAGGTACTTCTGGCTAAGCCTTAGAAGCCAGATCTATGTTTCGCTTCCCCATCCCAATCTTCGTTTTGTCTAAGAAGTGGGATATAAACCCTAGCTACTCTGAACTAGTATGTGGAACGTTCTGCTCCCATCGACCGATTTTCTCCCATTCAACACTCGTTTAGGTAGGGTGCAAGTCTTCCCAAGACGTATACTTAGTCAAGTTGTGGTTCCGTCCAACTTACTTGTTCTGCGGTGAGGTGCCCCAGCCAAGCACACTCTTGAGAGTTACAGCCGAACCCTCGTTTTGATCTAGCAACTATGGTTCAAGTCGCTTCACTCTGCAGCCTAATTTTGCATTTTTCCAGACTTAGCCTCAAAATCGTCAACTCTGCGTTTGCCTGTAGCGAACCAGTAGTCCCTATAATTCTGCGATTGCAAGCTTCAGACCTGCAGCAATGTCCTGTAGAAAACCCAACGAATTCTAGCATCGTGACCACTTTAGCGAACATTTGTAGATTGTCGCAACAAACTGTTATGAACCCCTAAGTTGCATAACTGTAGCAAAGAAAACCCTTCACTGTCGCAGCACTTTTGTTCTGATACCAACTGTCACAACCACACTTTTTCGCTAGTCACCAGCGTCCAAATGTGATGTGCGGCATTGCCCAGGAATGACTTGAGGGCATGACCAACTCAAGCGTCGCACCGACAAACTATGCCTAACCTGTGGAACTCGTTTCAACTTAACACTTGTAGTGTCCCTTTTTAAGAATTTGCACAAACTAGGAAAAATTGCAAATTTTAACCAATTTGACCCTTGGACTAGTCTTAACCCAACTGCTTCCGAATGGCTCCAAATTCTTCCTAATGGGGTATGAATGAGTTTGGAAGCTATTAATACATATAATAGAGGCTAATGGATGCTTAACAACCCTTAAAACACTTTTGCAACATTCATTTACAATCTGAACAAAGTAGGGAAATGTACTAGTCAAATCGAGTTTCAATCCCCCAAGGATACTGGTTAAAGATGGTTCTCCAAATGGTATTAAACCCTTCCAAATTTTAGAACAGAGGTATGGTACTGATAAATGAATTTAATGAGCTTCAAAATGTATCATCAATTAGTTCTTATGGCCTTCTGCAACTCTATTAAATCATATGTTTATATGCAAGTCTTCACATAGGGGGGAAAGCTAGTAATTTTCACCATATGTTATGAAATTCGAAATTTATGTGCCAAAGACTTGTGCACTGTTAATGAAACTTCTTCATAACATTAATTACACTCCATAAATCAATAAAATCATAGATAATGATTGATACAACTCGAAATAATGGCTCTTCAAGCTCCAACAACAAGATATAGGGAAAATGGCATCATTTATGCATTGTTTGGTATTTTTATATAATTTCACTTGGTATTTCGACCTGAGAGTCTTCTGAGCAGTAAATATAGAGTATATATATCAGAATACAAATAAATGGATATTCATGGGCTCTCACAAAGAGATCAGCATTTGATAACATCAAATAGTGTACGGACTTATCTACTCTATAAATGTTATTTTACTAAGAAGTGTTGAGCCTCTATGTCAGCAAACTAAAATGATTATCACAAGTTATTAATCAGATATACATTCATTCATCAATTAAGATAAGCAAAGCTAAGATCTAATGCCATTTAAAAATATAAATCATGCAAGATAAGCAACATTCAAACATTCAAATGGAACAAACTTGAATCATTTCATATTAAAACAACAAAGAAATACATCATTACCATGGATCTTGGTGTGAATCCCTCATCCATTGCCATGAGCTTTCCTTTCTCCACCCTTTCTTTTGAAGAAATTGAGCTTTTTCTCCTCCTTCAGAATCTTTCCAGCATGCCTTTGCTCTTCCTTTGTGTACCTTACAATGCCCCAAATGTCTTTCCTATATAGCATTGGGAAGTGTGCTCTCAAGTTTTTCTTTTCAATATGGGATTGCTCTTTTTCATTATTTTAGATCATTTTCACTCAAAAACCCACTTTTCCATAGTTTTTAGGTTTTTTGCACAACTTAACATACTTTAAGCATATTTAATGCATTTCTCTTCACTTTTTAATTGGTATAGCTTAGTTTTGGACATTTTGTGAGTGGTTCAATCACTGAACTTGGTCTCTTTAGGTTCTTACTTTTTTCACCTAATCCTTACATTTATGAGAGAAGTGATTAGATCAGAGAGCACTTGTCTCTGAATGTACTTGTGTTCTGTCTTCATGTTGCGGGCGCATAGTAAAAATGTGCTTCTTCTGTCACATGACTAGGGGTGTTAATTTGA
The DNA here is from genome assembly GCA_027924585.1 of Larix kaempferi. NCBI lineage: Eukaryota > Viridiplantae > Streptophyta > Pinopsida > Pinales > Pinaceae > Larix > Larix kaempferi. Next base: position 21,372,405 of record BSBM01000445.1, read on the forward strand.
TTGTTATCAGATGCGAGGTCCAAAGCAGAGCTAAGGGCCGAAATACATTACTGAAATTTATACTCTGTATACTGATACTCTTTATACTGATACCCTTTATCGTTCAAAGCAAGGATAAGGAAAGGAAAAACTCATGGCCGCAGGATTGAGGATCACACCTGCAAAACATAGCAATTTCTCAAATATATATTATCTTCCTGAGACGGGCATACCCATGCTCAGCAGTAAACAAGCATGGCCATGAACAATACACAGTGGATCCATGTAAAAAGTAAAATTTTCAAAAGTGTAAACATGCACTCTGATGAGTGCGAGAACAAGGTCTTCATCGAACTTTTGACATGGCAGTCTAATCTTGCGTAGCTCGGGCAGTGCATCGATGAGTGATACAATGGTTTTTCCCAAGGTCTTCAATACAGACCGACGATAGTACGAGTTTATATCATGCGAATAAATGATGTCAAGCATAATAAAACACCATCTGATTACCGGTCATTGATGTATGCCGTTAACAGATGCGAAGAGACCCACCGATAATGATGATGGACTCTAAGCTACTAAGTACAAAATAGCACGTGTGAATAGATGTTCTGAAGTCGAACACTTGTAGAATCAAACAATTAGGGGTCATTGATGTATACCCATTGTCATTTGCGAGGAAACCTGCCACTAATGACTGCAAGATCCAAGGTACTCTTGGGTTTCTATATCCATGTCCTAGATGATGATTTGATGTCGATAGGAATAGATCCATCGGAAGGAGGGAATTAATGCATCCCACATCAACCGGTATGAAACAAAGATCAATAGTCTGATATAATTTTGTAGAGAAATGCATTAAAGTGCATTAAATGTGCTTAAAGTATGCTAAGTTGTGCAAAAAGCCTAAAAACTATGGAAAAGTGGGTTTTTGAGTGAAAAATGATCTAAAATAATGAAAAAGAGCAATCCCATATTGAAAAGAGAAACTTGAGAGCACACTTCCCAATGCTATATAGGAAAGGCATTTAGGGCATTGTAAGGTACATAAAGGAAGAGCAAAGGCATGCTGGAAAGATTATGAAGGAGGAGAAAATGCTCAATTTCTTCAAAAGCAAGGGTGGAGAAAGGAAATCTCATGGCAATGGAGGAGGGATTCACACCAAGATGCATGGTAAATATGTACTTCTTCATTGTTTTAATATGAAATGATTCAAGTTTGTTTCATTTGAATGTTTGAATGTTGTTTATCTTGCATGATTTAGATTTTTAAATGGCATTAGATCTTAGCTTTGCTTATCTTAATTGATGAATGAATGTAGATCTTATTAATAACTTGTGATAATCATTTTAGTTTGTTGACATAGAGGCTCACCACTTCTTAGTAAAATAACATTTATAGAGTAGACAAGTCCCTACACTATTTGTTGTTATTAGAATGGCGACCATACTGGGGATGTTAATTTGATTGTTAACAACATCTCACCAAAGGCGCAATTCCTCCAGGGGCCCAAATATGCAAGAAAATGTGAAAGAAATACAAGAACAAGTTGTAGATGAATGAACCACGAGCTGCCATGTAGCTTCAAACTATAACTAAAGACTCCGTTGTAGCTCCAAATAAAAGGTCTGAATGGCCTCTCCAATTTCCAATTAGGATGGGAATCTTTCACCCTCAAAATTGGTGCTAAGGTAAGTAGACTAGCTCTCTACTAGCTCTTCTCTCCAAATGCAAAATGCAAAATGTAAAATTATCAAAAGATGGTATTCTTATTTGTTCCTGGCTTTTATAAACTTCCTAAGGCCACCCTAAATCAAATTCCATCCATGAGCCTCATGCCAACTCAATTTGGGAAGAGATTCCCAAGTATGCCACTTGTCCCTCCAAATCTAGTCTCCTCCTCCACTCAATTCGAGTAGGTGTCTCTTTGGATTCTCTAACTCCCTTGTGCACCCTCTTGGAGGCTATTTTTAGCTCTGACATGTCATATATGTTAGATGTCAACATTCAGGTCTGATTTGTGTCATAGGTGTCATAGCATCTTCATCATTGTTGTCATAGAGCTAGGGAATCTAGCCCAAGTGTCCCACTAGCTCCAAATTGTCTCTTCCGCTTCCATGGGAGTTACTCTTCCTCTACATTTCAACCTCATTGAGTCATGCCAAGTATTATTCCCTTCCAACTCCCCCGAGTATAGTGGAATCCACCTTGGATTCGAATGGGTGAGAGCGAAATGCCATGTGGCATGGGGAATCTAGCTTTTTGGGGGTCCCACACCACCAATGTGTCTTCATGACCAAGTGCCATCTTAGTTTCCTATGATAAATATTTATTTAACCCATTTTAATATATTTATGTCAATCTATTGTCCATTTTGGGTTTATTATCTCCCTTATTCAAAATCCCAATGTTTCCACCCCAACCTAGGAAACTAGTAGATTGGTGGAATTTCCTCTTTTGAAATTTATTTGAATGGGGACATTACAGTCCTCCCCACCCAATATTGATTGTCCTCAAGCAATCAGAACATGGATGTTGAAGAACCTTATTTCTTTCCAAATCAAAAAATTGAAACCAATGAGACTAAAATTATTCCAGGGTCCCATTGCTTGCATTGCACTCCAACAATTAGGAGTGCTCTCCAACCAATACCATCAGGCAAGATAATTCTTGGATCCCATTTCCTTGTATGCCTTCTTCCAAACATTATAAGTACAAAAGATAGATCATCAAAGTACATGACAACATAATAAAAATGTACATCAAGGAGGTGCCTCATCAAAGAATCATGAAAGTGCTTGTACCTCCAAGTAAGTAGACCACCATTTGCCAGGCACATGCAAGCATCAAGTGAACAATCAAATCTGCTCCAATGACATAGATAAGTATCCCATGTCCTATAATGATGCTCCAAAAATATGTAATATACATCAAAAAATCAGCCCTGTATTCTTTCATCCAAGTAGTTAATGAATTTCCTCCAACATCAATTGAACTAAGCAAGGAGCAAGGAAAATCACGAGTCTTCAAGTCACTCAAGTAAACATCACAAGTGCATCCATGAAGATATGTATCATCATAAGGTAAAAAAATGTTGCTACAAATGTAAATAATGAGGTGCTCTATTCATGTCATCATCAAAAGGAGAGGTAGGAGTTTCATACCCCTCATGTAGCACCATTAAAAAAAACCTTTCACCCAATTTTCATCCCCAATTGATGTGGCTGAAAAAGAAGTAGGAGGTGAGGAATTATGAACCAAACTTAAATATTTACAACTCTTACCCATCGAAATATTTAATTCATCTTCTCCATAATTAGCTGGTCCAACTATTGTGAGATCATGTGCCTCCACCAAGGCTTTGCAACTCTCTCCATGAGGCAACTCATAATCCCTCTTAACAAAGACAAGTGCTTGTCCTTCTTCTTGTTTGAGTGTAGTATCTTCAAGCACCTGCATATCAACACATTCCACCATTACATGAGGTTCTTCCTTTGTGACATAAATTTTTTCATCCATTGCCTTCTTTTCCTCGAAAGGAGAACCACTGCTCCCTCCTATTTCCAATTTGCTTCCAAATTGACTAGCAAACAATTCGAACCCTTGCATTAGTTGTTTTGTCATGTCTTCAAAGAATGGTTTCAGGAATTTTCTAAACTCCTCATTATCCTCTAAGGTTCCCTTCTCATCCTTACTAATAGTTACCGAAGAATGCACTTCTTCTCCTACTTCTTCCCTTTCACCAAAGTACTTTCAGTTTTAGTTTCTAAGGGTGGGGGCTAATTTCTTTGACTTATTGTCCTCATGAATGGTCATCCACATCAGGTGCAAGGAACATGCTTTGATACCACTTGTAGTGTCCCTTTTTAATAATTTGCACGAACTAGGAAAAATTGCAAATTTTAACCAATTCGACCCTTGGACTAGTCTTAACCCAATTGCTTCCGAATGGATCCAAATTCTTCCTAATGGGGTCTGAATGAGTTTGGAAGGTATTCAGACATATAATAGAGGCTGATGGATTCTTAACAACCCTTAAAACACTCATGCAACATTCATTTACAATCTGGACAAAGTAGGGAAATGTATTAGTCAAATCGAGCTTCAATCCCCCAAGGGTAGTGGTCAAAGATGGTTCTCCAAATGGTATTAAACCCTTCCAAATAACAGAGGTATGGTAATGATAAATGAATTTAATGAGCCCCAAATGTAACATCAATTAGTTCTTATGGCATTCTGCAACTCCCTTAAATTAGATTTTTATATGCAAGTCTTCACATAGGGGGGGAAGCTAGTAATTTTCACCATATGTTATGAAATTCGAAATTTATGTGCCAAGGACTTGTTCAATGTTAATGAAAATTCTTCATAACATTAATTACACTCCATACAGCAACAAAATCACAAAGAATGACTGATACAACTCGAAATAATGGCTCTTCGAGCTCCAACAACAAGATATAGGGAAAATGGCATCATTTATGCATTGTTTGGTATTTTTACATAGTTTCACTTGGTATTTCGACCTGAGAGTCTTCTGAGAAGTAAATATAGAGTATATATATCAAAATGCAAATAAATGTATATTCATGGGCTCTCACAAAGATATCATCATCTCACCAAAGGCACAATTCCTCCAGGGGCCCAAATATGCAAGAAAATGTGAAAGAGATGCAAGAACAAGTTGTAGATGAATGAACCATGAGCTGCCCTGTAGCTTCAACCTGTAACTAAAGAATCCATTGTAGCTCCAAATCAAAAGGTTTGAATGGCCTCTCCAATTTCCAATTAGGATGGGAATCTTTCACCCTCGAAATTGGTGCTAAGACAAGTAGACTAGCTCTCTACTAGCTCTTCTCTCCAAATGCAAAATGTAAAATGATCAAAAGATGGTATTGTTCTTTGTTCCTAACTTTTATAAACTTCCCAAGGCCTCCCTAACTCGAATTCCATTCATGAGCCTCATGCCAACTCAACTTGGGAAGAGATTCCTAAGTATGCCACTTATCCCTCCAAATCTAGTCTCCTCCTCCACTCAATTCGAGTAGGTGTCTCTTTGGATTCTCTAACTCCCTTGTGCGCCCTCTTAGAGGCTATGTTTAGCCCTGACATGTCATATATGTCAGATGTCAACATTCAGGTCTGATTTGTGTCATAGATGTCATATCATCTTCATCATTGTGGTCATAGAGCTAGGGAATCTAGCCCAAGTGTCCCACTAGCTCCAACTGCCTCTTCCTCTTCCATGGGAGTTACTCTTCCTCTACATTTCAACCTCATTGAGTCATGCCAAGTATTATTCCCTTCCAACTCCCCCAAAGTATAGTGGACTCCACCTTGGATTCGAATGGGTGAGAGTGGAATGTTATGTGGCATGGGGAATCTAACTTTTTGGGGATCCCACACCACTAATGTGTCTTCATGACCAAGTGCCATCTCATTTTCCTATAATAAATATTTATTTAACCCCTTTTAATATATTTATGTCAATCTAATGGCCATTTGGGGTTTATTAGCTCCCTTGTTCAAAATCTCAACGTTTCCACCCCAACCTAGGAAACTAGTAGATTGGTGGAATTTCCTCTTTTGAAATTTATTTGAATGGAGACATTACAACACTTGCAACAGTTTACTTGTTTATACTAATTTAACATGTAAGCCTAACATCCAACAATGAACATCAAGTAAATACAACACACAAGTATAAGTTGGGGTTGTCAAACCAGCAACCCTTTTGCCTTTGTATAATCAATTGTTTACAATAGGTGGAGTTTCCCTAGTAGAGCTCTGGTGTGTGCCAAACCAGCAGCATGCCTTACAATAGGTATACAAAATAAAAAGATTGAGTAGACCCTTCCAACAGGTGTCTAACTCCTGAAACTGCCCACTTCTGCAACCCCTTGTTGCTGATGCAGAACTGTCTCACTGTGCAACCAGACTGCGTGCGAACCTGCAAAATTCAACACTGCTGCAACACCTTACTGCGGCCGGACTTCGTTGGAATAGACTATGCGAAGTCCAGAGCTCGGATAGCCTCCTTAGATCTGAACTTCTCCTTGTCTGAATTTCGAACTTGCTTCCTTCTTAGCTATTTGACTTAGCCTTTTTATATGATGTCATGTGGGAGGGTATGCCCCCACCTTGGGTGCACCCTTTATTGGTGCCCACGTCAACTCCTTGCCGACGTACCCCTTCAAACGGTCTTGGTCCAAGTCTTCCGTAGTCCGCGCATCGTTGGGCGTCGTCCCTTGGCTTCCGATCCGAGCTGCTGCCGAGCTCCCAACTCGTCTTCGTTGTCGAGCTTCCAAGTGGTGTTCGCGCGGGCTCCCAACCCGAGTTCACGGAATACCTTTGCGGGCTTTCATCCCGACTTTGTGGCTGTCTCCCATCTCAAGTTCACAGGCTCCCAACCTGACTTCAGTGGGCTTCCATCCAGTGTTCGCGGAGGGCTCCCATCCTGAGTTCGCGGGCTTCCAACCTGACTTCAGTGGGATTTCAACCCACACTTGGTGGGCTTCCATCTCGAGTTCCCACCATGCCTTGGTCCGTGTTGCGGCTAAGTGTTGGACACTTGGGCGTTTTCTCCATGAGTGTATGGGTGCTTTGCCTGACGCTGCTACTCCCAACGTCTGTTTGGTCCAAGGGTGCACCCAGAGTCCCTTCGTCTTGCCAACTTGTCGTTTTGTAACCGCGCCCCACTCTCGGGCTTGTCATGCTTCGATGGGTGAGTGCGGCGTCGTTTGTGGGAGTGCGCCCATTCCTGGTTCGTGCACCCCTCCGTTCGGTCCATCGCTTGCCTCTTCGCTAAGTCTTGTGCAACCAAACTTCGTTTTTCCCAACCGGGCGCCCAAGCCAGCCTCTTGGGCGGGAGTGCAAGGCTCCCATGTGGGTGTCGTGCCAAAAACATGGCCGTGACAAAAGGTGCGACAAAATGCACCAACTATAAAAAATATATATATTAAAAAAAGAAAATGGGCATGTGCCAAATGAATTGGCATCCCATCCCATGTGGTGTGCGACCTCTCTAAGTGAATAAAATCATGGAATAAAGTCAAACACTAAAGGGGGGTGAATGTATTAAACCAACTAATGCGCCATCCTTCTTTTGGACTCATGTGTGGGTGTCATTCCCATGCATGGAAGCTTGTAAACAATAGGGCGGTGATTCCAAGGTAAAGAAGGGCACCCCTCTCATGAGGTGGCATCCACCTCATCATATCCCACCAACCAAGTGCTTGTGAAGTATGGTTCAACTCATTGTTATCTCCTATGATTGAAGGATGTGCCCCCCTCTCTCACTCTAGCTTATGCACTATCCCTCCTCTTGGTTTTCTTATTTAAGCAAGGCACTTGCTCCTCTTTCATGAATGCAAGGAACCTCTGCTTAATCTGTATTATAATGTTTATTGCCTTTGTGCAACCATATGAATAAATTTGAAGGCTTTGTAGGCTCATGAAGTGTATCGAATCAGTGCATGTGTTGATATTGTGAGGTAATATTGTTGCAATTTATTCTTGTTTGCATAAATTAGTGATTAGTATGGCTTAGAGGGCTCTCTGTAACACATAGGGTAAACATTTGAGGCTTTCAAGTTTCTTATTTATTATTCTATCTTATAGATCTAAGAGTTTATGCTTTATTCAGTTGCATCTCATAATCTATTGGATTTCTAACAGTGGAATGTACCAGATCTAAGCTAGTTATTGTAAGTTTGATAAGTTGTGCAGGTTTCCTGTCCCAAGTGAAAGGTTGAGCTCAGTTGTGTCTTCCGTTCCTTTGTATTCTCTGCAGGATGAACACATAAGCTTTTTCTTTTTTCCATTAACAACTCTCCAAGCCTGCAAAAAGATTCAAAGCTTGAGCATGATCTCTCTTCTTCCATCTTTCAAAACTTAATACCTTGTTTTTAGTTACTTTGTTTCTTTACAAGTAAATCAAATCTAGAAATGTTTCATTATTCATCATTTACTTGCTTAGTATTAGATTTAAAAGAGCTCAAAATTTCCATTTCTAGTTTAGATCTGAATGCTAGTTGCTTTAGCACTTAAAGTATAAATATTTCCTAATTTTTTGTAAGTGTTAGCTTGTACAACTTTGTGATTATACTAACAAATACTAACACTTTAACAAAAATTTATGTTTGTTGATTTTTTGGTTTCACATTACAGGAAAGCGAGGAAAGGAAGCATATCTGAGATCTTGAGCCATACAATTTCCATTTTCTCCAACCCCTTGCTTCCCCTTAGCTTTTTCCAAAGCTTAAAGTCTCCGAATCTCGCATTTTTCCAGATCAAGAGCGCTCTCTATCGGAGAGTTAATAAATTTGTAATTAATTAATAAAAGAACAAGTGGGATTACTGCTCCCACAACCCTCTTCCCCCATTTGGGGGAATCCTGTATCTGTCCTTGATTTGCTTATTGCTTTACATACTTCATAGTTAGATTAATATCATGCTAGATTAGTTTTTATTTTGCAATGGTTATAATCAAAATCAAAAGAGTCACTTAGAAGTTTTTTTGTTGCATAGGTTAATCTTTTCCGAAAAGTTTACTTTTTCTTAAGTTCTCTCAAAGTTCTACACTTTCATAGAAAATTTGAAGTTACTTGAAAGTTTCCCTTTCTTGAAATTGCAAAAGTTTAAAATTGCTAAAAGTTTCCTTTTCGCAAGTTTAATTAGTTTCAAGTTTTACTCATTTAATTTTTGCATGCTAAAACAAAATACTAACCCCCTTGCCTTCCCGAGTATGGCCTTTGACCTAAAAGAGACTCTTGGGTAGTAATTAGACAACTTCCAGTTTTATGCTTTATTTACTTTAAGTACTTTGCATCATTTTACATCTTCAAGTCTCCAAGGCTCATTTAAAGTCTCTTGAATCTCGCCTTCGCAGATCAAGAGCGCTCTCTATTAGAGAGTTGAATTTAATTAAAAATTCTCTTGAATCTTGCTTTCATGGATCAAGAGTGCTCTCTGTCGGAGGGTTAAAATTGGAATTTACATTTCGTAAGCACCGTGTATGCTCTACCCATCGCAAGTTTGTTTGATCTTTGGGATATCAAAATCGATTGTTTACACTCTATAATTTTTCACATTAATTAATCCACTCACTTTAATAAAATTAAGTCCCCAATAAACAAACGAAAATCCGGCGTTACCGTTAAGTGATCAAGTGGGGAAATTTTGACCAAGGATGCGAGAACAATTGGGAGGTGACCTTAGGGAACATTTAGACTACACCCTTGCTGGTGTAGTGTTGAACACCACTCTCAAGACTCCATTCTAGCCCACATGCCCTTATACGAAGCCACTTAGATAATAATCCAGACATATTCCCTGAACTGAAAGGTATATCGGGAATCCCCTTTTCCCAATTAATTAACTCATATTCACAAAATCATAAATAAAATAAACCAAGAACATTTGCACATCACTCCAACAATAAGTGACTCCATTAGCACTGGTTTCATTCATGTGCAACAATTATTTCCTTATTGTTGTCTTTATCTCACAAATTGTTGTTTATTTTATGTTGTGGATGTGTTTCAATTTATGTGCAAGCATACTTGGTTAAATTTTGCTAATTCACTCATAAACTCCTAAATAACACTCATCCCATGATTTCCCATCCTTGACAAATAACACAATCTAAGAGCCTTTAGAAACTCTTTGATAGGGTCTACTTTCCTTGGCTTTGGTTAGGAGTTAGCCTAAACAGAGGATTCAGGATTAGGTGACAACACCTAACTCGAGACTTGCCCCCAAGGTCACACCAATCAACTTCAAAATATTTCTTCTGCACTTCCCCCAGGTGTGCATTTTGGTGGCAATAACCCGCTCAGTGCATGTCATAGCTTCCTTGTCTCAGGTAACTGGTTTTTCTATGCTCCTTTTGTTTTTGGGATAAGTCCCGCTCCTTTGTGGTTTTGGTCTGCATATTATAGAAGTTTCGTGCTCCTTAGCTTGACAAATATTATGTCTCAGCAACTCAGATCCACTCCTCGACATGGCGACAGAGGCCGTGGGAATTTAGGCAACAACGGGCGCATAGGTTCCATTGATTCTGGCTATGACAACTCCATCCCGGTGCATCTGAGAACCATATTAGATGACTTGGAGGAGGAATTGGTGATACAACATATGGTTAGTCAAAGAGCAAAGGTTAGGTGCAAACACTACTAGATGCTAAAGAATTCACTTGCTCAGGTACTAATGCATTCGCAAGATCTCTATAAGGGGAATAATCCCTCCCCTTCTCCTTCCCAGGCTCCAGTGATTCACTCCGCCTCTTCTCCGGTCACCTCTTAGGTCTCCAAACCCATGGTGCACCAAGACACTTAGCCAGGCGAGGAGCCTATGGTGCATGGCGATAAGACTAATATTGCTTCGACAAGCGGTCACAAGCGCAAACATGTGGAGTGAAAGAGCTCGGTGATTTCCTCCCTCTAGAAGAAAACTGAACCACTTCCTACAAAGATGGCTTTGGACAACACATCCAGCTCATGGGGCTTTTGATGCCCCATAATTAAAGAAAAGCCTTAGGATGTAGATGCTGTCAGCAACCTCAAGTAGTTCCGTGGTATTCTCTTTTACTCTTTTTTATAGCAGTTTAGAATGGTTAATAGAGGCTCAAGTCATGATATTGATACTTCCTCTGTTTTTAGTTTACCTGTTTACACCGACTGCCATATGAGGCTTTTTTGTGTCATCAAATGTTGATGTTTCTTGTAACTCTTTTGTTCTCCCATCTATGGGAAACCCTCTTTGATATGCTGGTTCTGATATTTTATGTATGGGCAGAATGCTAAAGGTCTTTAGTTTGTTTTTTTGGTCCGGTGAGAAGCCACTGTTGGCTCTTAGACCTCATGACTTTCTTGTGCATGTACTGTTTTTTATATACTAAGAGAATTTTTCTATGGAGCTTATAAAAAATAAAAATAAAAAGTAGGATATATATCTTTAGATCACTGGCCATCTTCTTCATCCAACACAACCCAAACAACACAATCTAGCTAAATCCCTTCCTTCAACAAGTCATTTGTGATCTAGTTCCTTTTTTGCAGACATGAGGAATGTGACATATGTGAAGACTATGCCCCCAGCTTCATATAGTAAAGGTCGTATCAAGAAATTCGTCATGGTGTATTCCTTTGTCACCCATTTGATTACCAACAAAGAATCACTGGAAATTTGAAGTTTAGACACACCCTTTTCAACAACTAGAGTAAGAACCAATTTTAGGGCCATCAATTTTGCGAAGTTGTTTGTGTCCTTTCCTTAATCCTTCTTTTAATTTTTATTATATGAGATTCATTCACATATAGAATATCCCCAATTCCACAAATAAAAAGGACACCTTGATAAGCACCATTAAAATACGTGTATATCCCATATTTGTTATTGTGCTCCTTTGCAATATGTCTAGGGGTTTTTCCTTTCTTAACTTGTTTGAAACTATACTAAAGACTTACTCCTTGTGAAGCACATTGAATTCATGAAGTATACTTTTGATCAAATAAACATACATTCTTAGCAATTCATATACCCTATGCTATTTTTTTAAGTATCTCCAATGTCCATCATAACAAGCCACGAGCTATATTTGAACCTGGGTGGGGAGTATCAAAACCAATGCTCCTAACCATCCAATCTAGGTTCTTTTGACATATACCAAATACTATTATCAAAGTAAAGCCTTGTATGTATTGACAAACATACTATCACACCAGTCTTTTAGTCGTTCCTTTATTAATCCTCCAGTCAAGACATTTATAATACTTAAGATATTTGCAACTTCCTTCCATACTTATTTGCATATACACACTCCATAATTAAATGATAATTTTTTCCTCAAAACTACGCCACAAGGGACACCTCCTTGAACCTTAAATATTCCCATTTTAAAAAATGTTCCACATTAAAACTTTATTGTCAAACAAAACCGCATGAATATACATGCTTTTAGTGGACATTAAATTTCCAAACCTTCCTTTACCACCAAACAGGATTCCTATAACATATTACCTTATATTAACAAAACATAACTAACTCATATTAACAAAACTAGCTTCCTATAACATATTACCTTATATTAACAAAACATAACTAGCTCATATTAACAAAACTAACTCTGAACTCAATAGGATATGATTCCCAAATTACAGCATCTTCACCTACTTCATACATGCTTCCATTCTTGCCTCCAAATTGTGGTCATATCTTAATCTGCAATCTGCTAATTCATATACCCTCAGACCTCAATAAACTAAAAATATGTAACCTATCCCACAATCCCTCCACAGATCTCACTTCCAACTAATAGTAACCACTAGTTATATATACCCTTAAATATAGAATGAATATACATGCTTTTAGTGGACATTAAATTTCCAAACCTTCCTTTACCACCAAACAGGATTCCTATAACATATTACCTTATATTAACAAAACATAACTAACTCATATTAACAAAACTAGCTTCCTATAACATATTACCTTATATTAACAAAACATAACTAGCTCATATTAACAAAACTAACTCTGAACTCAATAAGATATGATTCCCAAATTACAGCATCTTCACCTACTTCGTACATGCTTCCATTCTTACCTCCAAATTGTGGTCATATTTTAATCTGCAATCTGATTCATATACCCTCAGACCTCAATAAACTAAAAATATGTAACCTATCCCACAATCCCTCCACAGATCTCACTTCCAACTAATAGTAACCACTAGTTATATATACCCTTAAATATAGAATGTCTTAAATGTGACATTTTATATATTAGTGTTGATTGAACTAATAGTAACCACTAGTTATATATACCCTTAAATATAGAATGTCTTAAATGTGACATTTTATATATTAGTGTTGATTGTTTGCCTCTACATTTTTCTCGGGGGTGTGATTCTTTTTTTGAAAGTATGTAATCTTTCCCGGTGGCATTGACTCTTTTTGATAAAAAATAAAATAAAATAATATTTACAATTAAATTATATTCCACACATTGCAAAGGATCTCATCGGAGCTACTTTCCCGGTATAAATATTTAAAAATAATAATAAAAAGGAAAGATCCACGATAAGCGGGCAAAGGATAGATGGAGATTCCACGTGGCAAAGCAGGTTTGCCGTTCGAACAATGTTGCCGGGAGACCGCGAAACGAGTGCCGGCGGGACGATTATGGCCGTAGACAATCGAAACTGTTGACCGTGGAAAAGGCGTTGAATGTTGAAACCCTCGGAAAAAAACGAGGTTAGATCTGCGACGGATGACCGGTCGCAGACCGGAGACCACCCTCCCAATTAAGAAAACCCAAAAAAAAATTTACGCCTCCGCTTAACAGAGAAGGATAAGCCGAGCCCCGTCCATGAAATTTCCTGATCCGCCATGGCCGTAAAGTAAAGCTTTTATGCTTTCTGGTTATGGTGGGGTTTGTAGAATAATAATAAACAGCGGTAACAGATGAAGGAGGCCGTGCTGGCTTGGGGATGGAGGCAGTGAAGATTCAGTGCCATGCATGTCATGCGACGTCTCAAGAGCTTCGCTTCCGGCCGTTCCTCCGTCTCTGATCCTCTGGTTAAAATCACACCAAACCCTCATTTTTCTTTCCTTTGGATTTTATCTGCTTCCTTGATCGTTTAATGAATTTCTGTTTTTCACAATGAGATTTATAGCTGCTTTGCGGATTCTGTCACTGTATCGTAAATTCTCCCTCTAATATTAAGAATATCTCTAATGTCTGTCGTATTTGTCCTTCAAAATGGCTGAGTAAGTCTTCATCATACTTGGTTTTGTGGGAATTTTAGGGTGGAGACGCCGCAACAAAGAGGGCAAAGTTTGAACAGGAAGGAGGGGTGGACATTCTGGAAGCATCTGCTTCTGCTGTGAGTGCAGGTGAATTTGCGGAGCAGCGAATGGCGGCTTCTGTTGATTATTCGGCCGTTGGAAATGTAGGCACTTCGAGCACGACAATGTTTCAAAAGAATGGAAATAGCGGTGTCGATCAGCTTCCAAAAGAGATGCATGAGATGAAAATCAGAGATGACAAATCCGATAATGTTGATGACAAGGTTAATGGCTTTCCCTTTTTTTTCTAAGTCTCTTCAGTTTTTGTAAATGTGGAAAACACGGCTTTTTCTGTTAAGCATTCAGAGCCAGTCATTCGACTCAATATAAAAGACAGTAATAATGTCCCGGTCTCGGAGCACATGTTGAAATAGAAAGCAAGAAATAGACCATTTAGATTTCATTACTGTTTCGCCAGTAGCGATTCTGAATTGAAACAGTTCTTGTGGGTCTTGTATAAGAACCTTTTGAAATGTCTGACTGCTTTTAGTTAATTTTAGGAAATTGAAGCGGCAGTTGTCAACGGGAATGGAACAGAAACAGGCCACATAATTGCCACCACAATAGGTGGACGGAATGGGCAACCGAAGCGGGTTTGTGTTTAATTTTTCCAAAATTGTCCTTTTGCGCTGTAATTTGTAGGCATATTGATGAATCAATGGCATAGCTAGCAATTTTTCCACAGAAATAGTTGTCATTCAGTGGGTTTTCTTTTCATGCATGTTTGGCAACAGTTGAATTTTTCTATTGTAAGTACAAGTTTTAATTTGGGAAACTTTTACAGACCATCAGTTACATGGCAGAACGGGTAGTTGGTACTGGTTCATTTGGTATTGTGTTCCAGGTAAATGCAAGTTTGACATATACTTATTTTGGGAGTGGTCAGTAATGACACGTACCGATTTTAAGTCCGTTCTTCGTTGAAGTTGATGCTTTCCACCAAAGAAGTTTGGCATAAAAGGGTTTTTCTCTGCTGCACTGCCCTTGTAATTTGTGCATGTTCTTTGGTGATGTAGTTACGGTCGAGACAGTGTTGATGATACTTTGAGATTGGCTTTCCTTGCTGCAGGCAAAGTGCCTAGAAACTGGTGAACCTGTTGCCATAAAGAAAGTGCTGCAAGACAAAAGATACAAGAATAGGGAACTGCAAATTATGCGCATGCTTGACCATCCTAATATAGTTCAATTTAAGCATTGTTTCTTTTCAACGACAGACAAAGACGAGCTTTACCTCAACCTTGTACTGGAGTATGTCCCTGAGACAGTTTACCGAATTTCTAAACACTATAATAGGATGAACCAACGGATGCCATTATTATATGTTAAACTGTATGCATACCAGGTAAGTTGAGTTTGATGACGCTGTATATGAAAACCTGGGTTTATTTTGTTCTGTGAGTGCAGTATTTGTTATTTTCTTCTTTTTTATTTTCTGTTTTATGATTTTTTCTCCTTTTGTTATTTGAATTGTTTTCAGATATGCCGTTCTCTAGCTTACATTCATGGGGTTATTGGTGTTTGTCATCGTGATATAAAACCGCAAAATCTCCTGGTATCGTGTTTTCTTGAGTTACTTTGTTCTACTAGCTGACCTTCACAGGCTTTGCATAAAATGTACTGATGATTCTCTATCACAATGGGTAAAAACATGCAGGTGAATCCACACACACATCAGTTAAAGCTTTGTGATTTCGGCAGTGCCAAAGTGTTAGTGAGTACTACATCGATACTACAGATTTCATGCTAGTTTTGGTCATGTGCCAGGAACCTTTCAGAATTTTTTTTCTTTTACCTTTTCTTTGTAGTTCATATTTAAGTTTCACCTACTTGTGTGATTAGGTGAAAGGGGAACCAAATATATCATACATATGTTCTCGGTACTACAGAGCTCCAGAACTTATCTTTGGAGCTACAGAGTATACTACTGCAATTGACATATGGTCATTAGGCTGTGTCCTAGCCGAACTCTTACTATCACAGGTACTCTACAAAACATTTTTGAAACTTGTATAATTGCAATTCTGCTTCTGATTTGATTTAAACCTGAAAAGCACAAAGACAATGAATAGCTGCGGATGTACCTGTTTTTGTTTAATTTACTTGAATATTAACTTCACTTTAGTCCTAGTTATTTTAAGGTGGTATATTTTCTCACAGTTTGGCACTTCGTATTGTAGCGTGATAGTTAGAGTTAGGTACCATGCTACCAGTACCACCAAATAGGTAAGACCCAAGCTTGAGTGCTTGGAAGGAAAGTGGAGTCTGCTACCTGGTTTTTGGGGAAACAAGGAAAACTAGGTTGGAGGAAGAGGTAGGCCACTAAGGTACTTGAGAACTTAATCTTGTTTAGCATATTTACAGCTGTTTAGGATTTATGTGATGAGTAGATTAGGGTTTATTTAGGACAACAAATAAATAACCAGGAAATAATCAACAAAGGAAAGGAATCAAACTAGGGTTTATTTCTCCTTGAGGCCGGTAGGGAGGTGTTGGACTAGGCCTCAGACCATATAACATCATACTGATGTTGATGATTGTAGCTCAGACAGGTACTTCTGCATAGTTCAGGTGTCAAGGATGCAGGAGTTGTCCAGATTACCTTTCTAGGTACTCGCTTGAGAGAGCAAGTGACTTTTGTATCTCTTTCCTAAGTCGAACGTAAGAAAAAACACATTAATTAACTTAATGTTGGCTAATGACTAAAAGTGAACTTAATATTAAGTCACAGCCATTGATCTTAAGTGAGGCTTGAGATCTAATCTCAACCATCGAGATGTTATACAAGGAAGCCTAAGGAGAGGAGGAGACACAATAGAAGCCACACAGAGTGAGTGAGATCTCATTGATTGGTTGGAGGACTTTCAGCCAAGTGTGCAGGGGAAAGGAGCAAAGGGGTAGTAAGAGAGATAATAGCCAACCAACAAGATCGAAGGATTGATCTTGAGGTTTGTAAGGCTTGGCTATTTGCTGATTTGTATTATTCCTCAGTGGGCCATTATCCCAGGATGGGAGCCCAGGATTTTATCATTACTAAAATCATCATTTGCTAGTTTTTCCCCTTTGGGATTTTCCAAGGTAAACGAGTTTGTCAAATGTGTGATTGATTTCCTGTTTATTTTCATTGCGTTATTAGTTAAGATTATCAATGTATTTTTGTTTATAATTTGTTAATTATTGAGAACAAAGATCAGATTTGGTGTCAGAAATTAACAAGTGATAGATGGACTAGTGCTAAATGGATCTAGAATAGGGTGCCTCTCGCTTGTCGGAGTACCTCCCAACCACAACTAAGTAGCCAAAATTCTATCTAGAGCTTCTTCTCTTCAAACTTTGATGATAGGAGAATATGGCTTCCTTGCACCTATGCTCCCCCTGGGATTGTACAATTGGATCCCATCATGGAGACGGAGAACTCCGACAGTGAACTAGTAACCCGGTCACCCCCCTTGGCCTTGGTCATCAGGCCGCAGAGATCTTGACCTCATCCTTAGCTCTCTCTCTCTCTCTCTCTTCATCGGTGTCGGGATTTTTTAGTTTCATACTCTCAATCTCCCCTTGTATCACCGCACCCATGATAATGTTATTATATCTTTTGGTGTTAGGTAACCCTAGTGATTAGCCTAGTTTAGTTAGAGACTTATCTATGTGATACTTTTTCTTTTGCTTTCTTTTCTTGTCTTTAGCATTATTTAGGAGTTGCTCTTGCACTCCCACATTGTACTCAAACTGGATGTATCTTTTAGTCCTATTGACCTACTTTTGTGGTCATTTGTTGGACATTAATAAAATTATCTTATCTATCTTATCTCCTCTTTCGCTTTGGTGCACTAATTCCCTACTCGCATGAAAGGAAAGTACATAAATGAAAGAAGATGCAGACCTAACTAGCCCCTCATTTCCACCCAATGAAGGAAACAAACATCAAGCATTGGGTAGATTATCCATTTTACTATGGTGATCTAGCTACATTGCTAACAACCTCAAGAACCTTGAGAACCACATCATGACTTGCACAACGAATCGAACCATCAACTGAATATCAAGCTCGATCAACATTGCGAACAACCCAAACCTAGCAAGACATGAATACTTTTACCCTTGCCTACCAATCCTATTTCGGTTGACCCGCACCAAACTATCAAATGAATCAACTGAAAGACAATAGATTTGTATTTGATTCATCGAATGGGACCTAGGGTTTGTTTCTTCTTTGAGAGGGGGAAATCATTCATCTGGATGTTTATCTAGGTTAATATGAACTATTGAAATGAAAGCTACTTTGACTATAGAAGGAACAAAAAAACAAGCAAACAAGAGAGGGTTAGGGCTTACTCTTTTTGTTGTCGTAGTGCTCTTCCTTCTACAAAAGCAAATTAGGATATGCTATCTCCAAATGAAATGAAACAAGAGCAACAAGCAAACCAAGATACAACCGGATAAATACTCTTGTACCAAGTGTTGCTCGCCGTAATGCACACCAGCAGCAGAAATCTTTCGAAAGATGTTTCCTCACGAAAAGTGGGAAAGGTGTGGCCTTGGGAGCAAGCAAAGAGTCAGGTGTTGTCACCTGATCCCAGCTCGTCCGTTTAGGCAAACTCCTAACGAAGCCAAGGGGGGTATACCCTACAAATAGTTTCTAAGGCTCTTGTGTTTTAAGTGTTTTTATGGTGATGTGATGCAGATGGGTGTTTATTTAGGAGTTTTTGTGATCACGGATTTATAATAATTGAGATTTAAACAACACAAAGATATACTTGCAATGATAAGAAATACACCACAGATTGATAAATTAACAACTCAGATATGAAGCATCCACAATGGTGTAATTAAAGCAAATGATACATGCACTTCAGATACAATAGTCAAATGAAACAACTGATGAACCAGTGCCTTATGGAGTCAAGAAATATATTGGGATGCTGAGATACAAGAGTTCAGTGTTGCTTGATACAAGTGTTTGTGGTGTGTTGAAACTGTTTTGCAAGTGCTCTTTGTAAATTTTATTATAAATTTTGGGGTGATCTTGATTATTATGGCTAAGGAAAATTTCCGATATACGCGAAGTTCTTGGAAATGTGTCCGGAAAATGCTCTAGGTGGCTCTGTACAAGGACATGTTGGACTATCTAAGTTTCCAACAAGGCATTCAATAACTAACCAGCCACCGAAAACGAGGTATAGCTACCCAACGCCCCCACTAAGAATTTGCCCACGTTAGAGTATTTGACGATCAACGTCGGATTTTCATTGGTTGTGGGGTGAAAATTTTATTATGGTTAAAATTGGATTAAATGTGAACAATTAAATAGCCAATACCATTTCTATGTATCCCAACCTCCCAGGGTAGGGTAGAGCATACGTGGTATGGAGATGGTAAATTCCAATTTTAAGGGAGATATGTTTGAACAAGAGAACCAAAAAGAAAACTCTTCGATAGAGAGTACTCTTGATCCGCCTTATGGCGAGATTCAAGAGATTTATGATGCATGGAATTAAAGTACTGAAATGGAAAACTAATTTACCCAAGAATCTCTTTCAGGTTTTAAGGCCTTACTCGGGAGAGCATGGGGGTAAGTCAAAACAAAGCAAAAGCAACTCTTCGACAGAGAGCACTCTCAAGTTTACAACTAATGCATCAACCATAGTATTCATTTCCCTAGGAGTTGCTTCAATAGAGAAGGCATAAAAAAGTTCTATGGTATCCCACATTGCATTTTTGTATTGTTTGAGCCTCTCATTTTTAGCTCCATTTGACCTTTTGACTTGCAATACAATGAGGTCAGAATCACTGACTGCTTTTAAACATTTAATGTTCGAGTCACAGGCTAATTCTAATCCTAGACTCAAGGCTTCATATTCAATAATGTCATTAGTGCAAGCAAACTTAAGTCTATAGGAAAAAGTTTTAATAGTGCCCTTAGGAGAAGTACAAACAATTCTAGCTCCGACTCCTGTTTTAGACATAGCACCATCAAAGTGAATGGTTGAAACCCCTTCAAATTCCTCATGATTGGTTTCTAAAGTTTGTGGTGCTACGGAATTTGTATAAACACTAAGGTTTCCAAACTCTTCATCAATGTACAACACTTCATTCATTGGTTCCTTAGGATCTTCTATTTGGTACCTCATGGCTGGTTCCCTATGAAGTGTGACAAAGCTTCCATCACAAGTTGGGATGGTGGCATTTGATAAGTTCATTTGAAGACTACCACCCAAACATGCAGCCCATTTTCTAGATAAAAGCATCCCCCACACATCGGGTACATCAATAACCACAACATCCATCAATACAGAAATATCTGGATATGTAGCTAAACTGACCTTTAAATCCTTGATAAGACCATGAATTTGGACAGCTTTTGAATCTATGCCACACACATTTCTATAAGGTCTTATGGTGGTCAAGCCTAATTGCTTCATGAATTTCAAAGGCATAACATTGGTTGATGCCCCTGAATCAAGCATGCAATTGTGCAAGAGAAGATGATTGATCATCAAGGTAAGGTAGAAAGGTGAATGACTCCCATATCTCCTATCATGATTCATAGCTTGCAATACTACAAGAGGATCTTCAATCGTATCTTCTATGGGCTCCACTATAGGTTCCTCGTATCTTGAATAACTTCTTCACCTTCTCCATTTGTGAAGGAATCTTAACCAATTCTAAGATGGGAACAGGAATGGTGAGTTTGGTCAAGGCATTGACTACATCCACTTTCAAATCCAAATTTTTGGTATGTATCTTTTCATTGGATGAAGTCAAAGAAGAAATGTTCAAAGGTAAATGTGTCTTGGTCCATTTCCTTTGAGGTTGGGGAGAAAAAAGGGAGAAGTTTCTTGTGCCTTGTTCTTTCTCATGTATTCTATATACTTCTCCTTCCTTAGCTTATTCTTGGATTCCTCATCCATTGAATTAAGCAAGTCCATCCTTGCTGACCCAGAAACATACATCTTTCTTTGATTTGTCTCAATTGTTCCCTAGTAACATGATGGGTTTTTAACTTTTTTGGATGTTGTAAATACATTCCACATCATCTTCCAGGAAGTTGATGTTGACATGAGTGGAAATACTTGCGTCTTCCCTGCTTTCAACCTCATTTCCAAAGTTAGGACATTCCCATTCCCATTCATTATGGGGTTGATTACACTTTAGACACCATGGATTATCATCTTGATTCACTAAGTTTGTTGGTGCAAGTGTGTTAGGAATCTTTTGTTCTTGGTTAGGCCTAGGGTTCCATGTTTGGTTCCCTCTATGTTGAGTGTTTTGCTGAAATCTAGGAGTAAAATTCCTTTTCTGTTCTCTTTCCTTTTCCAGATTTGTAACTTTGTTTAAACAACTCCAAAACAAATAAAGTTTAATTCATTGAAAGATAAACAAAATTGACCATGGTGAACTAAACAAAAATTTGAAAGTAAACCATTAATTCTTTTTGGCTTTAGATCATAGCAAGTAAAGGAAACCATGTAACCATTATAACACAAGATTAATGACTTGAATTTCAGCCCCAAAATTGAGGTGCTTTTCACTTTTTTTGATGTATGAGATCAAATGTTAATTTTCCAGACTTACAATTTTTTTTTTCTTTCAAAATCAAGTGCTTAAAGAAAATGAATGTTTTTTGTTAGCTGAAAAATAGGATAAGAAGATCTCTTGGCTAATGCCTACAATCCAATGAAAGGACATGGGGTCATTGAAGAAGAAGATGAAACTCTTGGTGATCAAAGAGTAAGAGTGGGTGGAAAAACTTTCACACCTTAGTCCTAGTATTTGATAGCCAAGTATTACTTCTTCTGCTCAAGATGAGGATCTCAAGTGCTGAAACTCTTGGTGATCAAAGAGTAAGAGTGGGTGGAAAAACCTTCACACCTTAGTCCTAGTCTTTGATAGCCAAGTATTACTTCTTCTTGTGCTAAAGTTGAGGATCTCAAGTGCTGAAAAATCCCTTAATAGATGATTACATGTAAATGGGGGTAGCTCACATTGGGCTCTCGTGATGTACTTGTTGTAGCATATGATGATTATACGCAACATTTATTATTCTATTCAATTATTTGTTTATTATCATGCATGTACCCATATATAAAATTCAACAAATATAGAGCTGAATTAAAATAAAAACAAAACTTTGGTAGATAGAAGCCCAAAATATCAGAAATACAAGAATCTGCATAAATCACAAAGAATCTGCATAATATCAAAGAATCTGCATAAATCACAAAGAGGCTTGGAGCACTTGGACATCCAAAAGTGGATTTCACCTGCAAATCTGGATTGTTGGAGGAAGGATTTCTCCAAATTGTTATTTCAAGAGTAATATGATTTGATTGATTGATAGATATAAATTGATACAAAGATCGGGGGTGTGGTGTGGTGTGCTGTATATACAAAATTAGAGTAAAGCTCCAACTTCTGGCCCAAGCTACCTTTATAGGGTAATCATGCCCACATTTAGGATATTGGGATCCTAAACACACTAATTACTTATTGTAGGCCTTATTTGACATAAATGGAATTGTACACAATTAAAAGGAATATTATAATAAACCATCCTCAGCACCTAACAGCATGACCTGTGACCTTATCTTACAAAAATAATGAGCTTAGAAGCAGTATAGCTCATTTATGCATGGTTTCATTTTTACATAACAAAATTGTTGTGTTTAGGGATACAGCTGAAAGTATGCTTGGTCAATCGTCTTTCTGTTCATTGAGAACCCGTTGCCGATTGGAGCTAAATTCATGCTAAACACTCGGGCTTGTTCAAATGACGTCCTTTCATGATCGTTTATCAATTTGGATGCTTTCTTATCTGTAATTTTCAGTAGGGAAAATAATATATTATGATGAAAATGCATTTTAGAGCATCCTGTGTTAGTCACAATAAAGTGCTCTAAGCATTCTTCCTTACAAGTGCTTGCCTTCTTCCTTCTATTTTAAAAATTACAAGTGCTTCTAGTTGTTACCGTTCAAACTAGCAGTCTAGGATTTGTAGCACAATGTGGTGCAATAAGCTAGCGAATGGTAAGCATGGGAGAGATCTAAACCCAATGTCAGCTCAGCTCAGTCTCTCAACTACTTTGGGTACCTCTTAAACCTAGGGGAGAGCCCTATCAAGATACCTGCAATCACCAACAAACGGACACCTTTCTACAACCTTTATGACAAAGATCAGTGCCTTTCTATGGAGTCAAATAATGAGATAGGAAGACTACTAGATCTACTAAGGAGTTAATTCAACCTACTTCTTATCTAGCACAATAGATAGCAAATAGTTGCAACACAATCTCATGTTTCCCAATGAATTTCACACAACCCAAGGGACACCTCAAAAAAGTGCGCCCTCAAGAGGAGATAGACAAGGAGGTCAAGGTGAGGCCACATATGGCCTTAGATGCAAAACGCTACCCTAAGGTTTTGAAGATATGACGATTTCACGTTTCCCAAGGTAGGTTGACCGTTGGAAGATGAGGACGCCCTTCTGAATCTATGGATAAATCACCTAGGGAGAAATTGAGGGGTGGACCAGATTTAGCAAATTTCGGATATTTTTAGGTTTTTTAATCTATGTAAATTTTTAGGGCTTTTTTGACAATATATGAATTTTAGGGTTTTTATACATAAAATGAGGACGCCCCTTCAAGATTTGGGGATAAATCCACTAGGGCGAATTTGTAGGGAGGACCAGAATTACAAATTCACTACTATTTTGGGAGTTATGGATTTTCTAATTTTTATGGTTTTAGGAAATTTTCAGATTTTTAGGTCTTTTTATACATAAAATTGCAGCAAAAATATAATACAATAAATGCTGAAAAAATAGAGTAAAAATGACAAGAAAGGTGATATGATTATTGTCTCAATCCCTAGGGCATTGAGAGATCTATGTTAATGTCCCTCTCTTTAAGATGTTCCTCTAGCACTTGCAAGCTAGGGCATTACCTAACAACCTCTAGGGTTTGGTAGGTGAGTTTAACAAAGGCAAATGGAGAATTCCAAGGCCCTAAAAGCAATAGGAAACCCTTATGCAAGACTTTTCCTTCATACAAAATTGATAGAATATTGCTAAAATGCCCTAATTCAGAGAAAATGCAGCACAAAATTACCATTTAATCCACATAGTAACATTATTCATCAACATTCAACAAGAGATGAACAAAGAAGACACCTTTAGGTCACACTTGTGCATGTGTTGTTCCAACAAGTCTAGCATCAACCATAGCATGTGAAAGAAAGAAGCCCTAGATCATCCATCCATCCACCATCATGCAAAGAAGATCATCCCAAGAGAAGTGCGCATCACCAAGAAGACTCAAAGAGTAGGAGAAAAGAAATAATTTCATATTAGAACCCTTGTCTTGTGATTTTACAATGAGGTGAGGTGATCTATTTATATGATTTCATCCTTTACCCTTTTTTTGAATCTACAAGTCAACATTAAATTAGAATATTTTTAGGGTAAATCCCTCACAAGTTAGGGAATAAGCCCTAAAATAGACATAAAATAGCAAATAAGACTAAAATAAAGGCATCACTTGATGAATAGTGAACCTAGGGGGATGTCATGTGGCATGCCCCCTCTAACCCCAAAATGATGCTTGTCCCTCAACGCCCCCCCTTCCACGGCTTGTAGGCCCATCTGTTGGAAGGATGATGTCATAGGCTAGTAGCACTAGAGTAGGGGTTTTTGGATGCTGAAAATAGGTCCAAGTGGGTGCAGAAGGTGTGCTAATAGGGGATAACAACCCTTTTACAACACACAATCACCTTTGCATAAATAAAACCAGGATGGTCATGTGCCCCAGTGGGTCACCCCCAGAAGCCCCGGAACACCAACCCATGGGCTAAAAGCTCTGCATGGTGGAGATATCATCACACCGAAGGGGCAGTCAGCAAAGCCACTAAGCCAAGTAATGCTGAGAGTGAAACCAAGGGGGCTGGCCACGACCAATCCAGGGGGTAAATAGCTCTCAATCCAAATATCCATACAATAAAACCCACTTTGGCCTGTACAATAAAATTTTTTGACCCCTTGCTCTAGGCTTAGCCTCGCTAGAATGCTGCAGCAGCTCTGGTGCGTAACACTAGTAACTGTCATATTGTGCACAACCTGTATGAACATGATATACCCATGAGAATTGGACCTTAATATTAATAATTTAGCAGTGTTTCTTGAGTCTTAACCACATAGCCAACTTTTGGGGACATTTTCTCTTAGGTATTCTGGATGGAAATAAATTGATGAATGATTTATTGGAAAATGGCTGACATATGACCGAAACATTTTGTATTCAGGTTTATATGCATGCAGTTCAAGGTCAATTATATGTTGTGATTTATCAGTATTTACCAATACTTTTTCTTCTTGTTGCACTTGTTATTTGTCTTCCCTGAATTATAGATGAGAGTCTTTCTTCCAGAACTTTTTTCATTTCAGTATGCACTGGAAATCATTTTGGTTTTGTCCTGTGTAGTTATTTAGGCTTAGGCATCAAATTATTGTCTTACGTTACAGTGAAACCTATTAATAATTTATTAAAAGCAATTTCTTTTCTGACACTGTTTTCTTGTTTTCATGGTTTGATGCCTACCAGCCTTTGTTTCCAGGAGAAAGCGGTATTGATCAGCTGGTGGAGATCATTAAGGTCTCTACTTTGTTGTCTCTCATACTGAGTGGTTGCCTTTCTAGATGAGACAGTGTGTGATATTACCCTTTTGTAATACTAATTAGTAATTTCTTATCTCATATTAAATGTTTCCTTTTGAGCTGAGATGGTGTGTAAATTGTTGTATCTCATATGGTATTATTGACTTTCCATTGGAGTTATCATGTGATGTTATACTTGGACAATGGGGTTCTGTAGGTTCTGGGGACACCAACTCGAGAGGAGATCAAGTGCATGAATCCAAATTACACAGAGTTTAAATTTCCTCAAATCAAAGCACATCCGTGGCATAAGGTGCTGGCAAAGTCCTGTCTTTGCAATTCATGCATGTGTGGAGTTTTCCTTTGTTCTTCATCTAGTGAGAGTATAATCTGTGGCACAAGATGCTGACTGAACCTTGTGTTTACTATGTAATTCATGCATATGTGGAGTTGTTCTGTTTTGGTTCTAGTAAGCGTAAAATTAATCATTCAGTTGCATCCAGATGGGGATGCAGAACAAAGAGAATTGCTTTTCATCTGTATAAAGCATTTGTGACTCTTCTTCAATATCTGTTGATTGGAACCCATTTGTTACAGGTATTTCATAAAAGAATGCCACCAGAGGCAGTGGATCTTGTATCAAGACTGCTCCAGTATTCCCCAAATCTGCGTTGCACTGCTGTAAGCTTTTAATTCTCTCTCTCTCTCTCTCCTTTTTCTTTGTCTCCTCATTTCTTGGGGTCAGGTCTTGTTGTCAATCAAATCTGTGTTTTAAGAGAGTGTGGTTATGAGTTATACTACAAGAGGCTATTAATCATTCCTTTATATAATCCTTGCCTAAGGTTATTGGTGTATAATAATGAGCTATGAAAAGCTGTGCTTAAACTGACAGGTTTTGTTATGTGTGCTACATGAAGTGTATGGCTTGTTTTCCGTTTTTCTCTTGGAAGCTCATATGCTATGCTGCAATTGTATCTGCTTTTCTCACTTCTTTCAGGAAGTGATATTGGATTGCATCGCATTTTAGGGGAGCTGTTTCGAATATGGCTTAAACTTAATTTGTATGCTTGCAAGGTTTTTTGCAATAGTTCTGCTTATCATACACTGTTGACATAGTGTCCATGGATTCTATCATCTATGGCTTTAGGTGAGATAAATCATCAGATTATAGTCAGTGTACTGCTAGCAATGTGTCCTTGTGGGTTGTGGGTGCATCCCATTTGTCCCTTGCATTTTCAGAAAGGAGGACAGCGTCAGGATGTCCTTTGGCATCCTTGATTTTGGGAGGGAGATGTCTCAAGGATATCCTTGGGATGTTGCCCCCTATTTAAAGAGATCATCTTGCAGACCTGCCCTATGAAAAGGGTCATCTTGGGGATGCCCCAAGGAGGCCCCTTGGAATTGGGTGCATTGGGTCATTCCTTGATTCCCATAGGGATGCCCAGTTGTCCCTTGTAAGTGCCCTTTTATTAAAAATTAAGAAGCACACTAATATTTTTTCCATTCTAAAGCTAGTGTGGGCCCTATTAATTGCTTTTAACCAATTCACTCCTCCAAAATCGTCAAACCATCATCCCATGCAAATAGATGACTTCCAAGCTGTGATGTCCTCACTCTTTGTTTTTTGGTATTATGTATCTGTAAACTACAAATTATGATTGCCATTTATATGATAAAGAGGTAAGAATGTAGCATTGTATTTTCACTTTGCTTACTGGTGAGAAAAGTGAAGTATCTAATTGGATGTCGCATTGTCTATATTTGTGAATTTGTGCCAGTGTAACTGATTATGTGATTATATTGCTATTTTTAATATCTTTCAGTATATTTGAAGGAGTCCCTACATTGATCCTACTCCCATCCCCTGTGCCTTGCCTTGAAATTCGGGTGTTATCTCTAACTACTGCTGAAGCTCATCCCCTTCTCCACCATTCCCCTTGTACCCCTATCTTGGCAAAACATAGAATACAGGCAACTTAGCACAATTCTGTAAAGATCCTACCAGATGTTATTGCATTGATGTGTTAAATTACTTCTTGTGTGTGTGCCCATTTATAAAGAAATGGAAATTCATTTCACCGGTCGAAGAGGAGTGTGACTTTGGTGGGTTTGGGAATATAGATAAATTTGATATATGTTTTAGCTTCTGAAATTAGCCCATTGGATGTATGCTGGTTCTCTTCATAATGGAATTCTACGAATAGCTAGTTCCATCAAAACTGTCCATGTCATTTTGCCTACTCTAGGATACGATTAGATTAATGTAATGTGTTCTATGTTAAACTGCAAAAAGAATTTAATTCCTGAAAATGCTAATATAACAAACTGTGACATAATTGGCATATTATGGATATTAAATTTTAATTTTTTAACAAATAAAATCAGTTAATAACGAACACAAGTTGGTTGCACACATATCTCGTTCTTGCTCATTGTGGAAGAGAGCGTTTATAGGGTCTTAGCTTTTTCATTTTGCCTATTTTTCCTTTAAATAATTGTTATGGGCAAGTGTGGACCCATTGTCCCATGTGGCCCGCTTCAAAATGTTCCTTTTTGGTCTGACAATGGGCTTACTTCCTAGGAACATTTCTTTGTAGCGGAAATGTTTAGAGAGACATTACCTCTTGTTTCCCTTGCAGTTTTGGAATGCTTCTCAACACCTACTTTGAAGGAATGCACCTGTCCTACACCGTGACAATAAGGAAAAAATGTATGTGTGTGTTTGTGGTGGGAGGCTTTTTGTGCTATGCAGTTGTTGAGAACTTCTAAAGATTTGGGTAGGTGTCAAAGTTCAAATGATTTGGATAATTTGAAAAAGATGGATTGGTGATCTGATATCTAAATAGGAAGAATATATAAATATAGTCATGGACATTTCTCCTATTGAATTCACATAGTGGAGACCCTTGTAAGTTCTTTGAAGAAACAATGCAACCTTTGGTATTAGTGCATCAAAAACCTTATCTATATGCTTGGAATAGTTTCAAGTGCAAATTATCCCATTATGTAGAATGCAATCAAATGGGAGGATATGAGTTAAATAGTTGAACATCTACATTGGAAGAATATGGATATAACAAGCTTTCAAACTTGTTGAAGATGCAAAGCAAAGAGTAGCTATTAATTAGTGGCATACTTTCTATCATGGATGTTGATCTTTTTTGTTCAACATTTTTCATAGAAATAGATTTGATGGATTTCTTAGTTATCTATCTTTGTTTCCCCAGTTACTTATTAGTAGCGATGTGAGAAATCAAAGAAACTTTTGACTAACATGAAAGATTCAAGAAAGAGTAGCAACATGCATTTACTGCATGATGGATTGTTGGTTTTGTGACAAGGATTCCAAACAATCAAGGACAGGTGCATAGAAGAATATCTACATTGGGACAAAGTTAAACGATGATGCTTGAATCATTGAAATGACTGTGAGTTTGATCTTAACCTATGTCATAACCTTCATTAATCATATTTAATATGAGTGAATTCCTCAAACCCAAAATTTGGAGGCTCAAAAATATAATTTCCTCTAAATTAGTTGGCGATTCTCCTAAATAAGCACTATGAGATCAACATGGTACTTGACACTTTACTAGGTATTCTTAGTTTACAGGTAAGTAAGCAACCATTAATTGACTACAATTGTCTTGGAAATACAAAAACATATAAACAATGACTTGTAAAGTTGTAGCCTAGTTTCATTTATGTTGAGATTTAGTTTTTCTTATTAGATGGGAGGAATCTATTATTTGTCTATGGGTAAAATTTGGGTTCTGCAAGACTTGTCAAGAGTCCACAGATTTTCTGGGTAAAAGGACTAACTACACACTAGGTACCTTGCTAATCACACCCTAGCCTTCTTTCTACTGTTAGATTTTCTAGACCATGGTTAACAGACTCTGCACGAAAATAATTCCTGAAAAAACGAGATAGATGAAGACTGAAAGCCACTCAAAACTACAACTCTAAGAGTCTAATGCTAGAATCAATGAACACATACCGCAGAAAATATATAACAGAAACTCAGTCGATGGACCGCAAAACCCGTTACTGAATTCTCATTGATTCTGAACTGAAATCTGCTACAGGAAAATACAGCAAATAATTCACTGCTTGCTGCTGAACCGAATGAATTCAAGTTTAAACCTATACCCTGCATTCTCCTTTATAAACTAGAATACCTGTCTTCTCCTTTATAAACTAGAAGGCACAATGAATCTGGACATATGCACAACAGTGCCTCAACTGAAGGTATTAACTCCTAATTCTAGTGCACTTTCCTTGCATGGATAGATGAGCCAAGTAAAGTGTGCCTCTACTGGAGATGATTTGAGGCATCCTCCTAGAGATCTTCACTCTTAACTGGACTGCATGTGTGTTACCTAACTGAACTTAGACTTAAGTCAAATTTAGAGAACTGCTACAATCAAACCGAATTAACACATGCAAACTGCTGAGAATAACATGCAAACAGTTGATGATAGATTGCTGGAAGTAGAACAACAGTCACTCCTACATAATCTAATGCACCATATTGCTGAATCTAGAAGAGAGGAAGTGCACCTTCACTGTCCAGTTCGAACTGTTGTAACTAAAGCGCCCAGATACGTTCACTAGTGCACCTAGGACTGGCACACATGTGCCTAGGCTGTAGAAGACTATCTGGGGTACAATATAACTTTCCCTCTCATTGAGGAAAGTGTTCACCAATCCAAGTCTCTCCCTGAACATCTCGAGCTTCCCTTTTGGTAGAGGCTTAGTCAAGATACTCTGCCACACCTCTAGACCCAAGAAATAGTGCATTAGTCAAATGTCCTTCATGTCAAATATTCTTATGCCAACTCATTTTTGCACAAGTATCAAGTCATCTACGTATAGGACCAAAAGAACCAAATCGTATCTATCAAAAAATAATAAAAATTGGGATCTGCAGTACTTTTGGTCAGAAGCCCAAATAACAGATACTCATCAATCCTAGAGTACCAAGCACAGGGTGCCTGCTTCAGCATGTAAAGGGCTTTCTCAATCTGTTATTCTGTGCAGATGGGTATCTCGCCTATACACCTCAAACCTTTTTGGCTGATTAATATACACTTCATCCTTAGTTAGGCCATCAAGGAACGTTGTTTTAACATCCATATGATATAACTGCCAACAAAAAATAGATGCTGAAGACATAATGGTCCTGATAGAAGTATACTTGGCAACTAGAGCAACAATCTCCTCATAGTCAACTTCGTCTCTCTAGGAGAATTCTCCACCTATGAATCGAGCCTTGTACGCCCCCATGCTGCCATGAGTTGCATGCTTCACTTATACAACCACCTGGAATCAACCACTGATTTCCCCTCTGGTCTTGACAAATTCTCCCATACATCATTCTTCATGATGGAGTTGTACTCCACCATGTCATCCTGCCATACTTGCACACCTGTTGCCTCCTCATAACTAGAAGTCTCTACATCAATGATTGAAGACATTGGTGCAATATAATTGGGAAATTTCTTAGGGAGATGGCTTACTCGAAAATAAGTCTTTGGAGCACCAACTTACTTCTTTGCCTCTTGCAATGTCTGTGTAAGCCACCTGGGTTTATTGGTTGAATTGGGGTATAAATATGTCTTGTACTTGTACTGGAACTTGTCTAACCTGAACTTGAACTCCTTGATACTTGTAGATCAACACTTGGAGAAGCAAGTGTTGTCTTCTCCTCAATCAGTACTGAAAGCTCCGAGGACCTCGAAGACCATGCATCCTCATCAACTTAAATATCTTGGCTTACTGTACTATCTTCCCCTGAGATGGAATATAGATCTTGTAAGCTTTCGAGGACTCACTATAGCCAACTAGAATGCTCTTCAAGCTGGAGGGTTCAAGTTTTGTCCTCTTCTACTCTGGACCATGAATGTCAACTAGACTCCCAGAGTCCCAAGCACCCTAAAATGAGAAACATTTGGTTTCTCCCCTATGAGGCTTCCTTTGGAGTCTTGTCCTTCAACACCTTGTGTGGACATCTGTTTTGTATGTAGACTAATTACAACATGCTTTTGCCCAAAGGAACATGGGTAGATCTAAGTCATGAACTGTAGACTTAGCAGTCTCTAGTATGGACCTATTTTTTTCTTAGTGAAGCCATTATGCTATGGGTTGTAAGGTATTGACAACTCCCTCTTGGTCCCTGCTTTCTTGAAAAGGAATCAAAATCATTGGAGGTACACTCCCCTCCATTGTCCAATCTTAGTGCTTTGATCTTCCTATTTGTCTAGTTCTCAAAAAGAGTTTTAAACTCTTGGAATCTGTTAAAGATCTCATCCTTGGTTTTCATGAAATATATCTAGGTCTTTTTAAAAGAATCATGTGTGCCTAGGCTGTAGAAGGCTGTCTGAGGTACAATCTAACATTTACAAAATTACAACCCTAGCTAAGGCAGGGAAGCTTAAAATATTAGTGCACCTCTTCTTCAGGTAAGTGTTGTAGCACAAGGCTAGGCTCTAAGCTCCAGAGCACTACCATGTTGATGCTCAGGGAGCTCTGCACTGGACCGCACATAATTCCTCACTTTAGTAGTGCACGAGTTCTTCATAATGACACTAATAACTGTTGTACGAAACTATGCCATGAATGATTTAATAATCTCGTGTTAATGCTAGATAACAGATCTGCACTAATAGATTAAACACTTAAGATAATATGAACAAAAGAAATTCATCACTCAATATATTGATGCAAAAGGATACTGCAGAAAAATTAATTATGTTAATTCGAAAATTATGAAGAGTACAACAATGTATATACAACAGAATATGCCACAAGGGATCTCAAGAATGTTGTACAACTCTTAGGCCTACACACTAAGAATTTATAGCTCCAATGGCTCACAAAGAAGTTGCTTTGCTTGTAGGCCAACTTCAATCTATGAATCACAAAATGTTACAGTGCTATGGCCCACAATGAACTGTCACTTAATGAACTTGTTCATACAAATCATTCATTCATTAACCTTGAACTTGTGCAAGGTGCTTCATATTTATAGTTTTAGGTGTGATAAACTTGGCCAAGTCTTTTCCATGCTTTCCACAAAATTTACTAGGTGCCCAACTGACAACTGATGAAAGTTGACAAAGTTACGAGATTGAACTTCACTTAATAGTCACGTCCACATCAACAGATTGTGCAATCTCATCTCTGTGTCAAGTTAGCTCCTGTGCTAGATTGATTTTGCACTAAAATATACACATGCCAGAACTGATGTGCTCTAGAGATAGCGCAGTTGCATTTATGCCAATTTTGCCCTTGTGCCCTTATGCTCTGTATTTCTGCAAATTGCATCCTGTGCTTCATTGTTTTCCTTTAGGTTTACAACCCTTACCCTTAATGGAAAATCATTTTCCCTTATATCTAATAGATTTCGGAACTGCTATTTGTCCTTCATCAGAGGTTTAGTGAAGATGACAGCTAACTGATCTGCTGTTTTAAAAACTGTAATTGAATTTGGCCGTCCTTTCGCAATTGTTTCATGTTATGAATATGACCTTCTATTTGGTTGCTTCTTGCATGAAAAACTGCATTCTCCGCTAGTTGAATTGCGCCTTGGTTGTAATAGAATTATAGAATAATGTTGTTGTTTTTCTCGTGCAAGTCAAATATCAGTTAGAAATTTCCTTAGGCAAACTCCCTCACGCTGCATTTGACGTGCCCTTGTATATTGCCTATATTGACTCATTGGGGCAATACAACACTGTTGTTTTTTGTTGTTCCAACTTATCACTGCTGATCCATTGTCAAATGCATAACTAGATTTCTCTAATCTCTCCATCCAACCCAATCAAATTTGTGTATCCAACCAATGCTATTTCTCATCCCCTGGAGTATTATAGGCCACAGCTTATTGTCCCTGTCATGTTCCACAATATCTTTTTAATGACCTTCCAGTGACTAAATTTGGCTCAACAATGTACCTCAACATTGCCTTAATGACTAAATTTGGCTCTGGAATGTACCTCAACATTGCCTTAATGTACATGGTTGATGGCTGGCCAAGTTATGGTAAGATAAATAAAATTTCGCACTAATTGTTGGACGGGATTGTATTGACAAGGTTCCCTGTTTCATCTTTGGTCAATTTTATGTTAGGAACCATTGGAGTGTCTATCATAGCTTTACAACTCTCCATTCTAAATTTCTTGGGAAGGTCATTAACGTACTTGATAGAATGTATCTAAAATATTTTTCATATTATGATGTGCATTATTGTATGTATTGTAGTATTCTGGAGCTAGCATTAAATGAAATGACTTAACAATGTTAGATAATTGTACCTCATATAGTCTTCTACAGTTTAGGTGCACGTGTGGCAGTCCTGGGTGCATGTGTTAACCAGATCTGGGTGCTTCAGTTGCAGAGTTCAAACAGGACAGTAAGGGTGCACTTCCTCTTTCCGGATTCAGCAGTATGGCGCATTAACTATGAGGCTGTGATCAGGCTAGTAGAGTGGATTGCTGTTCTATTTTCAACAATCTATTTACAGCAATTTGTATGTGTTAGTTCAGTTTTATTATGGCAGTTTGCTAATTATGACTTAGTCTAAGTCTGGTTTAGATAGGGCACATGCAGTTTAGTGGTAGGGCACATATCCCAAGGAGATCTTCTCTTTGGACTGCACTAATTAAAGGGGACCATCATGTAGAGATAGGCTGCAGATCCGTAGACTGCAGTAGATCTAGGAGTTGGGTATGATTTTGTAACCGTAAAGAAACCTTATTTTGTTATGTAAGAAAACTGCGGTATGTGTCTTATTCAGTTCAGTAGAGACTCTAGAGAGCAGTGAATTAGTTCTCTGGTTTTCCTGTAGCAGATTTCACTTCAGAATTAATGAGAAAGAAGTAGAAGGTTTTGGCAGTCTGTTTAGAGAGATTCTGTTATATTTTCTGTAGTATGTGTTTATAGATTCTAGCATTATTAGAGTTGCGGTTTTGGGTGGCTTTCAGATTTCAGCTATCTAGGTTTTTATGAATTCTTTTAGTGCAGTCTGCTTACCATGGTCTAGAAAATTTAACATGGGATCAGAGCACAATTCCTAAAATCTTCCAAATTCTGTGTACTGAGAGGCAAGCTGTTTGGAGTAGAGAGCTGTTGGAGGGTTTCAATGGACAGTCTGCCCAATCTTCAGTAATCGAAGTAGAATCATGCTAGTGAGTGGCACATGGACTGAGAAGGGTTGTGGGGTGTGAAACGCTCTATATTTGATCTACTGATTATAGATTGTAGCCTGTTCGAAGCAGTGGGGGCAATTAGAACTCCTAGTATGCAAGAGTCACTTGTTGGAGGAAGCCTCCAACATTGTGCTGCAAAATTGAGATTGCAAAACCTCTTAGAAATATGGCAAACTTATGGTACCTTGTGGAGAAGGTGTTTGCACTACCCCGGAATCCCAAAGATTTGGCAGAACACAACAAGGGAGTAAACGTCAAGTGAATCATGCTGGCTTCGGTGAAGGATTCTTTGATCCTTGATATTGTTGGGAAAAAGACTGCCAAAGAGATGATGATGCCTTGAGAGCCTTGTACCAGAGTGTGAATGAATCCAAGAAGATGCTCTTGAAGAACAAGCTCACCACTACTTGCATGAGCAAAACATATATAGTAGCAAGCTATCTTAGGAAGATAGAGAGTTGAGAGATTAGATTACTACAGTTGGGGACACAATTGATGATAATGAGCTAGTTCGGGTTTCTCGGAATGGCCTGAGTCCATCTTGACACAACGTTGCCCTAGTTATTTGTGGTTGGAAGAAGTTACCGGACTTTGAGTAGTGGGATGCTTTCATTGGAGAGGAGATGAAACTACAACAAGTCTCAACCAATTTTGAGGATGTTCTGACCTAGCACTCAACAATAAAGAAATGATATGATAAGCGTATAGAGAATGAAGAAGAATTAGGTTCTTCCTACTAGTAGAAGAAGGATTTGAGCCATATTAAGTGCTTCAACTACAACAAGCATGGCTATTATGCTTCTTAGTGTCCTGAGAATAAGAAGAGGAAGCGTAAGTAGCAACGACAACATAAACAACTTGCAAGAAGTGCTGAAGTTTAAGGAGTGGACGGGTTGACTGCTAGGCTTGATACAACCTTTGCCATGGTGTCATGCCTTTCCACCGACACAATTTCAAGTGTTGGTTGGTATGTCGGCAGTTGAGCCTCGAGACACTTGGCTCTGAACAAATTAGCATTCTTCAAGTTAGACAAATCAAGATATCAACTTGTAGGTGGAGCTTGGTGATAATGATAACTATCGAGTTATCGAGTTCGGTTCTATCTCATTCTACATGCTAACTACATAAGTTTTGGATCTACATAAGGTATTGTATATGCATCGTATGACTAAAAATATCCTTTCATTTTCCAGTCTAATATATTTGAAGTGTAGGGCTGAATTTGATGATTAGGAAGTAATCATCAGAGGTCCAAAACCTGATCCTAGTTGAGTTTTGGCCGAAGGAGTTAGGGAGGGTGTCCTTTATAGAATGTTAGCTGATCCAATGAAGTAGAGAGCCTTGTTGACAAGTAGTGACAATTTGTGTGATCTTTGGCATAAAAGATTTGTCACGTGAACTATGGTTAGTTACCTCTTTTGAAGGACATGATGGTTGAATTCCTCGACATCAATGTGGAGAAGAAAGGGGTTTGCAAGGGATGAGCATTCAATAAGCATGCCAAGGCCTTTTTCCTAAGCAATGAACACAGATCAAGAGGGATTCTTGATATGATTCACTTAGATGTTTGTGGACCCAAGTCATCAACTTCTTTGATAGGTAATCTTTATTATGTTACTTTCATTGATTACGCTTCTAGAAAGACCTGGATATATTTTTATGAAGACCAAGGATGAGGTCTCTAACAGGTTCCGAGAGTTTGAATCTCTTGTTGAGTATTAGATAGGGAGGAAGATGAATGTATTGAGATTATACAACTAACAACTTTGATTCCTTTTGCAAAAAGGCAAGGATCAAGTGGGAGTTGACATTACCTTACAACCTACAGTAGAATGGGGTTGTTAAGAGAAGAATAGGTCCACAGTAGAGATTGCTAATTATATGGTTCATGACTTAAATCTTCCCATGTTCCATTAGGCAGAAGCATGTCGTACTGTAGTCTACATATTGAGTAGATCTCCTCATTAGGTGTTGAAGGACAAGACTCCAGAGGAAGCCTTCATTGGGGAGAAACCAAATGTTACTCATTTTAGGGTGTTTGGGAGTTTGGTTTACATTCATATTCAGAGGAGAAGAGGACGAAGCTTGATCCCTCCAACTTGAAGGGTGTTCTAGTTGGCTATGATGAGTCTTGTAAGGCTTACAAGATCCATGTACCATCCTAGAGAAAGATAGTAGTAAGCCAAAATGTGAAAGTTGATGAGGATGCATGGTATTCTAGTTCCCAAGACTTCTTGGTAGTGATTGAGAAGACAACACTTTCTCGTCCAATTGCTGATCCATAGGTCTTAAGGAGTTCGGGTTTAGGTTAGATAGGCTCCACTATAGGGAAAGAGACAACTTTACCACCTAGTATAGCCAAGAGACTAAGGTGGCTTACACAGACGTTGCAAGAGGTAGAGGAGCAAGTTGGTGCTTCAAAGACTTGTTATCGAGTAAGCCATCCTCCTAAGAAATTTTCCAATTATAGTGCATTGATGTCTTCCATCATTGATGTAGAGCGTTCTAGGTATGAGGTGGTAGTAGTGTGTATGGCAAGATGCCATGGTGGAGGAGATTTGTGAAAAGAGGGGAAAATAATGGTTGATTCCAAGTGGTTGTACAAGGTGAAGCATGTAGCTGATGGAATAATAGAGAGGTACAAGACTTGGTTCGTAGCTAGAGAATTCTTCTAGAGAGGAGTTGATTATGAGGAGACCTTTGCTCCAATTGTCACGTATACTTATATCAGGACCATTATGTCTTTAGCATCTATTTTTGGTTGGGAATTATATTAGATGGATATTAAGAAAGTCTTCCTTAATGGCCTAATTGAGGAAGAAGTATACATTAATAAGTCGAGAAGTTTTGAGGTGCATGGGCAAGATAACTATATTTTCAGATTGAAGAAATCCCTGTATAGGCTGAAGCAGTTACCCCATGTTTGGTACTCTAGAATTGATTGGTACCTATTAGGCTTGGGCTTCACCAAAAGTGTTGCAGATCACAATTTTTATTATTTATTTGACAGATTTGAAATGCTTTTTTTGGTCATGTATGTAGACGACTTGATAATTGCAAGGAGTTCAAAGAAGTTGATTGTAGGGTGCAAGGTTGAGTTGGCATGAGAATTTGCATGAAGGAGATTGGGCTAATGCACACTATTTCTTTGGTCTAGATGTGTGGCAAAGTACAAGTGATATATTCCATGGGTAGGTAAAATACACAATTGAGATCCTGAAATGGTTCTAGATGTTGGATTCTAAACCCATGACCACTCCTACAATGTTGAATCTCAAGTTGCATGCTAACTTGGATTTATATTTGGTAAATCCTTTGATGTATAGAAAGTTGATTGGATCCTTGATGCATTTAGTTAACATCATAATTGACATATATTTTGCAGTGATCACCTCGAGTAAGCTCAGGTTTGAGATGACGCAGATTCATTTGATAGTTGCAAAACATGTGCTTTCATATTTGAAGGGCATAATGTATTATGGTCTACGGTACACAGTCGATCATGAGTTGATGTTGCATGGATTTGTTGATTTCTAGGCAGGATATACAAGTGATGGGAAGAGTACTTCAGAGTGTTGCTTTAATTTAGGTTCAAGAGTGATTTCCTCATTTCACGGGAAGATGGCTTCAGTGGCATTGAGTTTAGTAGAAGTAGAGTACATGGTAGCCAACACTGCTAGTTGGTAGCCAACATCGCTAGTTGTGAAGCTGTGTGGCTTCACAAGTTGATTGCAAAGTTGATAGGTGAGATGTTGGAACATACTTTGGTTTATTGCTAAGTTGCAGGAAACTCAGGTATATCACCCGTTTCACTCTCGGAAACTCGCTGAAACTCGGAAACCCGTATGTTACTTGACGGAAACTCGTTTCCGTCTGCATGAAACACGTTTCCTAAATGGGAAATGCGTCCATACAGACGGAAACACGTTTCCATCACGTTTCCTCTCCTGTATGGTGCGTTTCCTGCCAAATAAAAGCTCGTCACTTAAAAAACCAGCTCGTAAGATGTAAAGTCTCTTTCCGCCCACGGATTTCAGTAATTAAGGGTTAATACATTAAATTTTAAAATAAAAGTTAATTCTAGATGCTTCTAATTAGGTTGAAGAAAGTTATAAAGAGAACATCACCCCATTCTCTCCTCACACAAGCGACTTCAGCACTCAGGTCCCAGAATATAGCAATAGGCTTTGTGCAGATTGGGATGTTGAGTCAAAATTTGCTGACTTGGATATCTCTCTTGCTGCACTAAGTTGAGGAACCTAGGAGTGGAATTGGAAATACTTCTTTGACTCTCTACATCCTGCTGCTGAGCGTGCTTCTTGTTCTATTTTTGAGGAAGACTATGAAGATGAGGATGACTATTAGTATGAGCTTATGTTTTACTTTTATTTCTATGTTACTATGCTCATTGTTCACAGTTTGATACATTGTACTTGTAGCCTCATACATAAAGGCTAATTTTGGATATAAATTATATAGCCTCATTTATAAAGGTTGTTTTTGGATATTACTACTTGCATGAATGAAATGATATAGACTTGGGTTCATGAATAAAATGTGATGTTACATGTATGATTTAAATTTGGTTTGTATCATTTAACATTTATCACTTAGCAATGTTGCTTGCAGCTAAATGTAATTAATATTTTATGGTTTATGTTTTATAATAATTTTGTCCTTGTTCATATATATATATATATATATATCGCGTTTCCTCGTTTCCAAAATTTGGGGGGGTCACGTTTCCGACGTTTCCTCGTTTCCCCGTTTCATGCAACTTAGGTTTCTTGTGATAATCAGAGTTGTATCAAACTCTCTAAGAATCCAGTAACCCATGACTGCTACAAGCACATCGACATTAGGTACCATTTTCATATGGACAAGGTTCAGAAGGGAGCAGTTGCTCTAGAATATATTCAGGCATATCAAGGAGGCATTTAGCTAAGGTTGTGTTGGATTTATTCCATCATGATAGTTGGGAACCCATGAAGTCAACCTTTGTTTCCGGTGCAAGGCATTTTTACTTTTTGTTAATAATATCTCTAGAAGGAAGTGGGTGCACTTTTTAATAAGTTTGATGCTTTTGTTAAATTTAAAGTTTATAAGGTAGCAACAGAGAATGAAGCTGGTGGAAGAATACAGATCCTCTGTTCAGATAATGGAGGAGATTTTTCTTTCAATGAATTTGTTGATTTTTGCAAGAAGGGATACAAAAGCAATTTTCTTATCCTTCTCCACCATAACAGAAAATTTTGGTATAGAATGGTACTAGATATAGATGAGATGCTAGGGTGGTTCCAAACAAATATTAGGTAGACATGGACTCACACAGTACAAAATATATGTGCTAATTCTAAATAGTAGTCTTGCAAACACAGTGCATGATATTACATTAGAAGAAGCTTTGTTTGGTAGGAAACTGCAGGTAAGTCAATTGAGAGCTTTTAGTTCTGCAACATATGTTTTGATTCTAAATGAAATTAGGAGTAAGTTAGATAACAAAATGTGAAAGTTGATGTTTGTTGGTTATAGCGATTTTTCAAAAGTTTAGAGGTTGCTAGGCCTTGACACTAACAAGATAATCTTAAGTGGGGGTGTCATTGCTGATGAAAATTCTGATTTATTTATAGTTTAATTCAAATTTAAATTCTGATGAATAGTTCTGGTTATGAAGCAATTGTAGTATGAAGGATAGATGTAGGGAGTTGGTGTGTGTTACTGCACAAACTAGCACCTGTAGTTAAAGCCCCAAAGATTGCTACTAGTTAATGGTAAGTGTCACCACGATAACTACCTCTATACACTTTTGGTTGGCTCTTCTCCAACTCGAGGGAGCATCCCTAGATAGGATTGCTAGGCTATGGCAATGAGGGCACAAGGTGATTTGGAAGAGATAGCCTTAGCTAAACGGGGTTGTAATTTTTAGGATTTTTTGAATAAGTGATGGAGAGACCCAGGAGATTAGTGCCAATATCCAACTAGGGAAATGGAGTCAAGGTGAATCAAATGGCAAGCGAGGCCAAGAAGAATGCTCTTCAAGAATTGGTCTATTTCCTTCAAAAGTTAGGGGTCAAGACACACTATTCACATCACCCATTTGAGGATAAACAATGGGCTTCAAGGTCTTCAAGAGGGAGCTCCAACAGGGGAAAGTCACTATCCACCCAAGATTAACTATGGAGAAGGTAAATACCTCAAAATCCTTGCTAAGGAGCTCGAACACATATCAAGACAAGGTCTAAAACACTCACACAAACCAACAATGGAGAATGTGCAAGCCAATAGCTTAGGATGCCCTCCTTCGAACTATTCTTAGATCAATCATGAGAGGTTTGTAGAAGACTTGAAAATTCCAGCATTCACCCTTAAGCACAATAATAGAACCAAGAAGCAGAATCTTCAAGAGTTGACAACCACTTTTCACCACATAGTAAGAACCCTTAACAAATTGCACAAAGAAAGATATATTGTTGAAGCACCAAAAGATAGGAAGCTCTCAAAGGCCAACCATGAAAATGAAATGAGGAAGTGCTTCTCTATTTATCAATATTTTCCTAAGATCTAACCTAGGGTGGGGGTAAAATACAACAAAAGCCCCACTTAAAGCAACTAATACAATAAAATCAGGTGGTCAATGCCACTTGTACAATGATGAGATACATGGGGCCCCTAACAAAAGGGAAATGCTCCATCAAGCAAGGATCAAAGTTGTTGATGATGCCACATGGCCTCCAAAGGCCCCTTCAATCGTATGATGCCCACAACAAAAACTTAACCTCAAAAACTTCATCAAGGAGATACTCCAAAGGTTACCTTTTTCTCTTAACTTCTCTTAACAAATTTCCCAAAAAGCAAATAAGTGACCAGGCCCATTTTATCTTTATCTTTATCAAAAGGGGATCATGACCATTTCAAAGAAACGCTCGAATATAAAAATGGTGCTTGGTGGGTCGTACCATTCTAACACTTGATCGAAGCTCTCCAAGTCATAACCTCATGCCACATTGTATGCTACGATGGACCGAATGCAACAAATGAAAAAACCCCTCAAAGAATAAACTCAGATCAATGAGAAAGGGGGTGTACCACTCCAAGCATTTGATATCCCAAGACATGTCAATAGCTGGTAACATCATAATTGTGTTTCCTTCCACTTGTGGCTCGACTCGGCTATGCCAACTGTGACTTCCACGACTCTGCCTCCTTTCATCAAAAGGATTTGGTCCATACTTTCTAGGAGTCTCCACGCGCAAAGTAATAGATGAGCGCAACTTCTCCAAATCGGGCAGAAGTCTTCTCAACCGAATGCACCAATACAAGCAATAAACACCACAACTCAGATGCGTACTGCAAGCATTCACATATTCCCTGCCCAAGTGCCTTCTGTGTAGATTCGCCCCTGACAAGAATGGCGAAAAACATGAATGCAATTGAAAAACTGAGGATGTCAATGCTGCAAATACTTTCGAGCAAAAGGAATCACACGATGTGGGCCAACGCAATCACTTAGTACCATAATCCATCCTGAAATCGTTGTGGGAACGAAGACACATATTTTGTGTTTGCAGTCCATAGGCCTTCTTTATATAACCTGGCGAGGATAAGCTCAAATGCCATATAAAATGTCTTTGAATTCTCTTTATGAAGGAGGCAGCAGGAGATGAGAGAGGATATAGAACCAAAGACTCTGGTTAACGTAAGGTGATTTTTCTTTGGTGTCAACAGAAGTTATGTGCAGGTAGCTAACTCCAGGCTGCATTACTTGCCTAGAATCTATAATTACTTGCAATGTTTGGCCACTTGTGGTTACTTGCAATGTTGTGGCCACTTGCCTTCATCATTCTTTTGCTAATCTAATCACAGATTCAGATGGAACCTTATTTCTCAACTTCCATGTATAAAACTTGACTTTGTTGACTGTAAATTCAGGAATTCTCATGTGTATTGAAGATTCAACAATTTTATGCCCCCTGCTTCTTATCCTGACTGCTGGCTGCTACAGGGGTCCTTTTAGGACTCCAGATGACTGTTTAGGTCATCAATACTGCTTAGATTTGTTTCTTTGATGTTGATAGGTGCCCAGAAATGCTGATATATGCTTGAACGATGTTTTCCCATCAACAAACTCAGGACTGATTCCTGACCTTCATCACCCATTGCAATGAAACCTGGGTGATCATCAATCTTTCCCAAACTGCTGTAGGTAACCTTACTACTGAATGGCTGTACAGGACTGTTTGGGGGTCAAATTCATTACCCAGAACTGCTACAATGAATCCAAAATGACTGTGGACTGCCCTGTAGTGCCCAGGAGTACCTCAGGTCGGCCCCAAAAATGCATTAGGACACACCCATTAAAAATGGGGGTAACAGTGTGCAAGGAGCCCATGAAGATGAAACGGTTGAATTTGGTCCAAAAAGAGTAGGCGAAATGACTGATCTGGAGAATAACATCGAGAAGTGAATCCCAGACTGGTATTACACACACTTTGGCGGATGTTGGATGAACTTCCTCGGCCTAGAGAGGAAAGACCAAGTAGGGGACAGATGTGAAGAGGTGTTGGAGGGCCTCTTAGGCCCTTATAAAAGTCATCATACAAATTTATTAAGACATTAGACTTGGTGAACATATGAGTATAATTGTATAAGCAAAGGATAAACATGTAAGAGAACCTAAAGGAATGGTTAGTTGGAGTGGGTACAACGTTCAACTGCTCCAGCCATCCCTTTGATTGTATAAGTATTCATGAAGATGGACAAGAAATTGGTTGGATATCCTATCCACATAACTCTCTTGAGTATCTTTATGGTTTGCACGAGTGTCTGGGTGACAACAGCAGCAAATGGGAGCGGTATGAGCCTGAAAGAAAAAAGTGATATGAAAAACCTGCAAGTTGGAGGATCCGCGCATCGATGGAAGAACAAGAGGTTGCTGCAGTATTGATTTGCAAGTGTAGAAGATTGAGGAAGAGTTTTTGAAGAATGTTGATGCCGTGTCTAGACAACTGCACAAGAAGCCTGCACAAAAAGATAGTGTTACGTGATACCCAGTACCAGTGCACCTTCAACTATGCCCCAGGGAGAGAGGGTCACTTTTTTTTCTTACCAGGAGGGGTGTTTATCAGCATTTTATGAGTGGAGGTTATGGTCGGGCCCTTTGGTTTCTCTCCTGGAAGTACTATGGCTTACTGGCATTGCTGACTGCCTCATGAAAGGGCTTGAAGCCCTGAGGTTGATGTTTGGGGGCTTCCACGGGTGGGTCACTGGGTCACATGACCCCTACCTTTTTTTATCATTCCGGTGGCACTTTTTTTAGCACTGAGGCTTATGTCTCTCCTCCAGGTCACCTTCCACACTTTCTTAGTCCTCTAGTACTGCTTCGCCCTCTCTCCTTGGCTGTTTAGTGATGATGACATCATCCTTCTTCCAGGTCTACATTGCTTGATATCGAGGGGCCGTTGAGGGATTTTCACTACTGTTGGGGTTAGATGGGGTATGA
Organism: Larix kaempferi; assembly: GCA_027924585.1. Lineage (NCBI taxonomy): Eukaryota > Viridiplantae > Streptophyta > Pinopsida > Pinales > Pinaceae > Larix > Larix kaempferi. The sequence goes on from BSBM01000445.1 coordinate 21,416,593, forward strand.
CGTCCCCCTCCAACCTTTAGTTCAGAGTGATTTGCTCATTTTTAGCTATTTTAGTCATTTTTGGGTAAACTCTAGGAAAAATGCCCCAAGTTACTCACATATTTGATTATTTTATATTATTTTATGTTATAATTTTAAGTTGACATGTTTTAATTTCAAATTGACATTTTAAAGCATGTAGGCTCTGTTATTTTGTAAAAAGTGAGTGTGAGATCATATAAATACAATCTCCTCACTTCATTTTTACACACAATTTATTGGATAAAATTCATTATGTTACTTTTTTACCCTAGAGAAGGCTTTTTGGAGTGAGAAGGCCTTTTGGAGTGATGCGCACCTCTTGGAGGAACATTTTCTTGTCTTTTGGATGAATGTTGGATGCACTCTTGTCTTGCAAATGCTAAGTGGATGCCTAGAATAGTTGGAACAACTCATGCACAAGTAAGTCTTGCTCTTTTGAAGGTTTGTTTGTTGATTGGTAGGTAGGTTTGCATCTTGAAGGATTGAATGGCAACCCTAGGGTTGCATTCTCTCTAAATAGGGTCATTTATTTACTTTTCTATCCATTAGCATAGTAGAAACCCTCCCAAAAGGAGGTCTCTACATAGTTAGCCTTGGAGCTCCAATATTTGCCCTAGCTTAGGGTCTTGAAACCAACCCTAGGGTTGTTTTAAGAAGCCCTAGTCTAGTGACAAGGAGATTCTCCCTCCAAGAGGAAGGCTGGTCACCTTCCTCTAAGGCTAGGGTTTGAAGTAATTATCTTGAAAACCCTAAGTTGACACTCTTTCCTACTTCTAACAAACCCTAGTTTGTAATTTTTGTAATTATTAGACTAACTAATTTGTTATTTGGTTAAATATGTCTGATTTTTATATTTTGTGTACATAATTATCATACAACTAAATGCAAAAACTCTAAAATCTTTCCTAAAACCCTAACTACAGACCCTAGTTTACCCTAGCGGCTGCCCTAAACTCCATCTCCTACCCTGCTCTTCTTCTTTTCAAGCTCGCCCCTTCTTCTTCTCCTACCCTAGATCCTTGCCATCTTCATCCTCCCCCTCGCTCTCTCCTTTTCCCACCTTCGCTGCCCTCCTTTGATGGTCTTTCCCTTCGCTCCACTCATCTTCCCTCTCCTCCTTCCTTGGCTGCTCATTTATCCTCGGCCCTGCCTCTAGAAGGCTCGGCCTTCTCCCTTTGGGCACCAAAATCCTCGCCCTTGCCTATTAGGCCCTCGGTCTTCATCTTGGACCTTCATAAGGGCTGTAACAACCTTTAAATTAGGCCCTTTCCACACTCTGTAAACCTGCTAGGGCAGCAGAGTTTGTCAACACAAGGTTCCTCTTTCCACACCTTATACCCGCACATGCAAGACAACACAAGGGTTTTTTATTGATGTTATTTGTTGCCATCTCCAAAGCTATTATACTATAAAAAGAAGTCTGAAAATTGTCCTAAACAGGTCTGGAAAAGTTGTATTACGGTTTGATGTGCATTGTCTTATTTCATAACAAGGACAGACAAAATTTGAATGACTCTTTGCTTGCAACTTTTATGATTTTCCTTGCCATAGATTGACCTCAAAATATCTTTACCCCTATTGGTACCTCTGATATACTGCTATACTGACATATTACTGATGTAATGACTGTAACTGGGAGAACTGACTAGTTAAAAGGTGTTAACTATTACGTTCATTCTCTTATTGCATTTATGTTTAATGGTTATTATTTATACTATTGCTATTGATTCTTACATGCTGCTATAAATTCTGATGTCATTGTTGATTTATGATATAGAAGTGGGAATTAGAAGTTGTTTGACATATTGGTACTATCTTTACTGTTCATTACAAGTCAATGATAACATCGCCTTTAATACATTTCAAACAAATCTAATGTAAATGTTACTTCACTGTCATAATAGCGCTTAGATTATCGGGTTACATACATTTGTTAATGGTCCTCTACACTTGATTGATTGCTCACTTACGCTTATTTGGCAATATATGACATTTACTATTGAAAGTGATATTTGATCACTCAAATATTTATACAATTACTTGTTTTGCTATTACCGATTGATTAATTAGTATGTCTTCTTCATTCACTTAATTACATTGTCTAAGGCACTGGTCACTAATATTGTTGTCAAGAATATTCTCTTGTCCTAAGGTATTTGCAGACCACATAAGGGCTCTTCCCCCTGGAGGTTCTGACTCGCCGAAGAACTTAGAGAATTGGCTAAGGTGATAGTGGTCACTTCTTTTACATTTGTCTATCAGATATCAGCGCTGCTAATTCATCCGGTAACAGATAGATTACGAGATTAAGAAAGCCTGCAATTTGAAAGAATTGTTTGAGTAATAAAGAATATGATGTTGGTCATGGGTTCTACTCAGAAATAAAAGGATGTTGTTGTAGTTGATGCCCTTGAATGGAAATCTGGTATTCTGGATATCATGAGAGATGATGCCTAGTGTTATGATGGTACTAGCACCAGCATACCTGCAAAGGTGCCCCAGGGAGAGGGTGTCTTTTTTCTGACTAGGAGGGGTGTTTAGCCAGCGTATTCTGAGGTGGGGTTATGGCCAGACCCTTTGGTTTCTCCCCTGGAAGTACTATGGCTTAATGGCATTGCTGATTGCCTCATAAAAGGGTTTGAAACCCCGAGGTTGGTGTCCGGGTTTGAAATTGCCGCTGGAGTGATAAAACAAGGTCGGGGTCATGTGACCCAGTGACCCACTGGAGTGATAAAACAAGGTCGGGGTCATGTGACCCAGTGACCCACCCCTGACCCACTGGAGTGATAAAACAAGGTCGGGGTCATGTGACCCTGGGGTCACTGGGTCACATGACCCCGACTTTGTTTTATCACTCCAATGACAGTTTCTCCAGCACTGAGACACAGTCTTATCTTCCAGAGCACATTCAGTACCCTCCTGGCCCTCCAACTCTGCAACGCTGTGTCACTGGGTCACATGACTCTGACCTTGTTTTATCACTCAGGCGATAGTTTCTCCAGCATTGAGACACAGTCTTATCTTCCAAAGCACATCCAGTACCCTCCTGGCCCTCCAATTCTGCAATGCCCTCTCTCTGGGCCCTCCATTAGAGGATAACGTCATCCTCTTGGGCAGACTGTTTGCTTGCTAAAATGGGGGGGCGTTGAGGTTTTCATTACTGTTGGAGTTAGTTGGGGCATGACGACCCCCCTACACAGTCTGGCCTTCAGTTACGTCGAAATTGGCTTTGTTTAGCCATTTTACTCAAGTAGGGGTCAAATCTGGGGAAAACACCCCAATTTACCCACTACTTTGATTATTTTATATTATTTTTATTCTAATTTTAAGTTGACATTTTTAATATTAAATTCACCTTATTTGATGTAAAAGTGAGTGTGAGATCATATAAATTCAATCTACTCACTTCATTTTTAATCATCAACTTTCTCGATAAGTTCATTATGTCTGCTATTTGCCCTAACTAGGCCTCTTTGAAGGGATGCACAGTCTTTGATGAAGGTTATTTTGCAAGTTTGAAGCATTTCTTGTAAGTTTTACTATTGTTCATGCCATTGCTGAGGTGAGGCTAGAGTTGTTTGCTTAACACATGCACTTGGAGGTATCTATACTTTTGGTTTGATGTCTCTTAGTCAATTTGTATAAAAGTGATGCTTGTTAGGGTTGAATGGAAACCATTGTTGCTTCATTTTGTCTCGATTAGCATTTCATTTTTATCTTTAATCACCCTTGCATTCAAGCTTGAGCTTTAGGTCTTCAAGTTTTGCTAGGCTAGGTCTCCTCAACGAAATCCTAGAGATTGTTGAAGTTAGCTCTAGTTGCCAAGCTTGTCAAGTACCATCTCAAGGAGAGTAAATCCTCTCATTGATGCCCTAGGGTTTGGTAGGTAGTTTTCTTTTGAAACCCTAGGTTGTTCATCTACTTTTTAAACTAAAATTTGAGTTTTGTACATTTGTAATTATTATTTAGGGTTAAAATTTTGCTTTTTCATGGTAGAATTAGGGAGAGTTAGGTCTGCAATTTTATGATCAAAACCCTAAAAATTTAAGAGTTGTTTTTTTGCATTTTTGGCCTTCCTAAAATTTCGGCCCTTCCTCCTATAATTTCGGCCTGCCCTATTTGTCCCTAAAAACCCTAGGGCGAAATTTTAGGAGCACTAAAAATCCCAAAATTATCAAAAACTCCCTAAAAAACCCTAATTTCTGAATTTTGTCTATTTGTACATATTATGTTAGCTTAGTTTGATTTTTATGTTAGTTTGTAAATAATTAAATTCAAAAACCTAAGTAAACCCTGGCTTTCCTTTGACTTTCACTGCTGCATTATCCCTTCCCTCCATCTTCATCCTTCCTTCTTCCACATCCCTTTTCTTCCTTTTCCCTTTTCTCTTCCATCCTCTGCTCCATCCTTCCATTTTCTGGCCAGTTCATTCCCTTTCCTACCCTAACACAGGTCTGCAATTTTTGCAGATCCTGTGTGATCCATCTTTCACTGCCCTCATCTGCACACATCATACAAAAAACAAGTTAGTACTTTCTCTGTTTAGTTGTGGTCTAGCTTCTAGGGTTAGTTTACTAATTACTAGCCATTTCTCCATATTTCTGTGCACTTATTAGCTAATTAACAGTACAACTCAGAACTTTATACGCAGATCTGGAAATTACCTCTGTTCTATTAAAAAAACTATTTGATAATGCTAACAGTTTGCTAAGTGACCGCTTAAACTAAGTTTTAATTCTGTTTTGGGCATCTTACTAATACATTGTTGCCATCTACATTTATCCCTGAAGTTGTTAGAATTTCAAGCTCGTAAGTTACTAGTGGACTGAAGTTGGTTAGGTACTGAAAGTTTCACTTTAACTTACATTGAATGCATACTTAACATCTCTTATGATACATACTGGTTATTGATGGTTATTTGGTGATCACACTGGTGGACTAACTAAAAAGTGCATGCACAGATTTAGTAATCAGCTGCTTGTATTTTCTCTACTGAAAATCTTTTATGATATGTCAAGGATATCTATTACTGTGTTAATGCTACTCGTGACATACTGAGCGCACTTTATTTTCTGATATGCTGTAGCAAATACCTTTATTACAGTTTGAAGGTTGAAGATTAGGTCATCTGCTGCAAACATTTATTGTTTTTTAGTTGATAGTTATTGATGATAAAAACTGGTGAATGTCTCCTAAGTATGCTTCTGCTGTTATAATAATTGTGATCATATACAGATTTGAAGTTACATTCGAATTGGACTATTCTTGGTCTCTTAAACGACTGATGCTGGATTGATAGTTGTTGGGGAATGTTTAGAGCTGATATACCTATTGATGATATTGTCTATTAGATGCTAAAGAATATATATAATTGCAATAGACTTATAACTTACCACACTCCTCTAATAACATCTTTTTGCATGATAAGTATATGATGATCTTTCTATCGTTATCAATCCACTATTGTTATTAATGAATGACTTGCCATTTTATGATGACCTCGGATTAATTTCTCATTGGCGTTTCTTTGATTACATACACAACATATTGGGTTAATGGTTGGTTAGCAATACAGTCTTTTGATCCAGTATTGATTATTCTAATACATGTGTATACGTTCTTACATTTCATTGGTTGAAGTTGAATGCACTTGACTCCATTCAGGCACTGGTCTAACTATAAGATTGCATAGAATATAGTTGGTTTGTTGTTCTAGTGTCTTACAGGGTTCCTTAAAGGATACTTCTCCCTGGAGGTTTCGACTTCTGAAGAAGTTAGAATAGTGACCGAGGTGACATTGGGTCACTGATCTTATTTTTGCTTACTGGGAATTAGCCCTGCTAATTTGCCCGGTAACACCTAGAAAAGGTGAAAGATCACGATGGAGGCTGGTGCAAGATTGGGAATGCTCATGGAGGCTTTGGACCATCATCATGCCAATTGAAGAATGCATTCGACTGCCTAATGTGATAATGAAATCAATGAGTGCAATCAAGATGAATTTTGTTCATCATAGCATAGGAAAAGCTTTTGAAGAAATAAAAGGGATAATGAGAATCTGAATGACATGCGATTTGGGTTGACATAAATTGTTATATCAATGTCAATTGAATTTGCTTTGTTGATATATAGAGATTATCTAAGTAGAATGAATAATGTTGATGTGGATTGAGTGCGTTTGATGCTTGCACATGCTCTACTCATTTAGTTGATTGTATTGTTTAATTGTTGGCGAGTCGACAGGTACAGAGGAGTTCAAAGAATCACTATAGAAAAGTGACATACACTACCTGTTAAGAAGTTGCATAAGAGAAAAGTGAAAATTGTTAAGAAATAAAATGCTGAGGAAAACCGACTTGAGAGTATAGAGTAGATGGAAGGAAATCAATTGATCATGAAACTAATATTAGGGAAATCACAATCAACCGAGGCCAATAAATTGATTATAGGTGTCGAAATCGATTGCTTGGAGAAATAGATATGTATAATCAATAATGTGAGTACATGAGTTGGGTAGCTCTTGCTAGCTAAATTTACATGCCATCATTTATTAATAAGGAGGATTGCAGAGTGCGTGAAGGACCTGGAAGAATAGATGCAAAGCTGTTCAACATGCTATCCAAAGAGATGATCAATTTAGAAGAATGGTAACGTTGAAGATGTGAAGACGTGCGCTTCCTACGTCAGAGTTCAATCTAGTTGATACATTGACGAGAGAATAGTCCATTCCAGAAAAAACCACGTGGAGCCTTGATAGTCAGAGAATCGATTGAGTGGTTGGGGTAACCGATAAGATTATTATTGGGTTGGTTGTTTTGAAGAGAAAATCATGCAATCGAAAGACCATTGTGCCTAAGGTGATTGAGTTCGATGCATACAGGATGTAGCCCACTGATTGGTGAAGTTGATGTTTGGTTGGTCATGTTTATGCACAACCTAGTGTTATGGTTTGGCAAGGAATCAATTGCTTAACCAACACAACTATGGAACTTCCTCCCAACGTGTCACTATTGGAGGAAGCTCCTCTTTTAGATTTCCCAGGCTCAATAGTAAAAAAGCCTAGACTAACCAAAGGAGAGACCCCAACAAAGCTTTTTCTAAGGCCAACTATGAGCGATCTAGCTAACCTAGGATACTTACCTAGCTTTATTTTTGAGGAAGAGGTGCCTAGATTTAGGTGATTTTGCTAACTCAAGACACACTCTATTTTAACATTTCATTGATGTGATAGAAATGACCATGAAAATAAAGTACATGATACCAATAACAAAATCAAATATAAGCTCTTGAATAGTAAAGCCCCCAACCCCCAAAATGCATTTGAGTCACAAGGTCTGTCAAGTTATTGTACCTCTTTGATCTACGTGCAGGGTCCAATGGTGACGAATGACCAAATCTCTTAGAGCACCAACCAAGGAGGATAGACTGTACCCTTGGCCAAGCTACCCGACTACCTATATATGTGAAGAGTAATCTTCCCAAATGATGTTTTTGGTGCACTACAATAACATGACAACCAATAGGATGGTTTCAAGATACTTAAGGGGGTCCTCAAGATACACATGGTACGTGGGGTTCAATTCCATGTTCAAGTACTGTCTAATGCAGTAACACTCACATGGGGTATTGGTGGGAGTAACAATGGTGGTCAATACTACCCCTTGGTCAAGATGAGACATAGCCTATGCTTAAGAACCTCTTGTTTTCACAGCGAATATGGTTCCCCAACCGCGTATTTTCAAGCCTAACGACAACTCCTTGGTGTTATTTGTAGACGTTGGATCACATCTTCTACCCGAAATCCTCTTGGTCACCATTCTTTTAGCCATATATGCTCATCAATACAAAGATTAAATATAATGCCCCAAATTAAAATCTTAAACAAGTATCATCTACAATTAACATAAACGCATGGCAAATTATCAATATATATCGATATGAATCAAAACATCAATGAATGTCATCCACATGAAACAAAGGAAATCAACAACTTGTGAAAAGTGCAGATAGCGTAGTCTTGTAAGTGAAATAAGCCAAGCATCAAATCATTATCATAATAAGATTAAGGTGTGCGATTTCATCGGTCAACCAAACTATCACAAGAAGTTTCCTTAATGTATATTGCATATGGATTAGATGGAAGTTATTAATAGCATTCATTAACTTGAAAAATAGAACTACTTTCCATGAATCATCAAGGACACATGTAACTTTGCAGCAATAAATTTTTAACAACTAGAGATCAAGCATTTACACTCATCAAAACGTAGAAAATGCGAATTGTTTTAGTGAGCAAAGTTGTCTTAAGTATGAACCTATAGCATATGGGTTTAATCATTCACATTCACATGTAATTATCAACTCATAATCCAAGAAAGTGCGAATTGATATCATGAGCTATTATTGAGATCTATTGCTTTCACTTGTGAGGATCAATTCATGAAATTTCCCAAGAGTTGTAGTATATGAATTTAATGGAAAGATCTAGACATTAAGAGGCATCCACATATAAACAACTTATGAAAGTGTGAGAAGTAGATCTTATTATCAGCCTACAGTAAAAGTGCGAATTGATTCCAAGAGATCACAATTGCAAATTAGGCTTGTAATTATGATGGCATTAGGAAATTACCACATGTGAATGAAACAAAACATTAGTATACTTAGTGTTAACTTTAAGATTTATCTTATGTGAGCAAAGCATGATATCAAAGCATGCCAAGTATGAAGTAAAGAAGGAAGATTTAATTATTTAGTGCTGAGTATTAACCATGTTACCAACCATAGTAATCATGCATAGAAATTTAGACAATAAAACATCAATGCACAAGGTTAGTATGCCTTCTCAAAGGGATTTTCAACACTAAGATTTGCTGTAGATGCAGATCTGAAATGAGGTGTATAACAGCAAATAAAACAAGCAAGAAAACAAATAGGAACTAGTACATAAACAAGTCTAGAACAGTTTACTAGTTTGCATTTATATTATTTAAGATTTAGAGACTTAAAAACACACCACAAGTTGATTATTAGGTGCTGTTTTTTTACTTAAGTTATGGTGTGTGTGAGAGCTTATGCTCTGCAGGGTTTGATATTAGAGATTATTAGCCCAAGGAGGGGGATTGAATCTCCTAATTGTCTCTTGAAAATTGTGAATCCAAGTGCCTACAAAAATCAGGAAAATAAGTTAAGTAGATTTAAAAGAAATGGAAGAAAAATTGGACTTGAAACAAATGGAAACTACTAAACCCTAGACCTAGTGCCTTGAGGACAGCACTTGTTTGGCCATGAGGTCAAATAGCAATGCGAAAAATGAAAGAGAGAACTTGAAGGGAAAGTGGAGGACAAGGCAATCCCTCTCCTTTGCTAGCAAAGGTAATCAAGCAATTCTCCTACTCCAATCAAGTGATTGGGTTCTTGCAATCATCAAGAGGCAAAGCAATCCATCCAACTACAAGATACACCTTAGGATCAGTTAAGCATATAGTGAATGGAATTGAACTAAGATGAGGTTGCAACAATAAAATTAAATAGATCAATTATTCATTCCTAGAGAACAAGGTTGTAGCAATCATTCTCTAATCTACTAAACACAAGAAAAATTATTACCAATTGCCTCAACCTTTGTGAAGATCTCTTCCATCAAACAAAATGCTAAATCACCATAAACACAAACAACAAGAGCCTCAAGAACAATAGAGCAAGAAGATAGTAGAGTATTATTATTTCTTTCCCAAAATTTTTGACCCTTTGAGTGAAATTGAACCCTCTTATAGCCTAAGTGTGTCGATTTGCTCAATGAAGAGGTCAACAAGTTTTTATAAGGTTCGTTACATGAGTGATCATTGATGATCTCTAGATGAGGAATATCTAGAATCTAGCTCAATGGTCTAGATTTTTTCCTTTACAACAAGAATTGTTGCCAAATGTCAAGTTGTGGAGATAAGAAGGGCGAATTTCTGCCTTTGACCTGACAATAATGATAGACAATGCTAATACCATGGGTTTCTTCTAATACCAAGGGTAAAAACCAAGGACAATGGTGAAATATGTTAGATTTTCACAATTTAATTCAAGATTATCTAGGATCTTATCTAAGAGAATAACATGCACATCATTTAAACACAAGAGACAAGAGACAAGAGACACAAATATTTTCATCGGGGAAACCATAAAGGAGAAAACCCCGTAACTTCCTCAGAGAAAGAATGAGCAACAAAACAATAGCAGAAAAGTAAATCCCAAAATAGAGATGGTCTTCAACAACTTCTCTCTTCTCCACTTGTGCGAACTTGTCCTCCTTCTCACTAATGTGAACTTGATGAGTGAGTGAATGAACAAATAGAGAGGGGCACCCTCTCTATTTATACTTTTACTTTCGCTTGACCTTTACACCAAACAGGTTGGCCCCTAGTTGTACTTGACTGGGCCGCCTTCTCTAGGAGAGTCTAATAACCCTAATACATGCTGACTCAGGGGTCTATTGCCCCGACTTACATGGAAGGTTAACCTCAATGACTTTACATGACTCAAGTACAATAATGACTCTCTCGACCGGAGGAATAAACATCTCCGTCGGAGGTACAATAATAAAATACAAATACAACATAAAATTAGTCAAGTGAATATCTTCCGAAGTTACAATTACATTAACACTCCCTCTTAACTAGGAAGGTATTCTATTGACATAGTCATCAACACAAGTCTTCGTCGCTGGCTCAACAATGTTGGAACATCATCATCAACATTGGATCGTCGTCGTCACTGCTGCTGCAATCCTCATCATCTTGATCATCAATCTCCAATCTACTTGTCATAGGAAGTTCTACAGAGCCAACCCTTTTTCATGCTGGATGTAGGCCTAGCCTTCATGTAGGTCTTCATCATCTCTGCGAGCAAGCCATCAAGTAGGTACATCTCAGGACTTATTACATTGCCTCTGCAAAACCTGTGTACATCTCAGGACTGATTACATTGACTTGCAAAACCTGTGTACATCGGAGGATTGATTACATTGCCTTGCAAAACATGTGTACATCGCAGGACTGATGACATTGCCTTGCAAAACCTGTGTACATCGCAGGACTGATTACATTGCCTTGCAAAACCTATGTACATCGCAGAACTGATTACATTGCCTTGCAAAACCTGAGTACCCTATTGTCGCCTCATCACGTCCAGATCATCTCAATGTCAACGGAGCACAACCCAGATGCACCTCACACAACACTTACATCACTTGACATGGGAGAACAAATCTACCACCATTCGGGAAAGGCTCCAACCCTTACATCTACACCTTGGGAGGACACACCTACCACCATGTGAGAATGGCTCATGTGAATTTGCGTCTTTCGGACTCATCACTTCCCCTCGGAAGGAACCTCGATTTGGAATACACCAAGCTTCTCTCTGAAGTACTCGAACTTCACTCTGGCTAGCGGCTTGGTCAATACATTGGCTATCTGCTCGTCTGTCGCAACATATTGGAGCTTAACTGCTCCTCTCTGCACCATATCCCTGATATAGTGATACTTGATCTCGGTGTGCTTCGACTTGTCATGGAACACTGGGTTCTCAGACAACTTCACAACTCTGGTTGTCGCAATATATACAAGTCGCATCCAACTGGAGATCAAACAAATCAGATAGTAGCTTCCTCAGCCATACTGCCTCACAACTAGTCGAACAAGCTGCGACATACTCTGCTTTGGCTGTACTCAGTGCCACGTAGGACTGTTCCTGCTAAACCAAGAGATCACACCTGATCCCATACTGAAGCAACGCCTCGAAGTGCTCTTCCTATCAGTGGCACTGCCTGCCCAATCCGAATCAACATAACCTTCCAGGTTAATCTTCTGATTCGCGTTATACTTGAGCCCATAATCCACCGTACCCTTCAGGTACCTCAGAATATGCTTTGCAACAATCAAGTGAACATGTCTCGGATCCGTCAGGAACTGGCTCAATGTGTTCACAGCAAAGCAAATATCTGGTCTCGTATTCGTCACGTACATCAAAGATCCAATCATCTGATGATACATTGTGGCATCAATCGACTCTGATGAAGCATCACTCAATAGCTTAAGGTTCGATGCCATAGGTGTGGCCATGGCCTTGCATTCCATCATCCCGAACCTCTTTAGGATCTCTACTGCATACTTCCCTTGTCCAAGGAAGATTCCATCCGCACTCTGCCACACTTCCATGCCTAGAAAGTAGTGCATCATACCCAAGTCCTTCATCTCGAACTCAGCAGCAAGCTTCCTCTTCGTGTCAGCAATCAACCCATCCTCACCTGTCACAAACAGGTCATCTACATAAAGTAGAAGTGTCATTGGGTTCCCTTCTTCAACTTTGTAGTAAAGGTTGGAATCCGCTTTACTCTTGGTAAAGCCCAGACTAGTCAGGAAGCTGTCTATTCTGCCATACCACGTCCTGGGTGCTTGTTTCAATCCATACAAGGCTTTCTTCAATTTGCACACATGAGTCTCCTTGTCATGTGTCTCAAATCCGAGTGGCTGCTCCACATACACTTCCTCCTCTACTACACCATTCAAGAACGTTGTCTTGACATCCATTTGGTGTACCTTTCACTTCATTACAGCAGCCAGAGCAAGTACTGATCTGATGGAAGTGTATCTGGCTACAGGTGCAAGTGTCTCCTCATAGTCTATCCCTTCCTTTTGGGAGAAGCCACGTGCCACAAATCTCGCCTTGTATTTCTCTATGCTTCCATCTGCGACATGCTTGATCTTGTAGATCCACTTGGAAGTCACAACAGACTTCCCTATTGGTCTCGGGACCACATCCCAGACATCATTCTTCATGATCGATTGGTACTCCTCGATCATGGCATCCTTCCATTCCTTCCTTTCTGTCGCTTCTTCATAATTGGCAGGTTCCTTGTCAATGATGTCGCATAGCAGGGCTACATAACTATAGAATGGCCTCGGTCTCTTGCTTTCTCTATGCATTCTTTCTGGAGCACCATATCTCTCTGCATCTTGAATTGCTTCTCGTACCCATGCTGGTTTCCTCTTGTGAGAATTCTTCTCACGAGGTGGATCTACAGGTTCTTGTGGATCTTCTATCTCGTGGTCTTCATGATCTTCTGGATTTGCTTCATTCATTGTTTGTGTCTCGGATCCTGGGTGCTTCTGGTTCTTCAATATCTTCAACATGTAGCTTTCTGGATTTGTGATATGCTGAGTCTTCATCGAATGTTACATCCCTATTGATATCAATCTTCTTGAACCCTGGAAAATATATTCTGTAAGCCTTCGAGCTTTCACTGTATCCTACAAATATGCCCTTCTTTCCTGAAGGATCTAACTTCGTCCTTTTCTCCTTCGGGATATGTATGTATATTGGGCAACCAAATATCCTGAGATGGCTGACCTCTGGTTTCTCGTCGGAGAAAGCTTCTTCTGGTGTCTTGTCGTCAAGTACTCTATGTGGAGTACGATTCTGTACATACACGGTTGTTCTCGCAGCTTCTGCCCATAGATGCATCGGAAGATCTTGGTCGTGAAGCATTGCTCTTGCTGCTTCCATGATTGTTCTATTTTTCCTTTTTGCAACTCCATTTTGCTGCGGATTATATGGAGTGGTCAACTCCCTCTTAATCCCTGAATCTCTGCATAATTTCTTGAAGTCTTCTGATGTGAACTCTTTGCCATTGTCTGACCGAAAAGTCTTGATTTTCTTCTCTGTGTGGTTCTTGATCAAGGCTTTGAATTCCTTGAACTTGCTGAATACCTCATCCTTGTTCTTCAAGAAATATATCCATGTCTTCCTAGAAAAATCATCAATGAAAGAAATATAATATACATACCCATTCAATGAACTGGATGACATTGGACTGCACACATCTGAATGGATGATTTCCAAGATTCCTTTTGCCTTGCTCTCGTTGCTTGGAAATGACTTCTTTATGTTCTTTCCTTTCGCACATCCTTTGCAAATGCCTTCATGCTTTGCCTGGATTTCCGGAAGACCTTCAGCTGCTTTGCTTGCAAGTGATAGTGCTCTATAGTGCACATGTGCAAGCCTTCTATGCCATAGTTCACTTGGCTCTACTGAGTCATGGACTAGGGCTTGTTTAGGTTGGCCCTTTAGTTTGTATAAACCTCCCTCTTGCTCTCCAATCACCACAGCATCATCTATGGTCTTTCCCTTTGGCCACATAAGAACTTGGCCATCTACAAATGCAACCCTCATACCTTTAGCATCTAAAGTTGATATGGAGAGAAGTTTCTTCTTTAGTCTTGGTACATACAGGACATCTTTCATCTTCATAGACTTTCCAGAGTCTAGCTTATAAGAGGCTTCACCGCTTCCTTTTATGGGATACTGGTAGTCATCCCCAAGTTTCACCTTGTGGGGTGACTCATGTTCAGATAGGTTCACAAAGGATTCCTTGAATCTTGTCATATGCTTGGAAGCCCCATTATCTATAAGCCAATCATTGCTTCCGTGTGTGACAGTGCCTGTGAGAGCTGAAATCATAACATATTCTTCATCACTTGAAGAATCTTCACTGTCTTCTCTGGTTCTCTTCCTTGGAGGTTCATCATCCTCTGCAGTGTGAGCATGATGTCTTTTCTTGTTGTTCTTATTCTTGTGGGAGCTACTTTTGTTCCTGGGACGATCTCTGGAGTAGTGTCCCTTCTCATCACAAGTAAAGCATCGAATGTGAGATAGATCTTTATTGTAACTTCTGAGGTTCTCTCTCTGGTTCTGGTGGTGGTGTTTACCCTTCTTGTGATGAGGATGCTCCCTCTTGTTGTTGTTCTTCCTGGTGTGTACTGTGAGAGCCTAGTCTTCATTACCCATCTTTTCTTCTCAAACTACAATTCGAGCTTCTTCCTGTGAGCACTCTTCCCATAATCTTCTGAAGGTGATCAACTTTCTTCTTGCATAGATTCCTTGAATAAAGGAATCCCATGACCTAGGAAGACCATTCAAGGTGGTCATCACTATTTCTCCATTCTCTATATTTTCTCCCACAGCTTCAAGCTGCTCTTTTATATGAGAGACCCTTGTAAAGTAGGACTGCATAGTCTCTCTGCATTTTGTATTTTGACATTCTTCAATTTGTTCCTCAATGTCATCTTCCTTGGAGATTCCTTGAACAAATAAGGATATCATCAATGAAAACCACGAACCATGGGATATCCCTAAAAATGTCTTCCATTCTCTTTTGAAACTCAAAAGGAGCATTGTTGACACCGAATGGGAGAACTTTCCACTGGTATTGACCATGTGGAACCACAAAGGCAGTTTTGAAGCGATCCTTTCCTTCAATACCAATTTGATAGAATCCAGACTTAAGATCAAACTTACTGAAAATAGTACAACCAGTGATTTTCTGCAGGAAACTGGCTTTGTCTGGAAGTGGGTAACGAAATTTTTGCAGAACCAAATTGAGAGGCTTGTAATTGACAACAAGACGGGGCTTTCCTCTCTTTTACTCTGAGTGTTTGTTGACTACAAACGCTCTACAAGCCCAAGGACTCTTGAAGGGCTCTATTAAACCTTTCTGCAAAAGTTCTTTTATTTCTTTCGAACAAAACTCTCTCTTAGAAGGAGTCATTATAGGGGCAGAAGCTTTCATTGGTTTGATCTTCTGAAGGGGATCAAACGGCAAGGATACAAATTACTTTTCCCTGGTCCAAAATGCATTTGGACTTTTTGGACAACAATCCTTGATTAGCTTCTCTTTTATTGCAGCAAGAGTTTTGTCACTATGGACTTCTGCATATGCTATGCATCTATCCATCTTATTCAGATCGACTGACTTAACAGACTTGACAGACTCTTCAGGCAAAGACTTACATTTATTTACAGAAGTGAAACTCAAAGGAATAGATACTTTACGATTTTGAACCGTACAAGAAAATAACATTTTATTAACATCTATGGAAAACAGACTGACTTTCTGGAGAAACTCAGATCCTAACACAATCTTCTTTAAGAATATCTAACCTAAAAAGAGACAAAGAATTAAACACACTAGAAATCTGTACAGGAAACTCTTTGACTTTACCAGAAAGAGATACAGGAGATC
This sequence comes from Larix kaempferi, assembly GCA_027924585.1. Lineage (NCBI taxonomy): Eukaryota > Viridiplantae > Streptophyta > Pinopsida > Pinales > Pinaceae > Larix > Larix kaempferi. Next base: position 21,432,686 of record BSBM01000445.1, read on the forward strand.
CTTCTATAGTAGAACCAAACTCTTGACTTTTTTCCCAATAGAAGGAAGGAATTGCATTCCCTTTGGCTAAATTAAACTGACATCCTGAATCAATAAGACAATGTACAGGGTATGATTTGAACTCAGGAGGACAAAATTGTAATGACACAAAAAGCTTTGGACTTGACAAAGCACCCAAAAGATTAGGGACTTGAGACTGGGGAGAAGGAGAATGAGGAGTAGAAGAACGAGATTCTTCTTTCTGTTCTGGGTTCATCATAGCTTGTTCCAAATGTTTTGAAAGTTCTTCATCTGATGGTTGGTCTTTTTCCGCAACCAATATTTTAATCATATCTTTCAGAGCTTCTATTTCTTTCACAAGCTGTTTTAACTTTCCTTGTTTTTCTTTCAACTGGTTTCTCAGCAGTTTCTCTTTATCCTTTCGGTGTGACTGTCTGTCATCATGGCCATCAGGGTAATCTCTATAGATATCTGCAGGATTATATTTGGCAGATAGGGCTGGGGAATGAACTTTCACTTTACCCTTTGCAGACTTTTCTTTTTCTAGCAAACCTAAAAGTCTGGTCTTTTCTAGTCTAAGATCATGCCTTTCGACATGCCTATATGAGATGGTCCTTGATAGAATCTGCAATGATTCTCTTAGCCTTGACCAAGTTCTTCTTGTGTTAGGCTTTAGCCTCATCTCCCTCTGGAATTGGAACCTCTTCATTCACATAGGTGTCCAATTCATTCTCTTCTAGGACAAGCCCAATGCTATACTTCCATGCTCAGAAGTTATCAACCCCTTCAAGCTTATCCTCAAGCTTGGTGTGGTGAGACATCTTTAATGAGAAACTCAAATGGAAATAGAAAAGCTTTTAGGTCTTACCACTTGATTTGCTGAAACTGGATTTGGAGTTGGCTAGGGTTTGATAGAGAAACCCTGAAAATTCAAACATGGAATTTGAAACTTCTGTCTGGATAGAAAGATGCGCTTGACTGAGGCGAGCAAGCTGGTACACTTGGATTTTGAAGATTCCAAAAATTGACCCCTGAAAAATGACCCCTGCAATTTCTGGTTTTTCTTGTCCAGAGTCAAATTAGGGTTTGACTTTTCGGGAGTTTCACCCAACCAAAAACTTTGATCTTGGTCTCTAAATTTCGATTTTGCTGAGGAGCACCTTTCGTATTGACTGCACTCCAAAATTCCACTTCTGTGAAAAGCCCTAATTTCCCGCAGTAGTGATAGGCCAAAAAGTGAAAATGGTTAGAATCACTTTCTGCTTCGACAGAAAGATGCACCTTCCTAAGGCAAGTTAACCTAGCCTCCTTTTGTTGATTATCTGTGGAGAGAAACCCAAAAATTAAGAAGCCCTAGCTTCTGCAGCTGCACAATGTCTTCTTCTCAGGTTAGCTCTGATACCATGTTAGATTTTCACAATTTAATTCAAGATTATCTAGGATCTTATCTGAGAGAATAACATGCACAACATTTAAACACAAGAGACAAGAGACACAAATATTTTCATATGGGAAACCATAAAGGAGAAAAGCCCGCAACTTCCTCAGAGATAGAATGAGCAACAAAACAATAGCAGAAAAGTAAACCCCAAAATACGGATGGTCTTCAGCAGCTTCTCTCTTCTCCACTTGTGCGAACTTGTCCTCCTTCTCACTAATGCGAACTTGATGAGTGAGTGAATGAGCAAATAGAGAGGCGCACCCTCTCTATTTATACTTTTACTTTCACTTGACCTTTACACCATACAGGTCGGCCCCTAGTTGTACTTGACTAGGCCGACTTCTCTAGGAGAGTCTAATAACCCTAATACATGCTGACTCAGGGGTCTATTGCCCATACTTACAATGGAGGGTTAACCTCAATGACTTTACATGACTCAAGTACAATGATGACTCTCTCGACCGGACGAATAAACATCTTCGTCGGAGGTACAATAATAAAATACAAATACAACATAAAAATAGACAAGTGAATATATTTCGAAGTTACAATTACATTAACAAAACAATGTTTTCAAAACCATGGGTGGTTTCCCCAAATCAAGCATTGGTCAAATCCATAATCAATGAGCAAGTTGTTGGGCCCAACGATCCAAGTGAAGGAAGACGATCCATGCGAAGGAGAACAAAATGAAGGTTCGGGATCTAATTTGGAGGTGGCATATGAACCATAGGATCCCAATGTGCCACCTCACCTCAAATCACCTCAACATGTGTGTCACCGAGCCAACTAAGCAAGTCGACTTAGGGAAAATGTAGTAATTTACTAATTTCCTTAAATAATAGAAAAAGTGCAATCTCAACTGAGAAACATAACTTGAAGTGCACTTTTTACATCTCAATGACAAATTAGACACAAACTTAGGTTTTTTTTAAATTTAAACCTTAGGTGTGCTAGGTATTAATCTGCCATGTGCTAAAATAAGCTTGTATAAATCCCCCCTGTTCTTGGAAAACCATCCGGATAGACAACGCTTTGCAGGATGATGGTTGATATGGATAGAAGGGCCAAATGGGTGCCCACTGCCCATAAATGCCAAAGAGTTGTTAATATAGTGGCTAGATTGTTCCCATGCATGATTGTGAAGTTTTTAGGTTGCCCGTTGACACTGAAGAAATGACCCCTGTAGATTTGACCAATCTAAGAGAATTCCCTGACATGCAAGTATGGGGGGTTGTAGTAGAGCCAAATGGGTATCCAAATCTATCCTCAGATTTAGAAGACACTAAGTATATCAATCCCATGCACGTCCATGAAAATGAACACTGTAGTAAATGGGGAAAGGCCCACCATCTTTTTGGAATAGACTGATCTGAGGTATTAGTGACGAATTTGATGATGTATGCCTAGATAAGTGGCCAAATGGGTATCCAAATATGCTCTTAGAATCCATGGATACCTGGTACAACCAAAGATATGCAATAGGCCCTCATGGGCATTATAGAACATTGATACATTGGTACTGAAAACCCTGTAACTCTAAATAAGCCTCGATGAAACCTTTGTAGCATTGAATAGAGATGTACTAAGATTGTAAGTGTCCTTGGTGGACCAACAACGAAGGGTGTCCACATGGACAAGTGATCATCAAAGGTGATAATATACCACTCTACAAATATCTTCAAACAGGTTTATGAGAAACAAGATTTACAAACTAACTGGTACCAAGATAATAACCAAGTGTTTGCAAGTACAAGTTTCTTCTAAGGGGTGGATTAAGTGGAATAGACCAAGTTTGGACAAGTGAGGCTTTTAGTCATAGGTGATTGGTTGACTCAAGATGTAGGTCAAAGGAAAAGAGTTGTGATCTTCACCATTAGGGCAAACAATAGGGAAGTGTCTCACAGATGGGTGATGTGTAATAAGGTACAACCCTCCTTAACCATGGCAATCAAACTTTACCCCTTTTACTTTGACTTTGCTAGCTCCTTCTTGGACTTGTCTTCACTTGCTTTCTTGGACTCTTTTTGTTCTTGTACTTCTTTGTTTAGGAGACCTTGGCCTTTATTTTTCTTTGGATGCCCATTAGCAAGTTTTCTACTTGCTTCTCTTTTTCTTTGCTTGTTTTTACTTTGAATTGGTCTTCATTTTCTTTTGTCTTTGGAGGTACAAGGAGCCTTGGACTGAGAGCTTTCTTCATATGCCCTTTTTGAGGCGTAGGGAGGGGAAAAGACTTTCATGCTTCAGGTTTAGGGAGGAGCATTGCTCCATGGAAACTCTCTCTCCTTGATGATAGCGATCCCCAAGGTTTTACAAGTGAGCCTCCTATATCGTCACAAAGATTGTTGAAGCACAAACATACCCGAGACACAAAGGAAAACTGGGACCCCTTCATGGTGAAGGGGTCACAAAGGGGAAGTCAAAAGTCAACTTATTAATCTTTAAACCAAGGATGTAGACCAAAGTATGGAGTGGAATAGATGATTGATGTATGGTCATAAGGTGGACCCAAAGAATGGGGTAAAAGAACTTGCAAGACGCAAATAATCATCTAGGCTCAATGGTACATAAGTAAGTCAATAATCTACTACCCTTGTCAACATGAAAGTGTGATACTACTAACCATACTCATCAGCTAATCAACACATCTCATATGGTGGCAGTAACAATCCTATAGTACGTCATCATCATCATACGTCATCATGGCATGGCATAGCAATAGAAAACATGTCATATATCTGATCATCACATAGCATCATCAAAAGGAAGGGGGACCCAAGAGCAACATCGATGGGCCCCAATACTCTGGAATGCAAATGATCAAAAGCAAAAATAAGTTTGGAAAATAGTATGCTTGTAGAATGTGGCATAATAGGTCAAATTGTCCAATGTGGAGCAACTATCAAATGCCGAAGACCTCTATTTGTTGGATTCCATGCAGGGATATCACGCCACCCAAGAGAAATCATAAACACCATTAATTCAACTATGGGAGAAAATGAATGAAAAACATATTGACAACCTGTTGGAGAAAATTCACTCCCACAGGATAATTGTTATGAACTATTTGTGATTATTACAGTATGTGAAGTATTTTTGCTAAGTTGAGGTGTTTTGTCAAAGAGATCATTTTACATAATCTCTTTGACAAAACACCTTAATACATCTCATCATATAATCAATACATCTCATATGGTGGCAGTGACAATCCGATAGTACATCATCATCATCATACATCATCATGGCATGGCATAGCAGTAGAAACATGTCATATATCTGATTATCACATAGCATCATTAAAGGGAAGGGGGATCCAAGAGCAGCAAAGATGGGCCCCAATACTCTGGATTGCAGATGCTCAAAAGCAAAAATAAGTCTGGAAAGTAGTATGCCTATAGAATGTGGCATAATAGGTCAAATTGTCCATCATGGAGCAACTATCAAATGCTAAAGACCTCTATCTGGTGGGGATTCCATGCAGGGATATCACGCCACCCAAGAGAAATCATAAACACCATTGATTCAAATGTGGGAGAAAATGAATGAAAAACATATTGACAACCTGTTGGAGAAAATTCACTCCCTCGGGATAATTGTTATGAACTATTTGCGATTATTACTGTATGTGAAGTATTTTTGCCAAGTTGAGGTGTTTTGTCAAAGAGATTATTTTACATAAATGGCATGCATAAGAGGTTGATTGTAAAGAGTTCACTAGTTACTTGTACTATTATAAGGATGATCATGTGCCCGTGGAAGAGATGTTTTGTTCCCATAGATTGTGGATATCAAAGATGGGGTTTATAATGCATCCACCGAGTTAAACCAAGGAAGAATTGGGATGAAGACTTTGCATTGGTCAAGAAGTTGAGCACAAAATTGCTTCGAGTGTTTACTTAAATTTAACGATAACCATACTCGCCAAGAATAAATATAAATATAAGCAAAAGAAGCCTTTGTTATATGAATTGTGGAAAAAAATAAAGAAAGAAATAATTTTGATTTGAAAAGGTCATATTGGGTCATTGAAAAAGTTTCAAGGAAATTTTCGTTATTCATACAAGTCAAATAATATTAGTATAAGACTTGAAGTCTCTCGTCTAGTTTTGCTAGTCATAAGAGTGGGCAAAAAGTAAGCCATTTAATAAGAGTCAATGGAGTCTTGTATAAAGGGTGTTATATGAAGGGCGAGGTCTTTAAATTTGAGTCAAAAGCATACTATAGATTATTGTAAAATGTATGGAGTCGGAAAAATATAATTATTTCAAGAATTCATTATGGAGTCTCTTAGAGATCTATTTAAAGAATTGATTATTGAGTTGATTCAAGTACGAGTTGATTGAGTCAATACATAAAATTGTGTCTAAAGAAAGGAGGGGGTTAAATGTGTCTCTGAGGCAGGTAATCCCCTTTGCTTTTTGTAATGCAAGTTAGTTTCTAGCGGAAGTCAGTTGATATCTAGTCAACAAAAATGAAGTCTAGCCAGGCAAGATTCTTATAAAAAAATGTAATTGAGTCTTAATAATAATTAGAGAGTCGTAGTAGAGTCTAAGACTCTAATCATAGAAGTACATTTAGTCATTGAGTCTTAGTTGAGTCGTGCACATAGAGTCATATAATATTAAGTAAGAGTCGTTCTTCATGAAATGTAAACATGCAGGCTCCAGAACATTGCCAAAATTTTTGAAGAATTTGAAGAATTAACAGAGATCGAGTACAAGCAGCCATCATTGATAGAGCAACATAGTAGCAGAAGACACAACTTCATAGAATATGAAGAATTGACATAGAGCATCCACGATCGATCGAGCAACAAAAAAGGTGATCAAGCGAAGAAAAAGAAAAGCGTTTGATGGAGTAGAGAAGAGATCTAGACATGGGCATAGAGATTAACAGAGCAACAATGGAGCATTTCAACAAGGTAGCGAACACACATTAAGTGGTCCAACCATGCATATTGATGGAATGATATTGGAACATTAGAGTTGAGTATTAATCAAGAGTTTTTACAACATGAGCCATTGAGCATTTGACTTGAGAACTTGTAGAGACTATTCATTCTGAGATTCTTGCTACAATGACAAGAGAAGAAAGCATTCAAGAAAGAGACATCAGATGACACACACAAAAAGAGCTTAAAGGAAAAGATGTTGACACAAGAACAATTGAAATGATTGAACCCCTCAGGATATGAGTTGCAGAGTAGTCCTTGGGTTGTGACCTTAGAGGCTAGAAGGCAGAGAAAGGGTAGGCAAGTGGAGCGCAAAGTAAGTTATTCACACTATGAGTGTTGTGCAGGGCTAGAGGGTGAGTCGAAATGAAGACTCGTTAACTGCACGAGCACCTACTAGATTCAAGATGGAGGCTAAAGAATAACAAGTCATGGTAGAACTTTGTATGTGTATCTTCCTATACAACTGGCAATTGTTGTGGTTGATTTACTTATGCAAATCGATATGCATGGTTGATGCACAATAAGATACTTCCGTAGGAGTAGAGATCTAGGACGTCGTTGCACAGTTTCTTCGGGATGAAGCAAGACTTTGAGGTTCGGGAAGATGTTGGAGGGCCTCTCAGGCCCTTATAAAAATCATCATATAAATGTATTAAGACATTAGACTTAGTGACATACGAATATAAATGTATAAGCAAAGGATGAATATGTAAGAGGACCTCAACAAAGGATTAGTTGGAGCCGACACAACCACTTCAACCATTAAGTTGATTGTATAAGTACTCGTGAAGATGAGTAAGAACTTGATTGGATATCCTTTAAGAACTCTTAAGTATCTTTATGGTTTACAGAATGTATTTCTTGAATGCATGTCTAATATTTTATATTACAACAAGAGGTAAGGAGGTTGAGCATCTTAATTTGCTTTAATGTTTTCCATACTAAATTCTTATGATTCTCATAACTATTTTGAATCAAAAGTTAGGGATGAGTGGGAGAGAGTCACGAAGGTTGAATTTGATGTATGCATGAAAAACAACACCTAGGTGTTGGAAGAGTTGCCTCTAGGTGAGAAACCCATTGGTTGTATATGAGTTTACAACATCAAATATAACACTAATGTTTTGTTAGATAAATACAAGGGGAGGCTAGTTGCAAAGTTTTTTCACAATAGGAAGGGTGGACTATGAGGAGACATTCGCCCCTACAACAAAGTTGGTTACAATCAAGTTAGTTCTAGCCATTGATGCTCATTTTGGCTATAAACTTTATCAAATAGAGGTAGAGTGCTATTCTCAATGGAGAATTAAGAGAGGAAGTCTATATATCAATTGTAGGATATTCTTAGTAGTAGGTAAAGAGCATATGGTGTATAAGTTTGTGAAGTCTCCTCTATGGGTAGAAGCATGTCTCAAGGGTATGCTATATTAAGAGTGACAGGCATTTTACAAAACCTAGATTTAGAAGAAGCTCTTTGGATCCAAATCGGTATTTCAAAAGCAGAGGTGATGATAAAATGATCTTAGTGGCGTCCATGGATGATATAATCATCACATGTAGTGAGGTCAACGCAATTTTGGAGGTAAAGTCTGATTTGCGTTCAACTTTTTGATTTGACTGATTTGTCCTTGTAAATTATTGCCCAAGTGTATAGTTTTGGCCAATTGGCAGTTGAGTATTTGCTTCACATGCTAAGTATGCTAAAAGTTTGATGGAGAGGTTTCATATGACAAATTACTAGGAAACTTATACATCTACAGAGGTTTGGTTGAGATTATCAACCAACACTGACTGAAAACCAGATAATGAGTCAATATACAGATACTTGATTGGCAGCTTGATATATCTTACAACAATAGGGCCGAATCAAAGTTTCGCAGTCGGCTACATTTCCAACTTTATGACAGATCTAAAGGTTGAAAATTGGAGTGCAACCAAGATATTTTTAATCTATTTACGGGGAGTTTTAGGGTATGGCATCTTGTATGGTAGTACAGAGGATTTCTGGGTGGTAGGTTTCACAGATTCAGATTGGGTGGTTTCAGTTGATGATAGGAATTCACTTCAGCTTATGTTTTACTCTTGGAACATAAGCAGTTTCTTGGCCAAATAACAGGTAGCAAGCAATGTCACTCCTGAATTAGCCTTTAGGGTAAAGGGAAACAATGAATATAGCTTGCAAGGCAATGTAGTTGCAGATAATAGTAATACATGCTGATTTGCAAATAGAAAAGACTAGCATGGCTGTAGTTTATTGCGATAACCAAGTCTGTTGAAAATGGCAAGAGGTACTTTCTTTGTCTAAATTATAATATAGCTAGACAAAAAATCTAGCTTGATGCAGTGTAGTTGCAGAGAATATTTGTTGATTTGCAAATAGAAAAAATTAGCATGATTGTAGTTTATTCTGGTAACCAAGTGTGTTGAAATTGGCAAGAAATCCAATGTTTCATGAGTCAACTAAGGATGTGGAGGTCCTTTGACCTTATATTTGCATCTTGTGTGGAGTGGAGAACTATGCAACTCAGGAGCACACTGCAGACATTTTTACCAAAAAGCCTCTGTGGAAATAAATTTGTAAAGTTTTGAGATAATCTTGATTTAATTTCACATATGACCATCAAAGGATGGCGATGAAGTCAATTTAGTATATTGGTCATATTATGATGTGCTTTCTCACATATATCATGGTACTTTTGAGATAGCATCAAATAAAGTGAATTAAGAACTTAATAGAGTTGTGTGTTTTTTAGTTGCATAATGTTCGTTGCTACCACACATGACTTGACATTTGCATCTCATAATTTCACGTTGATTAGTACATTTCTCTCTCCTCTTTGCAATTCTGCATAATAATGTGTGCACATATTTGTTGTACTTGGTTTGAGATAGAAAGATGATCACATGTTTCTGCCAAACTTCATTCCGAAGGTACTATTGTACCACCCCATGGTTTTTCATTTCAAATGTCTAGAACAAATCCTTTTTCAGGGCTGTAAATTCATGTTCACTATTTCCTATAAGAAGCAGGCAGGGACAATACAAATATATAAAAAATAAAACATATAAATCTTCCCCCATTTTCCAGGCGACGGGGACATCAAAAAATGTAAAAAGGAAAAAATATAAAAATAAAGTTTAAAATATCTAGAAGACAAACCAATTTTTTCAACATCAAGATTCTAAAACAATAAATTTAAAATGCATGAACATCAAATTAGTTTGTTGGAAACCTATGTACTGTAAATTGTAGTGGATGTTTTTTTCAGTAGTTAAAATAACAGTAAATATCATATTCGTCCATCATTGAAATCATGAACCCTCTGCTGTATGACTTCTTCCAGGCTGAAAGTGGCGATAACTCATCTTCCAAGCTCTCCCAAGACGAAAATTTGTCCTCCCAAGTTTCTGTTTGTCAAAAATCAGTCCTAAGTGTCTGTTTTTCAACAGTGGGATTTTATTTTGTTAGTGGGAAGGGTGAGGCTTAGGTAATGAAAATTTCTGTTTTATTACTGTAATTTTTTTTTTTGCATGTGGTGCCATAGACATTTTGGGATGGTTCGACTGTACTCAGTATGTCATTTAGAATACCTGGTATTCAGGTGTTCATGGGCGTCCCCAAGTACCCGGAATCTGAGGAATCCAGTAGATGTTTCTCCTGACCCCTAGGGATGAATCTCCTTCCAATGTAGTTGAAGGTTGATGCATATGAAGTGCCAAGGAATAGAATATACAGTTCTCATTTGAATATCATTATATGATTTCTTGATGAACCTATACATGTTATGACTTATCCCTATTTCATGCAGTTGGAGGCTTGTGCACATCCTTTTTTCGATGAGTTACGGGACCCCAATACACGTTTGCCTAATGGTCGCCCCCTGCCACCTTTGTTTAACTTCAAGCCTCAAGGTAAGATGCAAATCGTTTTTTACTTGATGTTGAGACTTGTCTCACAGTGCAGCTACTTATTCTGATTTTGATCAATCCAGAATTGAAAGGAGCTTCGCCTGAATTAAGCCAGCGAATTATACCTGAACATGCAAGGAAGCATAACCCAGTTTTACCACCATAATTTTACAGTATTATTTGAGCACAGGCACTAATTATGTCTACAAAGGCCCAGGTGATTATGCTCATGTCACAGCAGAAATTGAGGAATTTCATTTTGCAAGGATGTCATCACAGTTGATTAATATTGGGATGGTCATCACAGCTGATTTATTTTCAGATAAATGTTGTAGTGTAAATGGGATGTACAGGGCTTCTGGCCGGGCAGATCTGTGTGAGTCCTTTCGTTCATGATAGTTTGAATTTGTGAAACTGGAGAACTGGTTGTATTCTGTCTCTACTCGTGTAATATGGATGTCATTTGCCAAAGACTTGTATTTGATCGGTCTGATATATTTATCAGTTTGCATGAAATTGCAAGCTGAATGCAGGTTTGCTAAGAGATTAATTTGTGGCAGAAATGTGTTGTATGTGTTTTGGCAACAGCTGTCATTGTCTGTTGAAGCCCAATAGAACGGAATCGGGGGATTAAGTTAGAGAGTCGTAGAATATAGAATTCCAAATTTATGTTATGAACTTGAATATGACCATACGTTTTTCAAGAGATTATTATTTTCATGGGAGCAGAACAAGGCTTAGTTTGAGTGGATGGCATATTGATATAAGTTTTCAGGTTTTGTATATATGCAGCTTGAAACATACAAGGACTAGTTTTTATTGGATTGTATGCTACTGTGCCTCTCTTTAGTTATACATAAAATCTTTCTGAACTTGGGCAGATCACATTGTTGGTTCTTCTTTTTTGTGATTGCAATAAAGTTATAAACATGGTGCGCTGGAGTATAGTGCCCTACACTCAGTTTTGGCAAAGTTCCAGCAATTCTTTGCAGTAAATGAAAATGTCCATACAGAAAGCATGGCTTTACAGCCTCTGAAATGGTGGGGTTTCTCACCTCTGTGGCATGACCTATCCCTAATTTCATCGCAATAGATTGTAAATTTGATTTATCTGAACTTTTTAGTAGATCTTCTATAATGTAAATTTTTTTACTGAGATCTCGTATCTTTTAAGATTACACAATCTTCAAGTAAGATTTGGTTAATTATTCATCCTCAGACATCCAATTCTTGTTCATTGTTTATGTACACAATACTAAGAACTGGAATATCAGTTGAACTTTGCCATCTAATAGGCTTTTCAATTAAAATTCAGGGGGTGCGCCCAACATGTATGATGTCATTCCTGACTTCTTTTTATAAAACTGGACGAGTGATGTGGCCCTCCCCAATGGCAAAGAAATATCTATTGGAATGTTTGTATTGCCCTTCGATAATTATAGTGCTGTGTCTAGAGAAGTTTCTTCTGCCAAAGCCTATTCCAGGAAAGAATATAAACTAAATGGTTATCATGTATCATTAATTTGAGGATTTTATTATTTCTACCTGGAACTTAGGAGGCATAGTATGTCACCTTTAGGGTAATCATCTTAAATAATTCCCATTAATCCTAATAAGCTGATTGGGGGCGACTTCTAAACTACCGGGAAAGAATTGATGGAGCTGAACAGTTAGGATATAATATGTAAAACAAACAACAGCATCGATGGTATGTTGTATTGCATTCCTAACTGGGCAGGTGGTTCAGAACATTGATTTTGCACAGGTTCCCTAGTTCTACTCAAGAGGATATGTTTGAAAAATTGCAAATTATCATTTTAATTTTTACCTAATTTTGTGAAGTAAGCTTCCAGCATCTGTTGATTTTGTGGATGCAATCTCTCAGCATTTAGTTATATGCAAAAATTATTTTATTTGATTTCATTATACAAAGGTTAGTTACTTCCAAGTGCACGCACAAGAAACGTAAGATGTACTATTTTGGGCATGGAAAATCCACAGGTAAACATTTCATTTTGATTCATAGTTGATAGAATCATAGAATATATTTTGAAGGGTACTAAACTGCACAGCCGGTGTTTGATTAGTCATTTATTTAATGAGATAATATATATTTTTTTTCAATGTGGTTCACGCCCGAAGATCGGGTCGCTACATCCACAGAGAAGCAATCCAAGGGGCCCACCCGAAGGGGCCTCACCTTGTTCGGATATTTCGGAGCCTATCCTTGGCACCAAACTTGGGTGCCTAACCCCGGAGGACCTAGAGAAATGAACCCTCAACCTCAATCTCGACCTCGTGACGGCTTGGTCCCGGAGGCTCCAACCAACTGAGCTACTACCCCACAGGGCTATTTAATGAGATAATATATCTTAGCAATTAGTTATAGTCGAACAATATTGGGAGTGGGCCGAACTCTGGAATTATCCGCCTCAGGTTTCTCTTATTAGGTTCCACATTCAACTTTTTGAGATTTGATCATATTGCTGAAGTTAACAGGTTTGAAATATTTTGTTGGGTGTTTCTTTTGATTGACAAGTAAATGTACATGATCTTAATGGAGGTTTTTAGATGTCAGCGATGAATTTCCAACATTTTACATTGGTTGAGTATTTACTGTCACGGAAATTGAACACATGAAGTAATCAAGATTAACTCGAAAGATTATTCGTATTGTATGGCATAAACGAGAAAGCAAAATATTTCTTATAAATAGTTGCAATTTAGTATAGTCAATTCACTTCAAGATTAACTCGAAAGAGTATTCGTATTGTATGGCATAAATGAGAAAGCAAAAAATTTCTTATAAAGAGTTGCAATTTAGTATAGTTTCTCAAAAAATTTCTTATAAAGTGTTGCAATTTAGTATAGTCAATTCACTTTATGAATGTGGGATATAACAATAAACACAATAAAGGGAAATAAATCATAAAATAACTTAAACACAGAGTGACTTTATTAATGTCTGTCTAATAACTAATTTGACCTTTATAATATGATATTTACTTTAATAACCTTTTTAATGGTCAATATACCAATTACAACAAGCTTATCTTAAAATTTTACATGCAATTTAGGACCCAAGTACTTGGTGAAAATGTCTCCAATTTAGTCCTTTGCGGGACAATACTATAGCCCAAAGGATCCATTTTCTATACGCTGTTTGATGAAGTGGTTATGTATGTCAACATGCTTGGTATGCTCATGAAAGAATGTATTATTGGCTAGTTCGATCACTGCTTGATTGTTACAGAGTGGTGGCATTGGCTTTGTCTGCTGCATCTTCTCTTCATGTCTGAAAGCATTCTTGCATCTTCTCTTAATGTCTGAAAGCATCACATGCTCCTTTCACTTCTCTGTGATATCTTGCTTTTGTTGATGAAAGGGCCACGACATGTTGTGTCTTGCTGGTCCATGTGATTGCACCCATACTAAGGCTAAAAATATATCTAGAAGTTGATTTTTTGTCATCCACACAACTTGCACAATTTGAATTTGTATGCCAACACAATTTAGGATCTTTGCTTTTGATCTATGAAATCCTAAAGTCAAGTGTCCTTTTCACATATCTCAGCACCCTTTTTGTTTGCAGCCCAATGCTTTACCTTCGGTGCTATCATGAATTTGGAAATGAAGTTCACAATGTAGCTCAAATCAAACCAATCGTTGTAAGGTATATTAAACACTCCACTAGTTGTTTGTAGATTGACTCATCATTTCAAATAAGTTGTATCTTGCTCGACCTAATGAATAGGACTAGGGTGAAAATGATAGAAGCACTAGTTGTTTGTAGATTGACTCATTCACTGCGTTAGAATTAGTTTTGGTTGAAAGCTTCAACCCTTTCTCCATAGGTGTAGAAGAGATTTTGCAATCTATCATTCTAAATCTGTCAAGCAAACTCCTGGCATATTTTGTTGATGAAACATAACTACAATGATCTGTTTGCCAAACTTCTACACCACTGATGTAGGAAGCTTAGATCAATTATGCCAAATTTTTTATTCATTAGATTTGATTTGTTCAATTGCACTTTTCTCACTACCTATGATGGTGTTACCATCTACATAAATGACCAGTAGAATAATATCATTAACATTGCTTTTGACATATAGATTGGAATTTGAAGGACTCCATTGGAATCCTTGTTTATCAAAGTACTTGTCAATCTTAATGTACCCTACTTTGTTATCTTGCTTCCGGCCATATATAGCCTTCTTTAGTTTGCAAACAAGATGCTCCTTCCTTGGAACTTGAAATTCCCGTGGTTGATACATATAGACCTCTTCTTCAAAATCTACATTGAGGAAAGCACTCTTCATGTCCATATAATGGGCCTTCCAACCAAATTGTGTTGACATGGTTAGAATTAATCGAATGGTGCTCATCTTTGCTATAGGAGCAAAGGCTTCCTCATAATTAATGCCCTCATGTTGAGAGAACCTTTTTGCAACCAATTGTGCCTCATATTTGTTACGTGTTTCATTATCCTTGTACTTGACCTTGTACACCCATTTGTAGCGAATGGGTTTCTTCCCTAGTGGAAGAGCTATGAGATCCAAGTTTCGTTTTAAGTCAAAATTCATGTTCAACTATCATGGCTTGCTCTTATTTAGGCTCATTTTTTTTTATTATCTCAAACACTTTGTTAAAATTCAATATGCTAAGACAGAAAATAGCAGCATTACATTCCATTTCACAATAATAGCATATACAGGATCACTGAAGAAACGACAAGCATAGCATAAACACAAGAGACACAGATTTATCCTGGGAAACCCTCATGGGGTAGAAAACCCAGTAAAGCTTCCTCAATATAGATGACCAGCAATATACAAAGATGCAAACCAAAGACATGATCTCCTTCTCCACCGTAGCAGACCTCTCCTCCAAAAATGCGCCTCCCTTGAATGAGTGAGTGTATCAAATGAGGAACACACCTCCTCTATTTATACACTTCACTGATATGTATTTTACACAAGTACACGTAGGCTCGTATTTAACCAATGGGTTAAATACCCCACTACAACTAACTGGGCCGACCCCTCTAGGGTGGTCTAATAACCCTTTGACCCACATAACACATAAAGGGCCGACCTCCACTAGGGAAGTCTAATAACCCGAGTTACCACATTCTGACGGAGGAATAAACATCTCCGGATATACAATAATATCTTTACGGAGGAATGAAACATCTCCGGAATAATAAAGTACAATTATAATATTCTTTGAAGTTACAATATCTCAACACTCCCCCTTAACAAGAAGGATATTATAACAGCACCTGCACGAGCAAGGAGTCATCAACATCATACACGATACATCTATAAATCATTGGAAGCTTTCTCAACATCATCAGTAACTCAACCAGTTACTGGAACATCTTCAATACTGGAACATCAACATCATCAGAGTTGATAGTACTCAATCATCAGCATCGTCAACACACGATCAACAGCATCGTCATCATACGATCATCAGCATCACGATCAACATCATCATCACACGATCATGATCAACATCATCATCACACGATCAACAGCATCATGATCAACATCGTCATCACATGATCATTAGCATCATCATCACACGATTATCAACATCGTCATCAGCATCACGATCAACATCATCATCACACGATCATCAGCATCGTCATCGCACGATCATCAGCATCGTCATCGCACGATCATCAACATCGTCATCACACGATCATCAGCATTGTCATCGCACGATCATCAGCATCGTCATCACACGATCATCAGCATCGTCATCACACGATCATCGGCATCGTCATCACACGATCATCGGCATCGTCATCACACGATCATCAGCATCATCATCATACGATCATCAGCATCGTCATCACACGATCATCGGCATCGTCATCATACGAGCATCACGATCATCAACATCGTCAAGGAATGATGTAAACCAGTCATGTACCTTTTGAACCGAAGTCCAGGGACGATCCAGTCCTATCATTATCGAAGACATACGTCTACGGCTCTTCTTTCGGACTGAGGTCCAGGAATGATCCAATCCCTTCTTTCTCGAAGACATACGTCTACGGCTCTTCTTTCGGACTGAAGTCCAGGAATGATCCAATCCCTTCATTATCGGAGACATACGTCTACGGCTCTTCTTTCGGACTGAAGTCCAGGAATGATCCCAATCCCTTCATTATCGGAGACATACGTCTACGGCTCTTCTTTCGGACTGAAGTCCAGGAATGATCCCAATCCCTTCATTATCGGAGACATACGTCTACGACTCTTCTTTCGGACTGAAGTCCAGGAATGATCCCAATCCCTTCATTATCGGAGACATACGTCTATGGCTCTTCTTTCGGACTGAAGTCCAGGAATGATCCCAATCCCTTCATTATCGGAGACATACGTCTACGGCTCTTCTTTCGGACTGAAGTCCAGGAATGATCCCAATCCCTTCATTATCGGAGACATATGTCTACGGCTCTTCTTTAGGACTGAAATCCAGGAATGATCCCAATCCCTTCATTATCGGAGACATACGTCTACGGCTCTTCTTTAGGACTGAAAGTCTAGGGATGATCCCAATCCCCTCAACTGTCCACTAAGGACTTCATTCTCGGAGACCTCACGTCTACGGCTCTCTTTAGGACTGAAAGTCCAGTGATGATCCCAATCCCCTCAACTGTCCACTAAGGACTTCATTCTCGGAGACCTCACGTCTACGGCTCTCTTTAGGACTGAAAGTCCAGGGATGATCTCAATCCCCTCAACTGTCCACTAAGGACTTCATTCTCGGAGACCTCATGTCTACGGCTCTCTTTAGGACTGAAAGTCCAGGGATGATCTCAATCCCCTCAACTGTCCACTAAGGACTTCATTCTCGGAGACCTCACGTCTACGGCTCTCTTTAGGACTGAAAGTCCAGGGATGATCTCAATCCCCTCAACTGTCCACTAAGGACTTCATTCTCGGAGACCTCACGTCTACGGCTCTCTTTAGGACTGAAAGTCCAGGGATGATCTCAATCCCCTCAACTGTCCACTAAGGACTTCATTCTCGGAGACCTCACGTCTACGGCTCTCTTTAGGACTGAAAGTCCAGGGATGATCTCAATCCCCTCAACTGTCCACTAAGGACTTCATTCTCGGAGACCTCACGTCTACGGCTCTCTTTAGGACTGAAAGTCCAGGGATGATCTCAATCCCCTCAACTGTCCACTAAGGACTTCATTCTCGGAGACCTCACGTCTACGGCTCTCTTTAGGACTGAAAGTCCAGGGATGATCTCAATCCCCTCAACTGTCCACTAAGGACTTCATTCTCGGAGACCTCACGTCTACGGCTCTCTTTAGGACTGAAAGTCCAGGGATGATCCAATCCCCTCACATGTTCATCAAGAACATGTATCCTCATCATCATAACATGTATCATCACAACATGTATCATCAATATTAAAACATGTATAACCACAACATGTATCATCAACATCAAAACATGTATAACCACAACATGTGTAACCACAACATGTATAACCATCATCAAAACATGTATAACCACAACATGTATAATCGTCATCATCAACATCAAAACATGTATAATCACAACATGTATCATCAACATCAAAACATGTATAACCACAACATGGGTAACCACAACATGTATAACCATCATCAAAACATGTGTAACCACAACATCATGTATAACCACAACATGTATCATCAACATCAAAACATATATAATTACAACATGTATCATCATCATCAAAACATGTATACATCTATCATCTAATCATCAGAAACTAACATCAAAAGAATGTATACATCTACTAACATCAAAAGAATGTATACATCTATCATCAGAAACTAATATCAAAAGCATGTATATATCTATTATTAAAAGAAAGAATATAAGAGTCCTAAATCTAAATAATTCTAAGTGCAGTAAATCGGTAACCTCATCATTGATGAGATAGACTTGTTATCGGATACTGTGCTACTCCCCCTTTCGAGGAGGGTCCTATACCAAGCTTGTCTCGGAAGTGTTCGAACTTTACTCGAGACAGAGGTTTAGTCAAGATATCAGCAATCTGATCCTTAGTGCTTATATATACAAGCTTGATAGCTCCTCTTTGCACCATATCTCGTATATAGAAGTACCGGATCTCTATGTGTTTTGACTTATCGTGGAACACAAGATTTTCAGTCACATAATCACAGTGGGATCCATTTCTAAGTCAAACACTCCAAATCCTCTTGAAGCCATACTGCTTCACAGCTGGCAGAGCAGACAGCCATATGTTCTGCTTCAGCAGTACTGAGAGCCACACTAGATTGTTTCTTGCTGAACCATGAGATCATGGCAGATTCAAGACTATAACATCCACCTGATGTACTCTTTCTGTCTGAGGCACTTCCTGCCCAATCAGAATCTGAGTAACCATGTAAACGGAGTTCATGATCTTCAAGATAATATGGACCAAAATCTATTTTACCTTTTAGGTTCCTCACTACATGCTTTGTAGTTATTAAGTGAACCTTTCTAGATTCTACTAGATACTGACTTAGGGTAATTGCAGCAAGGCATATATCTAACCTAGTATTCGTTTAGACACATCAATGACTCAATAATTTGTCTATAAAGGGTTAGGTCCACTAAATACGATGAGTCATTAACTAATAACTTCAAGTTGGAGTCCATGGGAGTGGCCATGGCTTTATACTCCAACATATCAAATCTTTTTAGAAACTTCACAGCATACTTACCTTGATTTAAAAGATTCCTTTTTGGATGTTGCCATACTTCTAGACCTAAGAAGTAGTGCATTAATCCGAGATCTTTCATTTCCATTTCTGCAGCCATTTTCATGACCTGTTTCTCATTCCTTGTTAGAAAGAGATCATCGTCATGCAATAATGGTATATTAGGTTCATCATCCACAACCTTAAGGTAAAGGTTAGGGACAACTTTACTTCTGGTAAGTCCCAAGCTTTGTCATGAAGCTGTCAATTGTCCATTATTCACACTCAGCATTGAGTGATCTTCTGTATATCTATCTGTGCCATCTCTCGTCAAAAGGGTCTACTAAAATGAGCCTCAAAATCATTTGAACTCTTTGGTGAGTTCCTTCTTGCATTCCACATCACCCATGATGATCATTAAGCTCATCAATTGACTACCGATCCTGGGAACCCATGCAGAACCTGATTACATTATTAAGGGAATGGTCTTATCTAGTCCCTTGGAGCAAAACATCTTGTAAAGGTTCTCTTTCCTCTTTCTAAGAGAATCTTCTAGCCATGAGCCTTCTATATTTTGTTTGATTTGTGAATCTTCTTGTTGAACATCCATCACTTGTTCGGTGTTCATCATTCTTCATGATCTTTCCTACAAAACAAGTTAAGTACATGATTAGTAATACTTCGTAATCATGTAATCATGATAACCTATTATGCATACAGATATCATTTACATAGTTATGCAACTATTTTGACCAATACTTTGGTACAACACTTTCCCATATCTTGTATGCATACAGTGGCTATCTAGATGCCTTCCATCTCTACCAGAACATACTATCGAGAGTGTGCACAACTCTCAGCATGTCAACAAAGAGGTTTCATTTTAGACAAGCAACAATGGAATGCATATTGGTAGTATACTGTTCAATGTTCTATGAATATTTACACTTAGCATGATATATTATAGGAATACAAATATGCATACAACCTATTACAGGCAATATCATTTACTATTTCAAATAACAACTCAAATACTTATCTTTTATGTCTGTGTGGTTGCCTCCCGCTTGATCTTCTGTATGTCTTTTGAACTTCTATTCATTATGTACCACTGTGCATGTTCAAGTGTCATCCTCATGATCTCATACACAAACATACACCCATTAGTATGTTCTAAATGTTATCAAAACATTATAGTTCTAAATGATATTGAGAATGTATAGTCATGATTATAGTTAATAAACATTAGTATCATCAATCAAGATAAAAGATATAATATGCATAATCCCTTGATTACTAACTTTATGAATAAGCATAACCAATCATTCCAAGTATACTTATATAGGGGATCCTAACACAAGGTAAGATTCATGGGAAACATACCTGGATTAGTATACCTACTTGTTTATGTACAACATACCTAAACAATCTCTTCAATGATTTAGAGATCCTGAGCTAGAACCTGCATGTCTCATAGGTTAAGCATAATATAACAAAGTCATACATACCTCGTAAGTAGAACAAAGATTGTGGATGAGTCTTTGTCTTCATGTTTTTCATGGTCATGGAACCTGATTTGTCTTTTGTGATGTACCTGTATCTTATTAGCGGACAACATCAACCTCACACAACATCATAATGCATTAGTACAATCATAAGTGTCAACACCCTAACCAATGAATATCTTCTATCATGCATTCATAATTTTGTTAAGGTGATACAACAAATCTAAAAATAAAGATTGTACAAACATACCAAAACATACCTCGATGAGTCATACCTGTCGAGATCGCTTGTAATCTCCTTATGTAAAGCTTTAGCCTCATCTCCCTCTAAAATAGGAACTCCTTCACTTATGCAGGTGACCAATCCATTTTCTTCTAGGATTAACCCTATCCACTTGATTTGCAAGAACTGGAGCTGGAGCTGGATATGGGTTTGTCAGAGAAACCCCAAAAATTCAAACTTTGAATTTCAAACTTCCGAAAGGATAGAAATATGCGCCTTGATGAGCTGATCAAACTGATATATTTAGAATTTGAAAACTGCAAAGTTTCACTCCTCAATTTTGCCTTTGAAACTTTCGGATTCACTGGACGTGACCCTGAACTGGGGTTTGATAAATCCCACTCTTCTGCCCAATCAAAATGTTTGATCCAAAGCTCTAAGCTTCTATTTTTCTGAGGAGCTTCCAGCCATGGTCACAGATTTCAAAAATTCCCATTTTTACAGAAGCCCTAATTTTCCACTTTTCTGATCAAAGTCCCGAACTAGGGTCTAATCAAACCCGGCCTTCTGCCCAACCAAAAATTCTGATCTTGGTCTCTAAATTTCTATTTTAATGAGTATCATCCAGCCGTGGTCTCCGATTACAAAAATTCCAACTTTCTCTAAAGCCCTAAATTCCGGAAGCCATGAATGAAGGTACCAAAAATAATTCTGTTTTGACAGAAATATGTACCTGATTGTTTCTGGTGTAACTCCGAAATTTTTGATCCACAGGGTCTGAAAAGGTTTCCTGAGATAGCCTGACCTGTTATCTTTCCATCCTGACAGGTCTGACCTCAATTGGATTCTCTGAGAGAGAGTTATGCCAAATGTCGCAACGTGACCTGTTTTGGGATAAAACAGGAGAGCGAACTTGTACGGCGTGCCACGTGTCACTGTTTCAACTTCGGCCTCTGAAAAAGTTTTCTGAGATAGCTCGGCCTGTTACCTTTCCATCCTGACAGGTCTGACCTCAATTGGACTCTCTGAGAGAGAGTTATGCCAAATGTCGCAACGTCACCTGTTTTGGGATAAAACAGGAGAGCGAACTTGTACGGTGTGCCACGTGTCACTGGTTCAACTTCGGCCTCTGAAAAAGTTTTCTGAGATAGTACAGTCTGTGTACTACCTGTCATTTTTCACGAAATTTCATTTGGAGCTTCCTAGCCCAAGTTATGACCTTTTTCCCAAGGTCACCTGATTTTGACTCAGATCTGGAAGAGGCAGAAACCCTCTATTGTTCAGATCATAAGTCACAAAGTATAACGAATTAGAGGTTGTCCTTTGGACACAAGGTACCTGGAGATTTTAGCTTCGTCCTGTAACAATTTCAGATCCGAAAACTTCGCCAAAACGGATTTATAGCGAAAGTGCTACGATGACTGGTTTTTGCTATGTAAAACCCTAACCTTCAAATTGTTGTAAGTAAAGCAAGTGTCTTTAGTGCCATACCTTGTCTTCCTTCAGGTTAGCTCTGATACCATGTTAAAATTCAATATGATAAGACAGAAAATAGCAGCATTACATTCCATTTCACAATAATAGCATATACAGGATCACTGAAGAAACGACAAGCATAGCATAAACACAAGAGACACAGATTTATCCTGGGAAACCCTCATGGGGTAGAAAACCCAGTAAAGCTTCCTCAATATAGATGACCAGCAATATACAAAGATGCAAACCAAAGACATGATCTCCTTCTCCACCGTAGCAGACCTCTCCTCCAAAAATGCGCCTCCCTTGAATGAGTGAGTGTATCAAATGAGGAACACACCTCCTCTATTTATACACTTCACTGATATGTATTTTACACAAGTACAAGTAGGCTCGTATTTAACCAATGGGTTAAATACCCCACTACAACTAACTGGGCCGACCCCTCTAGGGTGGTCTAATAACCCTTTGACCCACATAACACATAAAGGGCCGACCTCCACTAGGGAAGTCTAATAACCCGAGTTACCACATTCTGACGGAGGAATAAACATCTCCGGATATACAATAATATCTTTACGGAGGAATGAAACATCTCCGGAATAATAAAGTACAATTATAATATTCTTTGAAGTTACAATATCTCAACACACTTGTGCTTCATATATTTCTTGAACATTGGCCATCAAAGCAAAGTTAACCATGTTTGATTTTGTTTGATTTTATCTCTTGATGATCATCCCTTCATTATTTGTTCTACCCAAACATCTCCAATGGTGATGTGCCACCACTTTGGTCTCTTGAGATTCTCCTCATCCAAGTCAGTTTGTTACCATGAGTCGGGCTACCTATGCTTGTGTCATCCAAATGTTGGTTTAGGCTATTTACATTGGAAATATCGACGTGTTCTTGGGAGAGTTCTCAAACAGCTCAGAATTTTCCCTCTTTTCAAGTGGAGTAACTTGAAGCTTAACATCTAAATTCTTAGCCACAATTTGTTGCTCTATAGTAATTATGAATTTTGAAGATGCTTGGAAAGGTCCAACTTATTTAAATACGACATCTACTAAAACTCAAATGATTGATGTCAACATCAATCAACTTATAATCTTTATGATTCTCGTTGTACCTTGCAATCATTAGTTTCTTGCTCTTAGGGTCTAAATTGGTTATCCACTTATCTAAAATCTAGGCATAGGCATTTGAACCAAAAATATTTAGATGTATGAATTCCTTCTAGACCATGCTTTTTTTATGGTTTTCTACTTTATGACCATTGTTGGAGATCTATTTAGTAGATATATTGTTGTGAACACTGTCTCAACTCAGTTTGTTGGAACACATCTGTTTTGCATCATACATTTGGCTATTTTTGTGAGTGTGTGGTTTTGCCTCTCAACCACTCCATTATGTCGTGAACTGTAGGGTGTCGTAATTTGTCTTTTGATCTCATGTTTAGCACAAAAGTTATTGAATTCTTTGAAACATAATCCTCCACCACTATTAGATCTAAGAGGGGTAATATGATATCCATATTATTTTTCTACTAATGCTTGAAAAATTTGGAGTTCATTAAACACTTCAAATTTTAATTTCAAGAAATATGCCCACATTTTCCTACAATGGTCATCAATAAATAGAAATAAATACTTGGCACCGATCAGTGATGTTTGTGTGAACCAATTGAAGGACTTTGTTTTCTCTCCAAGCTTATCCTTCCTCAAATGGTCTTTGTGTTGTTTGTTTCCTTGGCAAGCTTCACACACACCTTGAATCTGTTGCTGGATGTTAGGAAGTCCATCTACCGGGTTCTCTCGAGTCCACTTAGGGAGGTAGGTCAAGTTGAGGTGTCCACATCGCTAATGCCACAGTGGATTGATGTTTGATGCACTATTGGTTGCTAATGCATACTCCGTGACCTGTTCAATGTTGGCTAGTTTGAATAGTTCACGATTCTCCACACCGAGAGCAATAGTCTTTTTGATCTCCTTGTTAACTATGTAGCACTTGTGAGTCTCAAGTTGACATCTAACTAGGGGCAATGTCTCATAATTTGACTAACTGGCGATATATTAAGCTATATGCTTGGCACATGGTATACAATAAGGGGAATTGACATTTTGCCTCCAAAGGAAATTTGCACATTTCCTTTGCCAACTACTATGCACTCTTCCCCACCACAGAAGACCATTGAATCCTTAGAGGAACAAGCAATGTACTCCATGAATCACTGTTCATTGGTGAAGTGTCATGATGCACCCGAGTCGATGCACCAAACATATGACTTGAGTTGATTTGTTTGCTACTTGGTCATGAATGCATATAAGGTTGACTCCTCTATATGCTTTGTGACATGAAATTTTTGCTAACTAGGTCCTCCTTGATTTGGTATTTTGATCACTTTCCACAGTGCTTTTTCATATGACCTACCTTGCCATGGTCATTACATGTGATGTTCTTCTAACTCCTAGTTGCATCTTCACCACTGCCTTGACATTCTTTTTTGCCCATTTCTCTTTTCCCTTGATAGAGGATGCAAAGTCTTGTCCTAAACCATTTGATTCATTGTTGTTGTTGAACTGTTTCTTCCATATGCCCCATCGTAAGAGCTTATTGCACAGTTTATCAAACTTCAAGTCAACACTTGTAGAGGTGATGTTCATGGTCTCCATAAAATTCTCAAACATGTGATAATATTTTTAGTGTTATCGTGGTAATATTTTCAACGTTATTACCATCATGTCGTCTTCTTACGTCTTTTTGTCAATGGATTCCATCTATTCTTTGATATACTTGATCTTGAGTAAGTATTCTTGTAATGCTACACTCTCTTCCATTGTGATCAAGAACATGATGTTCTTTAGGAAGAAGGGTTTACACTTATTTGAAATCTCATGTAAGTCTTTCAAATGCTTCCATTTTTTTTGCGAAAAATCTTCCTTGTCTAGACCTCATGAAGTATTTTATATGTTGCTAACAACTTAAGTAACATTTTTTTTTGTCTTGCTCATCAAATTTGTCTTGATCTTTATCTGTCAATGTTGGAAAATTTTATTTACTTAGGATGATGGAAGCCAAGCACTTGTGCTAAAAAATGACCAACATATGTTGTTTCCACATATTGTAGCTCTTACCAGAGAAACTCTTGTTGCCTTCTAGCATGATGTTGGGTAACGACGCCATAGATATAAGTCACAAATGCAAACAAATGCATTGTAACATAGTAAATTCCTGAAAATACTTTCAATTTGTAATCTTAGAATAAGATCTGCTAGACATTGGCTCTAAACACCTATAACAACCACATATTGCCAAAAAAAACAAAGATTTCAAATAAATTTATCCCAAAATAGCCCCCAAACAAGTAGATTTTGACAAATTTGTAAAAATATAGTCCAATAAACCACAAATATGAAAATCAACAATAAAACAATTAATTTCTCCTTGGATTTTCTAAAAAACAATAAATCAACAACTGAAACATCTAAATCTATAATTCTTAGCAATAATATTGACACAAACAACTCCAATATATTTCCAGCTCGTCTATATTGTCAAGAAATGAGAGAAATTTGGTTGATTATTTCCTTGAACATGCCATATAGTCTAGAAATATTCTTAATTGTTGGTTAGTACAGTTAATTTTGACTATGGGGATTGCAATTTCAGCTCTGTACGAATCCGTACATGTATGACTATGTTTTGGCCATTGTTGGATTTCACTTGTGGGATGTATGGAAATCAAATTCCTAGTTGGTGGTGATCATACAATCATGTATGGGAAACTTTGTTTTTCTGGTGGTTTTTCTGTACATTTGCAAACATAATTGGATGACTTATATACATGGAAATACTGTGGTGATGACTGGTGGTTTTTCTGTACATTCGCAAACATAATTTGATGACTTATATACATGGAAATACTGTGGTGATGACTGAGATCTAATAGTTGTACAACAACAATTGAGATTCGATTGTTGTACAATGGTCTTACAATTGATCTATATGATCCATTTCTCCCTTTGTTATTTTGGAACCTCAATCTGTAGGGTTCCAATAATTGTTTTGGACTTTGCTTCGAAATTAAAAAATGAAATAGTTTCTGGTCTTGGTGAAACCTTTTTGGCTCCTTGATGTGCTATTTTAGCAATAATTCAATCCGTCTTTGTTGACAACAATCCATAGGTCTTCATGCTTTAACAAACTTTGTGGCTCTAGTAAAGTTC
Source organism: Larix kaempferi (assembly GCA_027924585.1). Classification (NCBI taxonomy): domain Eukaryota; kingdom Viridiplantae; phylum Streptophyta; class Pinopsida; order Pinales; family Pinaceae; genus Larix; species Larix kaempferi. The sequence goes on from BSBM01000445.1 coordinate 21,459,147, forward strand.
TATCTCATGGAAATTGAATACATAAAAACCGAATTAACTTAAAAGAATTATTTATATTATATTATTGTATAAATGAGAAAGTGAAAACTCACTTATAAAGCATTACAATCTAATCAAGTCAATCCATTTTGTGATTGTGAGATAGACTGAAAATTATAATAAAGTACAATAAAATATAAACTAAAAATAAAATAATAAGTGAATTTATTAATACATGTCTAATATCTAATATATAATTTGACCATTATAATTTAGTTATTAAAGAGATATCCATGTCATTGTTTTAGCTGTGATTTAGTGATGCGAGGTGTTAGTTCCAGAGGTGTTCTAAGGTCATTTTTAGAACCGCGCTTGGGCATCAATAGCTTTTGTTGTTGTTTTGCTTGTTTTGCTCATTAAGCAAACATATTATAATCAAGAACTCATGTAACTTACTTGCATTGTCAAATAAATAGACAAACATTTATAACTATGTGGAGAATGGTGGGCATTACTTCTAACACAACAGGAAAAGACAAACATATGTGTGAATGGATAGATGGAATGAGCAAACGCACTAATAAAATTCATTCTTTATCCCATGTTTTAGAAAACGTGCCGAGCAGACATAATTCAACAACTGAAAAACAATGATAATTGCAGAATAAACACAAATCATTATAGAGATAGCATCGTTAATTCCAAGTAGCACACCATGAAGACTTCACAATATATTAAACAACAAGTAACATACATCATAACATTTGGACCAAATTTCAGATGGAAAGTTGTCCCCAAAAGATTATATTATACTCTGTGCATCAATTACAGAATAGCGGAAGAGATGGAACTACAATAGAAAGTGGGACTGACTGTGTATATCAGAAGCTTTGAATCCCCATAGTCTTCATTACAAAATATCAAATTATTACAAGACAATGCTTGATCAGACAAATCTCCTTAAGAAGTTACACTTCCTTAAAAAAAAGTCAACCCTATTCCAAGCAGTCTCAGCCCCCATTTATAGCTTTATAGGCTTTACATAACAAAATTCTGTTACAAAACAACCTTTCTTTTGCTGTTACAAAAATGGTTTCAACCATAACTCTTATCTAAGGCCGAGGACGATGCTTATGCTGACTGGTCCTAGGCCTTGTTTGTTGTAGTCTCCTTTGTCCATGATGCTGACTCTGTGTTTGAGGTGGTCGTTGCACGTGCTGAGGTCGTGGCATCTGGAAGACTCGTTGGAGAAGAACTTGATATGTCTACTGAAGTTTCAACTAAAAAGCATGCTGTAATGGCACTTGGTACTGTTGAGGAGGAGGATGCGACGACGATGCCCTCGCTGTTCCTTGTGGAACATTTGACTGTACATGCTGCTGAATGTCAAATTTAGTGTAATTGGAGATATTCCTCCACTCCTTCCCCATTAGGTACTCCAAATATCTCAATTCTCTAGTGCACATATCCAGATCGGTAAAGTGCGCAAATGAAGGTGGAGGAAAATTCTTGAACAAAACCTGTAAATTAGAGAGTAGTCCAAGATCATTTTTCAATTTTATAGGACCACTTGGCTCTTAATACTGATGGTGATATAATCAAAACTGCGATCATCATTTTGTCATTCAGCCAACAACGTGGCATAATGTCGCTGAGGGTACATGTCTACATTCCCATCCCAAGGAGATGGAAGACCTTGATCTATGCATTCATCGAAGATATTCTTGAAGGAATTTACATCTTTAGCTAACTGCAAATCTTTTTCATGAACCATCTGAGCCAGTTTGTTCTTTGAAATTACTTTAGAGGCCTCCATTATTATCGTAGTTCTGTCCCGAACTGCTAATGCTTCCCATTCTGGTCCTGTTTTAGAATTCAAAATATCAATAACCCTGGCTGTAGTCGCGGGCTTATCTCCTAAATGAGAAATGGTATCCTTGGATTCTCTTATTGATGTGGCAACTAACTCCCATTCCTATTGTACATTAGAAATTTGGTTCCAGTGACGGGTTATGACAACAAAGATTTCATCCCAAGCCAGGTGCTTGGCTCCTACAAGAGGGGATCTCCAAGAATGTTTCTTATTCAATTGGTCCATTTCCTTTTGAAGCTTGTCTCTGGTAGCTTGTAAATCCAGGACCAAAGAATATCTGGTCTATCCTACCTATTTCAGAGCTTCAACTTCCTCTCGATGCTTCTTAAGATCTTCTTTATTTTGATTTAATTCAGCGTCCTTAAATGTCATATCGACCATGACTTTGGCCAAATGATCAGTGGGATTTGCAGAAGCTGATTCCATCAATGTTTCCCCTTTAGTGGTAAGCAACTTGCACTTACTTATTTCATTTTCCAGATTGAAGATCTTGGACTTGTATTCCTGTGTTAGTTTTGAAACCTTCTCATTTTCCTCTTGAGCAACTACAAGCTCTAGTATCTGTGCATGCTCAATGACTGGTATTTTCAGTCTCTGCCCGAGAGCTTGAATTTCTTTATCTTTCTCTTTCAATAGCCCTAAAGCAGAAGTAGGGTTGAGTGGATCTAGACCACTCTCAATTACCTTGTTCTCTAATTATGTTATTCTCATCAGTCTGGATTTATTAGCCACTTTTTCGTCCTTAAGTTGCTTTTCCAATCTTTTGATCATATTCTGGAGTTTGTTGATGTTCAAGGTTGATTTTAAAACATCCCTCGATAGCATGTATCTAGTATGCTTATGCAACTGGACTTTGTCGAGATGGTGGAAATCATTCATTTTGAAGGTCACTTGAGTAGGTTGATATTGCTCTAGAGTGAGCTTCTTTGCCACAACAATTGTTTCTAGTACTGCCATTTTGAAAGTACCCTGCTTGAGGTCCATCACATATAACAACTTAGAATGACCAGGCGAAGTGAACTGGGATATGGAACACGTGTTTTCTTAATTTTGTACTTTCAGTCTTGATGGTGGAAAACACTTCCGCTGGCCCCGATGCCGACGAGAGAGTCCTAGAGGATGATTCTGCTTCTTATGGCCATCTGGCTATTGGGAAATTTTCAATTAGGAGAGGTGGTTGAGCAGAAGAAGAAGTTTTCATGCTCCCATGAGGTTGAAACACCTCAATGACAGATTGAGACTTGTGTCTTAGTTTTTTAGTTGCAGGCTCTTCTTGTTGGACATCTGTCATTTCTACGTCAGAGACATTTTCTGGATTAGATATTTTCAAATTGACATTTTCCTTAGATGGAGTAGGAACCACTTGAGATACCTTTTGCTGTTCTAGCATACAGATATTTTTAGGCTCCTCCCAAGACTCTAGGTTTTCTATATAATCCAATGCTTCCAAAGGTTGATGGACATATTCAGCCAGCCTTACGGCTTTTCTCTTTTATGAAATCATTCCCCTAGGGTCATAATTCTAACGGAAAATTTGAGTTAAATTCAATTCTTTCAACAATTCTTCGACAAGCACATGAGCTGTGCGAGATCTGATCACCCATGACTCTATCTGCTGAGGGATTCTGCAAGTTATGCAGCTATCATTTTTCCAGAAATGTACTTGATCCAAATTGAATCTCTAATGGATATATACTAAGGAGAAAATTCTTGGTGTCAAGAAAGCTAGGAGCTGATATGGAGGAATTTTACATCCATATACTATGATCTCAGTATAATCTTAAAAAAGGAACCAGTCTCCATAAGCAGACTAGGGACTCAGCTGTAACAATCTCTTGTAATCTGGTAGGATTCTAGGTGAATGAGTGCAATTTAGGATTATATACACCTCATACATTACTTGATTAAAAATTCAATGTATCTAGCATTGGTTGGATGATGCAACATTAGATCAAGGTGAGCTAAAGGAAAATGATATGGAAACTGATAGATGATCATATAGAGAAGGTATGAATGATATCTGAAAAATATAAGAGTGGAAAAATTTGCTATTTTCTCATGGATGGCATCAGCTAAAAACTGTGCAAAATCAAGGCGGACATTTGGTTCGGCAGGATTAGGAACCATTTCAAGGAACATGCCCAGAACTGTCTCACTAAGTAGCTGATCACAAGAATAATCTAAGAGCTGACATGATAAAGCCATTGCTATCCTGGATAATTCATCAAAGACCTCCAACTGGTAAGGAGGCTCACCTTCTGGTATGTCGACACTTGGAGGGAGTAGGGTTATGAGGAAATTAACTTTTTCTTCAGCCAAGATTTCCTTGTACTTGGTACTGAGGGAGTCTTCATTGAATACTCACTGCGGTACGTCTACATGAATGTCCAACATCTTATGGATAAAATATTTGTTAATGGGGAAAACTGGAGTCCCATCATGAGCAAAACGACATCATGCTCGTCAGAATACAAATCCATGCACCATCCCACAAATTATGGTAAATGGCGCATCCGGGGAGTGACCATGAGAGGGAGGCCATACTCCTAAGAGTGTATCTTGTCACCACCTTAAATATTTATTTAGCCTCGTGACTTATTTGAAGCATATTTGGAATTGAGGTAATGGTATCGAACACCTCTGAGAAGGCATCTGCTAAGTGGTCTTCCAGGATTATAGAGGCTGCATTGGGATCTGGTATAGGTGAGGACGGTACAACAGTTGGAGGGGAAGATAATGAAGGAGGATCCATGACGGGTAAGAGAGGTTAAATCTTTCTTTTTACTGAGCAGTAAGAAAAACAGGGTAAAATTTGGCCCTGCGCTTCTTTTAACAATTTGAATTTGAAAAGAAATTCAACGTAATATACTATAAAATGAGAACTTGCACGAGTTCTCATTTTTTTGGAGGTCTCATTTAGTAGTTGTTTTAATCTCCATTTCAAAAAGTGTTGCTACTAGTAGCAACTTTTTTTTCCGAAGTACCTAACTAATACTATTTTCTTAACACACAACAAACAAATGTACATTTGGGATTTAGTTATAGTGAAAAACATACGCATTTTGGAAGTTTTTTCGTTAAACTTTCATAAAAAATACTACATTTTAAAGAGCAAAATTGATTAAAAAAAATGAGAAAATAAAACCCTTTTAAACCCTTTTTAGCTTATTTTAAGAGTTTTGATGCATAAAAATGATGATATTTGACATTATTTTTCATAAAAGTGTTATTTCATTTAAACTCAACACACAAAATAAATCATATACTGGTAAAGAGCATATTAAAATTATTCAGAACAATATATAGAAAGTTATGCTTAATATAAAATCTTAATGTCAAAACATTACAAATATATCTTCTCAAAAATTTGTCAAATGTAACATTCTCCTCAAGGACAAGAAACTAGTCAATAATATCATGTATTCCAAATTCCTCATTGATATCATCATTTTCTGGAGCTTGGATTTATTCTTGCACTTCATCGTGGTCTTCCATTGGATCTTCTATTTCTGCAAGTTGTCCAAAGTAATCCTTTCCAAACAACCCTTTTAATGGTGGTTGGGGCTCTTTTGACACTTTTGCCACACGTGATTCACTAAAATCTCCTTTCTTCAATCCAACTTCTTGCATTTCATCTAGAAGAACTTTAAGAGCATTAATTCTTTGCTTAATAAAATTGTATTGTAGTGAATCTTTTTCAATGGATATGCAGTTTATTCCTTTTTGTAAGGAGCATGCTATTGTTGTACTGAAGCTCACCAAATACAAAAAAGTAATTACATCAAATAGTATAAAATAACATAAATTAAAAAATTACATTGAACAATAGAAAATAATAGACTTAAGTATGATTTCATATGTAATATCATAAATCTTACTTGAACCCAAGGACAAATCTAAAACCCAATCTCCTTCTCTTGAAAAAGTATCTATGAGAGAATTAATTATGCTTGTGGATTTTGGTAAATGTTTACAATAACTCCTTTCAAATCCTTTTCCTAATATGTTAGTTTTCTGACCATGGCATTATAAGTCAACATTTGACTATGCTTGCCTTCACTCTTTGCATTCATAACACGTGAATCATAAGTATTATATTTTGTCCGGATTGCAACACGTATATTTTCAACATCACTCATGAATGCATCTTCACTACTAGATATACGAATATTAGGCTTGTTCCTGTAACATAAATAAATAAAAAATAAGAATTCAATAAAGGTATAAATAAATAAAATTGATTTCCAAATTTAAACACTTATATCTTACCAATAAAGTTGTTTCCTTGCATTCGCTTTACCCTTGAAACATGATAGCATTGCTCGTCCTTGTGCATTTGAATGGAAAACAATAAATATCCAAAGTAGTGACGTCAGTGACATCCACAAATCCCGTAACCACTTTAGTGAATGAATTGTAACTATAAGGCTCACAGTCATAATTAATGTTTGTGATATTGTAACCATGAGGGATATCTGCAATGACTAAGGAGTATTCCTTCTTAGGAACAATATTTACAATGTTTTCACCGTCACCACATATAACTTGATATTGCACAGTGTCGAGCCCATTCCAAATGTAATGATCAAGTGTATCATCAAGTTCAACATTTGCAAGGCGTCGTCTTCTTTCTCGTTCCATTTGGGCTCGTTGAATATTAATTTTAAAAGCTTTTGGTACTCCACCTGTAGACTTCTTTGGCATCTTTAAAAACAAATATCATATCTATAAGTAATAGAAAAGAAATAATTTAACATACAAATAAATAAAATATAATGTATCACAAATCAACATACCTTTTTGAATGCAACACAAAATTGTTTTAAGTTTTCTATGGAGCTCGACTCTGGATAGTATTTGACATCATCCCAACTCTTTTTGTTCAACATTATAATCATATCCTCTTGTATTCTCATGTAAATCTTGGGACTATATGATTTAAACATAAATATGGTTAACAATCATATCTAATAATATAACAAAATACTTAAGAGATAAAACATGTTAAACCCAAAAAATAAAATTTAATATAAAACATAAAAAAATCAATATACTTACTTATCAAATTCATTGCACATTTCCTCCATTGATAATTCACATGACTTTACACGTGATAATATTGAAGTGATAAGTGCTTCATACTTCACTCCTTGCAATGATCTCCAAGTCGTTATGGTCATATCTTCTGCCAAGTTCTTGATGTCAAGACTCATCTTACCAGTGCTCCATGGGACATATTTAGACTTTTTAAGTTTTTGATTTTTTATGCCAATATTCTCCCATAAGATGAAGATCTCATCAATCAAGTCCCATATTTGCCCCATTCTAAATGCCAACTGGAAATAACCATCTACAGCTCTGAATGCATCACTTCCTTTGACATTTTCCCCTTCACATTATCCTCTTTAATCAGGAAACCTATTTCCATACAACAATGCTTTCGAAAAATTGCATCAACCTTTGATCTATCCTCACCACATATTTGTTCAAATTACTTATGGATAAATCTCACCCTTTGAATGAATGCCATGGACATCCTATATTCACTATCTATGTTGTGATCCCATGCCAATAGTTTTTCTTCTACATCTGTTAAACCAACATAAACGACACATTTTACTGTTTCAAAAAGAGGGTTATTGGGATATCTTGTTCTCTTCCTCCCTCAACAGAATTATTTCCCACAATCACATAATATTTATAATCAAAACATTTGGATCGATCAAATGCATGCCTAGTAGGAACCTGTTTGGGGTCAACAAGAACTAGGAAGTTAACCACATGTGCATAGGGATTGCAACTCATGAATGTTTTCAAGTTGTGAATATGCAAGTGATGTGGCTTTCTAATTTGAAAATTTTCTTGTCCTTTGGTGGGTATATAGAGTTTGTTCACATTTAATTGAAATGTATGGCCACTGTCAACCAAGTTTTCCCTGCTCAATTGTTCTAGAATGGCATTTTGTGTTGACTTGGCAACACCATCATCTAGATCAACACTTGGAGCAATGATTTCCCTACTAGCCCAATAATTTTCATTGTTTAATTCAGAGCTAACACTGGATTCAACAAACTTAGATCTCTTCCTCTTATGTCCCGAAGGAGTTTCATCTAAATCAATAATAGGTGTATCAATGTTAGGAAGGGAAACATCCTCAACAGTTGTTGTTGTTTTTCCATCTTGTTTTTTATTCTTGCTTGTAGGTGTAACAACGTTATTGGCATCAACCTCTTCATTATAATCAGCTGGGATTGCAATCTTTTTAAATGTAACCTTTTTTACCCAATTTGATTGTTTTTCCTTTTCATTCTTTTCTTTTTGTGGTTGAGCTTTTGCTCTCTGAACATTTTCCACTTGTTGTTTCTTCTTCTTTGATCCTCATGCCTTGTCATGATAGCTATTAATGATGTCTATAGGATTTTCCTCTATTGAAGAAATTTTGCCCAACATTTCGGAAAGTGACTTGGAAAAATGTTTCACATTTAAAAAAAATAATGATATTAAAAATTATTGATTGACACATCGACTTACTTGTAATAAATAAAAACATTAATAGTTAGCAAAGTATTGAAACTTACATTTCCTTTCTCAATATGTTGCACGATTTCTATACAAAAATCCGTGAAACATTCTTGCATCTTATACTGTGATATTTTCAAGCAATATCAGATTTTTTGATACGTATCAGCTTGTTTCACTAGGACATAAAGAGTGTCTGTACCCGACACCAAACACATATCTTGCACCAATCCCATGGGTTTATAATTTGATTCAATATCTTCGAACTCACCACAATATAAGTAAATACTTTTTGGATCGTTCGTATACATGTCCTTCACATAACAAGAATAATTCATTTTCATTTCCTCTATTGAATATTTCCAATCTCTATGATTCCTAATTTTTGGATCAATAGAGTTTTGACCTTCATCATAAACTTCAACATTTTCAGGTGGCCCAACTACTTTTTTAGGTGTCATCTTGGCAGGTCTTGCTCCAAAAGTATTGACAGATAATTTTTTTGAACCCATTTTTCCTATACGACAAAAAAAACATCAAAACATTTAAAAATGTAGATAAAAAACAAAACATTAAAACATAACATTTTTTTATATATTTTTTTTCATTTTACAAGGGGAACAATGTACACAAGTTGATTCCCCCTTTGGATCGCATCCCATTGGACCCTATCCAAAATTTGGGCTCCCATTGGATCCCATAGGCCGCTGTAACATGAGCCCAAAGGGGCGCCCCCTTGGGCATATGTTGGACCCAGTCGTGGGCTCCAATGGGCGTCCAAAGGGGCACCCCTTTGGGCGCATGTTGGAGTCATCCGACCGTGGGCTCTAACGGGTTCCCAAAGAGGTGAGCCCTCATTTAGATCCAACGTGCACCTAAACGGGCGACCAAAGGCGACCGCAATGGAGTGGGCGTCTGCTCCACAGGGGTGGCCTTTGGGCACCTCTTGGAGTGGCGCCTGCTCCAACTGGCGCCCAAAGGGGAGGCCAAAGGACACCCCCGTGGAGTGAGAATCGTGTTGCTCCACGGGGGTGGCCTTTGGATGCCCCTTTGGGTGCTCATTAGAGTCGACTGTCGATCCAAGGGGCGACCATAGGCCACCCCTTTGGGCTGAGAATCGCACTGCTCCACGGGGTGGCTTGTGACCTCCCTTTGGAGCGGGCTGCCGCTCCAATGGGCGCCCAAAGGGGCGGCCACATGCCACCCCGTGTACAGGTTAGAATTGTGCCGCTCCATGGGGTGGCCTATGGCCGCCCCTTTGGGTGCTTGTTGGAGACGGTTGTGGGCTCCATTGGGCGCACAAAGGGGCGCTTGTTGGAGCCTGCGACTGGATCCAACGGAAACACCTTTGTGCGCCCGTTGGAGCCCGCGACTGTCTCCAACGGGCGCCCAAAGGGGTGCCCCTTTGGGTGCCCGTTGGAGCCATTTGCGGGCACCAACAGGCACACAAAGGGGAACCCATTTGGGCGCGCATTGGAGCCCGTGGATTCGACATCCAACTCCAATGGGAGCCCCTTTGCGCATCCATTGGAGCTCTCATTCGGATCCAACGAGCACCCAAAGGGGCCGCCCCTATGGTTAGGGCCTAATGGCCACTTGTGCTTTCCGGTCCCCCATTAAAATTTTTAAAAAAGTATGTTAACAATTTTTTTTTTTAAATGAAAAGACTACTAACCTTCAAAGTGCTAAAAATTCCTTCGTTGAATCTCTTTGGTGGTCATGCAAGTGCCCCGGAGATAGAATTTCAATCCCTGGTCACAAAATGTGAAAACAACAAATCAATTTATTTTTGTATATTCTATTTTAGGTTAAAGTTGACTAGTTTGACGAATGTGGGATTAATAAAATTCTAAAATTAACAAACTACAAGTATAAATTTAACAAATTACTAGAAAAAAGCCAACCTTCAAATTGCGAGTAAATTGCTCCACATTTTGTAATGGGTAATCACAATGTGAAAAGTACAAAGCATGAGTTAATTTATATGTCATAGAGTTTTTTTAACTTAACTCATTTTATCAATGTGGGATAAAAAAGTGAAAAATACAAAACATGATTTAGTTTATATAGCATTAAATATTTTTAACTTTGCTCATTTGATGAATGTGGGATAAAAAAATTGTAAAATGTTAATATATAATAATTACACAAATAAATTGATGTATCCTGCCTAAAAGTGGCAAGTTCAAATTCAACTTGTGTTTATATATACCATGGATTAATTCTATTTTTATTATTTTTATGTTTTTGTCGCACAAATGTGGAATTTAATTTTGGAGGGAAAACATTTGGAGGAAAATATTTTGGTGGGAAAACATTTGGAGGGAAAATTTTTGGACGGAATTTATTATGTTCTCTTAGCTATAAGATTATTAGGGGGTGACACAATTACACCATTCTATTTTGTTGGAGAAGTGAGGGAAAATCTCATTGTTAGACTTGCTGAGATTGGGTTGGTGAGATTTGTCTGTCATTTTATTTTTTAGTGAGAAGCCATGGAATCATCAGAATTAATTTCAATTTCTAAAGCATAAAGATCTTCTTCACTTGCTTCTTGTTCTATTCCAAGTGGGGATGGTAAAGAAACTGAGCAAGATGATGGTGGTTTTCCACCAAACGAGGATTTTGAAGGAATGAATGATGATTTTCCTCCAGGTGCTGAACTCGAAGGCATTGATGATGATTTCCCTCTAAGTGATGAAAGGCACCAATGATGATTTTCCGCCAAGTGATGATTTCAAAGGCACTCATGATGAATTTTCTCCAAGTGATGATTTCAATGGCACCAATGATGATTTTCCTCCAAGTGATGATTTTAGAGGCACCAATGATGATTTTCCTCAAAGCGAGGATTTTAATGGAACCGATGATGATTTAATCCAAGCAATGATTTTGATGGGAATGATGTTGATTTTGGTGAAGATAAAGACACCAATAAAGATGATGAATTTCCTCCAAGCGAAGATTTCAATGGGACTGATGATGAATTTCCTCCAAGCGAAGATTTCATTGGGACATATGATGAATTTACTCCAAGCAAGGATTTCAATGGGACTGATGATGAATTTCCTCCAAGCAAGGATTTTAATGGGATAGATGATGAATTTCCTCCAAGTGAGGATTTCAATGGGATTGACGATGAATTTACTCCAAGTGAGGATTTTAATGGGACAGATAATGATTTTCTTCCAAGTGAGGATTTTAATGGGACTGATGATGATTTTCCTCCAAGCGAGGATTTTAACGGGACATATGATGATTTTCCTCCAAGTGAGGATTTTAATGGAACCGATGATGAATTTCCTCCAAGCAAGGATTTTAATGGGACTGATGCTGATTGTGGTGAGGATGAAGACAACAACAATGATGACAATTCTCCTGCAAGCAAGGATTTTAATGGGACCGATGATGATGCTCGTGAGGATGAAGTGACCAATAATGATGAATCTCATGATTTTCCTCCAAACGAGGATTTTAATGGGACTAATGATGATGTTGGAGAGGATGAAGGGACCGATAAAAGTGATAATGATTATCCCCCAAGAAATGTTTTCAAAGGAAAAGATGAATATTTTGTTGATGAAGGCACCAATAATGAAGATATTGATTTCCCTTCAAGTGATAAACTTGTTAGTAATGAGGGTAATAATTTTCCTGCTGAATTTGATGATGATATTTTCAATGAGGGGGATGGTATTCTTCATTGTGATGAAGACACTCATTCTAATGAGGATGCCACTGCAAATATAATGTTCCAGGAAATGTAGAGGAAAAATGCAACAATTAGCAAGATTAAGTGTAGGACTAGACCTTTTTATATCAATCCAAAGAATTCAAGTTATACAAGGTCTAGGAAAGAATTACTCACAAGTGCAGGTTCTAATAATAATTTGATTTTGAGTGATTGTTGTCAAAAGAATTGCTTGAAAGGTATAGGCTACAATCATGCCTTGGAAAAAAGAAAGACATATCTGTCAATGAACAAAAATATGCAAAATTCATATTTAGTGGGGCGCATGAAATGTAGAGGAAAAATGCAACAATTAGCAAGATTAAGTGTAGGACTAGACCTTTTTATATAAATCCAAAGCATTTAAGTTATACAAGGTCTAGGAAAGAATTACTCACAAGTTCAGGTTCTAATACTAATTTGATTTTGAGTGTCTGTTGTCAAAAGAATTATTTGAAAGGTACAGGCTACAATTATGCCTTGGAAAAAAGGAAGACATATATGTCAATGAACAAAAATATGCAAAATTCATATTTAGTGGGGTGCGTGATTTGTACAAAGACATGTTAGGATTTTCGCATTGGAAATGTTTTGCTTTGCAGAAAGGAATTCAAAAGAATTCTTTCAATTGGTAATCTTCGTCTATCAAGAATCCATACAAGACTATAAAAGGATCTTACATTTTATTCTGAAGATTATCATGGACAAATCATAGGGGTATCAACAAACATTGCGATGTCATGGATGCAAGACTTCTTTTCCAAGCATAGAGAGAGTATGCCAAATAGAGAAACAATACACCTTCCAGACAATTTCACAAGGTGATAAATCTACAACTTATACAAGGAATATGTTGAGGGTGCTGAAGGAAATGGAAATTTCATCAAATATGCATATTTTACAAGACTATGGAAAAAAATGTTCAACAACGTTTGCATTCCTAAGAGGTCAAGGATGGGGATTTGCAATACATGTGCTTCTCTTAAATATAAAAGGAATACATCAAAAGGGATAGAAAGAGGTATGCATTTACAAAATTATTTTATCTAGGATCAATATTAATTATGAAAACTAGTTAAATTTTAATTTTATGTTATTTGTAGATTCCATTGTCAATGCACTTCAAGCACATCACAATCAACAATCAAGTGAATGAAAAAAGTTGTACAAACATCGTAAGAAGTGTTATGATGCTCCTAATAAGTATATGGGTCTGATAATTGATGGGATGGATTAAAAAAAAAAAACACTTTTGCCACATTTTTTTTCCGTATACCAAAGAGTTTATAGGAGGAAAACTTTATTCAGTTTCACTTGGTTGGTTGTTTGTTTTTTAATGGTTGGATGTTTCCAAGGGTTTACTTTATAGCTCCAAATATCCTTAATGATTCAAATTTGACCATCACCATAATTAAACATGTCCTTACTCATTGGTCTGGTGATCTTCCTAAATTTCTATATTTGCAATTGGACAACGCCAGTAGGGAAAACAAAAATCAGATCGTGTTTGGTTATCTAAATATGCTTGTTGAATTGATAATTTTTCAAAAGGTAAAAGTTGGTTTCCTTCTTGTTGGGCATACACATGATCATATTGATCAAATTTTTAGTCATTTTGCATTCACATTAAGGAGAACGAATGTTGGGAGCCTCCCATCATTAATTGAAATTATTAGAAACTATTGACATGCAAATATTTATTTTGGGATCACATGGTGAAGCAAGGTGCATTGAAAAACTTAATGACATTAGCTTTCAACATCAATTTCGTATAAAGAAGATTGATGAAAAAACACTAATATGGGGCAAGAAGTACTCAACCAGTGCAGAATGGGGACCTGACTTAGGTTTGAGATTTTTGAAATTCGTCCCAAGTCGTCAGATGTATGCTTCAAAGTTATTATTATTGTAATCAGCTACTAAGATTCCATTAGAGAAATTTTGAGGTAAAGAATGGGCCTCAAAACAAAGAAAATGTACTTTAAAAATCAACCAATCAGATTTTAGAGGATTACATCATCCCCCATGGTTGAGGTGACATATCTTTCTTATTTGTTACATTTTCAATGGTGGATGACAACTCATAGTTAACCATGATAGTGCTTTGAAGTCATAAAGTAAAATACTCATAATGAATGTCCTTTCACACTTTTAATAAAATAATATTATTAAAATTTTCAAGTAAAGTTTTCATAATAAAATGATATTATTGTCATTTTCAAGTAAAATACTCGTAATAAAGGTTTCTTCTAGGGTTGACAGGTGTGGGTGGAGTCCTCTACGACTCTGACAGAAATAAGATGAAAGGCTACGCTTAGGCAATTGACAGAAGAACAAACAATAGTGCAGAATGGCTAGCTCTCACTAAAGGATTGGAGATTGCAAGGGAGGAAGGTGTCAATGAATTAGCAGTTTGTGGTGACTCTGTGCTGGTTATCAGGGAGGCTAGGAATTTGAGCAAGAACAGAAAGAGCCCTGCATCAAAAGTTCACAGTCTTGTTAAATATTTGGTTAGCGAATTTAAAAGCATAAGTTTTCTTCACATCTTGAGAAACAATAATGAAGATGCTGATGTGATGGCAAACATCGGTGCTAAATTAGACCGTGGTGTTCTAGTTAGCAACCATAAGATGAATTATAAGGTATGGAGCTCCTGTCTCCGATGATAAGAATCTACATGTCTAAAATATCAATTGTTCGATTGCACAAGGGGTGGATTTCAGGAATTAAAATCTTGAATAAAATGCTCGACCTGGACGCCTTAGCCAAAGTTCCAAACCCACTTCAGGGCCTCGTTTTGAGGTTCGTTCGCACGCTCTTGGCACATGGATTCCACATGGCAAGCATGCGAGCTCTCTCCTCAGACGTCACACAAGGTTGGATGCTATTTAAACTTGGAGGCAGAGCAGGTTGGCATATCTTTTGTTTTGTGAGTAAGATCATGGTAGACTCTGGTGCTAATTCCCATGGAAAACAGACTGCTCCTCGTTTTGGTAGTGACTCTCTCCCTGATTTCAGAAAACGGTTCCCCTCATGGACAGGGGGTTATGAATACCTGGCTTGCGAGCAACATCGTGCGAAGGTTCATGTTTGTGGTGGCTCGGACGAGCATTAGGGCCTTGCGGCTTCCCTCACTGTGGTGGATGACCACCTGACTATCTTAGATGCTCAAATTCACATCTTAAAAAATGAGAATTTTGAAATTAAGCGGGCTCTACAACGTCTGAGTGTCATGGAGTAGGCATATTGGCTAGAGGCACGCAACAACAATGGCATTCTCAGTACGAAGGTGGATAATCTCTCCGCGGTCGTGGATGGTGGGTGCTCCTGCCAAATCAGGGCGGTTCGTGTCATTGCCCTGAGAATAAAAGGCACGGTGGAAAGTATGCGAAAGGATATTGCGGATTTGAAGATGGATTTGTTGAACCATGTAGAAGTTGGAAACAAGGAAGTTGCATTTCGAAAATAGCAAGCAATCAAGGAATTTTGGAAATTTTGTATGGTCTGTGTAAATGGGTCACTCGGCTTATGTGTGAATTTTGTAATTTGCCTTGGTTATGTCACTTTGCTTATGTCTGAATTTTGTAATCCGCCTTGGTTATGTCTGAATTTTCTTTTCATGTCGATGACAGTATGAATTCCGTAGGTCAAGTACTCTCCTAGGTTTCCTTTTGGCTGAATTTTGACGACGAATTGTAAAAGATGAAGGCTAAGATATGTTAGCTCTCCACTGTTGGGAAGAAACATGTTCTTACACTGTGTAATTCGGCTTCTGCCATCTTTTTATTAATACATAAAACTCTCAACCGTTTTCGTAAAAAAAAAGTAAAATACTCATAATAAAGGTTCTTTCACACTTTTTCATAAAACAATATTATTTTCATTTTCATACTTTTTGAAAGAAACAATACACATAATTATATTTGTGCATTTTCATGTTTTTTTATTTATTTCAAATTATATATTTATTTCATTTTATTTAATATCAGAATGTCAAACTAATTATAAGCTTATTATGTATTATAATATTATAGATTTTATGCATAATATATATTTGCATTATATAATAATAATAATAATAATAATAATATTTGCATTATATGTGTGTGTGTGTGTGTATTATGCATTTCAATTGAGAATAGACGAGAAAAAAATATTGCATATATTATGCATATGAATAATGTTGTACTTCTAGGATAAATTAATATAGTATTAAAAATGTTTAAGTTATAATAATGTTTATATGTAATCATTTCATTATATTTATGAGATAAGTACTAAATACAAAAAAAATAAAATAAAAAATAGATCATAAAATGTCTTTTCATTATAATGTCTTTTTTATTATTTAATTTCATTTCCAAGTTCACTGCATATAAATGCTATATGGCAATATTTTTTTGGAAATTTACAATTGAATTTTAGTGACATCAATGTAGCTTTCTTTATTAATTTATTTCTAATCAATTTTGAAATGTAACTCAACCATGATTATTTAAATTGTGCCTATAATGTAGTGTAGGAGGTGAGTTGTCAAATATACAGACCCCATAAAATCTTCAACTCATAACTTTTTAATATATCTCTTGGGAGGCCCATTTTGACCTCAAAATCTCTCTAATGATAATGCACGCTGACATGATAGAGATGTCGATTCTTCTCAATGCCTAGAAGAAATAAAAAAGTCTATCAAAGATATGTATGAGTACTTTAGTGTTGTTGATTATGTTTGGTGGGAGTCTTTTTTCATGGAGCAAACTGACATAATTTCAAACTCTACAAATGGAGACATATTTTTGAAGACTCCGTTTAGTTGGCCAAAAAGTATGTCAAATGAAAACAAGGAAACAAATGCTGCATCTCAAGCAGAGGAAAGAGAAATGTATATTGGCTCAAGAAGATCATGTGCACACCGTGAAGCGATGGAATACCTTTACAGGGGCTCAGCACAAGATATTAAGGAGGGTTGCATGATTGCAGTTTTGGCTACAGATGATCCACATCAGTATCCATCCTGGATTGCAAAGGTTATGAAGGTCAATAAAGAAAATGAAGAAGTTATATCAATTGAAGTACAATGGTGTGCAACATATAAACACCCATTTGATGGTGTGTACAAGCCAGAGATGGTGGTTGAGAAAAAGGTTTCCAGAAAGAGAAAAATAAAGGGTCAAAATATAAATCGTCGTTGCATTGACATCTTGAAATTAGAGGATGTTGATATACTTGTTTATGACTCCCATTTGACAAAGAAATGCACTCTTCGCTCCATGACTACAAATATTATCAAGAGGTTGTTGGCAAAGGAAATAATTGATGGGGTTTTGCTAAACTAGGCCGCAGATCCCGAAGGAATGTGATAGCTGAAATGTTTGGCATACATGTAGACTCAGATGGTGCGCTCATTGATAATAGAGAAGAATATGGGTCATCTACATCTTCATCTAGTCCTTCATATGAAGATAGTGTAGATTATGATGGGGTATCATAATCCATGAGTCAGTTTGAATAATTGTACACGAAACATTTTATATGTTTTTGATTAATATGATGTCTGTATGGGAAGTCTAAAGGAGTGTTTGAATACTTATATGAATTATTTGTACTTTTTTTTTTTCGTTTAATATATGATTTGATAATGAATATTATCATAGTGGCTTTGCTTTTATATGGAAAGAGTGGTGAAAATAATTTATGAAATGATTTGTGTTTAGTATGTAAGTTTTACTAAAATTAAATAAATATATTTTTAATAGTTTTGTTGCAATAATAGCCGTTGCAAACAAGTTGTAAATTTAACTGTTGAAAAAAAACTGATACCAATAGCATTAGTTTTCAATTCAGGTGCTGATTTTAAGGTCATGCGTTTCCAGTTAGGTGATTTTAAGGCTTCAGGGTCATGCATGAGGAGGATTATAAAAACTGCTTGTGCGACCTTGAATAACTCTACATCTGCCACACGCCTCAAGCGATATTCACTCAGGATCATGCTCCAGAAAATAAAACAATGTGCATGTTGCTGAGCTTGAATCAAGGTGAGCCGTCGATTAAACTCCTGCGTAATCTTGACCGTCGAAAAATGCATGTCCAAAAATTCATCGAAATAAACTATATCTTTGTAGAACGAATTGCTTCTCACACTTGCTTGTGAACTGAATGTTTGCTTTGAATATCATTTGTGAACCATATGGCGTACCAAAATGTGGATGCAGTCATTTGAGTTGAGAATAACATCAACACGAGGTTTACTCAACCGATCCAAGTTGGATTCTTAGCATTTTGATGCTTACACTTCTCTTATCTCTGCGAGAATCCCAAAGTGACATGTCCCATGAGTTTTGCACCAGGGATAATTTTAAGGATCCATACTTATTTAAAAGTGTATAAACCTTGGCGAATCTTACCAATTCTTAAAATGTCAACTCTAAAATATTTGGTGATAATTTTCTAAAATTATTCAATTTCTAAGGATTTTATATAGTTTATATAATAATTTGGCGATTTTTAGAGTGAAAAAAGTTCACCCCATCAAAATTGGGCAAAACAGGGCTTCAAAAAATGCAAATTGGTGAATCTTTTTTTGGAAAAAAACATGGAAAAATAGCCCATGGGCTAAATTTCGCCCCTAAAATTATCCTTGTTTTGCACCCATTTTGTGAAAGTGATTTTTTTTTGTTAAAAAGAGGGGACGATCATATAATAAAGGTGCTTTGTTGGAACATTCAAGTTGCAATATTAAATTCAAAGATTCTGAATGTAAATTGCATTTATGATGACACGGTTGAAGTGTTAAGCTAATAAGGTATACATGTGTCTAAAGCCAAAGTATTTCACTCTATTAAATATAAAATATATATTTGTTAATGGCGAGTAATAGGTACCCTGCAGTGCAGCATTGAATGTTGCAGTGGGAGCTTAACTAGCTGTTGGATCTCAACCTGCTTGAGATCTAACAACTAGCTAAGCTCCTGCTGCAGCATTCAATGTTGCACTACAAGGTGCTTATTGCTTCCTCGGTGAAAGTTGATTTGGAAATGCGTAAAAAATAATATATGCTAAATTTGTGTTTTACATCGTTGCCTAATCGTACATATATGCTTTATTGTCAATTTAATATATTGACATCATAACATTTTATGAGGGTTTTAAATATAACTAGTGATTAAATTTAATATTATTTATTATGGTTTGTCCAATTTATATGTTGGTATTTGTGTTATTATGATGAAGTTGCACCAAGAAAATAAGAAAGAAATTTGTATGCATTTTGAATTATGGTAATTTTTTTGTTAAACGTTAGGGATGTGTATTAGTTAAGTTTGTCTTTAAATGAAATCAAATTTTGATATATTGTTCAAAAATGAAATTGAGTAAATTAATTGTTTTTTTAAAATAATTTGTATTTGTATTTATCAAAATTAGGAATAGATTTGTATTGGGTTTAAGCTTTTAGAAAATTAACATAATAATACATTATTTTAGTTAATTTTAAAGTTTTATTTTAATTTATTACAGTTTTGCATAAATGATATTGGGATGATTTTTTTTTCAAAAATTTGTAATGTTTATGGGGATAGTTGTAGTGCTCCGTATTTTTATGGGACAAATGAATGATATTTAGACCACTTATTATCTATTGAAATTAGGTTGACTGAATAATTTGTTTTTGGATTAGGAGTATACTTGTATTGGGTTTATTATCTATTAAAATGAGTACACTTGTATTAGGTTTAATTTTTTTAGAAAAATAAAATAATACGAAGTTATTTTAATTATTTTTAAAGTTTCATTTTATTTATTAGAGTTTTGCATAAGTGATATTAGGATAATTTTTTTTCCAAAAGTTTTGTAATATTTATGGGGATAGTTGTAGCGCCTCATATTTTGATGGGATCACTAAACAACATTTAGACCTATATCATATTTCTTTGCTTATTATCTACTAGACTCAGCTTGACTAAGTAAACTATGTGTTTGGATTTATGAAATTACTCATATGCGTCATTAAGTTATCGTTATCTTATTAATGATGAAAATTGTGTGATTTGCTCATTAGAGCAAATTTGGGGTCTAAAATGAGCCTCCTAAGGAAAATAATTAAAAAGCCACCAATTATGCCATGCCACACTAAGTTAAAGGTGTTATCTAGTGAAGGTCAACTTGTATTGTCTCATTAATGGTAGTTGACAAGCATGTTCGGTTAATGTAGAGTTAAGAGATACGAGTTGAAAATATTAATGAAATGTTTAAATTCTTGTACACTCACAATAAAGTATATAGTGGTAAAATTTTTAAGTTTATATTATAATTTATTTAAGTTTTTTAATAAATGTACCACAACATTTAATCAAATCTAAAAAAAATATAATTACAATAATATTAAAAATAAACAATCACTATTACTATTTTATATAAATTTTATATTAAAAATTAAATATTTTCTTTCTCTCACATACACATAAAAAAGATTTATATGAAAGATATTAAATTATATAAAATAAAAACAAGAGCTGCGTGCAGCTTAGTCCCTGCCTTCTAGGTTAAAAGATAAAGAAAATAAGAAGAACAAATTATTGAATAACAATTTATTGTTGAAGGGAAAATTCTTTGACAAATAAATTTTATTTAAAGGCATTTTTAAACAAAACATTATCTACGAGGAATATTTTAATGGGTATGGATGCAAAGAAAATTCTAACATTGATTGAAATAGTTGCAGAGAGCCTTAACAACCACCTACGAGAATGTTCCCAAAGCCATAAAAGTGGAACCTAATCCAAAATCTCCAAGCCACTAGTCCACTATTGTCAAAACGAGATGGTAAATGTTGCATAAATACAATGTTTACAAATTTGTGTGTGTTTTGATGTCCTAAATTCTAGATGTAACAAGACTATTGTATCATTCTTTGGTTGAATGTGTCTTTATATAGAGCAAGAAGTCCACAATCATTATTATGAAATCGTTTGTGTATCTATGGATATGTGTGTTATTAGCATATATTATTACTGTCACATATTTCTACTTGAACATAGCATACCAATTAACGATTCCCTTAGCCATTGGGCAACACATGCAAATTTAATCCTTGATTGTTGAATGAGATTTACCAACAATGAATTTATTCCTACCATTCATACATTAAATTAAACATAACTCTTATGAATGAGAAATTATTTATGAGAAAACTAGCAAGATTGATTATGAGATTTATAATAATCCCCATGGCATAAAATAGTTCATTGAAAACAATTGAAGTCACGGATCCAATCTGGCTATAAAGGAGTTGACCAATTTTAGATTTTTTTAGATTCCATGCTCAAGTCAAATGAATGATGATGTTGTTGGATTCACGACACGTGATTCAATTGAATCAATATTTGTAATATTGACTACAAGTCTGTGGATGCTTTCTAATGATAGAGTCAATTGTTTCTTCAACATTAAGGTTTTCACTAGGCTTGGACACATGTTTAGAATGTAAATGTTGCAATGCATCAACTGTTGAAATATTGTAACTTCTAAAAATATTATATTTGTACTTTATTATTTCGAAGATGTTTCATTCCTTCGTGAAGACCTTATTGTATATCCGGAGATGTTTTATTCCTCTGTGGAGATTGTGGTAACTTGGGTTATTAGACTTCCCTAGTGGGGGTCGGCCCTGTATGAGTCATGTGGGTTAAAGGGTTATTAGATCACCCTAGTGGGGTCGGACCTGTCACATTATGTTAAATGGTTAAGTTGGGGCCAACCTAGTTAGTGTAAAGATCAAGTCGGAGTTGTGTATAAGTAGAGGAGGTGTGTTCCTCATTTAACACACATTCACTCACTTGTGAGTGGCGCATAGGTGAGAGAGAGATCTGCTATGGAGGAGAAGGAGCTCATGTTTGGGATATACATCTCTGTAATTTTGATCATCTATATTGAGGAAACTTTGTTGGGTTTTCTACCCCATGAGGGTTTCCTTGGATAAATCTGTGTCTCTTGTGTTTATGTTGTGCTTGTTGTTCTTTTAGTGATCCTGTATATGCTATTATTGTGAAATGAAATACAATGCTGATATTTTTCGTCTTAGCATATTGAATCTTAACATGGTATCAGAGCTAACCTAAGAAGAAGACACTGTGCAGTTGCGGAAGCTAGGGATTCTTGTTTTTTGGGTTTCTCTCTACAGATATTGAAAGGACGGAGGCTAGATTGACTCTCCTCAGCAAGGTGCATCTTTCTGTCAAGACAGAATTCAATTCTGAGCATTTTTAGTTTTTGACCTAAAAATTAGGGTTTTAGAGAAATTTGGAATTTTTGGAATCCGAGTCCATGGCTGGATGCTCCTCAGAAAAATCAAAGTTTAGAGACCAAGATTGAATTTTTTGGTTGGGTGAAGCTCCAGGAAAATCAAACCCTAGTTTGGGGTCCTGTCTAGTAAATCCAGAAATTAGGGTTTCTGCAAAAATTGGAATTTCTGAAATCTAATACCATGGCTGGAAGCTCCTTGGAAAAATCGAAGTTTAGAGATTTGGATCGAACTTTTTGGTTGGGTGAAGCTTCGGGAAAATCAAACCCTAGTTTGGTGTCCTGTTTAGTAAATCCAGAAATTAGGGTTTATGCAAAAATTGGATTTTCTGAAATCTAAGACCATGGCTAGAAGCTCCTTGGAAAAATCAAAGTTTAGAGCTTTGGATCGAACTTTTTGACTAGGTGAAGCTTCAGGAAACTCAAACCCTAATTCAGGGTCCTGCCCAGTGAATCCGAAAGTTTCAAAAGCAATTTTGAGGGGTGAAACTTTGCAGTTTTCAAATTCTGAGTATACTAGCTTGATCAACTCAGCAAGGCACATCTTTCTATCCTTTCAGAAGTTTGAAATTCAAAGTTTGAATTTTTAGGGTTTCTCTAACAAACCCTAATCCAGCTCCAAGATCCAGTTTTCAGCTAATCATGTAGATTGGGTCAATCCTAAAAGAGAATGAGTTGGACACTTACATAAGTGAAGAAGTTCTCGTTCCAGAGGGAGATGAGGCTAAGCCTTTACATAAGAAGTCTACAAGAAATCTAGACAGGTATGACTTGAGGAGATACATGTATGTGTTGAAATCTATTCATGATTAAGTTTATGATAGGTTTGTCTTCATATTATTGAGGTTAGTACAATCTTGATTAATCTTAGAATTGTCTTATCACCCTAGTAAAAGTATGAATGCATGTGAATGATAGAAGACATTCATTGATTAGGGTTATATGATTGTACTAATGCACCTGTGGCATTGTATGAGGATGATGTTGTCTGCTAACAAGATACAGGTACATCAAGAAAGACAAATCAAGTTCTATGACCATGATGATATGGAGACAAAACTCATCCATAGTCTTTGGCCGCATAGAAGCTATGCTTACGAGGTATGTATGACTTTGTTCTACTATGCTTAACCCATGAGATATGCAGGTTCTAGCACAAGGTCTCTAAATCATTGAAGAGAACAAAGAAGATATTGTTTGGGTATGTTAAGACATAACCAAGCATGATAATCCATGTATGTTTTCCTATATCAAGTTAGAATCCTACTTTGTGTTAGGATCTTAGGTAAGTATACCTATGTATGAAATGATCATGACCATACATACTTAAGATTATTTAGAATCATAATGTTTTGATAGTATTGAGACTATACTAATGAATGTATGATTATGTATGAGATCATGAGGATGACACTAGTGCACACTTAAGCATGCACAGTGGTACATAATGAATAGAAGTTCAAAGACATATAGAGATCAAGCGGGAGGCAACCACACAAACATAAAAGATAAGTATTTGAGTTGTTATTTGAATCTTTGAATAGTTAATGATATTGCTCGTAATAGTTGTATGCATATTTGTATTCCTAGAATATATCATGCATATTATAGCATTGAACAGTATACTACTAATATGCATATGATGGGTAAGTTGGACAAACATTCCATTGTTGCTTGTCTAGAATGAAACCTCTTTGCTGACATGCTGAGAGTTGTGCACGCTCTTGATAGTATGTTCTGGTAGAGATGGAAGGCATCTAGATAACCATTGTATGCATACAGGATATGGAAAAGTGTTGTGCCAAAGTATTGGTTAAGATAGTTGCACAACTATGTGAATCATATTTGTATGCATAATAGTTTATCATGTCAACATGATTTGATAATTATGAAGTATTACTAATCATGAAATTAACTTTTATTTGTAGGAAAGATCATGAAGAATGATGAACACTAAACTAGTGGTGGATGTTCAACAAGAAGACTTACAAATCAAACATACTATAGAAGGCTCGTGGCTAGAAGATTCTCTTAGAAAGAGGAAGAGGATCATGACGAGATGTTTGCTCCAAGTGGCTAGATAAGACCATTCTCTTAATGGTGTCATTGAAGAAGAAGTACGAATCAAGAAAACTCCCAGGATTCAATTGAAGAAAGCTCTGTACGGGTACCCAGGATCGATAGTCATTTGATGAGCTTAATGATCACCATGGGTGATGCGGATTTAAACCTCTGCTACAAGGTTGAATATGGTGTCTATATACAGATGCCATTTCTTCTCTTAGATGGATGCAAGAAGGAACTCACCACAGAGTTCGAATGATGTGGAGGCTCATATCAGTAGACTCATTTGATGGGAGATGGCATGGATAGATATGCAGAAGATCACTCAATGCAGAGTGTGAATGATGTTCAGTCACAGAGGGAGAATTGATAGCTTCTTAACAAGCTTGGGCTTTACCAAAAGTAAAGTCGATCCTAACCTTTACCTTAAGGTTATGGATGATGAACCTGTCATACTATTACTGTATGTGGATGATCTCTTTTTGACAGGGAATGAGAAATAGATCATGGAAAGCAAGAAGAAGCTAGCTATAGAATTTGAGATGAAAGATCTCGGATTGATGCATTACTTCCTAGGTCTGGAAGTATAGCAAGGCCCAGAAGGAATCTTTCTCAACCAGGGAAAGTATTTGATATGTTGGAAATCAAAAGCCTTGGACACTCACATTGATTCCAACTTGAAGCTGTTAGTTGATGACTCATCAGAGTTAGTGGATGTAACTCTGTACAGACAGATTATTGGGTCATTGATGTATCTGACGAATACAAGGCCAGATATATACTTTGCTGTGAACACCTTGAGTCAGTATCTAGTGGAACCTAGGTGCGTTCACCTAATAGATGCAAAGCATGTGATGAGGTACCTAAAGGGTATGATAGACTTTGGTCTATGTTATCTTGGAGATCATGAATTCAGATTGTATGGCTACACAGATGCTGATTGGGCAGGAAGCGTATCAGATAGGAAGAGCACATCGGGTAGATGTTATTGTCTGGGATCTGCCATGATCTCATGGTTTAGCAGGAAGCAGTATAATGTGGCTCTCAACACAGCCGAAGTGGAATATATAGCTGCTTGCTCTGCTAGTTGTGAAGTGACATGGCTTCAGGACTGTTTGACTTAGAGATGGATCCCACTGTGATCATGTGTGACAACCAGAGTTGTATCAAGACGACAGAGAAGCCAGTGTTCCATGATAAGTCAAAGCACATAGAGATCCGATATTTCTATATATGGGATATGGTGCAGAAAGGAGCTATAAAGCTCGAGTATGTGAGCACTGATGAACAAGTTGCTGATGTATTGACCAAACCTTTGTCTCGAGTAAAGTTTGAGTATTGTCGAGACAAGCTTGGTGTATTTCAGAAGGACCCTCCTTGAAAGGGGGAGTGATATGGTCGATGATATGGATACTGTATCGATGATGAGGATACTTTTATTGATGATGTGGATACTTGTATCGATGATGAGGATACATGTATCGATGATGAGGTGACATGTTCTAACGATGAGGTCGATGATGAGGTTACTTGTCCCGACGATGCGGTCGATGATATCAACGATAAGGTTGAGAAGTGGTCCCTAGTGGACGAGAGGGATTGTATCATCCCTGGACTTCGGTCCCTGAATTGATCCGTAGGCATATGTCTCCGAGAAGTGGTCCCTAGTGGACAAGAGGGATTGTATTATCCCCAGACTTCGGTCCCTGAATTGATCCGTAGACTCTTGTCTTTGAGAAAGATGTTGGTGAATGATGTAATGTGTGCTCCTGGACTGCTCAACATATCAGTAGGTGATCATTCACAAAACCTATAATGATGTAATGTTCGCTCCTGGATTAGCAGGTGATCATTCATAGGTTGTATATCCTAGATCTGATCTAGGTCACACCCTAGTTGAAATAGTACTGGCTCTGTGGTTGACTGGAATGATGTAATGTTCTCTCCTGGACTACTCAGTGTAGCAGCAAGTGATCATTCGCAGGTCCTATAATGATGTAATGTTCGCTCCTGGACTGCTCAGTGCAACAGTAGGTGATCATTCACAGGTGGTAAAATCCTAGATTTAATCTAGGTCACATCCAGTATGAAAAAGGACTGGCACTGTGGTCGGGATTGCATCGTCCCTAGACATGAGAGATGTCTTAAAGTGATAAGGATTGATCATCCTGTAAGTAGATCGGGATTGCATCGTCCCTAGACATGAGAGGTGTCTTAAAGTGATAAGGATTGATCATCCTATAACTAGATAGGGATTGAATCATCCCTAGACATGAGAGGTGTCTTAAAGTGAGAAGGATTGATCATCCTGTAAGTAGATCGAGACTGCATCGTCCCTGAACGTTTTGTTCAAAATGTACGTGATAGGACTGCATCGTCCTTGAACGTTTGGTTCAAAATGCACGTGATAGGATTGTATCATCCTTGGACTTATGTCCTAAAGTGAGCAGGATTGATCATCCTGTAATTGGATCTTTTACATTGCAGAGTATGCTGCTATGTTGATGCTATTGATCGAGAGGATCCAAGTGTTGATCGCGATGGTCTAGATAATGATGATGTTGATCGTGATGGTCTAGATGACGATGATGTTGATTGTGATCATCTAGATGACGATGCTGTTGATCGTGATGGTCTAGATGATGATGTTGTTGATCGTGATGGACTAGATGACGATGCTGTTGATCGTGATGGTCTAGATGATGATGCTGTTGATTGTGATGATCTAGATGATGATGCTGTTGATCATGATGATCTAGATGATGATGTTGTTGATCGTGAGGATCCAGATGATGATGTTGATCGGTAGATCTAGATGATGACACTGTAGCTGATCGAGTGTTGCAGAAGATGAAGACTCAATAATGACGATGTTGATGTTCTAGTAACTGAATGAGTTACTGATGATGATGTATAAATAAAGCTTCCAATGACTTATAGATGTATCATGTATCATGTAGACGATGAATCCTTGCTCCTGCAGATGTTGTTATAATATTCTTCTCGTTAAGGGGGAGTGTTGAAATATTGTAACTTCTAAGAATATTATATTTGTACTTTATTATTTTGGAGATGTTTCATTCCTCCGTGAAGACCTTATTGTATATCTGAAGATGTTTTATTCCTCCCTGGAGATTGTGGTAACTTGGGTTATTAGACTTCCCTAGTGGGGGTCGGCCCTATATGAGTCATGTGGGTTAAAGGGTTATTAGACCACCCTAGTGGGGTCGGCCCTGTCACATTATGTTAAATGGTTAAGTTGGGGCCGACCTAGTTAGTGTAAAGGTCAAGTCGGAGTTGTGTATAAATAGAGGAGGTGTGTTCCTCATTTAACACACATTCACTCACTTGTGAGTGGCGCATAGGTGAGAGAGAGATCTGCTATGGAGGAGAAGAAGCTCATGTTTGTGATATACATCTCTGTATTGTTGATCATCTATATTGAGGAAGCTTTGCTAGGTTTTCTACCCCATGAGGGTTTCCCATGATAAATTTGTGTCTCTTGTGTTTATGTTGTGCTTGTTGTTCTTTTAGTGATCCTGTATATGCTATTATTGTGAAATGAAATACAATGCTGATATTTTCTGTCTTAGCATATTGAATCTTAACATCAACAAGTGGCTACCAAAGGTGTTTAACACTTGTGAAAGTAACAAATAAAGAAGGCTAGGGAACCTACTTTTATAATTAAGTAATTCTTAATGGACAACTAAAGTAGCTTATTTTAAATTGTGACTCTCTTTTGTTTATGTAACAATGTGTCTGATGTTCAAAGTAGGATCCTCTTGTCTCTAAGCCAATCTTTCCATCTTTTTTAAACTTATAATTTTCTTTTATATAAATACTTATAGTCACATATATTAAAGTACATATAATATAAGAAATAATTTTCTTTTATAGAAGTATTTATAATCAAATATGTAGATACTAGGTGTTACTTTTATTACTGTGAATCCAAATATTTCCATCTACTTTGATAGTATTTCATTTAAGTCATTTGATACACATTTTATCTATAGCTTTTTCATATATATATATAAAATAAAATGATAAATATTTTACTTAAATAAATTTTTTTATTAAAAAATAGATAACTAATCAAGGAAAAGAAAACACATTGTAGTTGTGGCTATTTGCAAGCTATGCATATGAATACCTGAAAGTTCATATATAATAGTAAAATAGTAATATTTTACATAACTATGATATATGTAACTTTTGTTCAGGTTTAATTGATTGTTTTTTGTGCACAACAAATGTCCTTTTTTCTAAATTGGACAAAATGATTCAATTATTTATTTGCATCTATGAAAAACTTCACCAAGTATGAGAAGACATAAGAACTATTTAAAATTTGTAGATGGTTCAAAATGCCATATTAAAGCTTTCAAAATTCCAATATCACAAGAAGGGCTTCAATTTTTCATTCTTTTTTTGGTGCCTGAAATTCACTAAAAGAGAGCATAATACCCTCTAAATGCTAACATTCATACAGATCTAACTCACATCTAGTGTGCAAACAAGTATGCTAGCTCAAGACAAATAAGTTGCATTAAAGAAAAGCATGAACTTCACTAAGAAGGACCTAGGCAAAATTTGGATGGACATTAGGTTTGTGAAAGGTAGGGATGAGGAACTTGAGCTCTCTTTTGGGAATCTTTATGTCGATGACACACCAACCAAAAGAAGAAATGAGTAAAATAAATCAGCAATATGAATGATGATTCAAGTAGCAACATCTTCCATAAACTTTGGTCTTGAAGACTTCTCTTAATTTTCTTCACTTTTTATAGGGAAGCTTTTGTCTTTTTTTATACGAAAATTAAGTGAAATTGTAGCTTCTCCACAAGCCTTGCTTCTCATTATATGCATAATATAATAATTTAATGGTAAGAAAGCATATTTGGACAAAACGTATGCCTTTATATGTATGAATATGCATTATATGTATATTATATGCAGTTATAATCCTATTGAAGTCGATGTATATTTGAAATGTCAGTAGTCCAAAAATCAGGGTGCTATGTCCTTCCTTCTTCATAATAAAAACATTTGCAATAGAAACCAAAGTTATTATAGGTAAAATTTATTATGGGTCACGCTGCTATTGAAATTTATCTTAACGTAACTATTAGTAGGAATCGGGGAAGACATGGGCCACATCTCCTAGTGTCTGATATGGATCTTTGATCTCTGATCTATCATGTCAATTCCAATTGAGGGATTTGGCCCTCTGACTTACAAAGATGTTTGTAAAAATTATTTGATTTTAGTTTGATTACCCATCAAACAAATAAACATGACTCCTAATGCAAAGATGAAGGATTTAATTCTCACTAAGAGATGGCATAAGTTCTAGCTTTAGATTTCTCTTTAGGCCTCACTCAAAATCTTACCCTCAATCTCATTGATTTTTCCCTTGTTGGAAAGTAATTTATTCGTGGATCTTGAAAACGTAGATCTCATCGGGATAAGATTCTAACTTCTATATCTCTTTATTCCTTGTGGAAGAGGATTTTCTATCTCTATTTTCTCACAAAAAAATTTGTGGCTAAATTTTTACAGGGGGGCAATAGTTTCGACTTAGATGGAAAAGATATGCTTAAGAGACTATTATTTCCTAATATTGTAATGGAACATTTTGTCACAATACTCTAGACAAATTGGACAAGCGAAACGCAATCAAACATTTGGAAAGCCTTGAATAAATCTATATGATTTCTTAAAGTATTTATTGGAATCACGCGAACGGTGGAAATATCAAATTTAAAAAAAGGGAAAAATTCTAGGGCAACCCTTGTTTACAAAGATAGATAAATCAAATTCTAAATTGACTAATTAAGCATCATTTAATTGTGTGGTTAGACTTAATAATTTCCTATCTCAAGAATTCTAAATAGGGAAAAGAGATAAGAGCTAGCATGAAAGATAGAGATTGTTTTCAAACCAATAGTTTTTTTTATAATTTGTATGCAAGATTGTTGAACTAAGGATAAGACCATGTATAATTATATTGTAAAGCACAACATCTGGATCATGGACCTTGCCTAGTTATTCCTTCCAAAAATTGAAAGCATCATGAACCCTTCCTATTCTGGGCAAACCATCAATTAAGGTACTAAATGTCACAATATTAAGAATACAACCCCTTCCCATCATCTCTGGTAAAAGTTAGGTAGCTTGAACAACTTTTTCTACTATACAAAGACCCTTTATAAGAATATTGTATTTGACCACTATGGGAACACATCCCTGGATATTTTTTTCAAATATTCGAATTGCTATTGAACTACGTTTTAAGTTTTATTTTGAAAATTGAAAATCATATGTTAATCTTGACTTACTTTGTGTAGCTTGAGAAACAATTGAAATTTGACATAGTTAAATTGTTTTCAAAAGTTGTGGTATAAAATCCTTGAATTCACCAAATTCATTGTATTTATTATGTATTTAAAAAATACTCATGAGATTCTTTCCTTCTATAGAGGAAGAACAAAACACAATACATTCACATTATATATGAATTGCATAGCACTCCAAATTTAAATTATAAGAGTTGGATTTACAATGCACCATTTAACATTGAAAATTTAAAGATATGTAAGTTCATCTAGATTTGTTGAACTTATTACCATTTAGATGCAAATTGCTTCAATTAGTTTTAGAAGTAATTAGTTGTTTTTATATATGTAACACTAACTTTATTACTTCTACTTATAATATTATTAAGAGACAAAGGTGAAGAGAGACCTCTCTCATATTTTTAAAGAAGTGATAATTGCACTCATATCTCACACTCATGGGTTGGATATTATTACAATGACAAAGAGAGACCTCTCTCATATTTTAAAAAAAAGTGGTATTTGCACTCATATCTCACATTCATTAGTTGGATTTAGAGAATTTTTATTGGTTACCAAGGGGATTTGATGAATTCTCAAAGATGATGGTTTATGGGTTAAAGTTGTGATTCATAAATACATATATCCTCTTACTATTAAAGAATGGTTTAGGACTAGAAACAAGTCTATAAGGATTATCTCTAGTATGTGGAAGCTACTAATCGTGGCTTTTGACATAATTGGGGAATGCCTTATGTGGGATGTTGGCAATGGAAGAAGGGTCAGGCTAGGCCAGGATCTTTGGGTTGTATGCATAGACTCTTACAGATTACTTGTAGCAATGACTGATCCTCTATCGGATCGGGGTTTTCTCTTTCTAGGATAGATACATTATATCCATAATACTTCTCCTAGGAAACAAGCTTGGTTAAAAGCAGAGGATCTAGGTTTTGAGGTTGAAGAAAGTATTCAATGGGAAGGTTACATCAAGGCTTTGTGTGTCTATCACATTCATCTAGTGGATAGAGAGGATGTTTTGATATGGACCAGGAATGTTGCTGGTGGTTACTACTCTCCTAACTTGGGTTACGGGGTCATTCAAGAAGAAGAATATATGGAATTTTAATTGTCCTTTGAAGGCAAAGTTGTTTATGTGGTTGGCATAGTCAAGAAAAGTCCCCGTGTGGGATAATAAGATTAGGAAATTTGGTTGTGGTCTGGGCATATATGCCCTCTTTGCAAAGATAATAGTGAGAACTGCAAAGCATATGACATGCATATAATCTTATTGAACTCGAATCCTAGATATGTAGGTTCTGTCCAAATATTCTCATTAGACAAAAGTACAATATGAATTTAAGTAAGCAAACATATTAAGTAAACAAAAAGGCTAACTAAAAATATGCATCGAGAAATAGGTTCAATAGGAACAAATCCAATTGAAATAAGCTTTGTAGTTAATAGGCCTTGATTTTAATGCATATTATAATCATATAATAGGATTATATGATTGACTTGCTTTCAAATATACATCGAGTTCAATAGGATTTATAGTTTTAAATTTCGTACATGCTCTATATGACATGCATATGATCTTAAAGGGGATGTGGTTATAGTTTTTATGTTTACATATATTAATGAACTACTTTGGAAATTCATACCTGCAAGAGTTTAGTGTTGACAACATTGGAATGGGTATTCGGATGATCCACGGTCAGCATTTTTGTTGTCAACATTGTTTATTAATTTTACTAGTTAAAAGGCTATCAAAATTTGATCATTTTGTTATTTTTCTTTTTAATACGGTATTGAGCTTGTATTGTTTTTAATTAAAGTGAACATGTGTAGTTTTTATTTTTATTTTTAAGTTAATGCTACTTACGCAATATATATGACATGTCTGTGTGACAATGACACTTAAACCTATGTATTTGTATAATTTTAACTTGAAAAATGATTTATATTTGCTATATATTTAGAGGGTAAGATTTTGTGTTATGTAAAGGCATCGATATCATATATAAGTTTGATTAGGAGGTGCTTCAAAGGAATTGGAAAATTAGAGAAATTGTGCTTTTTAATTTTAGAAATGATTTGATCTTTTAGGTTGGGCATTTCTTTTTTTACACCATTGTATACATAGAGAATGGTCTTTCATTTTTCTTTATCCAAAATATTATACAATAATGTTTTTATATAGTTTGTTTAATGTTGAATGAATTTATTTATTTATTTGTATTTATTTAATAAAATATATTATTAAGTGTGCAATTTTTAATGGTGAAAAGTGTTTGAGAAGATTATTTTTATCATTAATATGAATTAAGAAAAATAAAACTTATGAGTAGACATACAAGACTTGCACAGAATACTAGAGATAGCCTTTAGTTCAGATCCATCCCCTTGAACATTTCTCACTACATAAAGCTGAATAAAGATAATATTACAACACAAGATAACTGTTAAAGTCATATTAAGGCCCAATATTCACTTCTTTACCACCAAAAACATAACAAAAAAGAAGTTAGTTACACACAAAACTTGGATTAAAAACATAAATTGTCCAACCACTTAAAGAGGAACCCGATGCACTTTTCCTGACTCGTTGTCAAAGTTATAAGAAAAATACAAAATTGCAACTTGGAGTTCATCACCTAAAATCTTGCAAAGGCATTCTTGTTTATGGAATTTTGTAATCATTTTCACTTGCTACCAAATGATACCAAATGGAAAAGTTTCAATAAAATGGGCCTTGAACACCTCCAAGTTCTTTCTTTCCTATGACAGCTAAACATTATGCATAACAAATCCTTGGTTTTGGTCATCAAAGTGATAAAAGAGCTAGCTCTCTCAAAGTGTTCACTCTCCCAAAAAGTTGGATTCTACCATAGTTCACTAAAATAGAACCAATGCATTTAAATGTGATTGAGAAGATGTGTTTCCTATTGCATGGCATGCATGCTATCTTCTACAAAATGTCTGGAAGACATCAACCAACAAGATTTTCCATTTTCACATCAAGAAATGAGTAGTTGGGAATAAATTTGTATTAACTTCCATTTGATAGTAAATTTATTTAGAAAATAGTGCCTAATAGCCTTTGATGCTTGTGCCTTCATATATATATATGAACCGATAGATCATTAGAAGAATTAATTATAAGAATTTTTAATTATAACTTCTTCATAAGTCTCCACCAAAACCAAAACTGCTGGTGTACAAGTGGATATAAGGGCTTGGAAAAAGACACATCTTTCCAGCTGCGAAAATTGTAGAGAAAGCGACTCAACTGTGCAGCTTCTCTAGCAAGATCAACTTGAGACAACATAAAGACAACAAATTGTTGTACACTTTCATCAAGTCGCAGCCATCTCAGTGCAGGAAGACAACTAGAAACTTTTGCAAACCAGTTTATTATCACAAAATACCTCTGAATCACTTCACTAACTCCAGGATGCCTGACTTTCACTGCAACAGTCATAGGATTTACCTTTTGACCAGCATATCGAAACTTCAGAGTAGCTTTATGCACTTGTGCAATGGTGCTAGAAGCCACAGAATCCTCTTCAAAGTATTCAAATATTTCATCAATTCTATGACCAAAATCCTTTTCAATAGTTTGCTGTGTATATGAAAATTTATGTGCCGGTGCCTTTGAGTGCAGTTTGGTAAATTCATTACATAAATCTATAGGGAAAAGATCAGGACGTGTAGCCGCCCATTGACCCCACTTGATAAAGGAAGCCCTTGATTTCTCCAAAGGCAGCCGCTGATTTCTCCAAAGATCTATGAACAAACTGCAACCACATTTCTCTATACTTTCCTCCAAACTTACATGCAAATGGAGCCATGGCAATAGCTGGTTTGAATAAAGTAATTAAATAAAGTGCCCTTAGCACCAAAATCAGTCCCTCCAGGAATGACAATAGAGATGAAGTGAAAAGAGCATGTCTATTGAGTACTTGATTGTTTAAATGGAAATTGGGTTGTAATTCTTATGATTCATCCCACCTATTACGCGCCCATGAATCCTCCCCAATAATAACATCCAAGATTCGAGGGGTAAGATGTGATCTAACACAAGCAAAGCTCACAACACAAACAATAGTTTCTAATGGAGCTTAACGTTTCTTTTTTTACTTTTAAAAACATTATAATTATATAATAGAATATGCATTGTTCCTTTCAGTTAATAAAAAGAGTCTGAGTCTGAACTCATATTCATATAATAAAAAAATATACATTGTTCCATTGAGTTAGAAAGAGTCCGAGTCTGAACTGAAGCTTTTAAGCTTCTGAAATCAAAATGGTTCAGACATTGTGTGCAAAAAACTAACATAATTTTAAGCTTCTGAAATCAAAATGGTTCAGACATTGTGTGCAAAACACTAACAGAATTTTAAGCTTCTGAAATCAAAATGGTTCAGACATTGTGTGCAAAAGAACTATGAGAATTTTAAGCTTCTGAAATCAAAATGGTTCACACATTGTGTGCAAAAAACTAACATAATTTTATCTTATTTGTCATAGAACTGCATAAGCTTCCTTTCAGACCTGGAATAATCTTATATTTTTCTTTAAGAGAAGAGCGAGCCAAGAGTTCTCCTTACGGGAGGAAGAAAGATATGATGGACTCAAGCTCTTACTCTCCTTAATTGGAGAATGAAGAACAGGGGAAACAACCTTATTATCATTCATAATCACATCGACATGCAGCTTGAGCATGGCAAGTCATGCCAGCACTTGCATACATCAACGAAGAGCCTTTGGTATTATGTGGCCTACAAAGATCATGCCGGAGTTTGAAGAATCTTTAAAGCATTGGGATAAAATGTGCCTTTCTTGCACTTTCCTGGGCAAACCCATACTTGCCATTTATCCTACTCCAGTAGGACTTCTGGTTCTGTGAATAATGAAATCTGAAATGGTTCCACAATAGTTTAGGTAACCCCAGGAAAAATGGGTTTCCATGTGTGCTGGCTTCTATATCTTGTAACGTTCGGACCAAGAAATCACTTCCTACTTTCTTCGCACGTCGATATGCTAAAAACCTGCATTAGATTCTTAGGTCAGCATCAACGATGAGGATCAAGTCTAAAGCCTGCAGGTGTCCTTGAGAGATTATTGAACCTTGTAATTAAAATGAAGCATGAGGTCAAACTTCTATGTCAAATTAAGGAAAGAAAAAAAAACTGATTGACCAATAATATGATAAATCCATCTTTCAAAGAGTAAGTAGGAAGAAATTTTCATTTGAATGATGAGTTCAAAAAAAGGCTCTTCAAGTAAAATCAGAAAATCGAAAGAGAAACCCTTGAATTCAAACTAAAAAAATTCAAAGAAAAACCCTTTGTTGGAAGATAGCGGGGCGTTGTTCAGTGTCACTGGAGGTGTTTGATTTGAATTCGTTTCCATGTGATTGATGGGATTTAGTATGAAGACGCCATTAGAATACAATTGTGGAGTAAGAAATAAAGGTTAACAATTATCTCACTTTTTTTCTACGAGAACCTGCAAGTAAGACGAGGAGATCCAAACCTTGAGAAAATTCGGCCAAACGAACCGAGCTTGTTCTCTTCCAAATTCCTCACTGGTCGCTAGTTTGGTATAAAAGGCTGTAATAACTCCTGGGTTTGTCTGCGTTTCCACCTAAACAAACCTGAAAATAAATATTATTCACTGCCCTGAAATGGGCGGACCAAGCATGCAAACCGAACCCCTGATCAGAAATTTGATCATATGCAGTTATAAAATTTCCTATTTTGGACCTGGCATTAACAATGGTAAACATAGAAACAAAATCATATACATTTATGTCAGCATTTCTTTCATGTAAATCCACAAAAATTAAGGTTGCGACATTATTTAATTTAAGCCCATAAATTTCATCGTCAACCATTTTTCACTCTAGATTTTTCCAAGAAAACAACATAGTCAAGAACTTATGAGAGAATTGTTGAAGATCTGGTTTGAATCTACGAAGACATAGTGAATTCTTTAACTAAAATCATGGAATCTAATTATGTTTTTACCTCACCCATTTAAACCATGTGATCCTGCAATATAATTTTGAGAATTGGAAATCATCATCTTCCGAGGGTTCCTTTTTCATTTACCTCCTGGAGTAAGCTAGAGCTCCGCCGATCGCTGCAGCCACTGCCAAGCCAGCTATGGCCGTGATCACCACCGTAGTTCCAGACACATTGTTCTTCCGGTTCATGTTGTTGAAGCCACCAAATGAATAGGAAGAAGACTCCATTAACTGCTGAGCCATGATGAATCCCCGGTAAACTATTTTCTGTACAAATTCGGGTTCAACCATCCCAATATGTATTTTTGTAAATGACAAGATTCGGTCCTGAGAGGAAGGCAGCATCCATGGCTCTGAATATTTCAAGCTGATCACAACAGTGACCAAGACATGGCTAGGCAAGAGTACCAGCCTACTAGGCATGCAAACTCGTCCATGGTTTAGCATCCTGAAGCCTCTGCCATTGACCATGGTCTCCTATGCAAGTTCGCATAGAACTCTCTCGAACAGGAAATGAAGAAATGAGTCCAAACAAAAGGTTTTAGGGTGAATAGCACATAGGTCGATGTGTGGATCTATGTTCATCTTCAGGTGGACGACATGCATTCAACTGTCATGTAGACATAAATCCATGCACACATGAATCAATGTGGAGAGCATTGCCAGGTGGAGAGAAGGTGGGGATGACCGAAGGCCCCTCCAAATAGCAGTTGATTACTTACCATACAAGGTAAATTGGAGAGTGAAGTTGTATGGTGGTAAAGTTTGAACATAAGATTTTATTTATTATTTATTTTTTGATTTATTTTAATGCTCTGCAATGATAAAAATAGTCAATTCAAGGTGATTGTCCAATTATAAAATAGTAACTTCTTTTTTCTAACTAATTTAAAATACAAATTTTATGTTAACATTAATCTAACTTTAGTAAAAACAATATATTGATTGCAACTAATAGAAACAACCGGAACATATAGTCTCCTGCCATAGGCAGGGACTAATAATAATCCACATCTATTATTATATATCATATAACTTTTTATAATATAATGTTGTGTTTATATATATATAATTTCTTATAATTTCTCTCTCTATAGATTCTTATAATTTTTCTCTCTTTATTATATATATATATACATAATTTCTTATAATCTTTATATTTTAATATAATCTTCATAATATGAAGATTATAATTTCTTATATATATATATATATATAATGAAGATTATAAGAAACTACTCAATACTAACATGTATTTTACATAGGAAAAGAGGAAAGATGATTTTGATTTTTTTTTTCGATAATGTTCGCTCCAAAACTTGGAATTTGACGCGTTTTGTACCATTGCAAAGGTATTGCCGAGAGTTACAATGTTTATGTTTTAAGTCTTACAAGATTCATCATCGATTTTCTGGGACCAACATTTTAGTGTTTTGGGGAGAAAAACATATTTTGAAAGATTCAAGGAATATTTCAAAAGATGCATTTCTCTCATAAATACTAAAATGTATGCCCCATAAAATCAATGCAGAATATCGAAAAACTAAAAACATGAAAATTGTAGTTTTCACCAAAACCTTTACAATGGTACCAAGAGCACATAGTTTCATGTTCGGGAGCGACCATTATTGCAAAACTACTAAAATATTCTTTTCTCTCTCCTCTTTTCTTATTTAAGTTTATTTACTAATAATATTTTGTATTAGTATTAATATTAAAATGTTCTAATTATTTAGGGATGTAATAATTAAATATATTTAGTATTTTAAAAAGGAGGTATTATTTGGTACTATTTTTTTATTATTTAATATTGCAAGGTAACTCCATTTTTTTTTTAAGATTAATTATACAAATGTTTTTAGTATTTCAAAATTACTCCAGTATCATTTTAATTAATGTGAGATTTATATTTTAAAGAACTTATAAGTAGTGATAATATTAAATACTCTATATTTATTATTTCAAGTATATTTATTGTATTTTGAGATGAACTTTTCACAAACTTAACCAAGGTGAAGTTTATATGGAATTAGCTATTGATAAATAAAAATATGACACATAAGCATCATTGACTTCTATATGTCCTCATTGACTTCTATATGTCCAACTCAACAATAATCGTTGACCAAAGTTATTGAAATTCTATTGGTTTGAGAAATCCATCTCATCCATGACACATTTTTTTATGAGGCCCATTTTAGACCCCAAATTTGCTCTAATTCAAGTATGCAAAATTAAATAAATGACAGGGTACATGGATACCAATGTACGCTACGATTAAATTAATGAATGTATGCCATGCACATGATAGATAAATTAACTTGCTTATATTGATTAATGGTTGATAAATTAGTAATTGACTTGGAAACAATAAAAAACTATGCATGATCTTATGTTTTGGATGAGACTAATTCACATGTTAGACGGGCTAAGTGATAGCTAGATACTTGTTATGATGTGTGGGCTAGTGCAGGTTTATGTAGGAAACCAAATTGGTCATTCGATGACACAACTCTAAGAACCACAATAGTAACACATTGTGATTTTTGATTGGGTGTTGACACTAGTTCCAATCCGAGGGGTGGAGGTATTGCCTACCATGTATCATCCGAACCCTGAGGTCGTGGGAGGGATGTGTTGAGTCACAACCCCCAAGTTATGCGATGCCGAATACATGTTGCTTGTTGTGGAAGTTAGGTCGATTTAGTCGACGCTTTTGCTTATTGGTTATATCTAGGGTCAGGCCAATATAGTTGATGCTCCAGGATATTCCAATAGAAGAATGGATATGAAGTGGAAGTTGGAAGTAGGTCAGAAAGGAAGGATGATTATATTAATAATATTTTTGTTTCGGATTTGAGACACCAATTTAGTTGTACTTGGTTCCCTTCACTTGTAAATCATTGGTTAATTCATTAAGGTAAATCTAAGCATAATGTTGATTAGTGTTGATGTGTTGTGACTTAGTTAATAAAATTGCTTGATGTTGTGGGTACTGGATTGTTGTCTTGCATGTATGGTTACCTTGTCTTGCATGTGTGGTCATTATTTTCTTGTCAATTAGGAACTATGCATAATAAATGATGACGATTGCCGATATTAAATGCGCAAGTTATGTACATTGATGACACACACACACACACACCTTGCGTGTGTGCACTAGTATTAGCTACAGTGTAAATCTATATAGATATTGGTGATTGTTGTGTTATCATGTATAGTGGTTGATGGGTGTAATAAGATTAATACATTAGATGACATTTCAACTTAAAAGGGCCTTAGGAAAATACTTGTCATAATGTGTAAGCCAATCAAAATCCTTTAAAATTTAAAATGGGTACTGATATGGTTAGGCACTTTAATATTACATCGAAATTTTTAATTATTTAATTTGAGTATAGGTGGAATTTTTTAATAATATAATTTACCCACCCTAACATGAATGTTGGCCAAGTGTCCCAAAATTATATTAAATATTAAAAATAAAAGTAATATTGTAGCCCCTATAAAAGTTAAGTGACCCAAAATTATATTAAATATTAAAAATAAAATTAATGTGCTAATAAATTTATGATTAATTTAGTCCCTTATATTTATGAAAATTTAGTCCCTTATATTTAGGAATATATAAGTAATTTGAAATAGTATGTTAAAATTTGTGTCAATAAATTTTATTAAATCTTGTGCTAATAAATTAATTTAAATATAAAATAGATAGATAGAATCTACTTTTTATAAAATAATTCGGGCTAACGAATTTAATTAAATAATGTGCTAATAAATTAATTTAAATATAAAATATAAATAGGGTCTTTTATAAAAAGAATATTTGGCTAACAAATTTTATTAAATCTTATGGTAATAAAGTAAATTAAATGTAAAATAGATAGATAAAGACTTTTTATAAAAGAATTTGGGTTAACGAATTTGATTAAATCTTGTGCTAATAAATTAATTTAAATATAAAATAGATAAATAAGGTCTTTTATAAAAACAAAATTGGGTTAACAAATTTTATTAAATCGTGTGCTAATAAATTAATTTAAATATAAAATAGATAAATATGATCTTTATGATATTGTGCAACTTAGATAAAAGTAAAATAATAAAAAGATATATTAAAATATTGTCTACATGGCATTATTTTATTAATTTCTTAAGTCTACATGACATTATTTTATTAATTTCTGAGGAGGCCCTTTTTAAGTTGAAATATCCTCTAATAATATAATATTAATTATAGTATTAACTTGTTATTATTTAAATTGCATTGCATTAGTTAGATTCCCTAGTATTAGGCTCATTTACATTGGCTTGTATTAACCACTTAAATGGTAGTTATATTGAATGCATTTAATTTATTTCTCATTAGAAAAAAAATTAGTAATCTCATTAAATTTGTTTATTCTAATTAATATGCATAAACTATTAATTACATGGCATGTTATAGATAGACCAATTAATGCTTACCAAACAATTAATGATGTGAGTGATAATGGAGTGTCAAATATCAAACACATTTGAGATATTTTATTATTTAATAATATTTAGATTTACTAGAACTGGGTTGAGTTAATGTGATAGACTTGCCTTGTTTGGGGGGTTGTTAGATCCTTAAAGATGTAGGTGACTTATTATTTTATGATAGTTTGACCTTCCTAGGGCCCTTCTTGAGAAGGGAGGAAGGCAATGGAATGAGTGGGTTAAGAGAGAGTTTAGTGGATGAAGTGAGGGTTGGATTTTTTGGGGAACAAAACAAAGAGAGTGGAAGGGGAAAAAAACCTAGGAACTTGATTTGGATACTTGACTTGAAGACTAGAGAATGGAAGAGAGGTGTCTATTGTGGTTATTGGAGTTGTGGGCATAGGGGGCTAGGAAATACCACATGTTTCCTATAACTAACAACTTAGCTGCTACTTGGCTAGGAGGATTAATCCCAATTTGGGCATGGTTCAACACTATCTTGGTTGGACTACTTGGGTGACTTGGTTGGACTAAGGACTAAATTGCTGCTACATGATTGCTAATTCAACTATTTTGTGGGTAATCTACTATTCCTACCTTTATGTTATTTTTCTTAAAAATTAATTTAGTTGACATAATGATATGCTAATAGAAACTGATATAGAAATTTAATCTATTATGCTATAACTTAAGAGACCATTCACTTATTATTACCTGCAAAAATTATCATGATAAAATTTCAATTAATGTTAGTCTTAGTTTACTAACACCCATCACTAAGATGGGTATTACAATAGTTTTTTTTTTCTTTCTTTGATCTCCATTTTAATTTTAAGTTTGTAAGATAATTTTCTCAACTTAAAAATCGATACTCTTTGATCAGAATGAGATTTATTATATGTAACGAACAATTTCACATTTTTTAGTTTCCTTGTATTTTTTGAAGAGAAATTAAAACCAATAATGGGACAAACTTAAAGAGGGTGGCTATTTCCCTTGCATCCTTTGACAAATGAGAGATTACACGATTCCAAGTTTTATTCTATGTATTTTAGTATGGAACTCGTTTTTTCAAAATGGGGATAAAGTCAATGAAAGTCAAGAGACAACAAGATGCTTTGTTTCCCATCCATGAGATCAAGCATTGTTTTTTTATTATCAGGGAAAATTAGAAGTTTATATTGAAAAAGGTGGAAGAGCCATGAAGAAAAAATACATCTAGAGTTTCAGCTCCTTTTGACCACTAACAACCATAAGTTGTAGCCGCAAACTACCCTAACATTACATAATTCAAAATCCCCCCATAAATCCTCTTGGACAGAACAAGACTTAAAAATACTTAGTATTATATATTCTAACAAAAATTCCTAACAACTGCTTAGCCTTGCAATACATAAAAACTTGCTAAGAAAAATTGGAGAAGAACCCTTCTCCAAAAAACATGCATGGATGATTAGTTTCATGTTTGATTAGGGTTTCCTTGTCAGTTGGGTTTTCCATCTAGAATTCAAGCTGCTCGACCTTGCATAAAATATCCTGCATCTTCTTCTCTTGCATCTCGTAATGGCTCGCTGATTAATGCTCTTGAGCTTGATGATCCCATTGTTCTTTTTCCACCTCGCTCTCAAGCTAACGAATTCTAGCATCATAGTGGCACTCAAACATGTGTAGGTGGTTTTTCAAGTTAGACATTTTATGCTTCATTGAATTAACTTCCACTGAGAGTCTATGGCTGCCATGAGCCGGACAACAATCTGCGCTTCTTACACTATCCGACATGGAAATAAGCTTATTCTTCTTGGCCCAATTCACCTCACAGTCAATCCAACACTCCAAATCACTGGGACCTTTTCATCTGAGATCCTTTTCACTTCTACAACTTGTGGAAAATGCCATCAAACGAGGATGCTAAGGATTATAACGCTATCGCCTAAAAATTCACATGAGTATCTCATTATCCCATGTGATTACCACAATGGAGAATTATTGCATGGTGCTTTTTATTTCAATTTTTGTCATATTGATTTGCTTCAAAGGAGGTTTCCCTCCTGAACCGTACCCGCCTTCCTTGATTTTTCCTATAAGTTCTTCGAACCAAGGAGAAGGATCATTTAATACCCACCTGCCTCCATAATTCCATGGAGGTGACACATGCTTCAACGATCCATTATGCCATCTTCTGTAGGTCTCCCTATCCTCCTTACATTTGGAAATCGTCATGGTATATAATGAATGAGGGGTTTTCCTTTATTCAATGATAAGACCCTCGTCAGTGAGTTAACCACCAGGTTATCCAGGGAGTTAGCCTATTTATTGAGGTCCTTTAGCACATGAATAATTGAATACTATGAAAATGAGGTATAATAAGACTAATTCTTCTCAAAATTCTAAAAAGGGAGATATCCATGGCCTCCAACCTGAAAAGAACCGATCAAATGATGTTTAATGAGTCCCTAAACACCCAAATCTCAATGATTCCATGTTGCTTTGCTAGGATCAACACCTGAAAGAGAGCCAAAGCTTCAACATAGTTGTTAGTGTGTCTCCCCAAACCTCAATTGTATTCAATGGTTCTTTGTCCCTCTGGATCAAAGAGAATCCCTCCCGCTCCTTCCACCCCGTAAGAGATCAATCATTGTTATTTGTAATGACGAGTGATATCGAACAAATGTGATCATACAAATGTGAAGGGATAAATTGTTAAATTAAGTATTGTCAAGGACAAGTTGAAAATATAAACATGTAGAGAGAGATATACTATCAAGGTTATTGGTTATAAATTGTTAAATTAAGTATTGTCAAGGACAAGTTGAAAATATAAACATATAGAGAGAGATATACTATCAAGGTTATTGGTCATTTTAGAGTTTTTATTAAATATGTAATGAACTAAGATTGGGTTGTCCAAAAATACTACTTAAGTTATTGCAGAAATGAGTTCTACATATAATTCTGATTGATTGTTTCATGTGTTACCCTTCATATTGTATGAGGTTTATACTAGTGATTTTCATCATAATGGATGGTTGGAGTTGTGAGAATTTATACTCTTTGGATATTTATTGAATAAATTTTTGAAGGATGAACGAGAAGTGTAAGGGTTCTTACTTTTATATGTGAAGCTCATGTTCTTGTTTCTAATTGTCATTATTGATGCTAGAGATTACTTGCAAAGAACTTGCTCGAGAGGCCAAGAGGGAGAGGTATATTTACCACGTCGGAAGGGTTGAATGTGAGGGTTATTTTCCTCTTAATTCCTTTCGTTTTTTTATATAGAATGTATAAGCTTACAAATGTCAAATAAGTGTTGTTGGACTAATGCTTCATGGAAAGACAAACCCTCATAGGATAGTTTGAGAGGGGCACCTTTAGGGCCCTCCAAGTATAT
The DNA here is from genome assembly GCA_027924585.1 of Larix kaempferi. NCBI lineage: Eukaryota > Viridiplantae > Streptophyta > Pinopsida > Pinales > Pinaceae > Larix > Larix kaempferi. Next base: position 21,503,832 of record BSBM01000445.1, read on the forward strand.
TTATGCATTATTTAACAAGTTAAGCTTATCGTAGCATGCATTAAAATGTTATTTGTCTTAACCATTCAATAAACTACTCTCTTAGTTTGATCTCTTGAATCCATTTTCCCTATATTGGGTAGGCATTAGTATTAGTCCTACATCACTACATCACTTCATTTTACTACGCTATAACCCATGTTTTTCTAAAGTTAACTCTTCATATTCACCTTGAGACTTCTTGTCATAGCTTTAGTAATCCTAATTGAGGGAATCCTTCCTTGTGTTAGAGAAGAGCCAACCTAAAGTGAGGGGAAGAGTTGTTGAGGTGATAGTGGGAAATGTTCTTGAGTTCCCCTGGAGTTTCACTTTGTGTTTAAATTAGAGATTTATCACTTCGAGCGCAGGTTCGAGAGGTAACATTTTGGTGTCATTGCTGGGGATAAAGTCCATTTCCTAAAGATTCTGTAGATCAACTACATTGATTTATGATGGTTTATATTTGAACACCACATTCTCATTTAGCGACTCCACCATTGAAGAAATTATTGTTTGTAAAGGTGAGTGCCTCCAACACATATTTGAAGACTCACTTTGACGACTCCGCAATTTTGGTATCGACATGAGGTACTGTGATTATGCATTTCAGATTTCATATCAATACCTCATGTTAAAGAATGAAGTGAAGAAACATGGCGTGGTCCTTACATGTAAGTTGGTTTTCCACTTGGATTTCTCAAGTAGCTCAAGATATCAAAATGAGTTTAATCATAATATTTGAATGATTACGACATATGTTTTGATTCACAGACCATATACTCCATATTACATGTCACATCTTTCATCAAATCTATTATGTAACTTTATTAAGGAAGAAACAAAAGAAGTATCTTTAGCCATATGGTGAGTACAACTAGAATCAACTATCCACTCACTTTGAGTAGTGTGGGCATGTAGTGTCTAAGAGCACTAACATAAAATGAATAACATATTCAATAACTTTTAAAAATTAGTCTTGAGCATTGGTTGATTTCCCAACCAACACATTTGATTCAAGTTTCTTGACCTTTTATTTTAGATCATTGGTCTTTGTCCAACAAGCTTTCTCCATATGTCCTAATTTCCCACAATAATGATAGGTATTCTTCTTCTGATCCTTCTTTATAGGTTTCTCACACTTCTTCTTCTCATTATGGTCGACACACTCCTGAATTTTCTTCAATTTACCTTATCGACCTTTTTCTTTGTAATTCTATTGACCTTTTCCCTTCAAAATACGGGTCTATTGCTAGACGCTTAGATTACCTTCATCAATTTATCCTATGCCCTAATAAACAAACTCTATAAATATTCAAAGGTATATTCCTTACCATATTCTTTCTAGATTCCCAACTAGCATGGAACATTAAGCATAATACATCATAGGGTGTCTTAAGATTCACAAGGATAAACTCAATGAGTTGACCATATTTCTCCAGAAAGCACTTTCCACACTCACCCAATTTTAGTTTTAACTCATTGACACAAGCCAAATTTCAACATTTTCAAAGGAAAGATGATCTAGAGAGACTAACTCTTCTCAATCTACATAACCCGAATTTTGTTGATTTTAACAAAAATATTCTTTAGTTTCTTCCAAACTTGATGAGGATAGATGATCCCGCTTGTATGAAAGTGAATCTCCCTTGAAATGTAGGTAGTAATCACTCCTACAGCCTCATCCTTGTCATTGTTAAGGACAAACTTCTACTGATCATCCATCGGATCCGGGATTGCAATCTTGGTAAATTTCTAGAGAGCCTTACTTTTGAGCAAGGTATCCTATTTTGTGCCCATATTCCATAGTTGTGGTGATTCAAGATCATAGGTTCTTGCTTGGAATCCATAACACTAACCTATCAATCTAAACTATGATACAATCTGCAAGTTAAAACCTAGATTCAATCACAAATATCTCTGACTCATTAGAGCATGTCAGTTCAACACCCCATAAGGCTTGTAGACAATAGACTATGATTCAAATGAACAACTCTGATACCATTTTGGAGAAAACCGAGGAATTAGAAGGATCATAAAGAATATAGATAATTATTCTAAGAAGAGGTGTTGTTGATAGACATTGTTTCCACACTTAAGCACATCATATCACAATATCCAATACATGAAAATGCATTTTCATAACTAATTTTGGCTTGTTTATTCGATCCATAGGATCATTATTTTATAGTTCCAAGACATAACCAACTCCCTTGAACTAAGGAAGAATGTGTCCACATACTTGGGTCATAGCACATAACGACCTCCTTGAATTTTTCCCAGTTTGTGCCATAGTCGACAATTTTGTTCCAATTGGTAAGCTAGTTGACTCCTCCATTGGTTGATTGGTCTGACTAGTTGAGAGCCTAGTCAATCCATTAGTCAACTAACTAGTTTGCCACTTAGTCAATCACTCAGTTGACTTTTCTAGTTAACTATAGACTACCGTCTGTTTATCTCTAGAAGATCCAAAGGTGTGATGTACTAGCATGGCTTGTTGTTCCAACACTATGTGGATTTAAATCAATGGAATCTTGATGAGATGGCTCTTTTTCAACTCCTTTGATCATTAATGCAATAATCATTTAAATTTCTTTGACAATTTTCCCATATTTTATGTTTCCTTGATTTTATAAAGTCACGACTTACTATGTGCTTACATTATACATAGAAAGACAAAATCTATGTTGTGGGAAGCTTTATTAGTATAATACCTTCCAATATTTACTTTCTTTCTTTTAATATTTGAGACTTGTTGGTCCTTCTTAGGAAACATTGTGCTCAAAATAAGATATTTGAGTGTTGAAGCGTATGTTGGGGTTTGTTGTTTAACACAACCATTTTTGAGCTAAGAAAATAAATCAAAAAGTGAGAAAGAGGATTTCCACCTCTCTAAAAATGAGCGAGGGAAGTATGAGATTCTTCCATGACCCCTTCAATGTTGACCCTTTTTCCTTTGACAAGGAAAAATATTCACATGCCATTAAAAAACATTCTATTAACAATTTATATTATAGAGTATAATTAAGTTGGATTTATGAGAATATATATGATTATGAAAAACTATTGCCTAAGGATTAATATCAATTATATGGATTATAAAACTATCTAGATCATAGAATGTTGAAACCCTAGATAGAATTGAGTCACATAGCTTAGCAAAAGGGAATATACTCACAATAACACAATATGCTATTATAAAAATACTTGAGTGATTATTACAATGAATCTCACTTCCTTGTATAGGGTTACCCATTGAGCAAGTCATTTCAACTTATTAATGTGCGATAGATTCCTTTACAAAAAAATTAAAAAAGCATAACTTAGTCATGAGTCATAAAGTGAATTTGGATTATAAAATGTAACTGTTATATTCTAACACCCACTCTTAAGGCTTACAATATTGAAAATAAAAATCACTGAAATCAAACTCATATTGACTATAATGAAAAACAATAGAAAAAACATTCTTTGAAAACTTGTCTTTGAAAATAGTTCTTAGACAAGGTATACCTCCATCAAGTTGCCTCATAATTCTTGTAAAGCTATAGCTCCCAAGATGAAATCCCAAGTTCCCAAATTCCACCTCTCTCCAATTATGAATCTCCTTAATTGCTGGAGAACCATCAATGTTGAGCTACATCCAAAGTGCTCTATCAAGTTGTCTCATGACCTTTGTAAGGCTATAATTCCGAAGATCTAAAAACTCCCAAACTATTTAAGCAACTACCCATGATTAGCTTCATCTACACTAGATCCCTTCCCATCTTCAAAGTGCAGGCTTCTTAAAATATGAAAAATGGTTGTTCTTCAGTAATATCATCACAATTATCAGTGTGCGATGGATATTCAACAATGACTACATTAGCTATATTCGGTTTTTCTTTGAGCTTTCCTTTGAGAACATCATTAGTTGGAATGCTATAGTAATAGGTTATATTTCCTATTTTATTGTAGTAATGACATTCAATATCCCCTTTGTCTTTATGTGATCTTCTATGATTATTTCTTGAGTATAATGCAATCTCGCGATTGTCCTCTTTTCTTTAGCTAAGAAATGTCTTTGGAATCCTCTTCATGTACCATATCATTGAATTCCGTTAGTACTTGTTTAATGAGAGATATCATATTGCTTATGTGGCTATAGAGAGGGACTCTATTATCGATTTTAAATATGAATAACTAAATATTTAGAGAAAACTTTGAGTTTACTACTTTTGCTCCAATTTTTTTATTTATTTTTAGATTTCCTTTGATGAGTTTTCCAATTCTATATGGTGTGAATCAAAATTTGAGAGAGCAAGGACAATAATGGAATTTTCTTTATCATATTTGCTTTTCCATTCTAGTAATTTATTTAGATGCGTAGGTTATTTTTCATTCACATTTGCTATTCCCCACAAGTTTTTCTCTATTAAATGAATTTGGATTTTTACTTTATAGGTGTGGAAATTGAGACCAAAATATTTTTCTAATGGGTTTCCATTAAAAAAAAAATCTATGAAAACCTTATTAAAATTCAAAGAGATAATTTTTCTTGAAAACAACAAATTGTTGTAAAAGCAACAGGAAACCCTAAGGAAAAGTCCTATGTTTTTTATTTTCCCCATTAGAAACTAGAAACATGAATCCTTCTACTAGAAATTGTCACGTCCCCGACCAATGCGGTAGAACATTTGAGCTGGTGGGGAATACATTTAGTACCTTTCTGTCACATTATCATCATATGATACCTTTCTATAGTGTTCCCGAGCCCTTGCGTAACCCTTCTAGGTATCGGGTGGCATTGTTCAACGCACACATTCATCTATGTTCTTTGTTACTTTTTCACTATGGTGTCCCCGTCCCTATTGGTGCCTTGTTCCATGTCCATATCAACCCATTGGGACATTCTCTAATAGTCCGTTAGGGATTTATTTAACAACTTATCATAACTTTCTTCGATAGCTCTCGGACCTCACCTCTGACGAGTCCCTCAATGTTTTCCTTTGACAACTCTCAAAACTTTCTCTGATAGTTCACAGAACTCACCTTCAATGACCCTCGAATTTATCCTCTTACAAATATTGAACCTTTATTCGACAACTAGCAGACTCGACCCATCAGTCTTCCTTTGAACTCCATCGACAAACACTTTGAGGAAATATCGGGAAACCCTCCCGATGAAGGATTTCCAATGGGATTATCCCCATCAAATAGATACAACCACATCCAAGATATCATTGAAGAACTGTGATTACATCCTTACATTGAACTGACAATTGAACCTATTCACCATTGTGTAATTCTGATTTGGACATTGACCGCGGATTTCATCTCTTGATTTCCGGATACAATCCTCAAAGGCCCTAAATCCAATCTATCATGCCTTCATCCCTCAATCCAAACAAATGAATAATTACTTACAGATTCCTGGTTTGTGATTCTCCCCATGTCCATATTACAATTCATAAATAAGAGCGCGTACAGAAGAATAAAAGGAAATGCAATTGGAATAAACTCTTTCAATACACACACACACACAATATAATCAACTACAATCATTCTCAGAAATAAATAGATGTATTCATTCCAGTAAAAGAAATGTAAATTGTTGCATAAACACATCATACAAGAAATACTTATCTTTAAAGGAAAACCGGTCCAAGAAACTTACTGTGTGGGAGCAACGTTCCACCCAACCTTAGGCATTTTTTTGGCGTATAATATTTTTGTTGAGAGGCCACCCTCGAGCTGGGCTATGATACCACTAGGGTGAAGAACAATCACATGATTTTATCTCTCAAATTAACCCCCTTTTTCTCTCAATGCTTTACCAAATATTCCATCGAATATTAAAAATGAATCCCACTCGACCCTCGTATCCCCGGCCCCAACAATACCTACCACACACAATACCATTATAGGATTAGGAATCCCCTTCACCAATCCACGGTTCCCTCGGGTGATCCATCTTGCTATGTGCTTCCCAGTGTGTGCATAAAGGGATTCCAAGCCATCGTGTGCCTTTCAAGCATTCCAAAAATTAAACATGGATTCTCAAGCATCTCATGAGAATAAAAACTCAGTGGGTAAACATTTTCACTCTACCCTGTCTAACTTGCTCACCTACAACCATCTCCAGTCCCCAAGGTCTGTCATTTCCCTTGTTCGCAATTCTAGTTTTGGTTGTGTAACTGTCCGGTAAACAATGGTTGTGGAAATTATGATAGAACTCACGAAAATCCTCTCAATCATGACCAAATAGAATACCAAATATGTGGGATTGGAAGGTGCATACTAGTGTTAATCTCTCATGACAAAAGAATACACAGGCTCATGTATACTTGGATAGTCTAAATCTCTCTCAACAAAAGAATACGCATGATTAGGAATATTGGATGCTGGACACCGAATGTTCAATTTCTTGATGACCAATCCTTGCATATCTCCTTCAATATCTCCCTTTTCCTGGATGATAGGATATCAAAATGAGAAGAGAGGATGGTGGAAAGACATGCAAACATTGCTTTTGACCAATAGTATTAGAAGTATGCCATCCCATGCTTCCATAACTCCTGGAGGAGACTCTCCTAACCAACCTCACAAAAATATTCAATGATTGAGTAAAAATAGTCTAAAGGGAGTAATTGGATCATTTAAGGAATATGACAACATGAGATGAGTTCTAAGGCTGACACTTGGAAATAGAGGATTAAATATCCCATAGCTCCCCTTTTCCTCTTCCCCTCTAGTGGGATCATATCCCCTCTTTAGTGCTCTCCACATAGTTAGCTTGGCCCATTTTATTATATTTCAACATAATATTTGCATAGCATTTAAATTGGCATGATATCCAACCATATAGTCCACATATTAATATTCACATTATACATGCCTAACCATTCACTAGTCCGGCTTTGGAATTGAGATACGCACTAGGTATCCATACTAGCATATTTACAACACTTACATGATTACATTCTAAGTCAAAATTGGGGTATTACAATCCCCTTTCCCTTGGAATAACACTGACCTCAGTCTTTTCTAACAAAAATTAGAACAAAAATGGATATGCCTCTCTCATGGCACCCTACATCTCCCATGTAGCCTCAACGGGACCAAAGTGCTTCCATTGCACCTTTACTTATCCGGTGGATTGGTTCCAGAGTAATGTTACCTTTTTGTCCATGATACATAGTGGCTTGGCTTGGAACTATCCATTGGGTTCCACATGAATCACATCCCAATCAATCACATGGTTAGGATCATGTACATACTATCTTAAGCAAAGAAACATGAAATACACTATGAGATCTAGGGTTAGCAGACAATGCAAGTCTATATGAAACTGTCCCTATCCTCTCTATCACTTCAAATGGCCCACAATATCTTGGTGATAGCTTGGCACAACTTCCAAGATTTGAAGAACCCTTTCTTGGCCTCACTCTAAGATAAACATGATCCCCAACATTAAATTCCCTATGCAATCTCTTCTTATCTACATAGCTTTTCTCTCTATCTTGGGTTGTCTTTAAATTCTCCTGATCCTTGCAACCTCTTGTTCCATTTACTTAAGCAATTCTATCCCAAGAACAATTATGTTCACTAGATTATCCCAAGTTACTGGTGTTCTACACCTTCTACCATACAAAGCCTCAAATGGACTCATTCCTAGTGATGCTTGCTACCCATTATTATAAGCATACTCTACCAAGTTTAGATAATATTCCCACTTGGATGGTCTACTTATCACATAGATGCGAAGCATGTCTTCAAGCACTTGATTCACTCTCTTTGTTTGTCCAATTGTATGTGGAAGGTAGGTTGCGCTAAAGTTTAGTTGAGTTCCTAGATCTTGGAACAACCCCTTCCAAAATTTGTAGGTGAACTTGGTATCCATATATGAAATTATGGCTTTACGAAATCCATGCAACCTAAATATTTCCTTCATGGATATCTTTGAAAATTCATTCGTTTTATATGTAGACTTAATGGGTATGAAATGTGTTTCCTTTGTTAACTTATCCAACACCACCATTTTTGAATCATGTTTTCTCATTGTCACCGTCAACCCTATAATAAAATCCATGGAAATCACTTCCCATTTCCATTCAGGGATGGGAAATGGATATAGTAACCTCGCTGGGTGTTGAGGCTCAACCTTCACTTGTTGAAATTTCATGCACTTAGAAATATAATCAACAACATATTTTTTCATCCCTAACCAAAAGCATTGCTTCCTGGCTATAGAAATCGTCTTCTAGTATCTTGGGTGACCAGAATATGGCCTCGCATGAATCTCATTCATAAAATTCCTCCTTAAATTCCCAACATTAGGGATATCTAGCGTGTCCTTAAAGATAAGAAGTCCCTTTTCTTCCAGACGACAACCCTCACACTTCTTTTCATCATTCAACTACTGCAATCCGTCATTGACTTGTTGATAATGTTCACGTTTAGCAAGGGAATCAATGACCCTTTGCCTCAGGCTTGTTTTACAAGCACTAAAGGATGCCACATGATTGTGTTCATTTTCCTATTAAGCACATCAAATAATTTGTTCTCCTTCCCTTTTATGTATTTGATATCAAAATCAAATTCACACAAGAACTCCAACCATCTACCTTTCCTGGCATTTAGCATTGGTTCAAAAAAATACTTCACACCACAGTGGTTTATTCTGAGCAAACATTTATTTCCCATCGTATAGTGACTCCACATATTCTATGCATGAACCATGTCACTGAGCTCTAAATCGTGGGTAGTGTAATTCTTTTCATGCTCCTTCAGTTTCCTTGATTCATAGCATACCACATGATTATCCTGCATAAGAACTCCTCCAATGCTATGCTTACATGTATCGATACACACCACAAAATCATTTTTCGGGTTCCCAATTCTCATAATTGACACATTGGTGAGAATTTTCTTCAACCGTTGGAAGATTTATTTCGTTTATTTTTCCATTCAAAATTTCCCCCCTTCTTCTGCAAAGATGTGATTAGGTGTGCAACTTTGCAGAATCCTGAAATGATTCTCCTATAGTAACCGACAAGGCCCATAAAATACCTCACATCTGTAACATTCCTCGAAGTCGACCAATTCATTATGGCTTCAATATTCCCAAGGTCCACTGATATTCCTTCCTCTGAAACAATGTGACCCAAATAATGAATCTATTTCTTATAGAGGTCACATTTACTTAGCTTTGCATATAGCTGATGCTTCCTTAGCATTTGCAAAGCCATTCTTAGGTGCTCCTCACACTACAAGGAAAAGGCCCTGTAGCAGAGGTTTTTAGTGTTAAAATATTGGTGCAAATTGTAAAAAAAACCTCCATTTCAACCTCCACCAATGGTACCAGATATTTTGGAAAAGGTTTTTACGAAATTTTATCATAATTAAAAAAACTTTGTGGATGGATGTGTTTGCGAAGGTTTTTCATCGGTGCGTGTTTTTTATATAAACATACCAGTGCTAACAAATACATAATGCATTTGTGCCTTTAAATATCAACAAGCAACGGTGCACCACAAAAATTTTAAGGGCACCGGTGCTTTAAAACATTATAAGAACCGACGCTTGATAATAAATATAGCATCGGTGCACACCAAATTTTTTAACAGTATCAGTGATTTATAGCAATATATGCATTGGTGCGTTAAATTAAATATAGCACCAGTGCTTATGTACTGAAATCACTGGTGCTCCAAGGGAAGCTAAATGCATCAATGGAGTTGACTGGGACGCTAAATTTTGCTGCATTTTTAAAATTCAATGTTGCGGTTATGATAAAGTGGTGCGCCTGTGTGCTTATATAGAAAGTACCGTGTCACAATAACAACAAAGCACCAGGGCATGCAACGACTAGTTTGTTGCACTAGTGCACATTAGTTTTAAACACACCTGTGCTACATTTACTCAAACACACCGATGTGATTAAAATGATCAAAGGAACCAGTATTCATTTTCTCTTTGGTGAAGAGTGACCAGTGGCATCACACTGGAATATCTATATTTTATTTTTATTTTTAAAATTCCATTAATATTCATAAAAAAATGAAATATTTTTTATAATATTATTCATATAATTTGAATTATAATTATTGTGTTTGGATACGATGTTTGGATTAATTTCTTATATCATAAATTTTCAAATTTTTGCATCTATACTAATAGAAGTCATCCATATATTTAATCAATGATGTAACATTTCACAATGACATTGGACAATGCAATATAATAAAAAATATATTTTATTATGTAGGGATAAGAGGCCCTTTGTCATGCAAAATGGGACACCATAAAGCCCACAATAATGAAAATGTCAACATGCATGTAATTATTACATTTATTGGTAACCCACTGTATTTCAATTGGGACACTATGTCCACTACATTATACAAAATGTTTGATTTTAACAAACAATTATTTCAAAATATACAATAGATTGCATTAACATCCAAATATATTGATTATCATTCTTCCTTGGAACTGTTTTAAGTGCTCGAGCCACTTGCATGACTTGGGTTATTTGTCGAAATGTTTTGTTGATTGCCTCGATTGTTTCCTTCTTCTTTAAATTCCATCTACAAACATAAAAATAAAGTGGAATAAGTGTATCTACATTAGTGGGAATAATGAAAATTAAAATAGATAATATACATGAATGTAAACCGAAAAGTGATGTACCATAAAAAGAATTGAGTCCTGAATGATACAAATTTTTCCAAAACCAAATCTCATGCCTTTTCTCAACAACGCTTATGTTGGCTCCACTCCATACTTTGCTTCTTGCAAGTTTTATACCCCATAACAAATCATGGATTTAATATAAATATTTTTTGTTGTTCCATTAATTATAAAATGAGAGAAGTAAAACACCATAGACACTTACAAATTCCAAATTTAATTTTTGATACGCCACATATACTCACAACCCATACTTAACCCAATGTCAATCAATTCTTCTGATAGATTTTCTTTGTATGTTAACACTTGTTTGAAGACATCCAAGGATGGCCGGTGTAAAAACATTAAAATATAAAGATCACAACCAATATGAAACCTTATGTTGCTATAAGGAAATCACAACTATCACAAACTTTGCTATCAACCTCCTTTTTCCTTGTCATCCTGTCTTATGCGATGAACGGGTTCCATTCTGTTTTCTTTTCTGCAACAAAACAATTGAAAATTAATGTTTATAAATGCTAAATTAATTAATTATATGTACATAATAGAAAATTTCAATGATTTCATACATTTGAAGCACGTTGTTGTTGAGATGGCATGTTGTTGTTGAGAATGCTCCTCCTGCGATGCAATTATGTCCATTTCATTGACCATCTCCTTGTACACTTTTTTGGATATCCCTACTAGCATATTTCAGATATCACCTCGTTCATCCTTTGAGATTTTCATAATGTTCCTGAAAATTTAAAATGACATTAAACTATTTTTATACTAATATGAAAAATAAATATAACGAAATTAATTTAATAAACGAATGATTTGTACTAGTAGATACATATTCTATAACAACATGTTTAGGAATATTACTTTTTCAATGATTCTTTTTTGCTGTTATATTTTTTTGATGTTGCAAGTCTAACATGTCTCATTGACCATTGCTTTGGAAACACAAACTGTAGTTTAGATATAAGCTGATTCTTGGAATCATTGGATTGATTTCTGTACTGTAAGTACAAAGTACATCTATATGTTCTTCCCACCATATCCCTCATAATTTTATAAAAGTTATTCCCCCTTTAATTAACTTCCAACATCACTCCAGATGAGCTAATGACAAATTCATTATCATGTACATCTTCCATAATTTGTTTTTTCTTATGATGGCGTTCCCTTTTGTTGTTTCCAGTCTCTGCATAACATTCAAAATATGTGAATTAGATTTTTTGAAACATATTAGTGAATATTCTCAAGTACAATTTTACAAAAAATTGAAGAAAAAATTCATATTGATTCACCTGATTCATCCCTCTGCAACTTTTCCATCAAGGTTTTACGCTCTTCTACACTTAGATTGCAAAGAATATTATCGAGAATCCTCATTTTTTGGCTCTTCATGTCACAAATTAACCAATACATATTAATTAAATTTACATATAATTCAAATATAGAAATTTAATATAGAAATTACAAATAACTTTCCTTCTTCGCAATTTTGGATGTGTTCCCATCATGTCGACTAGAATTATTGTTCATTGAACTCTTATCATGCATTTTCTATCAATAAAAAACCTAGACCATTAAATAGAGAAGATATTGAATATATTATACAAATAAATTACATAAATTCCAGATAAAAAAGTAGTCTGCCATTTCGGTGCACTTCAATAATACAAACGCCCTAGTTCATCTCATACTTGAATGCACTGGTGCGTCATACTTGACACACCATTAACGAAAAATAAATAAAAATTTTGATACATGCCTTTCTTGGTGTGATATATTTAATCTAAAGAATTGGTAAACAAACTGTGTGCCTTTACTACCAGCACACCGGTACTTTAGAACAAAACGACCGCATTGAAAAATGAAAAAAAGAATTAGAAAAAAAATTGATAGGGCCAATAGGATTTTTGATATGATCCCATAAGTGGTTCCATCACACCCAATTCCTTATATATAAAATAAAAAACCCATTAAATCTAAAATTCCTAAAATAAAAATCCTAATTATGAAACAACAGAGGGAGTTAAACCCTAATGTGAAATTTTGCAGCCACATAAAACCAAAGGAAGAAACAAGAAAACAAGGGTTCCAACATTGAAGGTAATTGTTAGATTCACAAGAATCACATGGCATTCAAGCAGGAGCATATGTCACACACAGTAACCATCAATAAGAACAAGAATGGAGTCAAATGTTCAATTGCTTTTATTCATCCTGGAATAATTATTTATACATAGTGAGTATGATTAGAGCGGTTACATACCCTGTCCAACTAATTAGTCATTAAGTTCCATTACATAGTTCATTAATGATAACAGTTAGGGGCTTGAATGGTCCCCTTCAACATCTCCCCCACCCAAAAACTCTTCTTTATCCTAAAGACAACAAGTATGCATGAACATCATTGACTTGTGATTCTTCAGCCTCCATCTTCAATCTATTAGTGGTCGGTCGAAGCCTCACCCTTTAATCATCTAGCCAGAATTCATCCCCATTGGCTCAAAATTGAGGTCTTTTGGCTCTTCTTTCTATACCATTTATCGAAGTTCAACTTTTGAGGTTACAACCCAAGAATTGCTTCTGTATTTTTCACTCAAGGTCTACAATTTCCTCTTCATTTAGCTATTTTTTATTCAATTTCTACATTGGTTAATGGTTAGCTACAAAGAACACTTGACATGAGCCAATGTAGAGCATGGATACTAAAATGAATAGAGTGAATCACAATGAGATAATTGAGGGGAATGATTGCAGGAATTACTTATATCATGAGGAATTTAGGACTCCTAGACTTCCCAATGATGGTTGTACTCACCACATGCTTCCATAATTACATGAGAAGAATTCCCCACCAAAATCCTACATGCATTCAATGAATGGTATTATAAGCCAAAGAAGGTGGATGGTTTCATTTAAGGCACATGGTGGAAAAGAGATGAGATCTAAGGCTAACACTTGCAAATAGAGGATTTATTTTCCCATAGACTCCTTTCATCTTCCCCTCTAATGGAATCATATCCCCTCTCGTAATGTCCACAACTATCTTCAACTTTATATATCATATTCCAACATTGATATTTTCATAGATCGAGCTCATCATGTCAATCCTACCACACAATATATGGAAGTATATTTACATCATACAAGACTCGCCATTCACTAGCCATGCCTTGGCCTTGAGAGCCATAGTATAAATCCATGATAGAGTTTTTACAAACAAGGTAATTTATTTAATCTCGCATAGATTAACTCCTATTATTATAATCACACATTTGCAATTTATACATAATCTGATATAATACATTGTAGGAATCAAAATCAGGGTATCACAATGTTTTTCATCCTCTTCTTTACTATCTCTCTACTCCCCTTACCAATTTCTCCACTAAAACATCAAATTGATACAATAGAAAACATACCCTTTTCCCTTATTTTGGATAGAGTTTTAACTTCCTTCCTTGGTCATTAGGTTTAGAGTTTTTAATTATCTAATGCTTATATTTGTTTAAATTGGATTCACATATGTTTTTTTTAATGGAACACATCATGGGAAACCCCCAGGCACTTCCCCTCATTTCTAGATGGTACCCAAGATAAACTGTTTGGGAACAGTAAATTGCACCCTAACCCGACGGGGACATCAAGTGAGGCCCTTGCATAGTCACCCATAAATTTGACCCTGAGACCTTTTGCTTGCATGAAACTATTGGAATCAAATTAATACTGAGAGGGGGGTGAATCAATATTAGCACAGTTATCAACAATTTTTACCTTCTTTAATAGATTAGTCTTAAATTAATCTTGATTATTAGTTATGCATCCAATATAAACAAAATCATTCATCCATATATGCACCAATACAGAGATCACAAAACATAGGAATTTTGATGTGGAAACCCAAAAAACATGGAATGATCTTTTGTAATGAAAATAATACATTCAAGGAAGCACCAAATTCCTATATTTACCTGCACCAACTGGAAGGATGCACTGACCCCCTGGGTTTATAGGCACCGACCTGAAGGAAGCTTCAACTTCCTGTGTTTCTCTAGCACCAACTAGAAGGAGGATACAACCCCCTTTCTCCTCGCCCCGTCTTGTCGCCCAGATCTTCAAGATGTAATTCTGACTTATTGAACTTCTAACCCACACACACTTTTGATCTTCTGATATTAGTTTTTATGTGTGTTATCTTCGTATGCAGACATATCACTGTCACTGTGTTGAATACATCACTTGACTTATCATTCCTCTCAATTCTACACTTCTGTTGATGTATTACTTCATGTATTATGTGCTTGCTGATTTTGCAGTCCACGCCAAGATATGCTTTGTCAATTTGCTATTGCGCAACTGCACTCACCAACTGATACTATGGTTTCAATTGATAATTTGCTGCTCTGAGATAAGGCATCAACAAAAGATGGAACTGTGCACTTAATTATGTGTCCATTATGTCTAAGTGGCACAGTATTTTAGACAATTTGCAACATGCCATGCATCTAATGATTCATCCTTTCGATTTAATGCACTTGTCTCAGATCATCCTCATCATGACGCACTTACTGGATCCTGCTGTTGCTTTGTCGTTGCGCATCAGATGGACTTCTCAACTTCGCACACTTCACTTCAGTCTTCGTGCATCAACCAAACATCTGCACATCACCTGATATACTTCGGTTATGTTTCTAACCTTCTTCCTTACTTACAACATTTGTGACTGTCTGCATGCTGTCTGTAATTCTATCATTCAACTTTCACGCAGTTGCACATACTTCTGTGTTTCTTCCTTTCGGTGTTTGCGCAATAGTCACAGATATACAACATCATTTTGCACACTATCACCGATATCATTCCTTTGTCTGTTTGCACTCGGCTCCTCGCTAGATCACGTTGTTTTGTCCTCAAGCCCTTGATGCCCAAAATATAAATATGTATTATCCAACTGAAGCTCTTCAATCTATCCATCAATATTACTTCAAATATCCAACTTTCACATCTATTTATACATGTTCTGCACTGATTGTATGTCCACAAGTTGGTTTTAGCATCCCTTCTTCCATACTTTACGGATTGTGCTTTTGCCACATGTCATCATATGCGTTGTTGATGTGTCATCCTTTGTGGGTATCGCGGAACTGTCATCCTTTTTCCACATGTCATCATATGCGCTATTGATGTGTCATCATATGCACTGCTGTTGATTACGCTGCACATTCATGGTCCACGACTTAGTGGGACTTACGCCTTAGTGGTGTACTTATTGCGCTCTTGATGTACCATTGATTTGAGGTATGAGCACATCCTTTCTCTTCAACTTGATGAGTCTTTTACCCTTGCCACACTATCCCTTGTGGGTATTGCGGACCTGTTGTATCATTGCTTTGCGGAATCTGCGCATAAACTGACTTCTCCTTGGTTGGAATTTGACCCTTGCAGTATCATCCCTTGTGGGTATTGCGCACCTAATGTATCATCTTCTTGTGGGATTTATGCATAAACAAACTTCAACTTCTGCACCCTTCTTGGATCTTGTGAGCCTTTTACCAACTGAAAGCATCTTTTGATTGGTAAGACTTGCACACTTTTAGGACTGTCTAGTTTCTTATTGTTTGCGCACTCCCAATCCTTGACCAAGCAATGCTGGGACATTCTCGATTCTTCTTTCAACATGCTTGCACACTTGTGTCTTTGCTTAACCAATTTCTTGGATACTTGTGCACATGTACCTTTGTCCATCCAATTATTTTGTTGCTACCTTGAGTGAGTATGACTTGGTGGAGTTGACTTCTGCACTGGTACCACGTGTAGTAGGATACATTTATTATGTGCTTCTTTGAACTGAATTTGCATGATGTACCTTACTTATGTGCTCCTTCATACTGATCATGCATAATGTATCCTTGGACACACATCTTCAAACTAAATGCAACTTCTAGATATACTTCTTCACACTGGAATCCATGTCCTTCACCATCTTGCGCATATACTTCTTCAAAGTGGCTTCCATATACTTCTTTAAGCTGTCATAGGAATGTTGTATCCACTTTGACATTAGTTGACATCAATGACTCAAACTGAATCAGTTAATATCCTCTTTGAAATTAGTTTACATCAATGACAACCAAAGTTCAACAATCTCCCCCTTTGGCATTGATGTCAACACCTTATGAAGCTGTGTATGATCTTCTCCGAACTGTATGCTTCATCTGTACTTAGCACAGTTCTACCCGTGTGTATGTACTCCCCTTGATTTCTTTGGGATTTTGACTTCTGTGCTTTCTTCTATCAATACTTATTTTTCTTTTTGTTACTTTTGTGTAGACCATATGTATAGTCATCTCCATGCCATTTCTCCAAGTGATCTACTTCACACTCTTTCACATCTGTTGGAGCTTCATGCTATCATGAGAGGGGGGTGAATCAATATTAGCGCAGCTATCAACAGTTTATACCTTCTTTAACATATTAGTCTTAAATTAATCTTGATGATTAGTTATGCATCCAATTTAAACAAAATCATTCATCCATATATGAACCCAGACAAAGAACACATAACATAGGAATTTTGACGTGGAAACCCAATCGGGAGAAAACCACGGAATGATATTTTGTAATGAAAATAATACATTCAAGGAAGCACCAACTTCCTGTATTCACCAGCACCAACTGGAAGGAGGCACTGACCCCCTAGCTTTACAGGAACCAATCCGAACGAAGCTTCAACTCCTTGTGTTTCTCTAGCACCAACTGGAAGGAGGATACAAACCCCTTTCTCCTTTCCCCGTCCTGTCGCCTAGATATTCAAGATGTAATTCTGACTTACTGAACTTCTAACCCACACACACTTTTGATCTTATGATATTAGTTCTGCTGTGTGCTATCTTCATATGCAGATATATCATTGTCATTGTGCTGCATACATCACTTGACTTCTCATTCCTCTCAATTCTACACTTTTACTGATGTTTTAATTCATGCACTGTGTGCTTGCTGATTCTGCAGTCTGCACCAAGATATGCTCTGTTGATCTTCTATTGCGCAACTGCACTCACCAACTGATATTGTGCTTTCAATTGATAGTTTGTTGCTCCGAGATAAGGCATCAATAACAGATGGAACTGCGCACTTATTGATGTGTCTGTTATGTCTAAGTGCCATAGTCTTTTAGACAATCTACGACATGTCGTGCATCAAATGTTTCGTCCTTTAGGTTTAATGCACTTGTCTTAGATCATCCTCATCATGACGCGCTTATTGGATCTTATTGTTGATCTGTTGTTGTGAATCAGATGGACTTCTAAACTTCGCACACTCACTTCAGTCTTCGCGCATCAACTAAACATCTGCGCATCACCTGATATACTTTGGTTTTGTTTTTGCACTTCTTCCTTACTTACAACATCCGTGGCTATCTTTAATTATGTCATTCAATCTTCATGCAGTTGTGCATACTTCCGTGTTTCTTCCTTTCGGTGTTTGCGCAATCGTCATAGATCTATAACATCATTCTGCACACCATCAGTTGTATCATTCCTCTGTTTGTGTGCACTCAGCTCCTTGCTAGATCATGTTGTTCTGTCCTCAAGCCCTTGACGCCAAAAATATAAATCTGTATTTTCCAACTGAAGCTCTACAAGCTCATTGTCGAGCTTACTTAAAATCTCCAACTTGCATTTATACATGTCCTGCACAGATTGTATGTCCACAAGTTGGTTGTGGCATCCCTTCTTCCATACTTCACTGATTGTGCTTTTGACACATGTCATCATATGCATTGTTGATGTGTCATCCTTTGTGGGTCTTGCACATTCATGGTCCACGACTTAGTGGGACTTACACCTCAGTGGTTTACTTCTTGCGCTCTTGATGTACCATTGCTTTGAGGTATGCATGCATCCTTGCTCTTCAACTTGATGAGTCTTTAACCCTTGTCGTACCATCCCTTTTGGGTATTGCACACCTACTGTATCAATGCTTTGCCGAATCTGCGCACAAACTGACTTCTCCTTTGTAGGAATTTGACCCTTGCAATATCATCCCTTCTGGGGATTTCACACCTTATGTGTCATCTGCTTCACCTGGGTATTTGCACATAAACAAACTTCAACTTCTGCACCCTTCTTGGAACTTTTGGGACTTTTACCAACTGAACACATCTTCTAATTGGTAAGACTTGGACACTTTCAGGACTGTCCATTTTCTTACTATTTTTGCACTCCCAATCCTTGACCAAGCAATGCTTGTGCACTCCCGAGTATTCTTTCAACATGCTTGAACACTTGTGTCTTTGCTTAACCAACTTCTTGGATACTTGTGCACATGTACATTTTCCCATCCAATTCTTTTTCTACTACCTTGAGTGAGTATGACTTGGTGGACTTGACTTCTGCGTTGGTACCACATGTAGTAGGATTCATTGCTTATGTGCTTCTTTGAACTGAATTTGCATGATGTACCTTCCTTATGTGCTTCTTCATACTGATCATGGATGATGTATCCTTGGACACACATCTTCAAACTGAATGCAACTTCTAGAGATACTTCTTCACACTTGAATCCATGTCCTTCACCATCTTGCACATATACTTCTTCAAAGTGGCTTCCATATACTTATTTAAGCTGTCATAGGAATGTTGTATCCACTTTGACATCAATTGACATCAATGACTCAAACTGAATTAGTTGACATCCTATTTGACATTAGTTGACATCAATGAAAACCAAAGTTCAAAAATCTCCCCATTTGGCATTGATGTCAACACCTTATGAAGATGTGTATGATCTTCTCTGAACTGTATGCTTCACCTCTACTTAGTGTAGTGCTCCCCTTGATTTCTTTTGGATTCTGAATTCTGCGCTTTCTGTGGCCATTACTTCTTTTTCTTTCTGTTACTTCTATGCAGACCATATGTATATTCATCTTCATGCAATTTCTCCAAGTGATCTACTTCACACTCTTTCACGTCTACTGGAGCTTCATGCTATCTCTTCAATTATCTTTGTGTTGGTTCTTCTTTGTTGATGTACATCCAGCTTCATGCATTATTCCCATCTGTTCTGTCAGCTTCATGTGTTTCTTCCCCTTTGACATCAATGGAAAAGAGGTGTCATTACTTGCGCAATGTAGGTTCTCCTTTTGTTTTATTTTGCATCGGCCTCTACCTAAACTGTTTTCAGGGATGACTGGCCCTTTCTTCATGCTTCATTTCTTTGTGGTAATTCTGCAATGATATTCTTTCATAATTACCTTTTATTTCTTTCTTGATATAGGTGTTACACTACTTCTTCACTTGATTTCTTGTTCCTGTCACAACACTACATCATACATTGTGTAGTGATTCATGCAAACTTCTCTCATGTCAACTGCGCAATGCTAAAGCCTTCCTTGGTTCTTCCATGTCATTCCTTTTGCTTTCTTTTTGCACCTGACTACTTCATCTATCGCATTTACTGCGTTGTCACCTTTCCTTGTCACATTTATGATTGTCACATCTTTTGTCATGACAACCAAAGATTTGGAACGTTTCTCCGCCGGCTCAACATTAAAGCAGATATACTTGGATCGTGTGAGAGCCATTGCATGTCATCACCGTACTTGATCTTTTGGGGTAACATCATTTCATCGCACGACCAAATGAATTGAATTCTCGCTTTTCATACATCCTTTCATCACCTATTAAATTTGACATTCAATTTTGGCGACTCCACCACCTTCTTCAACTTGCACGATATTGAATGCATATCTCATCAAATTAATTTCATGCATGTGACATCTTCCATTCAACTCTATAAGAGTTTCGTGAACAATGCCTGGTTCATCATTGTTAGCACTTCTACATTTCCATATTGCATTCTCGTCTGATTCTTCTTCTGTCATCCAATGGCCTCCTTCTATCACAGAATGAGCAATTCCCTTGAGAATGTGTGCCTTGTCGTCTAGACTCAGAAATAGGAGTTCACACGCTTGAGAGTTGACATAGGTGCATGGAAACGACTGATGGAGGAAAGGGAGTTTCAACATCAATATGCTTATTTGCAGGTGAATTATAGACATTCCGAGCAACTGATCCTACTGACCCGTCGAGTCGATAATCTGGAGCGCCAACAAAAACAAATTTTGAATGAACTGTCCTTGCTTCGACCTCAACAAAATGAACCATCATCATATACCACTTTGCAACTTCTTCCCCTGCATCCTTCTTCAGACTATACAACACTGGTGCCAATGGATTTGGAGCTTCATCTTGCGCACCATCCAAATTCAACAATTGACCTCAAGCTTCGACTGTAGAATGCTTTACCATGTTTCAATTTTTCCACCTTCATTCATCTTCTTGTATATACCATTTTTGGCCTTGACATGGAGTCCCGACTCATGCATTTTGTAAACATACTGAATTTGAATATAATAAAAAGTTCCATTTTGCGCAGTCTTATGTCTGTCTTTCAACAATGTTTGTTTCTTCATGCAACAATTTACTTTTTGCATCTTCATTACTAAATTCAAACAAATACTATGTTCTGTACTGAATCACTTGCAATAAATCATTAGTAACTTAATGCATACATTTATCTTGTAATTTTCTGCGACATTACCAACTTAACATATAACCTCGTTCAACCATAATGAATATTGCGACAGGCACATTCTAACAACACACCTAATTAACATACCCCTTGAATTCCTTAAGATACATCATGTTGAACTCAAGGGTGTCACTTAATCCTTATGGGATTATCCAGAGAGGCAACAATTGCTTGCTGCATTAGATGCGCCTGGATAGTTTGTATCTTCAACATACTTCTGAGAAGATTTCCTTACCCAAGCCTTGTTGTGCACACTTTTGTTTTGATTCTGTACTAGAGGTTTTTCACTGCAGTCCTTTTGAATGCGATTTTCTTTGCGCAATAAATATTCATATGGATAGTTCACTTCTTTTCGACAGTACATGGGATTATGTCCAAAACCATCACATGCATAGCATCTCATAGTTTCACAATATTTTGCAACATGACCAAAACGATTGCATTTTGCGCACTTCACCCTATTGATCCTTCTTTCGTTAGTATATTGAACAGAGTTGAAGGAACCATCATACCTAAAGGACTTAATATGATTGAGACACTGTTCTTTGTTGCAGACCTTCTTTGATGCCTTTTCATAACCAAGACCTGTTCTGTCTTTTGGTGATCTCTGATTGTCTAGAATTCTGTTCAAGATTGATGAGCTGTTTTTGAACTTTTCTTTTACTTCATCATCAATGCTAACCTTGTTGTCTTCTTGATGTGTGCAAATCACTATGGGATCTTGAACTTGTTTCTTTCCCTTCACTTCAATCAATTTGTCTTCTAGACGAAATATCTCTTTGTCCTTCTCCTCAAGCTAATTTGTCAGCATCCTTATTTTCTATACTAACTCTTCCAAAGAACCTTTCAAAGCAGCTTTCTCTTCCTCAAACACTATAACCTTGTCTTATGTGCAAATGAGTTGAATCTCATAGTTTGTTAGCTTCTCACGGATTTCTGCGTCAAGAGATTCTTTGTCTTGTTCTTCATACTTTGACAATTGTTCCTACAATAATTTATTATTCTTCCTTGACTTCTTTAAGTCATCCAGGGAACTAATCAATTCACCTTCCCAGTCAATGTCTGCAATATCTTCATCTTCTTCGGATTGACTATCAATCTTGACCTCAACAACTAGTTTTGGAGATGCAACTATATTTGGAGGTGTTTTGAATGATCCACTAAAGAAGTATTTGTCTAGAGATCCTGGTTTGCTTTGCATAACTGGAGTATTCTTCGAACTACTCTGTTTATTTTCATCTCTTCTTTCTTATTCCACATGAGCCATCAACAATACTACGTTTGGTTCTTCATCGCAGCCGCTTCCTTCATATGCATTGCTTCCTTTCTCAATGTACAAACTCTTCTTCTGTTTTGGAATCCTCCTTTTATTTTCAGGTCTATGTTGAGATTGCGCAGTATTCTGATCATATGAATTGGATTCCTCGTTGTTGTCACTGTCTCCTTTTTCTTTGTAAGGACACTTAGAGGAATAATGACCCAGCCCTCCACATATGAAACATTTGAAGGGCAACTTGTTCTTGTAGTTACCTCATCCTCTTTTCATCTTTTTGACAAAGTTTGATTCCTCATCATCCGATTCATCACGACAGTCTTTGTCATGATCATGCTTATCCTTTCCAGTGGCTTTAAAAGCAACTTCCTTTATGAGGGGAGTCTCTTTCTTAGTTCTCATCTCGTATGTAGTCAAAATCCCCTGAAGCTCGTCATTTGCCAGGTCTTCAAGATTAGATCTGTCTTCTAACATAGACACCTTCGCATCAAACCTTGAGGGTAAGGTTCTCAATATTTTCTATACCACGAATTCTTCTTCCAAAGCAACCCCAAGAATTTTGATAGAATTAACTATCTCATCTACTCTTAGGAAATAGGAGGTAACGTTCTCTTCATCTTTCATTCTCAGAGATTCAAATAATCTAGAGTAGTTCTGCAGCTTTGCTTTCTTTACCTTGTCGTCACCTTCATAGACACCTCTGATCTTGTCCCAAACTTCCTTGGCTGTAGCACAGTGCATAACCTTGAAAAATCATGTAGTGCGCCCAAACCTTTTCAAGGAATAAAATCTTGCAACTTCCTATCCTTTGTGTTTTTTTTACAAACCAAAAAAACACACGTCTTAGTAAAGTTTTCAACTAACAGATAATAGTCATGCCCTCTGCTTGTCTTGAGAAAACCCCCAACAAATTCCATGGATATATTCTCCCATGGCCTTGAAGGGATTGGAAATGGATTATATAGTCCTTGCTTCCTATCACTAGGCTTGTTCGTATAACATAATATGCAACATGTGATCAACCTAGTTACTTCTTCTTGCATCTTGAGCCAATAAACATACTTATCCAAGATAGACACCCTATTCTCAACATTGAAATTCCCAATAACCTTAGAGCCATGAGTTTCCCTTATCAACTATAATATTTCTTAATTTAATAGAAAAACCTTCCCCATCTTATATACTAATCCATTTTGGATATGGTGATAAAATTTGTTGTCCATGTTCACTAGTTCCTACTGACCCTAGTAATTGTTGATAAATCTTCTTGAATTCCTCACCTTATGCATTCTTCTCTTTGTATGCTTCATGGGTGAATGTATCCATGTGCACAATGTCTCCCATAACTATGATTTGAGGGTAGTCTTGATAATAGATCATCCAACATGTTAGTAGTTCCCTTATATTTAATCACTAAATGAATCTATTGTAGAATTCACATCCATTTAAAAACGGTCTTGCTCATTGAAGCTTATTCTAAGGCTATAAGTATTGCAAAGTGGTTGGCAATTAGTATGGATAATGGTCTCCTCACTATATGCACCAATGCATATAGTTCCTTGTCCCATGTAGGTTAATTTAGTACTACTCCATGGAAATGTTCTAAATGATAGAAAACTAACCTCATTATTATTCATGATTTCAGGCATCACGTTACAAAATCACATTTTGTACAAAACATCATCAAGAGGTCCACTTTTAATCCATTTTCCAAGTTCAATGCTTACCAAAACATTAAAAGGAAAAATTAATGGAAAAATATGGCATATTTACAATAGAAAAATCTAGAAAGAGAGAAGACCGCGAGCAATCCTTCTTGATACCCACAGATCTCCACACATGTCTTGAAAAGTCATGGTCATGTAACATAGTTGAGAAAAAGGCTTGTATTTGCATATAAACAAATGCAAAAAACATAGAATCACAATGGAAACAATTGAAGCAATGACTCCAAGAAGACCTAATTAACAATACCCATGGAGGAAGTTACTAAGGGTCATTCTTTATTGCTTTTTGAATGACCTATAAAAGAAATCACTTTCCTCCATGTTCAACATTTCCATATTTTGGAAGGTTTTATTGTTAGCTTGTTAATTCATTACCCATGTTGTGAGTATTGTTGTTATGCACTCTTCACCTCCATCAATCTTTTTTGTATTTTTTCTTGAGGAAAGAAGAGTGTTCAATCTTCATTGTTTTTAGCTTGAAAGAGATATTTTGAAGAGGAACCAACCATTCAAGGAGTTTTGTTTGAATATTACCAACATTCATTTGAAGGTATATTATTGTACTTATGTCCTTGTTTATTTAATAATATTATTATTGTTTCCCTTTCCGCAAAATTCATTATTTAAATGGATGTATGCCAATATTTATTCCTTGACATTAATTGGTTAATGTACTTGCAATAGTTTATTATTTGCATATTTTAATCTCTCAAACAAATAGTAAGGTGTTGTATGTTTATATATGTGTGAGTTTTGAAGTGAGTCCACCATATTGCTTGTAGTTTCTCTTATTGTTTGTGGAGAAACAAAAGAGTAGATAATACTCTAGGAACTCGTACTAGGTTGCTTTCTTTTCTCCCTCTCTTCCTCTCAAACATTAAGAGATTTATTTTCTGGTATTTCATGTTTTAAGTGTTTAATGAAACTTCATATACATCATATTTTGTAGGGTACCAACCCATTTTGAGTGAGTATAATATAGTCCATCGAATTGCAAGAATTATAAACTCGTAACAGAATGGTAACCATACCGAGGATCTTTTTTTTAATATTCCTTTAGACTTGTTTAATGTCTCTCTCCAAGCAAATTGTAGTTTCTAATAGGAACATACAATTATACACTACTATAGGAAATTTGAATTTTGAAGATTTCCTTGGTTTTTTGTTGTATTCAATGTTGGAAAATAGACTTGCAACTTTAGGAGAAATAAGGGTGAACCCTCACAATTGTTTCCTTCAAATATGTAGTTGACCACAACTTCTCCAATGAAACCTATGGACATGTTTGGATGTCTAAATTTTTCAATAGACTCACACATTTCACTTTTCTAGTTTTAGTATCTTGATGTTCATTGCTTGGGTTCATTTCAGATTTGATTGGAATCTTCAAATAGTTTTAGGTGATTTATTGTTTCAAATTGTAATATGTCAATTAATATTGTAATATTTATTGTACTTGATAGATTGAAAAAACTTAAGTCTATTGTGAAATTTCATCAACTTAGAGTTTGAAAACTAAAGTACTTTCAATATCAAATTTAATACTTTGGTTTCAAAGAAAATCTTTGTTATTTGTGTATGCTTTTTACCTTGTGATTTGTGTGATATGTGGAAATCAAAAGCACACACAGAGTTTTTTTTCTCTTCTAAATTTAGAGAATTTTTTATTTTCCGTTTTTACTGTCATTGCTTCAACAAAATTGAAGGTCATATTGCACACATCTTCACACCTAAAAGCTACCCCTTGGTTGACCTACAAAGCATGAGACTTTAAAACAAACCTCATCTCGTAATAACCTTAGAAGAGGTCACCAGTGTAGGATATTTAAGGGGTAGAATCTCTCATCATTGTTATAGAATCCAAGGAACAAAGGATAGGTTCCTTTATGTACCCAATTGGTTGCATCCCAGAGAAAGGAACTTCAAGTTTCCCAAGAAAGAGATGAAGTTGTGAAACAATTGGAGGAGAGTAGGAAAGTAAGAAAATATTGAACCAAATCCAAAAGGGCACAATAGGTAAGAATGAAATTATTCGAGCTAGGAAGATGGAATGGGTTCAAGTGAAGGATGTTGTGCCTAATTTATGGCCTACCTATATTTTCTGCAAAATTTTTATGCTAAGGTAAAACAAGTAGATAAAAATGATAAAGTTGGACTTAGTGGCAAGCAAAATATTGCTAGTTATGCCATTGAGGCATGTTATAAGTTGAAAAATATGGAGTTGAAAAATATTGTAGGTTAGATAACATGGGCACAATTTCTAGAGAAGTAGAAGAACAGAGGATACTTTGTCTTAATGAACATCAATGAATGAAGTCATATATCAAGTAGTTGGCAGACCTTGGATTACCTTGACCCCTAAATACAAAATGAAATGCGGTATCTGATAAAATGTTGTTCTAGGGGCTCAATCAAGTAAAATGCAATGATTACAAAGTGAAAGTATGGTGTTAGGTGCCTACACTAACAATACAATAAAGGTAACATAGGCACCTCTCATCCTTAGTTCAAATATGCTCATCCTAACCAATTTTACTCCAATTGCATATTATAGGGAATTCATTGCATAAGAGTCATCCTAGAGGAGGCTAATTAACTACCGTGTCCCATGAAAATATTAATGGTCCCACATTTCCTTATTAGTCTCTCATCATGTTGTCACACAACACTTACAATATTAACAAGCATAATGGTTAAATCATGTAGTCAGGAAACTATGAGAATACATGGGGGATTGTTATGCTAATTGTATGCGGATTGTTTATATGTGCAATTCTACTAAGTAAAGAGAAGATGTAGAGAGAAGGCTCTACATATTTGGAACTTCCTCATTCTATAGATCAAAGAGTATAGAAACCGTAATTCATCAACTTAAAACCTTCCATATTTAATTCATAACAAAGGATTCACCTCTAAGGTAATGAGTTTTTCATCCTTTTGTTGTAAAGCTTCTCCATTACAAAAACCCATACTACAATTTTGGGCTATTAAAAATATTTGTGACTCTACACCCTTCTTTTTGTAATATGTGAATTGTCTAATATGGAGCAGTGAAAGAATTTTGTGTCTCAACCCCTTTGCTCTAACTATATATGTACTTTTGAAGAAACATTACAAATAATGAAATTAGTTATATTCAAGATTCTATTTTGATAGCCTTGGTATCAATAAAATGGACCTATCTTACAATATTATGTGTTTATATCATGGTTATTTTGTTGTGCTAATTGTATGAATTGTTTGAACTTTCCTTAGTGGCATGAATACATTCTTCTTTTTGTTATTGATTAATATGTAAGATTGCCACCCTGTTTATATTCATAGATCTATGTTATTCCTTAAGGGATATTCTATATCTGCCAAAACCTTAAGCTATGTGTCTCATAATTAAAGATAAATACATGTAACGAATAAAGGATTTATATGGAATGGTTCAAGGTTTAGATCTAGATTTACAAATGCTCTCATTTATTGATTGTCATATTTCAAATTTCTAGTGACATTGATCTTTATATAGAAATATATTTATAGTAGAAAAAGGGTTAGCCCCTTTGGATAGAGGATTCTTCCTTGGTTGGCCTATAGAGAGGAGGGTATACACGTTTGAAAGGGGAACAACTTAAGGGACAATGGGTTTGATGGGCCTTATATTGCCATTTATTTCCCATCTAATTGCCTAATGTTTGATGTATTTGCCTGATGAACGTAATCCCTTCCTAGATATTCTTGCTTTTAAATGACCAAACTCAATGGTATTAACTTATGCTTATTTAAATGAGTGTGGCACTTTGTTAGTTTCTAATGAATGTAATATATGTTTGATATCTTAAGCATTTTTGTGTTGATTTTGTGATTTGAATTACATGGAATAATGTGATTTGGTTAGAAAAATGACTAATACAACAATGATTGTGAAATTTTGAAGTAATCTTATGGCATTCCATCCATAAGGAATTAAAACTTTACACTATTGATCATCTTCAATATCCAACACATCTTAATCAATCGAGGCAATGAGAAATTCAAGGGATTTTGTCCTCCTCGTGAATGAAGAATGGCCATCAGAATACCAGAACTAGGAGGTAGTGGTGAACTCCTCGAGCAGTTCAAAATCCTCCAAAGCTCAGTTATATTTTGGAAAATTAGTGGAGGGGAAATGATCCCATTAACTTAGTTATGTTGAAAAACATGCAACCAAGTAGACAACACCCATCAATTAATGATCTAGTTGATTGGATTAGGTAGGATCTTTAGCATCATTTCAATACTTATATGGAATTAGATGGTAGAGATGAGGTGGCCCCCAACTTTTTATTCTATTTTATATTGTGTTGTTGGAGAGTAGCTCGAATTGTGTTTAAGAGACAGAGTTTTGTCATCTTTTTATGTGACATTTTTTAAACATGAAGAACACACTTTGATTAAAAAAAAGTGATGATAGCCATAATGAACCACAAATAGATTAAAAAAAAAGTGATGAAAGTGGGAAAGGGAAAAAAACATGTATTTTCTATTCATAGGGGGATGAAAAATACACTCTTTAGGTGCTAGGTGCACAACAACAACAACAACATGTCCTTACAATATACCAAAGCCAATATAGTAGGGTAGAAAATAAAAATACCACAACATCTGAAAGTAAAATATCAAGTTTATAAATCCCAAGTATATTTAATTGAAAATATTGTATAAAATTCCTTAATATGAAGGAGACCTGGATCCTTAACAATTCTTTCTTTTGAAAGTGTGTTAGCAATCATATTAAAGTCTCTAGAAATATGTGAAAATAAGATTTTAGTGAATTGTAGAGAGGCAGACTTTATTTGAACGGTTAAAGATTGTAGAGAGATATTAATAATGCCATGTTCACTATATACAATTGAAGTACATGAGGGTGGGGTTTGCTCCACTTATGTGTGCATGGTTCATGATAATATGTAATATAATCTCTTTGATTGCAAACACATGTTCAAGCACTACCTCAAGTTTTCCCCATGGCTCTAGGAAAATCCCTCACAAGAATTGAACCTTGCCCACTAGTGGAACACTCCTTGCTCTTCACCAATGGATCCAACCCCTTTGGGCACGTGCGCGCACGCACACACACATACACACACATATGGTAGTAACCAATGGTGCTTTAGCAGGTCAGTGAAAGTGGGTAGTGTATATCTCTCACCAAGGTTCAAGTACTACTGAGTTTCATGCTCATGCTTGTGCCCATGCTTATGATTGCACAACAATGCACACAATTGTGGTTGAAGCTAGGTGCAAGTTTTGGGAAACTTTGGAAGAATAGATACCCATATTGAGCACTCATAGCTTCTAATTTGAAAGCAACTAAATTGAATGGTGCTAATGGTTTCCTATAATTCTAAATATGAGCATGCGAGTGTATCATGATAGGAGGAGATAATTAATAATAATAAAAAAAAATAGTAGTATGTTATTGGAAATATGAGATAGCTTATAGATAACAATGTAAAACAACAATATTTGCTAAATTTTAATGGTGTGTACAATCTTTTGCTCTCTTTCCCTACCATTAGATGAGAAATGAATGGGGATGATTATTTTCTTCTTTTTGGGATAAGTTGAAGAAAAGTTTGAGAAAATAAGCACTATTCAAGTTTCTTTGTTAAAACAAACTTTATAAGATTTAAAATTTGAGGATTTGCTTTCCATGGAAACTTTTCTATGTCATATAAAAATATTTGAATTCATAACCATTTTCATGTCGAAAATATAATAATAGAATTAATAATACTCTTTCTTTCTTTGTTAGAACAAAATTTATAAGATTTGAAATTTGAATATTTGTGTAGAATAAAAAATTTCAAATATCATATAAACATATTTAAATTCATAATCATTTTCACATTAAAAAAAAAATTAAAGCTACTCTTGCTGCTTAGCAATTAATAAGTTCCCAAAATGTATAATTAGCATGGAAGTATTACAACAAAGTGGATATCCCAAAAGTTACTTTTTAATCATCTCACATATCACTTGGTTTAGTATCCATCACTAATGATTCAAATAAGGGAAATTAAAAACCCTTCAAAAGATCTCTTTATTCCTAGCATATCTCATAATAAAAGCTATAAGCAACCGGGTAGAATGACAATAAAAGCTCAAACAATCTTGAAAAACAACTCTAAGGACTAAAGTTTTAAGGGGCAACGTAACTCTTCAAACAATAACCATAATCATAAGCCCTCCTCTAGCAAAGAAGCCTAACCCCAATGTGGCTATCCTAATAAAATTGATCATCTCATTAGGAATTGTAAGAAAAGGACGGTTAAGGGATTATGGTGATGAAACAAAAAAAAATTCTTAGTAATTGTAAGAAAATGATTGTTAAGGGCTTATTGTGACGAAACAATAGAAAAAGATTGTTAAGGGTTAAGTGTGATAGAAACAATTACTATTATAGGTCCATAACTTGACCTCCTTGGCCACTAAACAAGCTAATAATAATTACGTAGTATTGATTGTTTGTACATTTGACTATCAAACTGGTTTATATAAGCTTTATGGTATTAATGGTTTTAAAAATAAATTTACAAATGTTTTTTTTATGTTTCCCACTTATATTCAATTAAATATTATGCCATGCTCTGTTTTTAATGTTCCCCAATTAAATATTATGTTATGCTCGATTTGACATGCTAGTTATGCCATGATACATCTTCTGTGGAAAAATAGTCCATAATGCTCCTTATGTGAGGGATATGTTTTGGGAAAACATCACATGGACTCTTTTTCTACAAAGGAAAAATTTCAAGTTTAAGATCCTTTTCGACTGATCCATTTTGATGTAGGTGGAGAATTTAAGGTTGCTTTATATTTAAGAGGAAATAGTTTCTCATCTTCATTGATGAGTTTTCATGAAAGTTTTGGGTTTATATTCTTAAAAAATAAAGTAAAGTATTTGATAAACTTATGTGGATGATCTCATTCTTAATGGTTCCTCTTTTTCTTCTATGTATGCACTTAAAAGATGAGTTTATGTGCATTTTTAAATGATAGATTTGGGTTTCTTTCATTATTTTCTAAGTCTTAAAATATTTCAATTCGATGATGGCATTTATATTTATCAAAGAAATTATACTTTGGACTTAATTGAAAATTTTAAGATGGAAAATTGCAAACCTTTCTTCCATCCGGTTTATTTGGGTGTTAAATTAAATTCCATGATGATTTTCATATAGTTGATGGTATAGTATTATTAATTAATTGATAACCTTATTTATTGGATACATATTTGGCCATATATTTTCTATGTAATTGGGTGTGTTCTCAATTTATGAAGGACCGGAGGACCATCACAAAACCATTGGAAAACTATCAAGATAATTCTTAGATATTTACAAGACAATATATATTATGTCATACATAATGCATATTATGATGGGGATCTTCATTCCATTGGTTATAAAAATTCATATTAGGTTAGTGGCGTTGATCCAAAATGGATCAATATATCGTTTGTTGTCGATTTTGGTGCTTTATGGGTGGAAAGATTGCATGAATTGGCTTGCAAGACCCATTTTAGGGTCATGTCTCACTTTGCATATTTGGTGTCCAAAACCTTATGGGGCATGTTTTAGGGCTTAAACAACATCTTTGGGGGCCAAAAGTTCATCACTTGCAACATGCCCCTTGATATGATTCTACACTTAGAGACCATTCCAATGGTGCAAGAAATTGCCTCATTCGGAGTTTGTATGAGGAAGTTATGCCTTCTGCAAGTTTACCTATCCAATCGACCACCATGGTACCGAATGGATTCCACGTCAGCTCTCATTTCTCACACATGTGGAGCTATTCATGTGTGGACTTTCAAGAACATTCTAGAGGGTACAAAACCCTAACCTTGATAATAAAAAAAATGAGGCATTCAAAAACCCTAAAATTAACCCTGGATGACTATCGGGCTATGTTAAATACCAAGTTGATAGGAGAAGAAAGAGTCCATTTTGATGATGTTATTGTATTGTTCCCATTTTGATGATGTTATTGTATTGTTCCATAGTCAAGCAACAGTAAGGGCGTGGATATTAGAATAGAACAAAGTGAGTAGGAGATCCCATAGTAGCCATACATTCCACAATGTCCAAGGAAAATCCACAAAGAGTACATTTTCCTTTGTATTTGCATTCTATATAGAAGAGAAAGACATAGTCCTCATTTTCAGTTGGGTTTTTCACCATAGTGGGTTTTCTCATGGTAAATCTTGTGTTGATTGCGTGGATTGTGTATTTCTTTGCTCTAGTTATTTTTCTTACAGTTCTAGTTATTTAGCATTCAGTGGAAATAAACTAATAAAAAAAGAACTAAGTTGTAAGATCCATTATGACGAATTGTTCTAGTGGAATATCCATGGTAGTTTACAGATAAGGTTTGGATCATAGGAATCCACTATAGGTTATATGTTCGCTTTCATACATGTCATGTTAAATGGTTTAGTAAAAAGATGCAATTGTGTGCACTTTTGAATGTCGAGGTGGAATATAAAACATTAGTTAAAACATGTAAAGATGTTATGTGAATCAAGTCCTTGCTTCAGGAATTTGGTATTACATAAAGATTTTTGTTAATATGCATGTTGATAATCAAGGTCCTATATCCATTACCACTCATCTAGTTTATCAGTTCAATACTAACCACATTGATCTCCACTTGCATTGCATTCGACACTTAGCCAATGAAGGCAGTCTTGAGTTGTATATTGTCCCATAGATCAATATGTTGTAGATATCTTCAAAATATCTCATTGAACCAATTTTTTTCAAATTTTAGTAGCTCCTTGAGATGGTTGAAGTCATTCTTGAGTTGTATATTGTCCCATAGATCAATATGTTGTAGATATCTTCAAAATATGTCATTGAACCAAATTTTTTCAAATTTTAGTAGCTCCTTGAGATGGTTGAAGTCATTGTTTAAAGTGGGCCAACATAATGATGACTTCTCTCTTTTGAAATTCACCCCCACATTGAATAGTAAGGATGATTGTTTAAAAAGTGTCAAATGTTAATATTTCCAATGGAGTAAGAATTTATTCATAGTCCTTTCCAATAGAGTAAGAATTTACTCAACCCGAAGTTGTTGTGCACAATTAAAATACGTGTTGTAAAAGTGGTCAATCAACCTACTTAAGATGTACAACCAAGATTAACAATATCCAAGGGACAATATTTTGTGGAATTTTTTTTATATGACCCAAGGGGGGTCTTATATGGGGTTAAATGCACATGATATGACCCCAAGGGGGGCATATATGGGGTTATATGGGGCTAAATGTATATATGCTGATGTGAATGTATATGTAATCATAGTCAACCCTAATGAAGGGACCACATGTGCAATGAGTGAATATGTATATATAGAGATAATGTAGTCATTATAGAGAACATGTGAAAGAATTATGTGAATGTCTTCTATTTCACCTCCAAGTTTCATTCTATGAAATGTCCTAGAAAAAAGTTATAGAGAAAATGCGAAGATGACTAGTTTTGGAAGCGTCCAAGCTCTGATACCAAATGTTATGCACAAAATTCCCAGAAATAGCATATGAGACAAGAAGTACACTCCATGTACACCAATGTGAGCATGGAGCACAACTCGAATATATGATAAGATAGATAAGTTACACAATAACTCCTTAAAGAATAAGAGATCCTTCTACAATTACCCCAAGGCATTCACATAATTCTTTCACATGTCCTCTCCAATGACTACATTACCTCTATATATACCTATTCACTCATTGCACATGTGGTCCCTTCACTAGGGCCAACCACTATTACATATACATTTACATCAATATATATACATTTTTCTCCATATAACCCCATATATGCCCCCCTTGGGGTCATATCATGGACATTTAACCCCATATATGACCCCCCTTGTGTCATATAATCCTATATATGACCCCCCCTGGGGTCTGGGGTCATATATGGGGTTATATGACCTAAAGGGGTCATATATGGGGTTAAATGTCCAGGGGTCATATATGGGGTTATATGACCCAAAGGGGTCATATATGGGGTTAAATATCCAGGGGTCATATATGGGGTTATATGACCCAAAGAGGTCATATATGGGGTTATATGACCCAAAGGGGTCATATATGGGGTTAAATATCCATGATATGACTCCAAGGGGGGCATATATGGGGTTATATGGGGAAAAATGTATATATTTTGATGTAAATGTATATGTAATAGTGGTTGGCCCTAGTGAAGGGACCACATGTGCAATGCGTGAATACGTATATATAGAGGTAATATAGTCATTGCAAAGGACATGTGAAAGAATTATGTGAATGTCTTGGGGTAATCAGAGAAGGATCTCCTCTTATTTAAGGAGTTATCATATAACTTATATATCTATGTATATTGGAGTTGTGCTCCACGCCCACATCGATATACATGGTGTGTACATCTTGTCCCATATGTTATTTCTAGGAATTTGGTGCGTAGCAAATTTATTATTATCTTGTGGAGCATTCTGTAAAACTCCAACTGACATCATTGATCCTATAAAAGGGTGCGTTGGTCTCATTATGTATCTAAAAATGTACCATTTTCAATCATATAGAAATATTTTCAAAGTAATGTTTTCTTATTCTTAAACATTTCTTCATCATAAATCTTAATTTTTCAATATTTTATTTATTCTATTTTTTTATTTTTTTTCTTTGATTTTATGTGTTTACTACAATCTTGACACATAATTTTCAAATTCTATTAATATATATATATAGAAATGAAGGCAAATAATGTTTCCCTCATAAAGTTAAGATTTTAACATTACAACTACCACCAACCAACCTATGGCCCTACGATGCCACCATCATTTGGTAGTTGAACAATTCCAAGGAAAAAAATGGGAGTCTTTATCAACTTTTTATTCTAACAACAATGTTAAACATCAAAACAAAATCCGCCCATAATTAAAAATATAAAGACAAAAAGAAATAACTCCTCTATGTAAAAATGTAATTTAAATAAATTATAAAATGAAAAAAAAAACCATAACATTCATTTATAAAAAGCACACAAGTTATCATGAAACATATGTGTATGTGATCATTAGATATATAGATATGACACACGATGTACAATGAAAATACTTCTACTATGAAGGATAAGTCAATTCATGATGGAAATCCTCTTTAAGCATATCAAATTCAATTCGAGATGGGAAACCTTTTAGGGATACCAAAATCAATGTTGTATCATCAAATCAATAAGCAATTATAATTTATTATAAATTAATGATAATAATTAATTTAAATTATAAATTAATGATAAAAATTAATTATTATTGTTGATAAAGTTTATTGTGATTATTATAATAATTAATTATGATGTAAATATTTTATATAAATTAATATTATTATTTATAAAATTTGTTTTACTTTTAAATTTAAAAAAATGTTTTTTTAATCAATTTATATATAAATAAATTAAAACAAGGAACATGAATATTATTTTTATACGTATTTATAATTTTTTTATTTTTATATGTATTTATAATTTTTGTAAATATAATTGATTTTTTAAAAATTTTTATATTAAATATTTATATTAATATTTATAAAAATATATTTATATTTATATTTATTAATATTAATATATTATTATTTTTCAAAATTAATATATAAATAATATTTATATTAAAATTATAACATCTATATCATATTGTAAATACACTTCACCACTCTTTTGCAATAATAACCATACTATTAATTTAATATTATTGTACATCATTGTTAAAATTTAAAGACCATTAACAAATAATATGAGCAAATAATATGAGGGGTAAAGACTATTACCCTCGTATTAAAATATGAGGGATAAAGACTATTAGCAAATAATATGAGGGGTAAAGATTATTAGCAAATTTGTTTTAAAACTTTAAGAACATGATCACTTAAAACTGGAACCTTAAATCATTTATTAAAATGGAATTTTAAAATATTTTTTATATAAAATTGTTGTAAAATATTTAATCAATAATTTTTTTTTTTTTTTATAGATATATGGATGTAATTTGAGTGGTTGGGAGGAATATTTGTTACTCTTTCTATCCAAGTTCTACTCTTGTAACTGACATAATACTCTTGTTGAGCTTCTATATAATAGAATAGTGTTAAATACTCTTGTTGAGCTTCTATATAATAGAATAGTGTTAAATACTCTTGTTGAACTTCTATATAATAGAATAGTGTTAACATATTCCCCCCAAAAAATATTGTTAGCTTATGACCCTGAAAGAACGGATCTTAAACAAAGCTTGTCATAAAATCTGCTATTACTTTAATTAAAAAAAAAAGTTTTGAAGTACAAATAACTTTATCAACTATAATTTACAATTATTTATATATAACTTACAAATTACTCTAAAGTATAACTCCCTGCAACTATTTATATATTTAACTTACAAATTACTCTAAATTATAACTCCCTAAGCATAATGTTAATTATTAATAAATACACATCATTTATATATTTAACTTACAAATTACTCTAAATTATAACTCCCTAAGCATAATATTAATTATTAATAATTAAGCATAATGTTAATTATTAATAATTGCACATCATTATATACCTCTTTAAATCCATGAAATATCTCTTTACCATGATAGTGACTGTAACTCATGATTCAATTTCAAAGGTCAATGACACTTTTTAAGGAATCACAATGTTAAAAATATGGTATCTTAATTTGAGGGTTTTGAAATACCAATGACAACTCAACCTTATGTACATATAAATGCATCATTTGGTTCATCATTATTTTATTTTTTATCTATTTAGAGAGGATTTTTACATAAAATTTAATTTTAAATTAAAAAAGATAAATAATATGTTTTATTAAATTTAAATTATATAAATCAAATGTTAATTGCATCGAAAGTAGTAAGGTGCTTTATAATTCAATATGATGTAGATGCTGTCATGTAAAGTGGGTCATGTTGATTGCACCAAAAGTACCGAGGTGCTTTACAATCTAGTATGGTGTAGATGTTGTCATGTAAAGTGGGTAAGGTTGGCATGACAACTATAACCCTCATCACAAAAGAATAACATGTCCGCTCATAAAATCAAAATCCCGTCAACTATAACCCACCTCACAAAAAAATAACACGCAAGTCATAACATCAAAAACAAAATCAACATAAATCCATTTTAAACCTAGATATATCAGAAAGATCTAATTTCTTGAAGTGCAAAATTTTATCTTAAATATTTTACACATCAAGATAAAATTTTATACCTCAAGAAATTAGATTCGTTTCAATTAAATTTCCATTTAAAATATATCTATGATAATAATAGAAATTAAATAAAAATTTATATTTTAATATAAATAATGTTTTAAAATTTCAAATATATAGTTTTTTGTATCTTAATAAAAATAATGTTTTAATTAAGATTAAGAATTAAGTGCAGAGCTTCTGATAAACCCTAGACGCAACGTTCGCCTCCTCGGCCGCTCGGCTGCTCTCCTGCGACTCCATGGCAATCTCTTTTACGGACTGCATTATGGGAGCGAAATCTCCTCCTCCGAAGACCTGTTCTTCTCACCCGCTGATATATTCTGGCTCGATGCAGGTTAAAGCGACCCTCTCCTCTGACGCGGCGGCGGCTGGAAGCTCGATCCCTCTCAAGCATGGCTCCTCTCTGACTTCTGGCCATCCGTCTGGCTTTTTGGTGGTGGAAGCACCAGATCTGATTCTCCCAGTCACTCAGGAAGCAGTTTTGCATGCGGATCACTACTCTCAGCGCGCCCTGGCTTGCAGGTTCAATGGATTTTGGCCTAAGATTGCAGATCTTCACTCTTGGGTCCTGTCCGCTTGGGCTCCTATTCTGAGCTCTGATGCTCTTATTTGCCCTTGTGCCAGAGGGTTTTTTGTTGTCATTTTTGGATCTCCTGAAGATAGGGACCAGATCTGCAAATCTGGACCCTGGTTTTGGGGCAGATCTGGACTGTCCTTACAGCCTTGGACTCCTTCCTTTGATGCCGCTACTGCAGACATCTCCTCAGCTCCAGTTTGGGTCCGTTTACCTAATCTTCCCCTCCACTTTTGGGGACCTGAATCCTTGCAATCCATTGGAAATGCTCTTGGGAAATATCACAGCAGAAGTCCTGAAACAAAAACGGCCTTTACAACCTTTGCTCGTATCTGCGTTGAGATGGACTTCACCAAAGGATTTCCTGCTCAAATCATTCTTCAAGGTAAAGACAGATCCTGGACTGTGAAGTTAGATTACGAACATATAAATTTCAGATGCAGAGTATGTTTTGATACAGGGCATATAGCTGCCAACTGCAAAAATTCAGAAAAAAAGAAATTAGCCAAATCTCGTCGGAAGCCAACTTGGTGGGAGGGGGCGATCCCAGCTCATCAAAGTATATCAAAGGAATCAAACTCAGAAAAAATCCCGGATGACCCAGCAGAACAGACAGCTTCTATCTCATTGAATGACAACCCGATTTCCACAACGTCTTTTGCAAGCCCAAGCTGGGCTGACCAAGCAGAAGAAGCTTTCTTGGATGCCGAACCAGAACAGTCCAAGGAATGGACGACAGTAACAAAAAAAAAAAAGCCTCCTCTTTCCAGGCAACCAGTGTTGACGCGTAGTCAAACTGGATCTTTGAATTAATTTGTATGTGCTTCAGCAAGTTTTGTCTGCCTGAAGTAGAGAAAAGTCGTAGACTTAGTGCGCCTCTTGTTTCTTTAGAAGAAGCAGTTTTTGACCTTATCCGTGTTGAGGAGTTTTGGTTTTCAGCCAGAATTCTAAGATGTATCTTTTGGATGGCTCAGCCATAGTTTTATCAATATAAAATCTACCCGTTCTTGTCAAAAAAATAAAAAAAATAATGTTTTAAAAATAAAGTGTCAAGCATATAATTTCATTTCCATTATTAAAAAACATGGTAATTTTTTTTTTCTTTTACTCTAAAAGAAGTGACTATAATGACACCAAGTGGTCTTCCTCTCTTTGAATAACTATGGGAATATTAAATTAAGCGGGTGCTTTCTATGTCGTGACAAAACACTTTGTTTGGGAATGGATAAGATACTCTTTCTTTGTTTCATTTAACATAAGTACAAATCTTCCATT
Organism: Larix kaempferi; assembly: GCA_027924585.1. Taxonomy (NCBI): domain Eukaryota; kingdom Viridiplantae; phylum Streptophyta; class Pinopsida; order Pinales; family Pinaceae; genus Larix; species Larix kaempferi. Next base: position 21,543,266 of record BSBM01000445.1, read on the forward strand.
ATTTAGATTATGTAAGTTGTAAAATGGTGTATGTGTTATCAAATACTTTGCCCATCAATTAATTGTCTTTAAATACTCTGGTACACTTCAACATGCTCATAGTTATCGTAGGTCATCGTAGGTCCTAGGAAATTATTTGATTCGTTTGGCTAACTTTTTCACTTAACTCAAAGATATTTTATAATTAATTTTGTCCGTTAAGAATAAGGGAATCTTCCAAAATATAGCTCTCTTCCCTCATGTCTTTCATTTGATCAAATACACATATGATCTACTAATACTCCACATAAAAAAGAATATGATCTAGTTTAAGTCTAGATAAAAAAAAAGAAATAGAGGGATCACCAAGGTATCAAGGTTTATTTTAATGACAACAACAATCTTTGGGGTATTTTTAAAGAAGTCTTCAAAGGTAATTTGGTACTTGGGGTATTTTTAAAAAAGTCTTTAAAGGTAATTTGGTACTATGTAATATTGGGATTATTTTTTTTCGAATTAAGTAAGATCATTTTTTTTATAGTTTAGACATAAGTATTAATAACATGGTACAATTAAGAGTAGTTTTTTTATTGTTGGTATTGGTAAAGGAATGGGGTAGAGAAAATATAAGTTTTTGGAATTTGAAATTGGTATAACATAGCCATGGGGTTGTAGATCAGTTGGTGATAAGATGCATTGTTAAGGCACTTTTTTTGACATTGTGAGTTCAAATTTCGAATAGCTCGTGTACCTATTTAGGGGCAATGTGGATGCACCTGGGGGTATAGTGGTAGTGGACGAGAATCGACCCTATGTCACACAAGTACGAGCACCGCCCTAGTTATCGATTCCTCCAGACAAAAGAATGAAGAATAACTTTCTTATTATTAACATTGATAAAAATATAAAGCAAAAAAAACATAAATTTTGAGGATTGGAAATTAAAAGTGAAATAAATAAGATATAGAAAATATAAGTTATTAAGATTCGAAATTAATAATAAAGTAGATTATTGAATACCACTTAAATCAAAACTTTTTTCTAAAAAATGACATTCTCGAACATAAAAATTGTAGATCTCCTTCTCAAAATCCTTCTTCAAATAATACTTATGAGAAACCAATGCCATGGTAGATAAGCTCACCATGAGAATAGTCAAATCACGAGAATTAAACTAAATTTTGACAAAACATAAAGGAGGAGAAGATATCCCGATCCCTCTTAGATAGATTTGAATTTAATTATGCTCTAAGTGTTTTTTCTAAGTTGAATTTTGTTATTATATTTAGAAGTTCCAAATGGTATGGTATTCTTTTAACAAATTGGCCTAATGGGTTAGTGCCAAGATCTTCAAAGCTTTAGCCCTTCTTAGGAAGATGACTATTTTGATATTATTTTAATAAATTGTAGATATTCAAAGCTTAAGCCCTTCTCACAAAAATGACTATTTTGATGTACAATTGAATTAATGAAATATTATTTATTTAAAAAAGTAATTATAAATATTTAAATAATTTTATATTTATTAATAATTTTTTTTTATTAATTTATTACTTTTTAATTAATATATTAATTTTTTTTTTTTATGTTTTTATCATTTTAATATAGTTAAAAAAGTATTTTATTTATAATCTAATTAAAAATATATTCTCTAGGTGCTTATTTCACTGTTAAAAAAAGGATGAACTTAAAATTTCCACATCGATTAACAAAATTGCTCATCCATACTTACTTTAAAAAAAAATGTCAATAGATTTCTCTATTCTCGAAGTCACAACAATAATATTAATATCCATCCGTATATTTAATAGGTTTGTCTATGTTATAAAATAACTCTAGGAGCATTTATCATAAAAAAATAAGTCAAATAGGGTTTATGTTGTAAAATAATTATAGGAGTATTTGTCATAAAAAAATAAGTCAACTAGAGTTGAGGGATCATCCGATCATCCCCTATCTTTGCAGTCATCCCATTAACTAATTTCACTTTATCTTCATCCCATTAATTAATTTCAGTTTGTCTTTCTTCTGCCACAGGTATTGAAAGGGCAGTGTACTATTTATGGGTTATAGAGGTAGTGAATATTCACTTGGTACCTCGTCCTCCACTTTGTGAATATGTAATGTGCATGGAGCTTTTGTGAAGTTGTCTATTACGAGTTAGACTTATTTTTCTATTTTGAGCGTCCCAAACCATTTGAAAGTCTAGTCACCATGTGGCACCAAAGTGATCTTGCTACTTGGGCTTGGCCATCAACCGCAAGTATCACCCGGACTACGTCTCACTGAAAGCGACTTGATTGAACCTAAACCAAGCACCTTAGAGTATGCAGAATGCCAAGTGCTTGTTTCACCATAGGCGATGCAGCCTACCGCATTTCCACCCAACCTTAGACAATGAGACGCCATTGCCTCCCCCGAGCCATCACTTGAACAACTGACTACCCAACGCATGATGATGTGCTCACCCATCTAGTCTCAATCCTCAATGGTGCTCGAAGGTCATGTCCCAGATACGCCTGACCACATACTTTCGTTGCAACCATCGACGGATTGTCCTAGCATGGTAGACACACCGCACATCACATTGCCAACCGTGTCATCCTTCGTTGAGCCTTCTACACAGTGCCTCGTCAGTTTGTCTCGTCATACTCGACTCGACATATCCTTGGTCCTACTAGCGAGCCTACTCACTAGTACACCATCATGTTCGTATCATGTCCAAAAACCATGAGTCAGCTTCCAAGGTTACCAAAATATATGGACTAGCCGTGCACCCTTAAGTAATGCATCCCAGCGTGCCCTCCGTCACTCCATTGCCAATGACGCTCAATGTAGGGCCGTTACAATCTCCCCCACTTAAATATGTTGACATCCTCACCAAGGTGGCTCTATCGCCACACCTAATGAAAGGGTCGTTGATGATGAAGAGACACTTCCGCAAATGTCAATAACCGAACATGGCTCTGATACCATATGTTTGTCAAGAAGCAATGGTGAAGAGCCAACATTCCACATGTTAGCCTGCTCTAATACCATATGTCACAGGATAGACTTATTTTTCTATCTTGAGCGTCCCATACCGTTCGAAATTCTAGTAACCATGCGGTACCGACGTGATCTTGCTAGTTGGACTTGGCCATCAACCACAAGTATCAACCGAACTATGCCTCACCGAAACCAACCCGACTGAACCTAAGCCAGGCACCTTAGAGTATGCAGAATACCAAGTGCTTGTTTTGTGACATTTTCAATTGTTAGGAACTAGATTCATAAGACAATTTCACATGGAATATTTCAGACAATGAGAGAAGAAGAATAGAGAGAATACATTGTGGAAATCACTCTGTATATTATTCATTGATATGATAACAATATATAATACATCCTCCATGGAGAAAATCGAATTCCTTTGAGGCAATTTGGAAAGAGCAAAAAAGAAAGGCTTAAAAAAGACAAAAAAACCCCTAGGTGGCAAAAGCCGTTTCCAAAACTATTCTAGAGGCTCACGAATTTGGAAAGTATGGTATGGTATCTCATGAGTGAGGTAAATGGAATGTAATGATGGCTTTAGGAGAGAAGAAAAGGTGTGGAGGTCAAATTTCCCAAGTGGTGAGAGTTTCCAAGTCAACTAGCTTTTCCTTATCCACTAGAAAGTAGAAAAAACATGATAAGTTGTCTAAATTAGGAAAGTGTCTTTCTAATTCAGGAATAGAATAAAATCAGACATAATCCAAGTAAATCTTATCCAAAATCCATCCAAATTAGTTTTGGTGAGTTAGGATGGCATGTGGTCCACTAAAAGACAAAACTGACCTATTTTACCTAGTCAAAACTCGGGAAAATAATCATAAATGATTAATTAATTTATCCTAAGTCTAAAATGACATAGGTGGGTTTTTTAAATGTTCCAACACCCCCCCTTAAGCCTGACTTTATGTGATGGGAATCATAAAAATATTAGAAATATAGGGCCAAGTAACAAAGCTTATGGTCACCCAAATACAAAAAATAACTAGTCCATGTAAACTGAGGAAATAGGGAAAACCTCATGAGAACAAAACCCTCCCTAAAAAATGGACATGCTTGATGTTTTCATACTGTCATGTTGCTCATTTGAATGAGCTGAATGGGTTGCTTCTGAGTAACATACTTGATGAAGAGATTGTAGATGTCATGATCATGCATCAGTGCATCAATGTTGTGTAGGCAAGAACCATGTGTTGAAGCTCTATGAAGTTCATATTCTGATGATGGAGGAGCATCAAATGAATTTTTCTTGCTGCTGTAACATACATAATCAGATCTGAAAACTTATTCAATGATGGAAATAATATCTATGCATACTCCTTCCCAAGGATAAACAATGAACTCAACATGATCAATTTCTTCTGTAGCTGCAATGTGGTGTACTAGTTCTTGTACTTTCTTCTCAAACTGATGTAGAACCTTTCTGATATTTAAAATGAGATCATGCAACTCTGAAATATCAGAATGTGAGTCATATGGGGTAGCAACCAGTAAATATGTGGAGTATCCATGATTGAACAGAGTTTCAGTGGGAAAAGTGTGAGAAACTAGATCACCATGACAACTGAGCGAGCCTGGAGAGTGTGAACACTTGAATTTCGAACCATGAATGATGGGGTCAGGTCCAGATGTGTGGAATATCAGTACAAAGAATGCCAAAAACATGGCTGTCCAACCCATGAAAGATAAGAAAGACAAAAGTGCAACAGAGGCAAGTGACACAGTGTAGGAAAACATAGAATTGTGTAGTTTCTTAATTGGAGAAATTGGGGTTTGTAGGATATTTTGTGCATCCAAAGGTTGGGAATATGATGTGGGAGATGTAATGACCTGCATATCAGACTGTAAATCATCTTCTAAATCAGAATCCAAAATATTTGAATGGAGGTGGAAAGACCTTTCAGAAGACAAGTCAGAAGCTAGTAAAAAATGACTAGTTTTGAGAGTAGACTTGGATGAACCGACTGAAGATTGTTCCAAGGAAGAAGTGGAGGTTTCTGATTCTGATATATCAGAATGTGAATCAATATCATAGACGTCAGAATTATATTTCACTCTAGCACTCAAAGAATAAACATGATTACCTATGGGAGAGGCTTGGAGACAATGTTCTTTTTCTACAACTAGCTTGCCTTGTTCTTTCTTTGCAAAGTCAGGAACATCTATGTTATGTTCTTCAAGCATTTTGGCCATGATGTCCAATTTATTTTAGAAGCAAGATTTCTGAGGATGAGTTCCTTTGCAACAATAAGAACACTTGGGCTTCTCCTTCTTTATCTTCTTGGATTTGGGATCTCCATCAGAATCCTCTTCATCTGACAATATCTTCTGTTTGGATTTGTCATTCTTGAAACTCTTTGCTCCATGAGAAACAAGTGAAAAGTCTTTGGAGGGTGATTGATCCCTCATTTGGACCAGCTTGTCCTCCTGAGTGAGAGAATCAATGAATGCATCCAAGTTTGGAATCTTCCACTTGGGAACTGCAAGTCTTGTAGAATGAAAAGTAGACACAAATACTGAGTATTCAGAGCTCAGTTTTGACAGAATGGTAAGGATTAATTGCTCATCCTTCTTCTCTATACCACATTGCTTGAGCTGAAGCACTAGGTTCTTGAATTTTGAGATGAACTCCTCCATAGAATCGAAATTACTTGGACTAAGAGAGATCAACTCAATCTCCAACAAATGACCTCTAAGCTCGTCCTGTTTACTAAAGAGAGACTCTAGCTTTGTCCACACTTCATTTGGAGTGGATAGAGAATCAATATGGAATAGAAGATCTAGAGATACAGAGAGACAAAGTAAACCATAAGCTTCATCAAGCCTATTGAACCATTTGGATTTTAATGCAATAGCTCCTGGCTCCGTTTCAAGCCCCATAGTGACTCTATACAATCCTCTGCTTCAAAGCTGGATGATCATATGCGCCTTCCAGTCAAGGAAATTGAAGGGAGTGAGAATCACAGCTTTGGATTGATTTTGCTCCATACTGATGTGCTCCTGGTGATGGAAATACCTTAAAAAAACACTCTTGGAAATTGTTTTGAAACAAGCTAGCTCTGATACCATGTGAGATTTTCAATTGCTAGGAACTAGATTCATAAGACAATTTCACATGGAATATTTCAGACAATGAGAGAAGAAGAATAGAGAGAATAAATTGTGTAAATCACTCTATATATTATTCATTGATATGATAACAATATATAATACATCCTCCATGGAGAAAATCAAATTTCTTTGAGGCAATTTGGAAAGAGCAAAAAAGAAAGGCTTAGAAAAGACAAAAAAACCCCTAGGTGGAAAAAGCAGTTTCCATAATTGTTCTAGAAGCTCACGAATTTGGAAAGTATGGTATGGCAGCTCATGAGTGAGGTAAATGGAATGTAATAATGGATTTAGGAGAGAAGAAAAGGTGTGGAGGTTGAATTGCTCAAGTGGTAAGAGTTTCCAAGTCAACTAGCTTTTCCTTATCCACTAGAAAGTAGAAAAAACAGGATAAAGCTGTCTAAATCAGGAAAGTGTCGTTCTAATTCAGGAATAGAATAAAATCAGACAGAATCCAAGGAAATCTTATCCAGAATCCATCCAAATTCGTTTTGGTGAGTTAGGATGGCATGTGGTCCACTAAAAGACAAAACTAACCTATTTTACCTAGTCAAAACTTAGGAAATTAATCATAAATGTTTAATTAATTTATCCTAAGTCTAAAATGACATATGTGGGTTTTTTAAATGCTCCAACAGTTTCACCGTAGGTGATGCAGCCTACCACATCGCCACCCAACCTTAGACAATGAGATGCAATTGCCTCGCCACCCAACCTTAGATAGTTGAACGATCGACTGCCCAACACATGACGATGTGCTCTCCCATCTAGTCTCAATCCTTAATGGTGCCCGAAGGTCCTATCCCAGATACGCTTGGCCACATACCTTTGTTGCAACCATCGGCGCTATTTTCCTAGCATGGTATACACACCGCACATCACATTGCCAACCCCGTCATCCTTTGCCGAACCTGCTACACAGCGCCTCCCCGGTTTGTCTCGTCATACTTGACTCGAAATATCCTTGGTCCTCCTAGCGAGCCTACTCACTAGTACACCATCATGTCTGTCTCATGGCCCACAACCATGAGTCAACTGCCAAGGATACCAAAATATATGGACTCGTCGTGCACCCTTAAGTAATGCATCCTGATGCGCCCTCCATCATGTCATTGCCAATGTCACTCAACATAGGGTCGTTACGCCATCGTTCTACAAAGTGTTCACTTCTACATTTAACTCCCTATAGATGTGTAAAAAGGAAATGTGGGAAAAAACATCAGAGACTGTCTTGAGTTGGTTAGGAAGTGATTGTATGTTGTTTCCAAGCACAACCGGTTCACCGCTCATCCACTTAATAATTAGTGACAAGTCTCCAAAAACCTCGAGTTGGGAGACATTCTTATTGTTTAATAAATAGCTTGTAAAGCAAGCAGTTCTACTTCATTGTTCAAACCTATGCCAACATTTACACCAAAAAGTAAGTGGTGACTCCAAGGAAGGTTCTTGTCTACTTGTAGTTCCCCGGTGACTCTTTGTTTGGTAATTTTTCCTTGTGGTTTGAAGTGTTGTGTCAAAGTACATATTTGAGTTGAAACCTAGAAAGTTTGCATAATTATGTTTTCCAAAATGCTAGTGTTATGTACCAACTAGATTCCCCACAACACCAAGAATAGAACATCTCAAAATGTTTTCAAATCCTTTCTTTGGAACCAAAGTTTTAGGCTTTCCTCCACCAAATTGCAATGCTATTGGTTATTCTAACCCAACCAAGTACAAACATATTTCCATAGTTGCAAAGCAAATGGACACTGTGTAATAAATGAATTGTGTTTTCAACCTCACTTCTACACAAAAAGCATAAGCTCAGTCCATGGGTGTAATATATATATATATATATATATAACAATAAAATGAAAATTGAATTTTGCATTTCTAACAATATATTTATTATGAACTCAATATGTGACTTACAAAAATGGAACCTGGGTGGGGAGGATAATACTCCATCTCGCAACTACTTAGGTTAGACCCAATTAACATACATATATAGTATATCTACTTACACACTTGACCAAGGGATCATGTAGTGATCACATCCAAGCAAGTTTCCCACAACCACTTGGACTAGATCCAATTGAGACATACACACACATAATGACTACTCACATGCTCGACCAATGGATCATGTAGTGATCTCATATATAAAAGTTTCCAACACACAGGACCGCCAAAATCACTTTCATATTATTTAAACATAGATAAATGAAAATTAAACCCACACAATACTATATGCACTACCCCACAAAAGGTATTAATTTATTATAATATAAATTATTTTTAAAGAGTAATTATTTGTAGGAGTGCTTTTTCCTCGTGAGATACCTTATACAAATTCATATTCAAATGCTAAGCTAATCAAAATCTGCTTTGTTCTATCAATTGGAAGGATTATGACGATCCCTTTAACTTTCAACTATAGGAGACTGGAACCAAAATAAGTAAAGTGTCACCCATTTCGTTTTTCTGTCACTATATTGCTCGTGGACAACCAAAATGAGTAGAGTGCCCGCGACTGGGTAACCAAAATGAATAAAGTGGCATCCATTTCAATTTGCATCATTATATTGGCCCACAAAATCAATTCGAGTCACAATAGAATATGCAATAAAGGCATAAAGGGACTAAAGTGATTTAGATTTTTACAGAATGTGTTCTTTCCATAGCATTAAAACTAAAAAGGAGAGGTCATAATTATTGATAGGAGCATTGTGTTTTACATGGATGCATGTGTTTTTCACAATATGTAGGTTTTGATAACTTATTAGAGGATAGGAGAAACACAATATGTAGGTTTTGCTAACGTATTAGAGGATAGGAGAAGGTTGTTGAGGCTAAGTCACTCATAATAGCCTTCGTTGGAAGGATTGACATGAATGGTTATTGAGAAGTAAAGAGATTTGTAGGTTAGATGTATTGATATCTTTTTTTGGAAGGATGGGCATGAGAAGTAGAGAGATTGACATTTTAGACGTATTGATATTTTTTTGCTATTAAGGAGATTAAAATTTAGGTAATTCAAAAAGTATTAAAAAATATCAATAAATAAAAACATTATTATATTTATATGAATAACTTACATTTTTTTTTTATAAAGTAAGAGATTGTATTACTATAATAGTGTTACATATCGGAAAAAACCAGTGGCTTGGCTTGTAGGAGGCTAACCAACTATAAATCTCCCAACCCAAACAGATAACGGATTTTTATCAGCCCAGACCTATTACAGAGATTACTGAGTGGAAACAGAGCCCAAAAAAGCTTGACAGCAAAAACTACTTCCCCCAACCTAAAGAGTTCCATCCATCCTAAATCTATTACAGAGATAACAGAGTTGTAACACAAGCCCGAAACACTTGTCAGTAAAAAAACCAAAGTCCAACTATCAACCATAAGGTGCAATATCATAGTGCTAGAGACAAAAACAACAATAAAACGGCCTTCATAGCCCACCAGAGAGCTATGACGACATAAAGAAAAAAATAATCTAATAACAACTATAACCCAAGACCAAGGCATCCAAAAGAAGTGCCTCAAATTCCAGAAGTTGGCCGAGGAGCTGGGTTGTGAATGGGACAAACAACACGTGGCAAACCTAGTGCAGCAACAACATTCTGAACAGGAGCACGATGGTCACCCCTAGCCAAAGATGGCCTCGGAGCCAAAGGAGGTTGGACGCCCAATTTTGCAGCAATAAGGTCGAGCTTCTGGTGCATAAGAGAGCACTCCTAGTTATGAGATTTCCATGCACGAACAGGCTCCATATGCCCAACAACTTTATTTTCACGCTCCATAAGAACATAAGCGAGGAGACCCTTGGTAACCCAGAAAGTAGCCAGCATTCAGTCGTAGGCCGAGAGATACTCCGCCGTATTGCCAGGGTTCGTTACCCATTCGCCAACTTCATCCCCCAAATCACCACTAGACATTTCCTTGACACTAGCCCACGAGTCGTGCTCAACCCGTTCCAACTCTTCCTTAATGACCGCAGGGATATAGTCACAAAAGAAACAAGCGGCTGCAAGAGCCTTACATTGTTCCCTCCTAGCAGGGGCCTTTCCCTTTTTGGGGTCACGATGAGACTTCTTATCCTTCTGCTTACATGGTGCCATCACATAATTACCAGAATCCCACACCAAGCTATTCTAGAGAACCACTCCAAGATTGGCAGTTCTAAAAACACCACTCAAGCAAGAAATCATCGAGATGCATAAAAAACCACTGTTCTGTCTGCCTTTTATAGCAATTTCCAACCAAATTCCTGAAAAAGAAGCAGGGTTGGCCATTCTTGGAGCATTAAAACTCACAATTTCATCCGGACCTTGCCCTGATGCGAGCCACAGGATTATTGATGTCACCCTCATGACTGAGGCTTGTTCGTATTCTCTAGTTATTATGAATTGGAGTAGGCCGTACTAGTTCATCCCTGCAGGAATTTAAAGAGCAGGGGATTACAGTTCCCGAGTTGGAGTAGACAACCTCCCGCGAGCTGTCTATCATAGGAGAAACAGGTGGTTGAGAATTGGTATTGATGTGAGGCCTCGTGTCTCGTAATCCCCACGTTCTCGAGTGTGTCCTCTTCCGCCAACATGGCACAGTGATGGGACCATTCAACATTCCCAAAGGTATCAAGGGAGCTAGCGTGGATATGACTGGGATCATCGACCCCAACATTAGCCAAGAGGTTAGCAACCCTATTCTTGTCTCTGCAAACATGGATAAAGGACCAGGCACAGGACGTACGAAAAAACGTGGCTAATTGTTCCACTCTGTAGGCAAGACGCCAGTTGTCCGTTACCTTTGTCATAGGTTTCCCATTCTGGAGGTTACGAGCAAGTTGGATGATGAGGCGAGAGTCTCCTTCGAAGGTGATAGGGGTCAGGTTGAGTTGGATATCCAGTTGCAATTCAGCTAGGAGACCCTCCATCTTAGCTGCGTTATTGGTGTCCTCCCCAATGCTTCCAAAGTACACCTGTAGGATTTGGCCTTTCCAATTACGAATGACTCCGTCAAATCCTGCTAGGTATGGGTTTCCCTGCGACGCCCCATCAAAGTTCAACTTAAAAGTCCCAGTATGAGGGGTCGTCCAATAAGCATGACTTTTCAGAGCGATGGTCCTTTTATCCTTTCGGTTGCAACTCTGAGTGTCTTTACTGATACCCCAAGCCGTAAGGATTTGACTCTCCATCTCATTAACCTCCTAGTCTTTGTAATCCCAGAGGGTGATGCGGTCAGTTTCCTGGATATACTTCTTGATCTTAGCCCAAACACGATCCAGAGAAGAAGTTTTATCCTGAAAAATCCTCCTGTTTCTTTCTTTCCATACCTCTCACATCAAAAAACTGGGGAAAGAAGTCCAAAGAGAGTTAACAATGGGATTTGAGAATGCTAGAGGGTCCCAATTCTTGATGGTTTGAGGAGGGTCTCCTCTGCAGTGATTGGATCATCGAAAAATCTCAGCCCCTATATCCCATAGGGGTGTGATGAAAAGGCAACCATCTAGTAAGTGAGCTAAAGTCTCCTTGCTTTGCAGGCACAAGGTGCATTGGGATGGGCCCATGATACCACGTTTCCTGAGATTTTCCCCTGTCAGAATTTTTTGATAGAAACCCAGCCAAATGAAGGTGGCAACTTTGGGCCAGGGATTGGTTGTCCAAATCTTTGTCCATGTCTCATCTTGAGGAGCATCGGGAGTGGAAGTCCAGAGGGTATAAGCTTCTTTGGTATTGAAAATGTCCCTGGTGGAGTAACCCCATTGAAGTATATCCATACCTTCCTGAGATTTGATACATCGTCCTTGAATGATGTCTCGAATACGCAACCAATCTTCCCCGGAGACTCTATGGGTCCATCAATTTTGGTCATGCCACTCCTTATAGCAATGGTGTTGGGATTCGGTTTCTAGTATTGGATGAGCTTGGTGAGACCCTCAACTCTACAATTGGCCTGACTAATCGCCATATTGTCCAGACTGGCAAGTTTCGGGGATTGTTTCCATGAATCCTCCCAGAAATTTGTAGACTCCCCATTCCTGAATACCCAAAAACTATGATCTTGAATAATGCTTCAATTCTGACGGGTATTTTTCCAAATAGGAGAGCATGTAACTTCTGTGTTGAAACGAATCATATCTCTCTGCAAAAAATTGGGAGCATACTTCATTAGTGTTTTTTTTATAGTAATTCCACCAAATTGCAGAGGAGACCCAAGGTGCCATTGTAGAGGAGACCCAATTCCACCAAATTTTAGAGGCAAGAACATTACTGTTTTTTTTCCGAATCTCTTAGGTCGAGGCCCCCATGGCACTTAGGAAGACATATCTTTTCCCAGGTGACTAAGGCCCATTTGTGTTGGTCAACCTTCCTGCCCCAAAGGAAGTTACGCTGAATAGTTATGAGTTATTTGATGACAGACTTAGGCGCAACCATAACTGAAAAGAGATAAATCGACATAGTATGAATCACATATTTGATCAGGGTGACTCGGCTGGCTAAGTTAAGAGGTCGCAGAGTCCAACTGGAGAGTCTTCTTTTTAATGCGATCAAGAATATCCTCCCACAAAACTTTCTTAATGATGTTGGAAGCTAGCGGCATGCCGAGGTATTTGGATGGAAGGGAGCTCCCTTGGAAGCCAAGAATGCGATTTATATTCCTTTGGTTAAACTTTGGGGTATTGAAGTAGAAGATTTGAGATTTTTCTCGGTTGACCTCCAAACCAGAAGCATTAGAAAAGGTGGAAAGAATAGTCCTCAAAGAGGTTGCTTCCTGGACCGATGGATGACCCATTAACATCGTGTCATCAACAATTTATTGGTGAGTTTGCACATCATCCCCCGGATGAAGAGATGGCCCTTTGAGTTCTACCTGTAGGGATTTGGCTTTAATCGTTCTCCCTAAGCCTTCCACCATAAGGATAAAGAGGAAAGGGGAGAGGGGGTCACCTTGTCGGATGCCGCGATAAGGACTGAAAGTGCTTGTAGGAGATCCATTGAGGAGAATGGAGAAGAAGGAAGACGAAGTGAGATTCATGATCCAATCAAGCCATTCAGGCCAGAAACCAAAGGCTCTCAACATTTCGTGCATAAATTTCCAGCTTAGTTTGTCATAAGCTTTTGATATATCGAGCTTTAGAAGCATCCCAAGATTTTTGGTGAATTTTAATGAGTGTAAAACCTCACGAACCAAGATGACACCGTCTAAAATTTGTCTTCCTTCCACAAACACAGATTGTTCCGAAGAGATCAGGCTGGGAAAAATGGGCTTCAACCGATTCACCATAACTTTTGTGATAATTTTGTGTACAACATTACATGGAGCAATAGGACGAAACTTACCAGGAGAATCAGCCTCGTCGACTTTGGGGACGAGAGTGAGGAAAGTTGGACTGAAAGTTCTGAGTACCTTTATGGTTTGTATCGAGTCTTCCACAATCAACCAAACTTCGTGCTTGATTACGTCCCAAAAATAGTGAAAAAAGTTTGTGGTGAACCAATCCGGGTTGGGAGCTTTGCCCCCTGCCATTTGGTTTAGAACCTCCTCAACCTCCAGCATCATGATGGGTGCTATTAGGAGAGTATTTTGATCAGCAGAGACCAAAGAGGGAATATGTTGGGTGATCTTCGTAATATCAGCAACACGATTAACCCTGGCCTTCTTCATTATGGTTCCAAAGTAGTCCACGCGTTCTTCTTCCATGTCCATCCTATCTTCAATATAGGCTCCATTGACAATTTTCAGGCAATGAATTCTGTTTTGTTTCCTATTCTGAATCACTGAGCGGTGATAAAATTTGGTATTGCATTCACCTTCCTTGAGCCATTGGTTTCTAGACTTTTGTTGCCAGTAGATCTCTTTCTGCCGTTCACGAGCATTGAGTTTAAGGGTGGTAGAATCCTCTAGGTCTCTTAACTCAACATCATACCTTGCATGATGAATATGATTGTCATTGATGACAGTACATTAATGACAAAGGAAAATGAGTTGAGGTCAAAGAGAAGATGCAAGCACAAGTTGGTGGAAGACATGGAAATAGACAATGGAAGACATGAAGGATGAGGACTTAGAGAAGACATGGCATGGAAAAGGTGACATGGAGGATTGATGACATGTTGAAGACATGACAAATGACTTGACAAAATTGGTGACTAGGCAAGAAGATGACATGAAGGACAAGATGACATGGAGGACAAGGACATGGAAGAAAAAGATGGAAACATGGCAATGAAAAAAATGACAAGCAATCATGACATGGCAAGAGACTTGACATGGAAAAGGACAAAGACAAGTTGATATGGAAAACTAAATAACATGACAAAGATGATGAGGTGGACAAGGAAGATGGCTGCGGGCACTTGGAGGGTGTTGCGGGCATTTTAAGGTAGCCCTGCGGGCATCCTTATTGGCCCACTGCGGGCATCTTGAGAGGCTTCCTGTGGGAATTTTCAATGAAGGCTGCAGGCATTTAAAACATGCCCTTGCGAGCATTTCTAAATAGCGCTACGGGCATTGTCAAAGGAGCTGCGTGCATTGTCAATGGAGCTGCGGACTTTGTCAAAGGAGCTGCGGGCATTGTCAATAGAGCTGCAGGCATTGTGTGATGAAACTTGTGTGCATAATGATGGAGTAAAAATCAAGTGGTAATAAAATAAACATTGACAAGTCGGCCTCCTAAATACATGGAAAGGAGAAGTATAAATAAAGAACAAATCTTTTGTTCTAAGTGAAAAATTGTGTGGAATATTTCGGATAAGTGAGTGAGCTTTGATCTCGGGGGTAAGGAGGTTTGAGGACATGCTCAGTGGCTGTAGCAGAAAATGATCAGGAGCAGAAATGAAGAAGTATTTGTTTTATCTTTGATTTCTGGGTTAAAATTGGTAGCAGGATGATGAAGACATGATGCCTGATGACATAACAGCAGCTGATTGATGAAGACATGAATATGTGGACAGAATAATGATGAACCTACAGAATGATGATGTGTGTATGGATGATGTATGAAATGTAATGTGATAAGAACATATATGTAATACAAGTTGGGTCTTGTAATTATTTTTCTTAGTTGGATCTAAGAAAAAGACCAAGCTGAGTCTTGGAATAGAAGTTGGTGCTTCTGATTCAGTTATAGTTGATTAACCCCTCGGTTGTAGCCGATTGAAGAAATATAAAACGATTACAAAACCTATATCTTGTGTCTTTTGTGATGTGTTAATTACATGGAGTAATTGTGTGATATTTGTTGATGCATAAATGATGAATTTTGTATGAATGCTAAAGTGGAATGATAAATGATAAATGTTAGGGTAGGAAGAAGTTGAAGAAACATAAAATTGGAATTAAGTGTACGCTCACTGAGTCACCCCTCTCTCAGTGAGCCATTGTTTCCATCAATTGGTATCAGAGCAAGCCTTCATCATAAGCCTAACAAGCTTGAAGGGATTTGTGGACACAATGTGGAAGGACCAGCAAAATTCAATCATGAAGTTCCAGCTCTTGAGACATCAGATTATTTTGGGTGGAGAAGTAGAATGAAAGAATACCTAAAGCAACTCGGTGTTTGGGAAATAGTGGTTAACCCACCTATCCATCCTAGCAAGAAGACAAAAACAACAATTGATAAATTCAATAAGATTGCATTGAAGTTCTTGATGGATGGACTCTAAATCCCTATCAAAGAAAGTGTAAAGGATTACACCTATGCAAAAGATCTCTGGTTTAAGCTGGAAGAAGAATACCAAAAGAGAAGTCAAGACAAAGAAAAGGAAACATAAGTCAAGGATGAGAAGTAAGAAGAAAAGATGGAACAAGCCTTAGATCCAAGTGAAGGTAAGTACTCTTTAGTTGATGATAATTCTGAATGTGATGATATTGAAATTCCACTTACAGAAGATGAAGAAGAATATTTGTTAAAAACCAATAATGCATTTGCATGCACTCTATTGGATGTTGATCTCAAATTTAATCCGAGACCCAAGAAGAAGATTTTGGGGTCATTTGAAAAATACAAAAAGGAGACAAAGGCCTTACTCATGAGAGTGAAACTCAAGAACAAATATTTACAATATAGGCTAGAAGCTGAAAATGATGAAGTTGAAAAATTGAAGATTGAATTGGCAAAAGAACTGGAAGAAACTTGTAAAGATCCTACAGAACTTGAAGAGACTAGATGGGATAATATGGATCTAAAAATCTAGTTGGAGGAACTAAAAGAATAGAAGAAATTATGAAGCTCGAGCTAGAAGAAAAAGAGAAGACAAATCAAAAGATTGAGATGGAAATTGTTGATCTTAGAAAGAAGATCAAAAAATCAAAAAATCATGTGAAGTTCAATAACAACTCGGTTATATTGGATAAAATATTGGATTGTCAAAGATCTCCCTTTGACAAATCTGGCCTCGAGTACAAGAAGGTAGAAGACAAATCTGAAGAAGACATGTGGCCCCTCAAGACTTCTGAAGTTGGATCGAAATCCTTCAAAGATGAAAGCAAAGCTCCTCAACAAGCACCTGCACATGATACAAAATTTGGAAGATAAAAAATGCATCAAGAATTTGGTCCCACTCTTCAAAGCAAATTCTTTGGAAGATCATAGACAACTCAAAGATGGAATCATCCACTTAGGTATGATATAAATTTTAATGGTTATTGCTATTCTTGTGGTGGTTTTGGTCATAGGGCTATGGATTGTACATTCCAAGGAAGAAGAAATGTTGGTGATTAATTAAGATGCTGGACTTGTGACCATATTGATCATTCTGCTGCAAACTGTTATACATTGAAATGCTTCACCTATGGTGGTGTTGGTCATAAATCCCAAGTATGTGCAAGTTCAAGAAGACAATCAATGATAAGTTTTTCATACCCATCAGCAAGGAAAGTCAACGAATCTTGGAAGAAGGATGAGACAGACAGATTTGAAGGCCAAAGGACAAATGATAACAGCCAAGGACATCCTAAGGTATGGGTGAGAAATAATATCTTGCTAAATTTAAATGAAGTTCATGATCGTTTCACAAATAAAGGTGGATTCCATATGGAAAGTCATGCTTAAGGTCTTTTGAAGACCTTAGGTACACCTTGATTCCATATAATTGGAGGATGAAATCAAGGGAAGTTAATTGCTACTCCAAGCAAAGAAATAGGTTCTAGGATCAGGTTTCCAAAACGATAATGCAAGGTTGGGATGATGATTTCCAAGTTATGAAAAATACAAAGGAAAAGTATATATGAGATCTAGAAGACTGGTTGAGAAAGGAGTTGAGCTGAGAAGAGAACGAAGGAAAGCAGGAAGAGATTAAGTCTGGTAAATCAGAGATGAGTGTTGCACATGTATCTCTCTAAGCTTTGGATATGAGCTAGATAGAGCATAATCTTAAGCAATAGGTGTGATTGATTGGTATTGAGTAATTGGTAGCAGCCATGGAAGTAAGCTAAGCCTTATGACAAAAACAGTAGCATTCCTTTCAACTCTAATGTGAAAAATGTGCATAAGTAAGCATATACATGGAGGCATTCGAATGAAGGAAAATTTCGGGCAGCCATGCAAGTTTATGACATTATGAAAACAAGGTTTGAGTATCCAAGGTGTTGAATTTGAAGCATTTTGGACAAAGAATTCTACATATAAAAGACATGAGTAGCACTTGAATATTAAATTCTGTGGAAGAACCCGAAGAAAAAGTTTGTTCAAAAGACTACAACAATACATCAGATAGGGGGAGCATAGTGGTCAATATGTTCAAGTTTTTTATCTAAAAGAAGACATTCTTGGGTATTCACAATGAGGACATTATTTGCATTAAAATGATATGGTAGAAGACAATATTGTAAGATTTTCAAAATGAGAAGGAAGTCAAGTTGTGATAACAAGAAAATCACCTAAATCAGCATAGGACACAAGCTCAGGAGCAATTTGGTTTGAATAAAAACAATGATTTTTTTTTTTATAAGCATCCAAAAAGGGGAGTATGCAAAATTACTTGAACATCAATTGGGATCAATTTACTTGAAATTGGTATCAATTGGTATCAACAACATACATGATGTGGTAGAGCTTGAAAAGCCTGAAACAACTGTAGAAGTATAGTTTCAAGAAAATACTATTCATCCCGATTTGAAAAGAGATTTGATGATGGTGTGATTGATAGGGGGAGCTAGTTCCAAAGGTACATCAACATACTTAATAAGGAAGAAGACAAGTCTACTTGAAAGGGGGAGTATATACAAAAATTGAATATGGCAAGTGATGAAAGATCAAAACTCAGCATATAATCTCATGATGTATTTAAAGATTTTTTTTGGGGCATTGTGAAGCTTTTGATGCCTAACTAATCATCCCTTTGTCATTAATGTCAAAGGGGGAGAGAAACTGAATTTTCCATCAATGACAGAGGGGGAGATTGATGAATATGATTGTCATTGATGACAATACATTAATGACAAAGGACAATGAGTTGAGATCAAAGACAAGATGCAAGCACAAGTTGGTGGAATACATGGCAATAGACAATGGAAGACATGAAGGATGATGACTTGGAGAAGACATGACATGGAAAAGGTGACATGGAGGATTGATGACATGAAAAATGACTTGAAAAAATTGGTGACTAGGCAAGAAGATCACATGAAGGACAAGATGACATGGAGGACAAGGACATGGAAGAAAAAGATGGAAACATGGCAATGAACAAAATGACAAGCAATCGTGACATGGAAAGAGACTTGACATGGAAAAGGATAAAGACAAGTTGATATGGAAACTAAATAACATGGCAAAGATGATGAGGTGGACAAGGAAGATGGTTGTGGGAACTTGGAGGGTGTTTCAGGCATTTTAAGGTATCCCTGTGGGCATCTTTATGGACCCACTGCGGGCATCTTGAGAGGATTCATGCGGGCATTAATTAAGGCCCCTTGCGGGCATTTACATGACCCCTTGCGGGCATTTCTAAAGACTCCATGTGGGCATTTTCAATGAAGGATGTAGACATTTTGTAAAGCCCTTGTGGGAATTTAAAACATGACCTTGCGAGCATTTCTAAATATATCCCGTGGGCATTTAAAACATGCCCTTGCGGGAATTTCTAAATAGAGTTGCATGCATTGTCAAAGGAGCCGCGGGCATTGTGTGATGAACCTTGCGTGCGTAATGATGGAGTAAAAATCAAGTGGTGATAAAGCCACTATTGTGATGTGGCAAGAAAGTTCATATATATATATATATATATATCATTTTATAAAATGAAAAATAAACATTGACAAGTCAGCCTCCTAAATACATATATATTGAATAAGGATAACATGGAAATGATATATATATATATATAATGAAAAATAAACATTGACAAGTCAGCCTCCTAAATACATCGAAAGGAGAAGTATAAATAAAGAACAATTCTTTTGTTCTAAGTGAAAAATTGTGTGGAATATTTCGGATAAGTGAGTGAGCTCTGATTTCGGGGGTCAGGAGGTTTGAGGACAGGCTCAGTGGCTACAACAGAAAATCAGTAGGAGCAGCAATGAAGAAGTATTTGTTTTATCTCTGATTTCTGGGTTAAAATTGGTAGTAAGATGATGAAGACATGATGCCTGGTGACATAATAGCAACTAATTGATGAAGACATGAATATGTGGAAAGAATAATGATGAACCTATAGAATGATGATGTGTGTATGGATGATGTATGAAATGTAATGTGATAAGAACATATATGTAATACAAGCTGGGTTTTGTAATTATTTTTCTTAGTTGGATCTAAGAAAAAGACCAAGTTGAGTCTTGGAATAGAAGTTGGTGCTTCTGATTCAGTTGTAGCTGATTAACCCCCCAATTGTAGCTGATTGAAGAAATATAAAAAAGATTACAAAACCTATATCCTGTGTCTTTTGTGATGTGTTAATTACATGGAGTAATTGTCTGATATTTGTTGATGCATAAGTGATGATTTTTGTATGAATGGTAAAATGGAATGATAAATGATAAATGTTAAGGTAGGAAGAAGTTGAAGAAAGGTAAAATTGGAATCAAGTGTACGCTCACTGATTCACTCCCCCTCTCAGTGAGCCATTGTGTCCATCACTGCAGTCATGCCCTTTCGATGGATTTCCTCTGGTTGACCGATCAGGGCCTTTTTGTCCTCGAAAATATTCCCAAATTCTTCTCTATTCCAAGTACGGATCTTGGATTTGAGGTATTTTAATTTCTATTAGAACTGGTACATATTTGTACCTTCAGTGGGTGGGGATCCAAGCCACCATTGGGAGACAATGGATTTGAAATCATTGTGCTCCAACCAGAATTGTTCAAAGAGAAAAGGTCTCTTGGTAGGAGGACCCACGCCTCCCCATTGTAGACTGACATGCCAATGATCAGAACCAACAGACAAGAGGACTAATGAGTGGATATCTCCATTGCTATTGAGAATCCCATCTGAGACCAGGAACCTATAAAGACAGGAGGCAACATGGTGCTCACCTCCACATTTATTGTTCCACGTGAACCAGCCATTGGTAGTCTCAATATATATAAGATTATGTGTTGCAATGAAGTCTCTAAAAGATTCATTTGCTCCTCCTAAGCTTCGCCTGCCACCTTTTTTTCCTCCAGCGTGGTGATTAAATTGAAACCCCCACCAATGATATAGGGTTGCAATCCACCCACCTCGCCGCCTAAGCAAGTGAGTCCAGGAAGTCTTGCTTAAGAGGATAAATACTGGGCCCATAGACATTGGAGATGGTACCTTGGATTTGAGTCTGAAGAATATGGAAATTAGTCGAGAGGCTTCCTCTTGTAGCCCAAAAGTTTGAGAGAGACACAACTTCGGGGTTCCAGAGAAAATATAAGCCTCCAGCCATACCTTGGGTGTCAATAGTCATTGTTTCACATCCCTTCCAGATTTTTTTCCCAATAGCCTTCATTGTTTCAGTACCACATTTAGTTTTCTGTAAACAAAGAATCCAAAGGTTCTCTTTCTGCACCTTATTTTTCAGATTCTTGATCTTGCGGGGATGATTCACCCCGCGGATATTCCAGGAGATGACCTTCATTGGGTAACCTGATTAACTTCAGAAAAGGCCGCCTGAATTGTCGGGTATTGGCCAGATTCAATAAACTTACTACCAATCTTTGCAATCCTTTGTTTGTTTGTTTTCCTGCCTCTCTTTTCACCGTCTTCGGGTTTCTTTTGTTTGGTTCTTTTTAGAGGTTCCTTTGCAATCCCAAGCTGAGGAGAGGAACCAGTTTTTAGGATGGAATATTTAAGAGGTTCCAGCTGTCTACGAAAGACATAACCCTTCCCTTTTTTGCTGCATTCGCGTTCAATCTCATCAAGGTCTAGTTCCCCGAGGTCCACGTCCTCCGTCTCTTCAACTTGATCTTCTTCCATACAGACAGATTGGTCAGCCGGGTCTTCCTAGCCCTTGGAATGGATGCTAGGGGGAGCCTCAACAGAGATGGTTTCCTTTCCTAGGGCCTTGTCCAGGGGAGTCAGATCTTCTTAAGCAATAGTAAGGGTTTGAAATCGGTTGGTAGTATCAATCGAGCGACGGGTAGGTTGATTAGGGTGTGAATTGAGGGTTTTTTTTCTCTTTCTCTTAACTTGTGTGAATCCATCAGGATCCCGAGCACCCAAGGGCATAACTTTAGGATTAGGTTTTTTAACATTTTGTGGGAAATTCCTATTGAAATGGTCGTGAGCATGACATCGATGACATCGAAATGGGACATTTTCATAATCCAATGGTTGGATCCATTCCTCATCATCCCATGAGAGGTTAATCGCTTCCGGCAGTTCCCGCGATAGGTTCATATAGAAACAAATCTAGGCATAGGATGTGTAGTGTTGTTGTTTGGTGAGTTCGTCAACTTTCACAAATTAACCATGAGTGTTGCCTATGTCCCTCAGGATATCTAGATCCCAATATTCATAGGGAAGAAAGTAAAGACGAATCCAAACAAGGGCAATGCTCATATCCTCTGTATCTAGATTAAATCTTTCCTTCCAAGGGATGGGATACAATCCTGAAGAAAAAAGGAAATAAGGTCCACCCTCCAAAACCCTATCCCTATCCTCTTGGTTAAAGAAGATGATAGTGAAAAAACCCGTCGAGCCTAGCTAAAGGTCATAATGCCCTTTAGGATTCCATGAGGTTTTGATCCATTTCAAAAGGTCTTTCTCTTTTGTCCAAATTCCAATAAACTTACCAATTAGGGATTTTTCTTTCCAGAGTTCAATTCGTTCTCGCAGCTTCTTAGATTTGATCTGAAGGGCAGGGATCTCTATAGATTTGGGAATACAACCTCCAGGATTTCGTTTATGCCCCTAAGGGTCCTTGGATCTTGATCCCTTGCTAATTTCCTCATTGCAACCCGCTGTCGGTGTCTTTGCTGCATCATTTGAGTTAGGAAAAGACTGCGGAGGGGAAGTCGCCCCCCACTCAAGGCCATCGCGTCATGACTAAGTCCGATGGGATGGGCCCACCAAGAGCGCATCGAGTGGGGCGAGAAAAAAAATTTAAACCCTAACTGTAAAGAAAATTTCGATCCATGCCTGATTGCAAAGCCTCGGTAAAGAATGCTCCATTCATCATTGAAGTAAAACAATATCTCATATGAATAACTTACATTGATATACAATTAAATAACGAATTTATGGAGTAATAATAATGTTTGAAAATCATGCATTTAAAAAAAAATAACTTAGAGAGTTTGATATGAATACCAAAATATATTTATAATTAATAGAAAAAAAACTTGACAATAACGGATCAAAGCATCATATTAATTTCTTAGTAAATGTAAAATTTTCTACTAAGTTAAACTTCAACAATTTTTATATGAATGAAAAATAAATCATACTATTGATTGAATTGAAGAAATTAATATGACAAATATTACACATCGATGAAAATTGATTACAAGAGGTCCTTGTTGAATGGATGGAGGGGTGTCTAATAAAACATGAAACATAGCAAATAGAGAAACATGCAAATTTACCAAGCAAAGGGAAGGCTCAAAGTTAAAATAATATAGAACCGAGAAGAAGAGACCATGGGAAAAAGCATAAAAAAATCGAGAAAATTGAATGGGCCATTTAATTGAAAAAAAAATGAGAAAAGTAAGGAAAGGGGAGAGGAAAAAATAGAAATGGAAGAGAATGTGGAAGAGGGAAGGGAAAAGGAGTGAAAATATTAGCAAGGGGGACTAAGATTAAGATTGATCTTTGTGGTGTTCAGGATGAATGATTATAGGATGCTAGGATTGGTAAAGTTTGTATTTGTCTTCTTGATTGTTGTTGTTGTTGTTGTTCAACAACTTCTTTGATTAGCCTTGTGGAATAATGTTGAGTGTTTGCAAGAGTCTCAATTTGGTTAAACATTTTTTTTTTCAATTGAAAATCTCATGGGATATCCCTCTCTTCCATGGAATATCTAGATGAAGGGAAACTCAAGTATTGACTACAATAGTGGTTGGTAACTCCAAGGCACTCAATTAAGATTTCAACCTATGAACTATGGTCTCCCCATTGACAACAAGACTTGGGTGATTGGTTTAACTAATTGAACTAATCCTTAAGTCTAAGGATTTGATCAAAACATATATGGTCCTTAGTGAGGTTAGAATGCTCAATTATAACAAAATTGGTACTATGGTTGTGGTTAGTGTTCACAATACATTATTTTAATCTGGGTTCTATGGATGGACTAATTTGGCCTATAAATGAAACTCCACCTAGACATATGACCTCCTAGACACCTTGATGAAGGAATTGATCACTTTTGTTTTTCACATTGTTGAATATGTTCTTAAAAGTTGCAGGGCACTTGAAAATCACTTTCATGTATTAAATGATTTTTCTTACTTTGGATTTATGACAATTAAGGTGATTTATATCCTTAAAGGGATTTGGTAACCAAATTGTTCACTTTAGCTATTCTTTCTATAAATTTAGTGACTTATTGTAACACCCCGTTTTGGCATTACTACCCGAACTATCATTATATGTATATTTGCGTGATTGTGAGACTTCGTCAGTATGATGACACTGTGGACTTGTAGTTCCATTATTTTTCCGAGACATATATGTGTATGTGTGATGTTAGTGTGATGATATGTAGTCATGTTTTGATATATGTAATGTGTTAATTATGTCTCGTTTATGCAAATTACTTAATGATGGGTACGTGGATACCCCGTTAAAATTTGTATGTTAAATGGATAATGTTATACCAGGTGCATGGTAAATAGAATGATTTGCTTATTTTTTCTTAATGATGAAATGTATGTATACATGTCAAGGATTTTGCATGATATTCTAGATCATATGTCGGAGACTAAATTACATGTTAAAAATGGCTAAGTAATAGCTGGATCCTACGAGGTAGGAGTACCTCGAGGACATGGGCTCCGAAAGATAAATGGTATTCAAGTGATGCATTATTTATTTCGCATGATTATTATGTTTATTATCATGATGTAAGGGTGGGGTAGGGTTTCAAGGAACTCAACCGCCCATATTGGTTATACGATGATAAACATAGTACAAGTCGCATTGCAGTTATTATGTCAGTGTAGACATAGTCCCATGTTCCATTAGGGGGGTGGAGGCTTTACCCACCGTTTATCCCCGAAACCTAGAGTCATGGGAGAGTTGTGTTACGACATGCTCCCCAAGGTGTGTGATGATGACTGGTGGTTTCCTGCTGGGGAAGATTGGTCGATGTAGTCGACACTTCCACTTACGGGTTCTAATTGGAACCGGTCATGGCTTGACACTTTAGGGTAGTCCAGCAGAGGAAGGATAAGATGTGGAAGTTAGTTATGAACTAGATAGACGGATTAGGTAGATAGGTGTACCATGATGTTAGGAGGGAAGACTTGATTAACTATGTATGTTGAAAACCTTGCCGAGTCATGTGTCGTAACTTAGTAACTGATGTAATTGTTCGTAAGTTAATTGTAATTAATTAAGTGAATGATCCAACAATCAAATTATGTTAAGAATACGTTAGTAAATAATAACTTAAGTGATTGAGAATGTTGTGTGGTTAAGTATTGTTAGTGTACCTACGTGACCTATGTAAGCCTTAGCTACACTTACATAGCCCGTCTACTTGAATATATGGATTATCTATCGAATTATTGCATGCATGTGTTGTGATTCTAAATGATCACTATGTAATTTATTGTACTTAATTAATAATTAACTTAACAGTTATGGTGAAATTATTCAAAGAATGGTTATTAATTAGGTGATGGTAAGGTATTAATGAAAATGATTAACGAGGATAAGGATCTTGTCGATTAAATAATTGAATAGGTTGATTGAGTGACTTAGGTGGTAATGAATGATGATCAAGTTCTAATGTTGATTAATAATGATTAATGTTGTTGATAATGTTATTAAGAATTCTTGATTTAATAAACTGTTGAATAAATACTTAGTTATTAAGTCATTAAATAAGTATTAATGAGGTTGATTATTGTTAATCACGTTACTAACAACTAGATTAATAAATGCTAATTAAAAGATGAATTATAATAGTTCCATCCATGATGATCATGATTAGTTATAATTAATTAGGCTTAATTATGATTAATTAAAATGTGGTAGTAAATATATATCAATTAAGGCTATTAAAATTAATTATGATAAATTATAATTTAGGGATCCATGGTTAAAACATGGTAAATAATGACATTTTTGTATTTTAATTTAATTAATAAAAGATTAATTATAATTATGAACATTGAATTATGAGGTCACCAAAGGTTGACTAGTAATTAATGTGGTGAAATGTGTAAGTGTAAAACACTTATGGTTGGTGGGTGAACCAACCCCAAACTTAAACTATATAATATATAACATTTATTATTTATTAATTAAAAATTATATTTTGAAATAAGAAAGAATTGTTAAATTTGTGCCTAGAAGGTTGTCGGTTGAGTTAAATATTAAATTAATATTATTATTATGGATTGGTTCGAGGGAGCCTGGCAAAGTAGATGATAAGGGGGTTCGGACCTCATAATGGAAAAGATAGGGGTAGTAATGGAGGAGAAGAGTCGAAAAAGGGATATAAGGGGAAGAATGGACATAGGAAAAGGACCTTTGGATTTTTGGAGAAGGATAGTGTTATCACTCAAGGAAGCTCTCTTAGGTCGTTTTTAGAGATGCCTAGTAACACCCTGGTAACTTGAACTTATCTTAGAAGATGGGGTTTGTTTGGATCAAATTGGATGACTGAAATCAAAACTCACACACTCAACACACACATAGGGACGCTCAGGGAGACAAGGCTTTGACTACTGCTATTCAGAGGGTTGCTAAACGTTAATGGGAGTGAATCTTTGTCGTATCAGCAGACTCATACACAGAAATTTGTATATAAATGGCTAATCATAACAAAATAAATTACATGCATGTTTAGTTCTCAAATGCCAAAACAGGATAACAACTATTTAACATAGACAAGTGAACCTATAGGCAATAAATCATCCACTATAAATAAAGAAACATAAGAAAAAGAAATATGAAAGGTGAATAGTAAAAGAAGCTGGTATTATCTGAGAAATCACTAAAGTCTGAAAGTACGAATATGGATCAGTCTCTCCAAAATCGAACCCTTGTTCTACCTCAGTCATGGGATTTATAGACTTTTACAAAATGTTCAAACCCTTGGAAAGTGGGTCGAATCCTCCAGATGGAAAATCAAAACCATTTTTCAACAAACCAGAAAAAATAATTTTTTTAACTAGCCAAACTGCTGAAAAATGGGGCTAAGAGATGGATTCGATTCTCCCAATATGTGACACCTGTAGGAAAACGGAGAGAGGTTTTTTTTTCTATGACGTGTTAGGAAGAAAAAAATCCGAGCGTTTTGCAGAATGACTCTCCAGTCGCTTAGAATCATCATTTGAAACTAATGACTCTGCATAGAAAAACGCCATTAATTCGGCCAAACTGCTGAAAAATGCGACTCAGAGATGGCTTCAGCTCTCCAAGTTTGTGATACCTGTGTATAAACCGAGAGATTTTATTGTGCATTGATCCGTTTTGAGCAAAAAACTCCCTCAGATCATTGAAATTCATTTTTATTTTCCCGGGATCTTCGTTTCAAAAACATGTGTCAAACAGGCAAATTCTGAGCTTTGAAAATTGGGGCTCATAGATGGATTCGATTCTCTCATCCCGCAACACTCGTAGAAAAATAGAGAGAGGTTATTGTGCTCTGACATGTCAGGAACAAATACCTCCAAGTGTTTTTCAAAATAAGTCTCCAGTCGCTCAGAATCGTCATTTGAAGATGGTGACTTTTCATAGAAAAACGCCCATTTTCTGTAGCTATGCTTCTCTCAAAATTGGCAGGGAATATTTCTCTGTTCACCCTATAGGTACCCTCCGATCTGGAAACGAAAGTGATCATGACCAATAATGCTCACTAGTCTCTGGAAAATTCCTTCATGATGCTTGAGTCATCGGGAACTAGCTTTGATGCTCAACGGTCGATTTCTACGTTTTGGTGCTTTCGGTAGCTATCAAAATTGGGCTCGAAGGTGGTAAGCTACAAAAAACCCTTCATTCGGTGACTAATGAATCAAACTTAGCATTTTTCCTAAGCCACCAAATCACCCCAGGTGTTGGAAACTTGGCTCTACTTTCGGTAGGTAGGAGAGCTCTGACAATTTCGTTTAAGCTGCCGAAAGCAGAGCTTTTGGTAGCTTAGAAACCGTTTTACATAAGATCTTAGCTACCGAAACCTGTCTTTTGAAAATTTTGAAGTGAAAACCGAATCTAAT
The DNA here is from genome assembly GCA_027924585.1 of Larix kaempferi. Lineage (NCBI taxonomy): Eukaryota > Viridiplantae > Streptophyta > Pinopsida > Pinales > Pinaceae > Larix > Larix kaempferi. Next base: position 21,571,175 of record BSBM01000445.1, read on the forward strand.
GATTTTAAAACTTCATTACATCCTATCATCTAAAAATGATCAACTTGAAAAATTTATTTGGGGAGATAATAGATAGGAAAATTGCAGAGCAGAACATAGGGAAGTGTTGGAGGATTTTGTTAAGGGAAACTGCTTGGATTGTACTTAGTTTGGGCTCGGGGTCCAAAGGGGAAATTTTGGATTTGGGTGGTCTGCGAGACCTCGCCAATTGGCAGGGTGGCATACCAAGTTGTCTAGATGGTTGAGTTTCTTGGGTTGGGGAATACTTTTGGTTGTAGGACATACATCAAAGGAAAGGAGGAGCAAAAAAAGGGAACATCTAGCTATTTAAAAGGTAATTCTCGTATAGGTATACAATCCCTTCTAACTCTGTAAATTTTACTTAAGAAAGTTATAACTTAAGAAATTATTATTGTAAATTACATGCATATATATGCTGCAGAAAACAAAACAATTGTTAATGATGTTAGAACAGTAACTAGTACATTTATTTAGAGACAACAGTGTTATTTATTTACAGGCATGAGATCTAAAAAAAACCAGAAAACATAAACGAGGATGTAAACATTAAAGATGTAACAGTAAAAGTCTTGGATTTTATTAAGAAACTAGGAACCCAGGAACAAGTCCCTACACATGGTATCAGAGCCATGGTTCCAAATCTAGAACCATAGGGCTTACTACAACAAACAATAGAACATAATAGAGATTTAAAAAAAATGAAAGAGAAAATACATAAAACTGTATTTAAACAAGACTTCCGTCAAGACTTGTTGCGGAAGCTCAAGATGCATGAAATAGGGATGAAAGTTAGAAATTTATATAAGTATATAAAGCAACAACTCATTATTTAGAAGGACAAGTAAATACAAAATTATATATATATATATATATAAACCAATTCCTCATTATATATATATATATATATAAACACATATGGTATATCCAATTCACGGGTAAACAAAGAAACCCTAGTAGAAATTTCAAATATCAAGGGTAAACTATCCTTGTTTCTGCAAGTGAATTAAAAGGGGGATAGAGATAAATTATATATATATATATATATATAAATGTAGTATAACAAAACAAAAACAAAAAATTATACATATAAACCAAATTCATATATATATATAAACGAGGAAATTATATATATGAACAAAGTTCTAATTTAAATTTAAATTAAAACAAAATAATTTGTATTTTTTTTATATGAACAGAACATATATATATATATATAAATTTAATTTAATTTAAATTTAAAATCATAAACAAAAAAAACAAAAAATCATATAAATTTTTTTTACGTTGAATTTTTATTGGCCCAAGCTATGGCTCGGCCATGGCCGGCATCGACACAGCCTGACCAACGTGGCCATGGGCCATGGGCCTGGGCGCAGCCCGACGAGCGTGGCCATGAGCCCGCGGCCTAGGCGTAGCCCGACCAATGACCATGAGCCCGCGACTTGGCTGCAACTCGACCAACATGGCCATGAGCCCGCGGCCTGGGCACAACCCAACCAACAGCCATGGGCTTGCGACCTAGGCATAGCCCGACTACCATGGCCATGATCCATGACCTGAGCGTAGCTCGAATGGTATGGCCATGAGCCAGCAGCCCCAAGGGTGTGTCCATGAGCCACGACTTGAGCGCATCTCGGCTAGTATGGCCATGGGCCAGCAGCCTTGGCCAGTGGGGAAAACCCCGAAATGGTGCAGAGAGGGAGGAGGGGGCACCCAGTTGGGATGTCGCCACTCCAAGCTCTCTCTCTCTCTCTCTCTCTCTCTCTCTCTCTCTCTCTCTCTCTTTGTAAGCAAAAAAAAATACATATATTTAGATGCAAGTAAAAACCAAAAACCAAAAATAAAAAAAATGATGAAACATGAAGGATAAACACCAAACACAAGAGAGCTATACTTGCGGGTTGAGCTTGCTGCGATGGAGCGGAGCTCTCGCTGGAAATGGAGGCCTGGGAGAGATTCCCTTAGAGCCTAGCTCAAGGTGAAGAGCAGAGCTCCTGGACGAGTTGCAGAGCAGACCTCACTAAAAAAAAATCGACCGAAGAAATGAGTGGCACCGGGGGTTTGACCCTTATAAATGGGGAGTTTTTTTTATAGTTTATTGCATGTCGGCCGCGTGGCTCCCATGTGATCCGGGATTAGGGATAATAGGTTAAGCTTAAATCCTAATTTCAAATTAATAAAGTTAAAACCTTAGGTTAAATCATTTTGGTTAGAATTATAATGCGAATCATTAATTAATAATTAAGGATAATTACTAATTAATGTTAATTAATTACTATAAAGTTAATTCTAATGATTAATTATTATAATCATGATTAATTGCTATAAGGTTAAATTTTATTTATTTATTTTCATGTTAATTACTAGCATGTATATTAACTATTATAAGGTTAATGTTAAAGTAAATTAATTATAATTAAAAGTCAAGGTTAATGTAATAATTAAAAATTACATTAAAAAAAGGGGGTAAGATAGTTATTAATGTAATGTGATTTAATTATTAATGTAGAATTAATAATGTGGAATAAAGTAATGTAATTTAATTATTAAAATTGTTTAAGTAAATAAATAGATTAAATTACATGTCAGGTTGAGTTTACAACTGAATCGAGTAATGTACAAAGATAGGGTATTTTATCATTGATATTTGAACAGGGTTACCGGGTTGAAGGTGACCCAAGGTAAAACAAGACTAGGTCAAGGAAGCGAGATAGCACGTTTCATGCCGAGGGATTGCGCCAAGGGTAATCCTCACGGTGGGTGCGGTTGTATCTGACTACCGAAGGCAGGAGGACAATGTGATGCCACACGCAACTAAGACATCGTTTCTTATATCCTCACGTACCCTCACCCTATCAGGAATTCGCCTCAGTATCAGGTAAAACCCGTTTACAGGTGAAGAAAGAAATAAACTTTCACACTCAAGTAGGTTTGAGTATGAGTTTAATAGTAACCTAGTCCAGATGTTGTCGTATGTTGATTATTGTATTATGCCATGTTGTAGGGATAACCATGGAAAGGACTCGAGTAGGTCGGGGGCGAGTTCGGGCGACGAATTTACCTGAACCAAATGTGTCGGCACCATCAGCAAAGACCGTCCTTATATTGCACTCTCTGGAGACACTAAATGAAACAATCTGGGAACTACAGAGGGGAATATTTACCTCAGAGGTAGAAGTGGAGGCCCCTCCACTAAGGGAAGAAATTCCCGAAGTAGTAGTGAACATGGTACCGAGACCTCTATTACACCTAAAATCTTCCCATCATGAGAATCAGTGTATACACCCCTAAAGTTACCTTGATTGAGTGATTAACCTGGAAGGATTTGTACCCATTTGTACTAGGTTTTGAGAGGTCGTCGCAGGTTGCACTCATGCAGCATGCGACGTCGCAACTTGCTCTATTGTAGGGTGCGTCAATGTCAGTTAGTGGACAAAAATAGCCCTTTGAGCCCCTTCTTGAAGCTTGCTGACTTGGGACCTTATCCCTGACCTCTTGGGAGAGATGGCACTCGATTCCTAACACCTTGAAAAGATCCCTTAAGCCTCTCCTATCATATCTCAACCTATCCTATCCAAACCCTATCCACTTAGTCCTACTTAAATGAAGCTCACTCCCATCCCAAAGGGAGGAAGTCTATGGTACTCTTATGCTGGTGAAACTAAGCCCAATAGATCTAACACTCTAGCTTGGGGAACATCTACTTCTCTCTAGGAGCTTTGGCATGGCTTGTTGGAAGGAGCTTGCAGCGTTAAGGAAATGGTTGTAATCTTCTTTTCTATTGTACTTCTCCACTCTTCAATACAGTTAATATAATTGCTTTCCATAAATGTTGTCTCCTTGATGATGTTTAGAGCTTTCCTCCTTAACTGTTAGCTTAGATCTATCATATGAGATATATGCTTTCACTTCTCGTGGTCTGTCACATGTTCAACAGGTTTTAGCTACTTGCAATTTGGTAGCATTGGAGCATTGGATCAACGAAGGAGAAAGGGATCTACAAATCTAAGGTAAATTATCTACTCTTATGTTTGTATTTCTATACGATCTAGGAAAGTATTTTATGTTCTGTCTTATTTGTTCTAGACTTACGTTAAGCTAGGGAGATCAGGCCTTGAGTCCGCTCTCGGTAGATTGTCCGCAAAACAAATCTGGCGACCATACTGGGGAGGTATCTTGTTCTGTAGTTGTCAATCTGAGAGTCATTTTCAGTTGATTGCTTGATGCAAGCATTTTATTTGTCATTTTCTTCTTGAGTTGATTTCACTATCAGATCTTCATCTTGAAGACTCTGATCTACTTCCTCTGAGTTTGTACTACTCATTTTCAAACCATTTCATAGTTCATTGCTTGGAGATTTGATTCATTTTTTACCTTAGATCTCTCCTGTCGCACCTGGTTAGTGAAAACAGAGCGACACTGTGTCTCTATTCTTTGTATGTTAGCCACTCATCGCGGTACTCTCACTGTTATATTGTGACACCACCGCACTCCTCACATTGGTGAACTACGACATTGCACTATGTACAAGCACAAAGTGCACCGATTTGTCGAATTTGGCATACAGGCATCCCATCTCCATTTCTTAATTTGAGCTTTGGTTTGCTCTATGAACTCCCTCTATGCTGCAAGATCCAATCAGAGATCCCATCTTTGATTTGTGTGTTGAGTGTTTGGTTTTGTTTGGATTGATTTTGGGTTCTGTCTTGGACAAGTTTGAGAACCGGTCGTGGTGGATACTCTTGTCTCCTCCACCTTCATCCACTCACCCTTGCATTCCCTCCTCTCCTTAATTGATCTAGTTACTGCATCATATCAACTCCCAGACCTCATTTACATTTTTTTTGAGCTTTGCTTACTTGGTTTGCTTGCTACTGTCTGATTTTGAGTCTCGTGTGTCTTTCAGTCTAATTGAGTGCTTGTGTTTTCTTGAGTTTTCTGAGTGCACTGAGTGCTGCAAGTAGTGTTTTTTTTTCAGTCATTTACATCTGAAAGCATAGTTGTTATCAAGTTAATCTTTTGATGCATCCATTGAAAAGTTAAAAGTGCCTCTTTCCCATCATTTCTCAAGCATTGTTGAAGAATATTGTTCGTGCATTGGAATGTTTTACTTATGCATTTTTGGAAAAATTGAATGAATGTGTGATCACTTGTGTTTTTCTGGAATTATGAGTTTCTCATTTTCTCAAAAAATCCAAAGTTTACTTCAGTTTTTGCAAAATAGTTCCATGCTAAGGAAAGATAGATACATTTTTAATTCTTATTGCTTTTAGGCCATTGAAAGTGAAATTGAAAAGCTTGCATACTCCATCTTAGAATCCTCTCTTTTCATTATCTAGTGTCATTTTACTTTCAAAATAAGAAGAAAAAGAAAAACATGTCTTGATTTGGATTAGTAGTGTTGTAATTTTTCGCGTTCGCCCAAAATGAAAAGAATGCTTTTATAGTCAAACTTGTTTGAACTAGGAATTATTGGATTGCTTTTGCTTTGGTAAAATTGTTGGAAAGAAAAAGATTTCTCCCTCCCATAGGTAGCATTCATTGTAAGAAAAGAATATTTCGTGCATGCAGCTAGGACTTGCATTATGCTTCCGATTATGTACTCACCTCATGCATTCACCTAACCGTCCAGATAAAATTAACGGTAGAACTAGATAAAATTTTTAGCAACTTGTATGTAAGTTAGAGACGTGTTCCGGCGTCGTTAAGAGTGGAAACTATTGTTGTTTTCCAGCATTGTATCTCAGGGGTATTGTAGTCTTCCACGTACTTATCAGTATATCGAGCTCCTTCACATACCCACAAATACCATAATCCCTACTTGGCATATATTGAAGGGTGTATCACATACTCGGTAGTATATCGAAAGGTCTCTTGCCGAATGGTTGTGCATTAGACATCACCACTACAGATTTGAGCTCCCATGTACCTTGCGTATATCGGGATACACCGCTAGGATTCCCGAAACCATCTGAGTTAACCATTTGGTCGTCTTGGAAAAGCAATACATTGAGAACAACACTTGGGGAGATTAGCACACATGTACTATCCAGGTAATCGGGTATGCAGGCAAGGGCATGGTCCCAATCCTCCTTGTTGCGTCATATTGTTGGACCCTACAGTATATAGCAGTTTGCGATGCCTTGATAATCCCGTGAGGTTCCAGAATTTGAATCCACTCTGTCACATAAGTCTGCCTGTTGCCTTAGTTTGAGTAGGTTTTTATGGATTGCTTTTCTTTTGTAGCATACCCTTAAAAGAAATGTTGTTTCAGCCACTTTGGCTGATTTTCCTAATGCTCTGGAGGATTTTCCCTGGAGAAGATCCCGTAGGATCTGAAACTTATCACCTAAATATCCCCTTAATCCGGAGGTTATTTCGAGGGTAAGAATGGATCAGCGTAACACGGTCGTAGTTACTGAAGTTGAAAACCTCACCCTGAATGTTGGGGGACTTTTGTTTCCCCCAACTCCACAAAATTCATCCACCTCCAACCCGCCACAGGGTGAAGAGGTGGAAATTTCTACTTCATAAGACGATACCCTCCCGACAGTTATGCCGGGAGAGCTTGGATCATTGGAATGGATAAATCAACCCCAGGACGACCCCACAGCAGCTGCTAGTCCAGCTGAAGCCTATTGGACATATTCTACCGGTCACCCAGTGGCTCATTTTGCCATCGCATCCCCTTCAGCTGAAGCCTATTGGACTACTCTAGAACTCTCTAGACCCTTCTACAAGCCCGACCCCGCTGATATTTTTGGCCCTATTCATGATTTTCTGGAACGATTATGTGTTAGGGGTGATGAAGTTCGAAGACAAAGTCTCGAGCAACAACCTGGGTATAGAGACACCTCAGTTCATCCGATATCTTTTGGTTCACCTGAACCATCCCTCCACAACCTGACCATTAATGAGATTGGTCAACCCTCGCAAGAGTCCAGTCCTACACTTCAAGTGAACCAATCGGTTGAAGGATAACAGTCCAACACACCTGTTACTACCACAGTTACTCTACCAGCTCCTCCCCCACCTCAAAATTCAAGGGGAGGATACTCAATTCCCCTAGATTATCTCATTGGTAACGTTATTACTACGGTAGCTAATCAACAACCTATGTTGGTTCAACCTTTGAATAGTGGTCATCCTTTTGTGGCTGGGGGGAAACCCCCGTTTCCTAACCAGAACGTAGGCAGTGGAATCCCCAACGGACCTCCCGTTGGACCTCCCCAACCCGCTAGACCATCCACCATGGGATTATCTCATGTTGGGGGGGCATACAATGTAACTCAACCCTCATGGATTCAAGCGTATCCAGGTTATGTTAACCTTACACCGGGCCAATCTAATCCCGGAAACGCACCATACAGGATACCCTATCCCATAAATCCCTACACTCCATAGGGGAAACAACCCGTTTTACAACATGGACCCTGTTATCCCTAAAGTTGAACCTAGACTACAGGATTCAAGCTTAAGGAAATCTTTGTATAAATCAAATGAAATCACATTGAAAACACAAATTGATATGAAATCAAAAGCTGTAAAAGCATCACACAATTTACAATAAACCAAACTGGTATATGTCACACATTGGTATGATACAAGAAAATCAAAGTATTGAAGATTTAGGCTGGTCTATCATAAAAACTGTATATAAAATCAAATCATTACTGTAAAGCTGGACTAGTATGAAATCAAATCTGTTTTGTACATATCACACAATCCTCATTGTATTATATGGGTATATACAAGCTCTACAAGCCAAAACATAATACTGTTGAAAAGATAGGCTGGTGTGAAATCAGAATTACAGGAAAGTCAAACAAATACTGCATAACATGGAGTATATCACAAAGTTCAATCTACAGGTTACTATGATCATAAATCATGAAGTGAAACTGTCAATGTTTATGAAAATAAAAAGATAACTGTCTTCTCATGATAAGAATTATTGCAATGGAATATGAATGACCATATACATAATAGAATTATCAGAAAGACAATTTATATATCACAAGGGCAAATCATCATCATGTTTATTCAAAAATAGAACCTGTTACTGAAGCTTCAAAAAGCTTATGCTACACAGATGTGCTTACAATTGATCATGCATTACTCCCAAAACTGCCAACCTACAGTCCCCTGCGTTCTCCTGAAAGGAAGAACTCTCAGATCCTCTTGCAATTCTCTAATATGCCTATTTATAATATTACATTACTAAATTCAAGGTTCGATGATCCTTTCTAAAAGATGATCTGTTACAAATTTAAAATAAAGACAATCTCGAGCTCCCTGGCAGGAAATCTGGAGAAAATAGCTCAACTGCCAGCCATTAATACCAAGTGTCCTTTTACCAAATATTTGACTGTCATCTACTTACTAACAACCTGAAAATATGGAACTAATATTTTCCCTATGGATCCTTGCCATAAAATTTGGGATATATACTCCACCACTGCCATCAAATCTGGAAATGATTTTTGAGCCCAAGACATGCTCTATCACCTGTTTTAGGAAACAAATAATAACCAAAATCTACAAATCTTGAACAATTGCAAAAATCTCGAATTAATGGAGTTGATGACTGATGAATATCTGGGAGAAATACTTGATGATGATCCTATGCTGCCAGACATTTTGATTTTATGCCTCCTATTCTTCAGATCTGTAACATTCTATTCAATACTCTATCAACTATTATGCTAGCTATCAATCTACTATTATGGGTTTCTGTGATGCTTTCCACACATTGTTCACAACCATCACGGGGCCTGAAAACTAGATATAATCCAGGAATGTTTGCCAACTTCACCATATTATCCTTGTATTTAGAACCCCTGTGGGATAAATACGTGTAGCTCTGCATTTTTTATGTTTCGGTGAGCCCATGCGAATGCTACTCACACCTGGACGCTCTTATCATGATTTGAAGGGATTTTTGACTTATTTCCGTGGGTATTCTTCCCTTAAATCTCGAACTGGTGGCTTTAAGATTTCTCAATATTTGGAAAGAACAAGCAAGAAATCGCTAGCAGTGATTTTGGCACTTTTCACATGAAACCCTCATCAAAAGTAATACCTACTTTACTAACTGAATGTGACAACAATGTTTCGGTGGTTTGGTAATTTCAAGCTTTCCAAATGTGGTTTTAAATACCAACTTTCACTCATGCATATAAAGAACATCGATCATGTGAATGCATCTGATGCGTTGACTATAAAGAAATGAATGCTTGCAACACTTAAACATTGGGCATTTGTTGCGTGATATGTCATGACCTTTGGGAATGAATGCTTGCAAAACTTATAGACTATTGCAATTTTTTGAGAATAAATAACTCAAGCTTTCCCTTGAAGTTGTTTTTAATATCAATATTACAGAAACATTCAAAACTTTAACAAAATATCAATGTTGAAAAATTCGGTAGAGGAAAGCAAGCCTGGTGACAACAGACCCCAACCAACTAACCCTCAAGCACCACCACCCCCGATCGGTCCACCCCCACCTCCTGCTAGAGGCGACGGGCCCCCACCTAACTTTGGAGGAGGCGGACCTCTCCCTTCTGGCAGAGGTCCAACTCATTTTACCAACAATGGCCCCCACCCTTCCGGCAATGGCAGGAATGGTCCACCACCCCCCCAGGCGGAGGTGGCGGAGGACATTTCCCTTCGGGTGCTGGAGTTGGTCCACCACCCCCTCTAGGCGGAGGCGGTGGCGAATCTAATTATTATGGTGGCGGTGGTGGTGGTGGAGACCCTCATCCTTCCGACGACGGAGGTGGTGGCGGCCCCCATCCTTCTGGCGGCGGAGGTGGTCCACCACCCCCTCCAAGCGGCAGCAATGGCAGGCCACCTTATTATGATTATGGACCCCCACCTCCTCCCGGCGGTGGTGGAGGATCTCCACCTCCTCCCGGTGGTGGAGGTGGACCCCCACCTTATTAGAATGGACCACCCTATCGTGGTGGACCCCCTTACGGTCTGGGAGGCACACCCCCCTACGGTTAGTTTCCTTCATGGTCACCCTTTAATCAGTCGATACGAGGTCCTACCGGTCCTTACATGCCTTACCAGTACTCACAGCCTAATCAACAGCTTCTCTTTTTGGCTACTTTGGACCTAACTGATCTATCTCGACTGACAAATGACCCCATCTACCACGGAACTAACTGGACCCCGATTCTGATGAAAATTCCATCGGATATCCCTAAGTTTAACGACAAGCCGGATGAGGATCCCAAACACCATGTGATGACATACCATTTATCCAACTCCCTGATGGACAACTCGATCCATTTGAGATTATTTCAACGGACTCTCACTGGTTCGGCTGCCAATTGGTATATCAAACTACCACCTCATTCTTTTCATCATTTTGGTTCTCTTTCTATGAACTTTTTGACTCACTTCCAACTGCTTATATGGTACGAAACTGGTACGGACCTTCTCACCTCTCTCCGCTAGAATATCGCTACTCATATCTCTACTCATATACATGAGTGGCGGAGGAGAAGACACTTGATTAAGGCTCCCATTCCAGACCAACTCCTATAAGATTGGTTTACGAAGTCTCTCATCCCTCACATAGCTTGAGATGTCGCCATGGGTAGTGCTGTCACTGAAGAACAAGCTATTGCTTGTGCCCATTACCTAGACTTGGTCTATGCTCAATCGGGCACGCTGTTTCAAATTCTTCTCGATGCACCCTGCGACACTTATGACCCCACGAAACCTCCTAAGGGACCCCAAACTAATGGAATCATTAGATCCCTTAAAACCCATCCTGCTTCTAACACTGTTGGATCATCAAAACTTCATGGTTCTGTTAGGAACCCGTGTCAACCCTTCTCTTTACTTTGTTAGTATATTGTTGTTGGACGCATATGCTTTGTAAGTCGTCCCTTAGTATTTGTTGATCCATAGTTTATATTAGCCCATGGTATTGAGCCATAGTATTGGACGCATATGCTTTGGAAGTCGTCCTGTAGTATTCTATGTCCCATGGTTGTGACTCATAGTATTGGGCATAGACTTAGTATATAAGTGTGTGTTGAGGTCATTGAAGGCACCGTGAAGTTAATTGTATTGAGCTTGCTCAAAGGAGGTTGCCCCCTTGAAGTGGCCCGTGATCAATATAAAAGTGATTATGTTCTATTATTTCTGATATCTTGTGTATTTGCATTAATTAATTATTGCAGGTTCATCACAGGTTCCTCCCGATTACCAACTCAAGATGGGCACAGCACCACCAAATCGACTACTCCTGTTGTAACTGAAGAGGTGAATTCTATCCATTCAGCTTCATCTCAAAAGTCTAGCGGCAAGAAGAAGAACAAAGGGAAACCTAAGAAGTCTTCCACCCAACAGGAACAAAAGAGCACTCATGAAGACACCAAATAGAAATGGAAACTAAAGTACCCTTGTCTAATGTGCGGAGATGATCACTTCTCCAAAGAGTGTCCCCATAGAGACGAAGTCCAAAAGTTTCTTAGGGGTAAACCGACTCCCGCAGTCCTCAATGATCCGTTTCCCACTCAAAATCAACAAATGATTGCTCAACCCCCCCCAGCCCAAGGGGAACCATCCAATACCACGCATGTTCTCATGGTGCGTAATGAGACGATCAATTTGAACACTCGCTCGCGATCATACGACTCTGTCCCTTCGAAGGAACCTGTTGGAAGCAATACTGAAAAAGCTTCCAACTCTTTACCTGATGTCACTATACCATCAGCTTCTCTCACCATTGAGAAGCCGTCCTTAGATTCGATATTACGACTGCCCAAGAGCATGATTTGAAAATTTGTTTTCAATCCTAATGCTCGGGCATCATAGAATTACAATATCGTAGAAGACTTGGCACAAGCTCCTTGCGCCATGTCCACACTGGAAGTTTTGCAGAATTGTCCTAATCAACGCAAAACTCTCCTTGCAGCAATCACTGTAGTTGACCCTGATTCTTCGAATACCATCATGTTCTGACTTGACTACTTCAAGCCAAGGATTTCCCATCAGCTCGCATTCCAAGTAGCTACGAACATTGCTGGGAAAATTGTCCATCGTTCCATTTTGGACGAAGGCACCTCTACTTCTTTCATGTCGATTGCCTGTTAGAGAGCCATCGGCTCTCCCGAATTGAATCGTTCTCCTATCACGTTGAAATCATTCGACGGGCGTGGCTTTCAACTTCATGGGATCCTACAAGCTCTCGCAGTTGAGTTGGGCGGAAAGACCGTAAACATTAATGTGGAAGTGGTCTCGGCCTCGATAGATTACAATCTCTTGCTTGGTCGCAATTGGTTTTACGCCATGTAAGCGGTGGCCTCTTCAGTCTTCCGCGTAGTACAATCCCCCCACCAAGGACGAATTGTTACTATTAACCAATTAGAGTTTTGCACACCAGACACTACTACTCATCCTGGTGACCATGTTCCTTCCATTGGACAAACGTCAAAACAGTATGAGAGTGTAGGGGTTGGCCTTTTGAAAGATTCATCTCTCATGGGCATTTTTCCAATTTCAGACCCCCCTAATCATGTTGCCTCAGTGAACATGGTCTCCGTAGATATTTCATCTCACTCCACTAATACTTGGCTTGTACCTGATGAAGCCACAACACACCTGATTGGAGACGCAATGCCTCTTTCATCCACTGAACGTATTTACGAGGCTATCCAGTCAGCGTCAGAGAACCACTTAACTGTGACTTCCCCATCCTGTTCTCTACGACAGGAATAATCTCTACCTGATCTCTTACTTCGGACTTTTCATTCAGATGAGTCCATCATGGAAGTTATGAATGTTGATGATGGTCTGTGGGATTACCTCCACCATAGGTCGTCTTTTCTTCCTCCTTTGGTGTACATAGAGGACAACATTAGCACCATCTTTTCACCGGATATCTACCCATTCCCTCATTCCCCCATACTCACATGTCTTTCGGACACTGAGGGTAACTTGACCAACATTGAGCCTACCACCCCGGTAGACATCTCGGTGAAACCTGGTGTAGTGGAACACATTCGCATAGGCCAGAAGTGTTCCCCTGAAGAAATAGCTATTGGTACGGCCTTATTTAAGCGATTTCGAGACGTATTTGCTTGGTCCTATGAGGAGATTCCTGGGATAGACCCCGTGATCATTTCTCATGAAATAAAAACCTATCACGACATCAAACCTGTACGTAAAAAGTTGCGATCAGTACACCCCCGGAAGAGTGCGGCGATCAAGGCAGAGATTGAAAAGCTCTTAAATCCTGGCATCATCTATCTTGTCCCGTTGATGGATTGGGTCTCAAACGTCGTCCCTATGAACAAAAAGTAGGGTACCATTCGTGTCTGTGTCGATTATCGGGACCTTAAAAAGGCTTGTCCAAAGGGCAACTACCCGACCTCGTTCATTGAGCATATTATCGACAATTGTGCCAGAAGCGTCATCTTTTCATTCATGGATGGATTTTCTGGTTACAACCAGATTGAGATCAACCCAGTCGACCAACATAAGACGGCTTTCATCTATCCTTGGGGGACGTTTGCATAATAAAAACTCCCATTTGTCCTTGAAACCACAGGTGCCACGTTCCAGCGGGCCATGTTGTATGCCTTCCATGACATTAAGGACTTTGTGGAACCATACCTGGACGATCTCCCTGCTCATTCAAAGTAGTGTGAGTTCCACATGAACCATTTGAGGGCCATTTTCCTCAGATGCAGATGGTACAATATCTGTCTGAATCCTCATAAGTGTATCTTTTGCGTTGAGTTTGGATGCCTCTTAGGGTTTATTGTCTCAAAGAATGGGATCCACATCAATCCCTTAAAGGTGGAGGCCATTGTCAACCTACCACCTCCAACTGATGTGACAGAACTTCAAAGTCTCCAAGGGAAGGTGACTTATTTAAGGCGTTTTGTTTGTAACTTTGCGAAGAAGACTAAGGGGTATATGAAATTGCTTAAGAAGGACGCCCCGTTCATTTGGGATGATCAAGCTCAAAAATCCTTCGATAACATGAAACACGCCATCACGCATGCCCCCGTCATCCAACCGCTAAACTATTTCCGAGATTACATCTTATATCTCACTGCTTCTGCTATCACTGTCTCCATGGTTTTGGTAAAGGAGGATCAAAACGCCTAGGAACATGTAATATACTATGCGAGTAAGGGTCTCATTGACGTCGAAACTAGATATTCACATGTCAAGAATCTTGCTCTCGCGGCAGTCATCGTCGTCCAAAAGTTCCGCCACTATATCTTTCTCTACACCACCACCATCATTGTAGAATCGAACCCCATGTACCACGTACTGACATGTCAGGTGCTTGGGGGCAAGTACTCACACTGGATTGTGATACTGCAAGAATTTGACCTTCTTTTCGAGAAAGCCAAGTCTAAAAAGTCCTTGGTGTTTGCTGAGCTTATTTGTGACCTTCCTCGTCTTGATGTAGAAGTTGAGCACAATGATTCTTTTCTGGATGAATCGTTGTTTCTCATCAGTACGACTGATCCGTGGTATGGAGATATTTCGTTATATCTTCAAACCCAATGCTTCAACACTCAACTCTCTCATGATGACCGTCGTCGAATACGTCACCATGCGAAGTATTATCTGATCATTAGTGATACTTTGTACCGCCGTGGCGTCAATTCAATTCTTCGACGTTGTCTAACTCACGATGAGGCTGAACGCGTTCTGAATGACTGTCACGCTGGGGCGTGTGGCGATCACCTCTCTGGGATGGCTACAACCTAGAAGATTTTGCGCACGGGATATTTTTGGCCTACTATCTTCAAAGATTGTATTGAGGCCGTGAAAAGATTTCCTCCATGTCAACACTTTCATACGAAGAAGCACACCCATCCCGTCCCGTTACACCCAATTATTGCTGTGGGCCCCTTCGCAAAATGGGGCATCGATTTTATGCATTATAAGCCTACCTCGGCCGGGGGGCATACTTACATCATTGTAGCTATGGATTACTTCACAAAGTGGGCTGAGGTAATTCCTACCTACCAAAACGATGACAAAACCACAACACTCTTCATGTTCAATAATGTAATAGTGTGTTTTGAAGTTCCTCAAGCGATAGTTACCGATCATGTTTCTCACTTTCAGAACCATATGGTTGATGAACTGAGCGATAGATTGGGTTTTCACCATGAAAAATCAACACCTTACTACCCGCAGTCCAATGGACAAGTCGAGGCCATTAACAAGGTCTTGAAAACTATGGTCCAAAGGATGGTAGGTATGCATAAGTCTAATTGGCATAATATGCTCTTTTCAGCATTATGGGCCTACATAACTTCCGTTAAAACCACCACAGGTTTCACTCCTTTTCAATTGGTGTACGGATTGGAGGCTGTCCTTCCTATAGAGTGTGAAATTCCGTCTCTACAACTCGCTATCGAACTTCTTCCTAACACTACTTTCGAGGAAGAACGTTTCCTATACTAAGCAAAACTTGACGAGTCCCGCCGAGATGCTGCTATTGCTAACGAAGCACACAAGAAGCGCATCAAAGCTCAATACAATAAGTCAGTTGAACCTCGTATCTTCAATGAGGGTGACTTGGTCCTCACATATGACCAGAAACATGACAAACTAGGAGTAGGAAAGTTCGAGTCCATGTGGCACGGACCTTACATTGTCAAACGTGTTTTGGAAAAGGGAGCTTACGAGCTTGAAGATTATGATGGAATACCTTTGGGTGAACCCCGTAATGGGATTTACCTTAAGAGGTACTATGCATGAACCTGTTATGCATAGAATTTCTTGTATATACTGTACATGGCATGTTTGTGTGTTTTTGTGTGGTGTGACGCGCTTGTTTTTTAGTGTCTTTAGATCTTGTTTCTGCTTCTTATACCATGCTCTGTCTGCGTGTGCAGATGGAAACATGCTACAGATTCACGGATAGCGCCAGCCGACATACCCGTAACCTTGCCTCGGCAGCCTGGGTATTGTATTCCCCAATGGGAGAGCTCATCAGCTCAGGAGGAAGTTGCCTTGGATTTGCAACCAACAATGCCGCAGAGTATCAGGCGATAATTGGAACCTTAACCGATGTTATTTCCTTGGGTGTGAACCACATTGTCATCCACATGGATTCTCAATTAGTGGTTTCCCATCTTAACCGGATCTACACTATCCGTGATCCTACCCTACTCCATCTCTTTAGATGAGTTCGTCTCCTGGAAAGGTCATTTGAATCCATTCAATACCTGCACATTCCATGAGAGTTAAACGCAGTTGCTGACTCAATGGCCAACTTCATTCTAGATTGGTACATCGCACACACATAATACTCACAATATGTAAAAGCATTCACAACATGTAAATAATAAGTTGTATAAAAAGCAAAGCATATGAACAAGATCACATCATTCGTCATTCTTAAAACACATAATGTATAAATTGTTGGGAATGTATGTATATATATATATCATCAAAAGTAGTGTTGGTACAAAAATCTGAAGCACGATGGCTTTCAGTAAATCTCTACAAAATATGAAGCCCCGTAACTTTCAGTAGTACAAAATCTGAGGCCTCTAATCTCTCAATACAAGTATAACAACGTCATCGGGCCTGATGCCTAGCTCGTACACCCCTAGGATGGATAGCTCTCTGTCTCTAAGAATGGAAGCACTCCACTGTCCTCGCTACCTTGTGGAGTAAGGTGTTGAAGCGTATAGATGCTCCAACTTCGAACCTCTGCATAGGTCTAGGTAATTCATCTACTGCTGGCTCAGGAACATCACTGTCAGCTGGGACAGGTTCCTGTACACATCCTCCATCTCCACGATGGCAGCATGAGCACCTAGGGGCACAACTACTTCCCCACCTCTATCTCTCCTCTCCAGAAGAGAGACTCCTATGGGCCGTATGGGACCCACATCTGCACACACATGTTATATACTTGTCAGTACTACAACAAAAAAATCATAAATATACAAAACTTAAAAAATACAAGGGTTTTGTTCTCACCGATGTCTCCCCATGCTGTACCCCCGGGCAGCACTAAGTCAGGATCCAATTTGAAATCCGTACCGCCGTACGGGTAGTCCTCAACCATGAGCAACTGGACTTCCATCCAGCTGAAGAACTTGACACCAAATTTGATGATAGGACCCCCACCATGACAGGTCATCACCTCTGCCCATCTGAGCATGTGAGGATCCCTAGGATCTCTATCATCCAGTTGTACCTGTGGGTGCAAGAGAGGAATCTGCTCCAAGAGAAACGATATCACAATCGATCCATATCCAAACTGCTTGAGCTCTCCCCGTTGACAATTGGTCAACTGAGCTCGGATGTTTGCGAGGAGACCCTCTCACCAGTTGAAGATCTTGGGGGACATACAGTCCTCCGCATAGAGCATCTGGGCCCGAGTGGCCATGTGTGGGGCTTGGCTCCCCGCCACTCTAGTAATAGTGAACAATATGGTACATAGTGGATGGTTTACAACATCCCTAATGGGAATATTCCCACTAGAGGATCGAGCATGAGCAGTACAATGTTGCATCACCATATCATCGACAGTGCGATCACTAGCTTGTGATCCAGTGAGAACTACAGGGTCCCCTCTCCAAGAAAAACTGGTAAGAAAATAAATGTCCTCAACATCTATGGTGAGGATGTGCTCACCGATCATAAAGTGTTGCTAGGCCGCATCCCAACACCCTAGCATATGTGACAGCAACAGGATTTGGGCCCTCATGCCCTGAATCTCAAAGAACTTGAGCAAACCATAGTTTCTCAAAGCATTCACGCATTGTGGATCATTGGCAGCTTGTACATCTTCCACCTCGTGTTCTCTTTCCCGTCACTCTAATACCATGTTTGCTTGCTTTCAACCTGCCAAGGTGGGAATTTAAACACTGTTAGACCTCACTTCAACCACAGGAAGTCCACCTTTTGAGTTTAAATTGATGGTTGGGATGTGCGTTTCCACCATCGCACTATGCTATTGCATGCAGTGCAATGACGTCACACTCCATGTTTTTGGGACTTGCGTTGAGTTGGTCTCGTCGCAGTTCCCGAATGGAAGACTGCAATGAGCCAAGGGTGCAATAGCCCTCCACAAATCCATAAAAAAACCCTAAAAAATGGACCTAAATTCAAAATGTAATCCACTACAATTTTGCTGGATGAAGTTTGGGCTTACTTGCTCCAGACAGTGGGAGAAATGGCGGCTCGTAGCTCCCTGAATCGACAAATGAATTTTTGGCTCCAAATTGGCACTTCTTCTCCCAAATTGGAAAATGAAACAACGGTGACTATTTTTGACCCATTTTTCTATTTATAAATGAAATAGAATATTCCTTTTTCAAATATTTGATGCTTTGAGGTCATTTGCTATGGTTTTAATCATCTTTGATCATATTTGGAATATCAGTTGACTATTTGACCTAGTTTCCAAGTGTGCAGGAGTTGTTAAGTGATATTTGGTGTCGTTTCTCGTGTTACAACGGTCATTTCAGGTATGAACACTCCCTTGAATGTTTTGTCATTATTTTTCAACGGTTAGATTGTAATTATTTTATGATGATGAGCTTACTCTTCATTTGTTCTTGTGCTCTTGAAACTACCGAGTTACGATTTATCACTTTTCCGGGCTCGTTAAACTCCCATGGAAAAGGATACCCCCCGGAGTCTACCTTTAAGCTCTTTATAGGCTCTCAAAAAATGAAAATATTGCCAAGCGAACTTGTCACGTTCATGCTTGTTAAAGTATCTGAATGGTCGTCTTCCTGGTGATAGTTTACCCATTTTTTGGACCAGGGGGCACTACTTATGAAAAAGGTATATTCCAGCCAATCATGACTGGAAGATTCCTCTCCCACATTGTTTTACCCTTTTTCGGGTGATGAGGCTAACTTTACGAAAAAGGACCGTTGGAGTCTTCTTTAGTTCTTTTCAGACTCTCTAAACATGAAATGACGACCGAGTTTACCTTCTATGGACTCGTTAAACTCTTACATTGAAGGGCCCGCCATGGGACAAACCCCTCCTATCCGAGGTTCAAAAAATATTTGGGATTGGACTCATCTATGAGATGAGATATACCAAGCATCTGGTTACCCTCATCAAGCTTGTAAAAAACACATGAGGCACTCATCGTTCATGATGGGGAAAAAGGAAGGCTTTTATGTTACATACTTTGTCAGTGGAAGTACGTAGTCATTGTTGAACATGGAACTCATCTGCATTTGCATACTGTACTTGGGTCATCCGTTTGTCCTTGAGTTTTACCTACTTCCTGAGTCTTGTTAATTCTTTGATTCATTCAAAGAAAGCTTCCCTCATCCGTCACATTAGTAGTTAGTTTTGGACTCGTCATGTCAATACTGCCAAGTCATGCCATGCCGATGTTCAAGAATATGTCCACCATTTATCATCTTCAATCAGTACGCCCGTCACCATGACGGTCTACTCTGAGTCAGTCTTTCATTTTACTATGCCATCCGATCTACTCTACACATCTTTTGTCGTGTTTTGTGTCGATTGATGGGGGATTCATCATGGCCCTCCTTCGACGGATATATCCTTGTCGAAATCAACTCATCATCCGAGGATTGAATCTAGAAAACAACCAAGTATCTTGGCCCTACATGCCTCAATGGAAGGTTACCTCGCTTTCAACATGAGTTTACATCATTGACTCTTGATTGAAATATTTCATCTTGCATTCGAATTCAAATCACTTATTCACGCTTGGTGATATATATTGTGATACCTTGGGAATCATTAACATTAATGGTGATCTCCTTCGCACTTGTTAATGGTTTACATCAATGACAGGTAATCAAGTTGTTTCTACCATGTTCGATGTCAAGACCTTTGAAATCACATGGATAGATTCGTATCATTGCGGGTTCAGCTTGAAGACCCTGGGGAGTCATGTTTTACCTAGGTTGCGATGGAGCTTGTATTGAGTCATATTACATGGATCCACTTTTGTATTGGTCATGGCTATGTTATCATCTCATCATGGATCTACGCTTGTGTCTAGTAGCCATTATTGTGTTCAGTCGGTCATTACTACCATGGATCTGCATTGTATTGGTCGGCAGCCATGTTGTGAGTCATTTGATACTGTGTACTCAGAGTCAGTTGTACTGCAACAGCGTCCTTCGTCCGACAAGTCTATTGCCATTCCTTATATCAGCATTTCACTTATCTATCTTTCAATAGCTTCATGCTTTGGGGGGCATTTTGTTACACCTAAAATCTTCCCATCATGAGATTCAGTGTATACACCCCTGGAGTTACCTTGATTGAGTGATTAACCTGGAAGGATTTGTACCCATTTGTACTAGGTTTTGAGAGGTCGTTGCAGGTTGCACTCATGCAGCATGCGACGTCGCAGCTTGCTCTATTGCAGGGTGCGCCGATGTTAGTTAATGGACAAAAATAGCCCTTCGAGCCCTTTCTCAAAGCTTTCTGACTTGGTACCTTATCCCAGACCTCTTGGGAGAGTTGGCACTCGATTCCTAACACCTTGGAAGGATCCCTTAAGCCTCTCCTATCATATCTCAACCTATCCTATCCATAACCTATCCACTTAGTCCTATTTAAATGAATCTCACTCCCATCCCAAAGGGAGGAAGTCTTTGGTACTCTTATGCCAATGAAACTAAGCCCAATAGATCTAACACTCTAGCTTGGGGAAAATCTACTTCTCTCTAGGATATTTGGCATAGCTTGTCGGAAGGAACTTGCAACGTTAAGGCAATGGTTGTAATCTTCTTTTCTATTGTACTTCTCCACTCTTAAATACAATTAATATAATTGCTTTCCATAAATGTTGTCTCCTTGATGATGTTTAGAGCTTTCCTCCTTAACTGTTAGCTTAGATCTATCATATGGGATATATGCTTTCACTTCTCGTGGTCTGTCACATGTTCAACAGGGTTTAGCTACTTGCAATTTGGTAGTGTTGGAGCATTGGATCAATGAAGGAGAAAGCGATCTACAAATCTAAGGTAAACGATATACTCTTATGTTTGTATTTATATACGATCTAGGAAAGTATTTTATGTTCTGTCTTATTTTTTCTAGACTTACGTTAATCTAGGGAGATCAGGCCTTGAGTCCGCTCTCGGTAGATTGTCCGCAAAACAACCTCTACATCAGGATATCACAAGGAAGCTTCAAAAGATACGGCTTCCATATTTTTCAGGGGGTTGTGTAGGGATACGAGTTGAATCATGGTTGGAAGATATGGCCAGGTGCTTAACCTTACTGGAATACATTTCCACATCCAAGTCCAAGAATACCATATTTCAACTGTTGACCAACGCGACTTCGGTCGATAGGGGTTCGCCTCACTGACGACACATACCACAGTCTCCTTGGGCACCGGCCCGGGCAGGTTTGAGCCCGCCCAGTAACACCCACAGAGCGGATGAGGTCTCACTCAAGGTATAAAGGAAGAGTAGACAGAACCATGTTTCCGTCGAGGGAGGAGGAGAGTTGTGGCTGCACGGACTAGCTCTATTGCAGTACTTAACCAAAAACTTTAAGCGTTCGACATGGAATTATAACATATTACTTAATCGCAGCATTTATCATCATAGCAACAGTAAGCAGATATTGCATCAATAAAATATAACAACATTCATATATCGCAACATTGCACAAAGATCATACCAAAACATCATCATTATATTACTGTCGCAGTCATATACCAGAAGCAAAACATAGATCTCCATACACATACATCTCCTTATCTCTCGCCTACTATTCTTTCTGTCTTCTATCTCTCCATCTATGTATGTTTGTATAACACTTACAACTCTCATCTATCTATAGGCTTCTGCCATTACAATATTTGTCCACTTACAACTGACTTCCTAACTGACACTATGGAGAAATGACCCAATATCTAACTGACTTGGTCCAAATGACCCAAAAACCCACATACTACAGTACAACCGACTCACTATTACATAACATATGGTCCAAGTGACCCAAAACCTGCCAACTGCGGTATACTTAACACAAAATAGTCATTTTGTGCCCTCATCCAATGTGTCGCAGCGTCGGCGGTACTGCAACATTTCCTCATCAAACCGCCTGCCAAAAGGCCCCCAACACAATCTTGTGGCTCGTCCTCGAGCCACGTCAACTACTGAACATTGTACACATCAACTGTTCTTGCTGTATAGAGCACGCAGTGTGGTCCGGCTCCTTCGGCTACACTGATCATCGTCTCGTTGTTCTGTAAATTTTACCCGAAAGTGGGGATCCCCCAACTTGTTGTCATGTACGTCTCGAAATCATCCTTGAGTCTCTTTGAATGGTACAGATGGGAAGGAAAAGAGGACGAATAGTACCAAGGTGCAAAATGAGCCGATGACTCTGGCACATCTGTTTCACACCGGTAAACGGCTCCTACTATGGCTGGGGAGCTACCGCCCCAACCATCTCATTGTTCAAGAGAAGCACAATCCTTCAAAAAACTACTGCGTACTTAAGCATGCTGGTCCGGCCCTTGGCTCGGTCATACCACAGTTTAAATGCACTCGTTGTATCAAGGCGCTCAGGGACACTCGTCGTTCAGGCTCGCAGGGTCCCTGGGGTACTTCCACGGGAAATGAAGTGAAGCATTTCCACAGCCTCCTTGGAATTCCTCACAACTCAACTCGCAAACTGATCTAACAGCATAACCACGCTTATTTCAGAAAAAAATTCTTTGTACCGAACTAGGGTCGGCCTCTGCTACTTATAGTCGGACCATGCTCGGGTCACGATGGTGAGAATGATGCCCCAGTACCTCACATCTGCGTGCGTGAACCCATCAACTGATGCAGCAGGTGGTGACCATGCTACCACCGAAGATCCCGCGTGCTGTCATGTGAGAAATCTCCTCACATCTTCCTGATCGTACCGTCCCAGTGTGCCATGTGTAAAACATACCGTCGTCATGTGGTAACCAAGATGAATCTGGGAAGTGAACTCATGTATAGAGATGATGGCACAGGGTCGCAAGAAGTTAGCGGGATGGTAGTCACAACACTTCCCTGTACCCCCAAATCCTCTGTAATCATCACAAAATCCTGCATGTACTCAACCAAATCCATCGTTGATCCTGGTCGCAACGCTGTCATGTGTCTCTGACTGCTTCAAACTTGCGGCACAAGCCTCTCTACTTGCGCATTCTTTCTTCCGTTGGTGCGCCATCTTCCACCAAGCAACCTGCAACACACACACACACACACACATATATATATATATTTTCAATGCGACTCAGACATCGCACTGTTCCAAGCCCGATCGATAGGGCTTCAACCTGTGACCATTTACCAGCTTGGGGAGCATCGCCCCATCCAACCGTTGCAACTGAACCACTCCTCCTAAAGTAATACTACTGATGCGATATGGACCCAGCCAATGCATCTGCAATTTTATTGGATGTTTCATAAACTTGCTATCATATAATAGCACCAAGTTGCCTTGCTGAAACTGTTTACTTTTGATGTCACAATCGTGCCATGCCTTCTGGCGAATCTCTCCACCCCTTGGTGAAAGCCAGCGATAAATCAATCCTCTTCCAACTGCACCAATTGTGCTAGACATTCATCTAAGGCTGTGACATCATCCATGCCCATAACAACCGCAATTCATAGACTCGAAACAATGTACTCCATTGGCATAATTGCTTCCTTCCCATATACCAGCTTAAAAGGTGTCTGACCAGTCAACCTTTTACATGTGGTGCGATAGGCCCACAGTACTGATAGGATTTTCACATCCCAATCATCATGGTTTGCATTGCACACCTTGGTCAGCGCATGTTCCAAGACCTTGTTAAATGCCTCCACCGTCCCATTCGCCTGTGGGTGATAGGGTGTACTCTTCTTATGATGTATCTGCAACTCCTCCGTTAATGCACTGATGGCACGATTGTGGTTTCCTTGATCACTCAACAAAATCTTAGGACAGCCGAAACGAGTGACAATGTGGTCGAACAAAAATCGAGCAATCGTTGCTGCAGAGCAATCAACTATGGGTGCCGCCTCGGCCCATCGGTTCAAGTACTCTATCGCCATGATGATGTACCATGCACCTGTACGTTTCCCTGGTGGATTGATCGGCCCGACAAAATCCATAGCCCATTTTTCGAATGGTTGCAATGTCACTTGAGGTAGCAGCGGCATCTCATCGTGTCTAGACTGCTTGCCATTGCGCTGAAAAACATCGTAAGACCGCGCATAGTCTGTCGCATCATTATGTAATGTGGGCCACCAAATCCCTACATGCAGTACCTTATTGGCAGTCGCCCGATCGCCATAGTGTCCTCCCGCTACTCCACCATGAGCCTCAGCCAATATCTTTGCTTTCTCATTAGGCAAGACACATCTGTGCAATATTTCATCAGCGCCCAATTTATACAACTCTCCCACGATTAGCTAAAAGTCAACAGCCTTGACAACCAACTGCTTCTTCTGAGTAGTGGTAAATTTAGCAAGCGTGGTGTCGGTCACCAGAAACTGAAGGATGTCGTCAAAATATTGATCAGTGGTGGCAACTTTAAATAGTTGGGCATCCGGCAACCCGTCTTCGATATTAGTCGGTTCCTCCCCTGTGTCGATTCGTGACAAATGATCTGGTCCAGCATTCAACTGCCCTGGTTTCACAATGAATTCAAAATCAAACTCCTGAAACAAAAGTAGCCAATGACAGATCTTCCCCCCCAACACAGGTTTATTGACCAAGTACTTTAATGCAGAATGATTAGTGAACATTTTAAAGTTTCCACCCAATAAATAATGCCTGAATTTTTGCAGCGCGTAAACCATAGCCAGACCTTCTCATTCTGTGGTAGTGTAATTGCGTTCCACAGAGGACAGCTTCCGACTAGAAAAAGAAATGGGATGATCAAGGTTTCCTTGTCCAGGTTGAGCCAACACAACACCTAATGCGATCGAGGAAGCATCAACATGAACATGGAATTCCTTACTCCAGTCCGGAAAGACCAAGATTGGTGTCGACACCATCTTCGCCTTGAGTGTTTCAAAGCTATCCTGACATTCCGGGCTCCATTGGAATGCTGCATCCTTCTTCAACAACTTTTCCATAGGGGCAATAATCGCAGCATAACCCCTGATAAACTTGCGATAATATCCCGTATGACCCAAGGTCGTGGGAAACTGCTTAACAGTGGTTGGCGGTTGCAACCCCAAAATGAGCGCAATTTTAGCTGGATCAACCAGCAATCCCTGTTTACACACGATATGACCCATCAATATCCCAAATGGTGCACAAAAAATCCATTTCTTCAAGTTCAATGATATCAGGTGCTATCGGCATTGCTCAAGCATTAACCGTAGATTGGCCAGATGATCATGAATCAACCCATACACAGTGCAATCATCCATATATACCTGCAAAAATTTCTGAATAAAATCCTTGAATGTGGCAACAACGACCCGGGAGAATATCGCAGGTGCATTCTTCAAACCAAATGGCATTACCATGTACTTAAAGCAACCCCATTCAGTAACGAAAGTTTTCTTATGGCAATATTCCTTGGAAATGCAAAACTGATGGTATCCAGAGAATCCATCAGTGAAAGAGTACATCTCCTAGCCACCCACTCCTTCAAGTACTTCATCAATAAATGGGGTCGGAAAAGGGTCATGCAAGCAAGCATCGTTCAACTTCCGTAAGTTGACACAAATGATCACTTCACCTGTTTTCTTGTCCTGCACCACCATAGTACTGATCCATTCGAACTCTTCCATAGGTTCAATAATACCAGCATCCAACATGCGATCAAGTTCTACCTTGACCTTTTCCTTATGTCACAGATTCAACCAATAAGGTCATTGTTGGACTGGCTTGGCATCTGGTTTTAATGGAATCTTCATATCTCCTAAATCACCCAGGATTCCCTTCATTTCGAAAAACTTCATGGGAAACACATCTTGAAACTCATGAAGTAACTCAGTAACCTTACTCATCATCTCATCATCCCAATAATCCCCAATATTAGTAAACTTGGGAGTAGCCTCTGTGCTGATATTCATCTTGCGAAGCTGCAATGGTTGACTGAATGGATTACTTGGCATAGCAGGTGGGACCACATTGCAACTTCCTTCAGATTTAGGAATGTTGACATTCCGGGGATCATCGTCATCCTCTGGCCCGTCGCTGATGTTGAAGCACTCCATGAGAGACTACATCTAACAATATGTGTGCGGGTCGATGCTGTAGGCTGCCGGAACAACCTGAAGTACCACGTCGCAGATGAGTTGTAAGGCATCATGGACATCAAGGTTGGCATCCGCAAAAGTGAACGTATGAGTGAAACAGACCATCAACTCCCCCCATGTTGTAATATCTCGACGCAACTCAGCTGCAATGTACCATGAGCGCGACATCTCATCCAAAGTATGGATAAAAGCATGGACCCACTTATCTCTGGGTCGCGCTATCAATAATCAGTGGCATTGCATCACATGATCACTGGGATTAGTCCAGCCATGATACTTGCCAGTGTGATAAACCTCAATATCACCGAACCGAACCATCATCAACCTTCGACACTGTGACCAACCATTAATGAATTTCTTATGTGTCACCCACCAACGTGCTGGAGCAGCATTCAGTGCTTCCTCCAATGCTAACAAACGTTGTGGTTCTGAGACATGGTCTTCAAATTCTGTCAAAAAGGTGGTTAGGCTAGGAAACCCCTCGTAGACAGGAAATGTGATCGTTTCTGTCGCAACACGACATAAGGATTGAGTAACTAAGCCACATTTCTGAAATGGTACCTCATGTAATCTGTTTTGCCAATGTTCTAAGGCATCATCAGAGTCGGAAGACACAGAGCTCTTGCTGCGCCACTCCAACTCACCGTGGACAGTAGGATGAATATAATCTTCAGAAATATTGAATGCATGGTCCCATCATGTGGGATCATCATCTTTTATAGGCTCAACGTATTGGCGTCCTTCAGCCGGATCCAACGGGGCTACGACTCTGAAATCGTGATTCTCAAAGGTCATCATGCGCTTCTTGAAGTTGATTACAGCTCCACTATCGTTAGCCCATCCAATCCCCAAGAGCACCGGATAAGAGCTTCCTCCCTCAAGCACTTCAATGACATCAAAGTCAGCATAATTCTTCATGCCCTCAATATCGATCGTGAGTTGCGGAACTCGCCCAATGGGTGTTACCTTCGCATGGTTAGCCAACCAGAGCTGCACAGGAGACCAGCTCAATGGGGGACTCCCCATATTATGCCACACCTGCTTGGTTAAGATGTTAACATTTGAACCAAGGTCAAGAATCACAGAGTCAACATCATATTCACCAATCTGAATATTCATTCGCATCTCCTTGCTAGTCTTCTGTCACTATAGGGAGTTTACTGCCGACTCCTGCCGTCCTTTCGTAAATCGTTGCAACCATCCCTCAATATCAACCAGGGAAGTCGGGTCTCGGGCCAATAACAGACAGCTTTCGAGAAACTTTTGCAATGTCCTCGGTGGTGGCGACCGATCATCATCTTATGTACTATCAAAGATAGGTGGCATATCGCAAATAACATCTTTACCGCAGTCTTTCTCCATGGTGCGACTTGCCTCCAGGAATGTCTCCTGCTTCGTATCAATGTCGAAAGGTACCATCTTCTGACTAGCCAACTGAATCAGTGGTCGCGAACTATCTTCCCCAGTCGTCTTGCCTCCACGAGTGACAACAGCCATTGAAGCATCTTGTGGTCGTGGTTCTGCAGAAATGGTCACAATATTTGCACCCTGCGTTTGGTTCTGCTGCAGATTCCCTAGTTGATTGACATTTGGATTGGCATTTGGTGGTGGTCGTGGGGGCTGGTTTTGTACTTATTGTTGTACCTAATTCTATACTGGTTGTTGTGGCTGGGCCTGATGCTGTAACAGCAGAGCGTTCCCAGCCTGCCATCATGCAATCAACTATGGACAATTCTCAACTGTATGATCATTACCAAAATAGAACGTACACTAATTCTGTAGTAGTGGGAAGTCGCGCTGATAATGCCACCATACCGCACAATGGTAACATTGAACAGGTCCATGACCACCTCGGCCTCCTCCTCCACGACCAAATTCGCCACCTCGTCTGCCCCTGTATCCTCCTCGGTAGTCGCCCTGCTGCTGGTACCGAGGTTGGTTAAACTGTTGCTGCATCGGTGCTAGTGGTATCCCTTGCCCTTGTGGTGCATAATGTAGTTGTTGTACATACTGTGACTGAGGGGGAGTCATCTACATCAGAGTATATTGCGGCATGAACTACTATGGTTGTTGTTGCTGTGGTGCAAACTGCATCTGCGGTTGCGGTAGCGGCTGAGCTACCTGCGGTTGCAAGTGTGTCTTTTGCATGGCACGTTGATCGTCCTTGACGTAGAATGCATCACACATCCTCTCCTATAGAAACCCATATGCACGGAAATCCTTGTCATTGTGAGCGACCGACTTCCAGAATGTGCAATAAAGATTTCGTGGAGTTGTGACCATTTTCTGCATATACGAGCAATTATCGTGACTATGCCCAAACACCTGGAAAACACGACACCACGGCATACTGCCGCCATTCAACGGGTTTGGCGCACCTAACACCAAATAATTATAGAAATCCGAGCAATTATCCTTCATATGCCCTTCTCCTCAGCATCGCGTACACCATACTTCATCGCGTTGTTCCCTATTCTTCTTCAAATCTTGCAAATGTATAGTCAAGTTAGCGAGTTGCATCTGTATCTGCGACATCCCGAGTGCATTATCTCCAATCGGTGATGCCTCCAATCGCATTGCAATCTCTAGAGCTTTGCTATGCGTCGATATGTTATGCTGCATCAGCAGTAGCTGAATGTGGGGTAGCAGTGCCGCAATGAACCATTCTTTATGTTGGACGACACTCATATCGAAACTAACCTTTGCCATCAGCGTCTTGAATCGCTGGTCAAAATTCCATACCGTCTCATTGGGATACTGCTTAATTTCCTTCAATTCAGTAATATATTGAGCCTCTAATTTAGGCCGTCTAAATTCAACAATCATCCCATCCCGAATCTCATCCAGTGACTTCTCTAGGCCCCTCGTAGGGATTAAAATAAACTTCATGAACCAATCTAATGCATGAACTCGCAGAGTCGTGGCTAATTGTCCTTTCTTAGCATCGGCATCAGTGATCTGTTTCATAGTCTAGACCGCTTCACACAAAAACCAATATTGTTTTGGGTTGTCTGTCGCACTTCCGTGGAACAATGATAACTTAGCATCATCGCCCACCATTCTGGGCTTCCTTCCTCCTGTCGCTATGCTACTACCAATCAACTTCTGCGGAATTGACGAACTGGGCGGTGTCGAAGTGGTATTTCTTGCTGGTTGAGAGTCAGTGAGAGGAGGTGTGGGTACACTGGTGCTGGGGTTTGGTCTTGCCTCTATCCTGGGTGTAGCCTGGTCGTCCATGTCAGGACTGTGAGGTCGATTCGTCCCATGTGGTCTTCCTTCGCAGTTTTGTGGTTCGATCGCAGCAGGACCTTCTCCTGTCCTCTATCTCTTCTCTTGTCGAAACCTCGCTCCTCCTCTTGTAAGACCACTTTCTTCCTTGGCTTCGCTCATAGTCTCCTTATGGTCTACACCCATCTACCCCTTACCATTCCATGTACCGTTCCCCAATAGCCACGACACCCACGGCCTCCGCCCACCAGGCTGTCTACTGAACAAGGTGCATCTTTAATATACCCTTTTCGCAGATTAGCATCTTAATTGACAGTTGGAGCGACAGCAAAAACCTTCCCCTTGGTCCTTGGAAGAAGTATCTTTCAACTTCACTATAGGATTTCTTTGTGTCGACTGTAAATTTAGTGATATATCCCTCCAAGATGCTATCGAGCCAAAATTCGATAGCCTGCGATGCCTTGTTATCGACCTCCTACAACTCCTTAATCACTTCTGGGGTCCAAGTCGTCGGCTCACCACCCTAGAAATTCCTATTTTGGAAGGTCATCTTTGACAACCATTCATACAGGATGACCGGGAATTCACAGAAACACCATTCGTGTGGACCATCGTGAATATACCTTCCCAGCCAGTGATCTACTGTCAGTCACGTGTTTCGGCTTTCTTCTTCAGCAAACTCCCGCAAATTCTGATCAAACCAGCTCTGTATCTTCGGCTTCATCGGGTGCCACAACATGAACTCCTTTCACTCTGCACACAATCCCGGTAATGGAACCATTTGTTGACCAACGCGACCTCGGTCGACAGGGGTTCACCTCACTATCGACACATACCGCAGTCTCCCTAGGAACCGGCTCGAGCAGGTTTGAACCTACCCAGCAACACCTGTAGACCAGGTGAGGTCTCACCCGAGGCGTCCAAGAAGAGCAGACGGAACCATGTTTCTGTCGAGGGAGGAGGAGAGTTGTGGCTGCACGGACTAGCTCTATTGCAGTACTTAACTAGAAACTTTAAGCATTCGACATGGAATTATAACATATTACTTAATCACAACATTTATCATCATAGCAACAGTAAGCAGATATTGCATCAATAAAATATAACAACATTCATATATCGCAACATTGCACAAAGATCATACCAAAACATCATCATTATATTACTGTCGCAGTCGTATACCAGAAGCAAAACATAGATATCCATACACATACATCTCCTTATCTCTCACCTACTATTCTTTCTATCTTCTATCTCTCCATCTATGTATGTCTGTATAACACTTACAACTCTCATCTATTTATAGGCTTTTGCCATTACAATATTTGTCCACTTACAACTGACTTCCTAACTGATACTATGGAGAAATGACCCAATATCTAACTGACTTGGTCCAAATGACCCAAAAACCTGCATACCCTGGTACAACTGACTCACTATTACATAACATATGGTCCAAGTGACCCAAAACATGCCAACTGCGGTATACTTAACACAAAATACTCCTTTTGCGCCCTCATCCAATGTGTCGTAGCGTCGACGGTACTACGACATTTCCTCATCAAACTGCCTGCCAACATCAACTAAAGGGAGTCGCTTTGAATTGATGGGGGCACCAAGAAAGACAGTTGCACCTTACCCCAGACACGGTTCCATGGGAACTATTTGTGGAGAATTTTAAGGGGAAATACTTACCCACATCCTACCAGGAAGAACAAATAGGGGCCCTTCATGCCTTGGTACAAAGGCATCTATCTATGGAGGATTACGACGAATGTCAGGTTGAGCGCTTAGTGTATGGGCTCAATACCAAGATCAGAGCCCAAGTGCGGATGTGGAAACTGACTTCTGTAGCTAAGGAAGTTGATTTCACTGGTTACACAGAGGAGATGTTGGGTGCAAATCCCATCAATTCATTCAACTCTCAATTGTCAGGGTTTGTGGGGAAGGCCCCTTGAATCTACCCTCAGGGAGGGTATGTGAGGCCACCTCCCTACGGAAACAGGTACACACCGATAGTTTCGGCAGTAGGTGGGTCAATGGCAACTAGGGAATATCCCAATCGGCCACATGAACTCACCAAAGTGTGAGGAATTTTAGAGGATTAGTCGGCAGGAGAAGGGGTCCCAAGGGGAGGAAACCCTCTCAGAGGTCTGAGCAGATCATCTCACCTACTCCATTACAGGTTGCATGTTGGGGATGTGGAAGTCCACATTACTAGCGTGATTGACCCGAATTACGATCTGGTATAGTCCATCGAGAAGGAAAGGCTGCAATGGGGAGTGGGCATAGTAGGCATCAGATCTCGGCAATAGTGAATAACCATAAAAAAGAGCACCAATCCACTGTGGTGGAATCATCAGGTACGGTCAATAATGTTAAACTTAGAATATTGTTTGATCCTGGTGCTACAGATAGTTTTATTTCTTTGTATGCGTTAGACAAATGTGGGTTGGCATCCTACGAGCACGACGATTTCAACTGAGTCGAAATGGATTCAGGGGTGAAACAAGCGGTAGGACCTAGTGTCGACAAGTGCACAGTGGATATTGGGGTGTGTGTTACACAAGTCAAGGTGTAAGTCACCACCATTAGAACTTATGATCTTATCATAGGTATGAACTGGATTGAGGAGCATCGAGATTTCTCGGACAGTTATGGGAAGAAATTTATTTTCTTTAATGACAAAGGAGAGTCCATCGAGATCCAGGGTATCAAACGAAAGGTGTCCCTACATTTCATATACATGATGAACGTAAAGCGATGTATTTGACAAGGATGTCAGTTGTATATTGTTGAAGCGATAAACAATGAGAAGGGACCCTGCTTTGATGAGTACCCATTGTTATCTGAATTCAATGACGTCTTTCCAAATGAATTTCTTGGGTTACCTCCTAAGAGGGAACTTGATTTTCCATTGAGGTAAAACTCGGTTCGGAGACAACATCAAAGACACCATATAGGATGACGGCCCTAGAACTTTGCGAGTTGCAAATGCAGCTGAAGGAACTACTAGACCTAGGGTTCATCAGAACAAGTATTTAACCATGGGGTGCACCAGTAATTTTTGTGAAGAAGAAGGATGGTTCCTTGCATTTTTCACCGATTAACGAGATTTGGATAGAGCCACAGTGAATAATAGGTACCCAATACCTCAAATTGATGACCTTTTTGATCAAATGAAAGGGGGTGACAGTCTTCTTGAAGATCGACTTGCGATTAGGTTACCATCAACTACAAATTAAGGAAAGTGATATACCTAAGACTTCCTTTCGAACATGGTTCGGGTACTATGAGTTTGTAGTGGTACCCTTTGGTTTTACCAATGCCCCAGTTGTATTCATGAGCCTCATAAATAGTGTGTTTCGAAATTACTTAGATTGGTTTGTGCAAGTCTTCTTGGATGATATCCTTATCTATTCCAAGAATGAAAGGGAGCATGAGGAACACTTGCGAATATTGTTAACATGCTTAAGAGAGCACAAGTTGTACGGTAAGTTATCCAAATGATCGTTTTATCATAAGAAGATCCATTATCTAGGGCATATAATTTACGGTGAGGGAATTTTAGTTGAGCCTGAGAAGGTGAAGGCCATAATGGATTGGCCTGTGCCAAGAAATGCGCATGAACTGAGAAGCTTCATGGGGTTATCCGGGTACTATAGACAGTTTGTTGAGGGTTTCTAAAAAATCACAAAATCCATAACTACCCTACAATGTAAAGGCATTAGGTATGGTAGGACTAATGAATTCAATGTCGCATTCGCCTAGCTTAAAACACTATTGATGAGTGCATCAATCCTACGAGTGCCAGCTATGGAGAAGGAATTCACAGTTTGCACAGATTCCTCAAGGCAGGGTTTGGGTGAAGTGTTGATGCAAGTTATAGCTTATGCGTCAAGGAAGTTAAAAACGCATAGGAGAATTACCCTACCCATGACCTAGAATAGGATGTCATGATGTTAGCTTTAAAGATTTGGAGACATTACCATGTTGGATGAAGCTTTGAGCTCAAGTCTGGTCACCAAATATTGAGGTATATCTTCACTCATAGAGACCTAAATTCTAGGTAAAGGCGATGGAGTGAATTCATGAGCGAGTATGATTTTGAGATTTCATACATCAAAGGGAAGGAGAGTGTGGTAGTCGATTCCTTAAGTAGAAAACCAAGGATTTTCTCTATCATACCTTTGAGGGTTGATTTGTGGGTTGGTACCTAAAGGTCATGTCGGCACTCCAAAATGTGAAACCGGTGGGACCTAAGTTTGAAGGATATGAGTTGGAAGCTTATGGGTTGTTACAATATCAAGGGAGCATAAATATTCCCGAGGAGTGACATATTAGGGAAACTATACTTAAGGAATCCCATAGAGCATTATATTGCGTGCACTCGGGTGTAAAGAAGATGTATATAAACATGAATCAACTCTTCTTTTGGGAAGGAATGAAGTGCGATGTGGTCAAGTTCGTTGCTAAGTGCCTTGAGTGTCAGCAAGTAAAAGTTGATCATCACCACCTGACAGGACTATTGCAACCGCATGACATTCCTATGTCGAAATGGGAGGTTATCCCCATGTTATTCGTGGTTTAATTTCCTCTTACCTCTCCTAGGCATGACACCATTACAGTCGTCATGGACAAACTGAACAAAATTGCTCACTTCATTCCAGTTAAGGAGACCTATGATGTCACGTATGTAACTCGTGTATTCATAAATGAAGTAGTTTGTCTCCATGGGTTTCCCAAGAAGATTATCTCGGAGAGAGATTCTAGGTTTACGTCCAGGTTTTGGACAAGTTTGCAATCAGCTTTAGGAACTCAGTTGAACCTAAGCATAGCTTACCATCCAAAGACAGATGGGAAAACAAAAAGAGTGAATCGGGTGATGGGTACATTCTTAGGATGTATGTCATGGATCAACAGACTCATTGGGAAAAGCACTTACCTCTAGTAGAATTTTCTTACAACAACAGTTATCATAGCTCAATCGGGATGCCTCTATATGAAGCATTATATGGAAGACCATGCAGAACACCATTAAGTTGGGAAAGGTTATAGGACCGAGTAATTAGAGGACCTGAGTTGATTCAGGATATGGAAGATCAGGTTATTCATATTAGAAAATTGTTAAAGGAAGCTCAGGATAGACAGAAGAGCTATGCCGATGCGCATAGGGTTGAACGAAACTATAAGTTTGGGGATGTAGTGTTCATCTGCATCATACCTAGGAAAATTACCATCCGGTTTGTGAAAGGGACAAAGTTGTCGCCACGATTCATAGGACCCTTCGGAATTTTGGAGAAGGTTGGACCCATCACGTATACTCTTGCGTTGCCCCTCCATTTGCATAAAACTCATAATGTTTTTCATGTATCTGTTTTATGACATTATGTAGCTGATGAGTCTCATAAAATAAATTGGAAGGAACTGCAGGTTTTGGACGAGGGGACCATCAGGTTTGAACCGTTTCGTATATTAGACCGTGGGGTAAGACAACTCAGACACCGTTTGGTGGACTAGGTTCAGGTCCAGTGGGACCGGTATAGCCCAGGTTCTGCTACCTGGGAGGACGCAGAGACCATGCATCGTGATTTTCCCACACTATTTTGACCATAAATTCAGGACGAAGTTTCCCGAAGGGTGGTTGTTTGTAACACCCTGTTTTGACATTACTACCTAAACTATCATTATATGTATATTTGCTTATGATTGTGAGACTTTGTCAGTATGATGACGTTGTGGACTTGTAGTTCCATTATTTTTCTGAGACATATATGTGTATGTGTGATGTTAGTGTTATGATATGTAGTCATGTTTTGATATATGTCATGTGTTAATTATGTCTCTTTTATGCAAATTACTGAATTACGGGTCAGTGGATATCCCGTTAAAAGTTATATGTTAAATGGATAATGTTATACCAGGTGCATGGTAAATAGAAATGATTTGCTTATTGTTTCTTAATGACAAAATGTATGTATACATGTCAAGGATTTTGTACAATATTCTAGATCGTATGTTAGAGACTAACTTACAAGTTAAAAATGGCTAAGTAATAGTTGGATCCTACGAGGTGGGAGTACCCAGGGGACATGGAATCCGAAGATAAATGGTATGCAAGTGATGCATTATTTATTTCACATTATTATTATGTTTATTATCATGATGGATGGGTGGGGTAGGGTTTCAGAAAACTGAACCACCCAAATTGGTTATACGATGACAAACAGAGTACAAGTCGCAACGTAGTTATGATGTCAGTGTAGACATAGTCCCTTGTTCCATTAGGGGGGGGTGGAGGATTTACCCACCGTTTATCCCCGAAACCCAGATTCATGGGAGGGTTTTGCTACGACACGCTCCCCAAGGTGTGTGTTGATGACTGGTGGTTTCCTGCTAGGGAAGCTTGGTCGATGTAGTCGACACTTCCGCTTACGGGTTCTAACTGGAACTGGTCATGGCTTGACACTTCAGGGTAGTCCAGCAGAGGAAGGATATGATGTGGAAGTTAGTTGTGAGCTAGATAGATGGAGTAGGTAGATAGGTGTACCATGATTTTAGGAGGGAAGACTTGATTAACTGTGTATGTTGAGGACCTTGCCGAGTCATGTGTCGTAACTTAGTAACTGGTGTAATTGTTCGTCAGTTAATTATATTTAATTAAGTGAATGGTCCAACGGTCAAATTATGTTAATAATACGTCAGTAAACAATAACTTAAGTGATTGAGAATGTTGTGTGGTTAAGTACTGTTAGTGTACCTAGGCGGCCTATGTAAGCCTTAGCTACACTTACATAGCTCGTATACTTGAATATATGGAGTATCTACTAAATTATTGTGTGCATGTGTTATGATTCTAAATGGTCACTATGTACTTTATTGTACTTACTTAATAATTAACTTAACATAATAATTAACTTAACATAATAATTAACTTAACAGTTATGTTGAAATTATTCAAAGAATGGTTATTAATTAGGTTATGGTAAGGTATTAATGAAAATGATTAACAAGGATAAGGATCTTGTCGATTAAATAATTGAATAGGTTGATTGAGTGAATTAGGTGGTAATGAATGATGATCAAGTTCTAATGTTGATTAATGTTAATTATTTTTTATTGATAATGACTAATGATGTTGATAATGTTATTAAGAATTCTTGATTTAATCTGGGAAGGCAGGTGCAGGGGGGATCATCTTTGATCCCAGAGGAAACAAAGTTGTAGATTTTTCATGGGGATTAGGCATAAAAACAAACAATGAAGCCGACTCGATTTGTACCACTCCCTTGAAATTTCCTCCATTCTCATCATTGGAAAACTACAGGTTTATGGAGACTCAAGGCACGTCATTCAATCTATGAGGCTTGGAGCCA
The DNA here is from genome assembly GCA_027924585.1 of Larix kaempferi. Taxonomy (NCBI): domain Eukaryota; kingdom Viridiplantae; phylum Streptophyta; class Pinopsida; order Pinales; family Pinaceae; genus Larix; species Larix kaempferi. The sequence goes on from BSBM01000445.1 coordinate 21,608,025, forward strand.
AAACAAGAGGTTCTAAGAGCCAAAGAATTCAAAAAAGAATCAACTATCTTTCTCTTCCCAAAGACACTCAGTACTTTCATATCTTGAGGGAGAACAATTCGCTAACAGATATCTTGGCAAATGAAGGAGCCTCTTTGAAAAGTGGCCAAGTCAAGCACAACAATGGAGTATGTGGGTTTCTATTTATACCCTAATGTTTTCTCAATGTTAATTTACCCTTGGTATTTTTGGTTCGTTCCCTATCTTGGGAGACGGAATAGTCATTCCCATGCAATTTTGTGGCTGACACGCCACCCCCCATGTGCTCTTCACATGGCTATGTGTTCGTCTATCAGCTCGCTCGAACCTGCATTTATTGCTCCTCTCTTGCATTGGTCTTTATCTCCCATAATGGACTGTGTTCCCATTCCACCCGCTCTATTCTCTGTGCTCGGTCGGATCTCCTTCCTCGACCCTAAGCTCGACCCTTGGATGCCCTCAGACGTTTGTGTGATCTCACATTTTCTGACTCCTTCACCTGTCTGCACCATGGATGGGGTTAAAGAAGCCATTGCGACTCTAAGCCAGCTTACTGCCGAGGTTAAGACGTATCTGTGCAGGACTTATTCGACCGTATGCACCAACATTCGTCAGAATGAGGAATTGGCCATTGAAAATAAATACAATCTCTCCCAGCTCTCCTGCCAGGACTCCGGGATGGATGATTTTGAGTGAAATCTCATAGAATTAATGGGTAAGGTGGACATTATTAGGGAGTAAATTTCTGTTTTAACAAGCAAGTCACAATTCAGTCATGTTCAGGATGCTCCTACAGTCAATCAGGAAATGGTGGATGCTGCCTTGGTTCAACAACAAAACTTTGGATGACTACTCTCTTTTCAACAAGTTCTCTTTGATATACACTCTCTGAATGTTTTTTTGCCTGCTACTATGCAAACAGTTTGTAAGGGTTTATCCCAATGTCATTAAAAGAAGCTACAAGAAGCATAGATATCAAGCTTCTAGAGACATAAACATTTTCAAATTCTGCAATTTTCCTCTATATGAAGCAGAAAAGTGGTCTCAAATTTTGTAATGAATGGTTGTGCACAGCCTTTTAAACTATATACAAATTTTCCCTGTTTCTGTTAAAAAAAAGAATTCTTGATTTAATAAACTGTTGAATAAATACTTAGTTATTAAGTCATTAAATAATTATTAATGAGGTTAATTATTGTTAATCACATTACTAACAACTAGATTAATAAATGCTAATTAAAAGATGAATTATAATAGTTCCATCCATGATGATCATGATTAGTTATAATTAATTAGGATTAACTATGATTAATTAAAATGTGGTAGTAAATAAAGATCAATTAAGGTTATTAAAATTAATTATGATAAATTATAATTTAGGGCTCTGTGGTTAAAACATGGTAAATAATGACATTTTTGTATTTTAATTTAATTAATAAAAGATTAATTATAATTATGAACACTGAATTATGACGTCACCAAAGGTTGACTAGTAATTAATGTGGTGAAACGTGTAAGTGTAAAACACTTACATTTGGTTGGTGAACCAACCCCAAAATTAAACTATATAATATATAACATTTATTATTTATTAATTAAAAATTATATTTTGAAATAAGAAAGAATTGTTAAAGTTGTGCCTAGAAGGTTGTCGGTTGAGTTAAATATTAAATTAATATTATTATTATGGATGGGTTCGAGGGAGCCTGAAAAAGATCTAAGGGATAGTAATGGAGGAGAAGAGTCGGCTAAGGGATATAAGGGGGAGAATGGACATAGGAAAAAGATCTTTGGATTTTTGGAGAAGGATAGTAAAATTGCAGAGGAGAACAGAGGGGAAGTGTTGGAGGATTTTTTTAAGGGAAACTAGTTGGCTTGTACTCAATTTGCGATTGGGGGTCCAAAGGGGAAATTTTGGAGTTGGGTGGTTAGCAGGACCTCGCCAATTGGTAGGGTGGCATACCAGGTTGTTTGGACGGTTGAGTTTCATGGGTTGGGGAATACGTTTGGTTGCAGGACATACAACAAAGGCAAGGAGGTGCAAAACAGGGAACATCTAGCTATTTAAAAGGTAATTCTTCTATAGGTATAAAATCGCTTCTAACTCTGTAAATTTTAATTAATAAATTTATAACTTAATAAATTATTATTGTAAATTACATGCATTATATGTTGTAGAAAACAAAAAAAACTTGTTAATGATGTTAGAACAGTAACTAGTACATTTATTTAGAGACAACAATGTTATTTATTTACAGGCATGAGAACTAAACAAAACCAGAAAACATAAACGAGGATGTAAACAGTAAAGATGTAATAGTAAAATTCTTGGATTTTATTAAGAAACTAGGGACCTAGGAACAGGTCCCTACACTTATAAACTTGGTAAGTAATGGAACCTTCTATTTGTTTGATTATGACAATGTAAAGGAATTGTCATTTTGTATCTCCATCATAAATTGGATATCTAAACACATGCTATTAAGATAGTTAAGGAAATTATTAAAGTGGGAAGGACAAAAAAGTATCATCATCTTCATTTAAGGGATAGGTATTAAGAGCCTAAATTTCAAGCTTGTGATATGTATAAGTTGGTGAACATAGGTAAAATGATCGTTCATGCTTTTTATTTATTTACAAATGATATATATATATATATATATATATATATATATATATATATATATATATATATATCATTTCAAGTAATATATTTTAGATCACTTTTTTGCATTTTGAGGATGGTATTCAGGGTAAATCCTAAATTATTTAGGGCATAAGGTTAGGTAAACAACTCACGAACATATCATTACAACAAAAGTAGTGAGATTCTCTACAATATAGTATGGGGGAAATGTTGTAATGTAACATGACCAAAAAATATTTTAGATGTTGACTTAAAAAAAATAATGTGGGTAATGCTCATGCAGAAGCTATAACCCATATAACAAAATAATAATATGTCAACTCTATTATCCATCTTAAATTTTAAGTTTACAAAATTTATAAAAAACTAAAACCAACATAGATCTATCTTAAATCAAGATATACCAAACACCGAGAGGGATCAGTTTTTTTTAGGTGTAAATTTTACACATTAGAAAAAAATTTACACCTCAAAAAATTTGACCCCTTTTGGTGCTTGGTAGATCCGGATTTATGATGGATTTATGTTGGTATATAACTCATTAGAAATCAACTCATGAAGAGAAAACTTGTCACAATGTGGGATTTGAACCCAAGCAGGGAGGGTTTCAACTTTTTCTCACAACCATTTGTGCAACACATAATTGATATGTATGTATGTATGTATGTATGTATGTATGTATGTATGCATTGTTAGGATATTTATACACTTAGGAGTTAGTTAAGATCAACTTGTGTAATATATCCGTTAGGGAAAGTGTGTTTCTTTAGTATGCATTAGTATGCATTTGTAAATACTTAATCCGACGGTTACGATATGTTCCTGACATAGAGTGATCCGATGGCTCAACTTCTCTTAGATCATACCTAACCTTGATCTGTGGCTTAACACCCGATTGGTCCATGATCTCTATTTAAAGAGCATGGAGGGTCATTGTTTAGTTGATTGATTGTGAGAAGCTCATTTGTAACTTTCTTTCTTTGCATAATAAATTGTCCCGTAGAAGCTATTTGGCCGGGGCCGTGGAGTGTTTCCCTCAAGAGGGTTTAAACCACGTCAAAACATCGGTGTGTTGATCTGTGATCTGTTTGTGTGAAGTGGTTGCTCTCGGTGTTTGGTCCTTTGGTAGTACCCTGTGTACTCGAACATGGTATCAGAGCTTTTATGAAGAGTCGCTTCCAATTATGATCTAGATCTTGAACTGTTGTTGCCGAAACTTGAAAGGGTTTCTGGTTCTGGTATTTCTCTGCATTTCTGGGTTGTGGGAGGTGTTCCATTGCGTCCGAAGCGTCGTTTCCATGTGGGATTTGAACCCAAGCAGGGAGGGTTTCAACTTTTCCTCACAACCATTTGTGCAACACATAATTGATATGTATGTATGTGTGTATGTATGTATGTATGTATGTATGTATGCATTGTTAGGATATTTAGACACTTAGGAGTTAGTTAAGATCAACTTGTGTAATATATCTGTTAGGGAAAGTGTGTTTCTTTAGTATGCATTTGTAAATACTTAATCCGATGGTCACGATATGTTCCTGACATAGAGTGATCCGACGGCTCAACTTCTCTTAGATCATACCTAACCTTGATCCATGGCTTAACACCTGATTGGTCCATGATCTCTATTTAAAGAGCATGGAGGGTCATTGTTTAGTTGATCGATTATGAGAAGCTCATTTGTAACTTTCTTTCTTTGCATAATAAATTGTCCTGTAGAAGCTATTTCGCCAGGGCCATGGAGTGTTTCCCTCAAGAGGGTTTAAACCACGTCAAAACATCGGTGTGTTGATCTGTGATCTGTTTGTGTGAAGTGGTTGCTCTTGGTGTTCGGTCCTTTGGTAGTACCCTGTGTACCCGAACATGCATGTATTCCCTAACCCCCCAATTATGTTTGTGTTTGTGTGTCTATGTTCCCCTATGACCTCCCCTCCCCTCCTCCATATAACCATGCATAAGGAACTCTCATAGTCTTCATTGCCATTGACGAGTGGTAACTAGGGTAAATCATCGGCTTTGATTATGGAGCCTACCCCCAAGTGGATCAAGAGTGTCGAACTCATGAACTCCCCTACATAAGGGGGAAATATCTCATGCTCAACTATTGACCACTTGAGCTAAAGCTTGAGATTTATATATGTATGCATTTATTTATTAATAATGTGTTAACAAAGTACTTTTAGTTTGATGGTTAATTAGGATGGTGATATACCTATCATTAAGATGTCATCGAAAACCTTCTTAGTTGATAATGTGAGTTACTAATGAACCTCCACCAGGGCTCTAATCTCACCAATGAATTGATGTAAAGTCTCTCAATGGACCCTAGTACTTGTGCCAAATTTTGCAACCTTCAAGCACAATGTAATGAGTCTTTATCAAAATAACTAAAATAATATGACCTTGATCCTATATTTTCTAATCATTGGAAAATTTCCCTTTAAAAAATATAGTCATTGTTTAAATCTACAAAACATTTTGTACTCTTCATACACCACTTGTGATATTCCCATATTAAAAAATAGCATGCTTAAGTTACATCATAATTAAATGAAGAATTTTCTCAACAATATAATCAAAATATACATTTTTTTATAAAATAAATCACTCTCCAAACATACTTGAAATGTATAAATATGTTTTTTACATATTACAATAAAAAAATAAAATGCATATTTTAACTATTGAAGACTCTTTCCAGCATCTTCACTTCATTCTTTCCTACAGGCAGTACAATACATAAGCATATTTATGGTACAAAAAAACGTTATATTTTGTTGTAGGTCTGATCTTGTATGAATAATGGAAAGATTCTACTAAGTGTTCTCAAGGTACACTACAACTTTTTTAATCTATTGCATTAATTTTAACTTTTTTTCTTGCTAGGTCCAATTTTTTTTTATGTCCCTCTCTTGGTAAATTGTAGTTTCTAATAGGAACATGCAATTACACACCACTATAGGAAATTTAAATTTTGAAGATTTCCTTAAGTTTTTTTTTTATTCAATGTTGGAAAATAGTCTTGCAACATTAGGAGAAATAAGGGTGAACCCTTGTAATTGTTTCATTTAAATATGTAGATGACCACAACTTCTCCAATGAAACCTATGGACAGATGACCAAAACTTCTCTAATGAAACCTATGGACATGTTTGGAGGTCCAAATTTTTCAATAGACTAACACATTTCACTTTTCTAGTTTTAGTATCTTGATGTTCATTTCTTAGGTTCATTTCTAGTTTAAGGTGATTTATTGTTTCAAAATGTAATATGTCAATTATAATATTGTAATATGTATTGTACTTGATAGATTGAAAAACGTTAAGTCTATTGAGAAATTTAATTGACTTATGGTCCGAAAACTAAAGTACTTTCAATATCAAATTTAAGACTTTGGTTTCAAAGAAAATATGTGTTAATTGTATATGTGTTTTACCTTATGATTTGTGTGATATGTGGAAATCAAAAGCATACACGAAGGTTTTTTTTCCCTTCTAATTTTAGAGAAATTTGTATTTTTCATTTTTACTATGATTTCACTTCTTTTCAGCAAAATTGAAGATTATATTGCACACATCTTCTCACACAAAAATGCTCACACAGAATGGATGTGAACTGAATGCCAGAAGCTGTCTTCTATTAAAGTGAATCAAATTACAATGTGAAAATACAAAGCAAATGAACTAGTCGGCCTTAGCCTATTACAATATACATAAATGAAACTATGTCTCTCAGTGTGTTCTCAATTGTGTGCGATCTTTATTGTAATACCCCATTTTTTACCCTTAGGATATATTAGCTGTTAATGTAAATATTGTATACTGTGATGTGTGTTTTCCTAGCGTGGAGCTCAAGGTCAAGGCCCCGCTAGTGGATGCTCAAATTTTATTTAAAAGGAAAGTATTAGATATTATGTTACCCATGTGCTATTTAGCCATGGAATATTGTAAAAATGATGTAAATAAACATCATGCAATAAAATACCAAAACTGGCAATGGGAGCAACGAATGAGAAGGGGCCATGTGTATCCACTAGGGAGTGGTGAGGGGGCTATGAGGATGAAACATATGATGCCAAATTTCATTGTGAGAACCCATTTGACTTTCCTTGATGACGTTTATTTCTATTGTAAGGAAGTAGTTGAAGATTTCAGTCAATGCCTTCAATGGAGCATGGGAAACCTAGAAATTCGTATGGTAGAGTATGGACTCTGTTTTCTTGTACCACAAGTCACTCTACTTGATGAGGGTTGCTTCATTCTCATTCCCATTCCATTGTGAAAGAACCTAGCATCATTTTCCATCCAAAAACGAATTCCCAGTAGTGAGCAAAACCAGAAATCGCAACTTTGCAAGAACCCACGTTTTAAAGTGCCAAAAATGCCCAGAATTTGTATTTGATAGTGAAATCCAATGGGGGATCCATAGGTATGAACCTTGGGGCAAAATTGAGAGCATTAGCTACCCTGAAATCCATTGGAAAACCCAGTTTTGATAGCCCAGAAATCCAGTGACGGGATTGAGTTATTTGATGACAGATTTGTGAGAAATCCAAAAGTGAATGTTTGAACAGAGGATTGGATGCTTGAATTTAGCTTGAGATGTCTGTAACTCTGTGGTTGAGCTCATTGGATTAGCATCCTCCTCCTTTTCTTATTGCATGCTTTATAAACCCAGTTGTGTGTTGGCTTAGCATGACCGTTTGAGTGAATCCATGGTTGTGAGTGAGCCTGTCTAGTTCCTCCTTAGTGGATACACATCCCAGCTCGGGGGTGATCTATCAGCTAAAATAATACAGGCTAGACAGAGATCTATGGTTGGGTGGAACGTTTCTCTCACATAGCCAGTTGTTTGGATAGCTTCATCTTCAAGATAAGTGTTCTCTGTGTTTTAAATTATATGCATTTTGTGTTCTGTATGGTGTTAAGTCGGAATGGTAATTATTCATGTTAATGAAATTGACATGAAGTCTGTGCATAGCATGAGTACGAGATTTAATTCTCTGCATGATGAACCATCATATGCCTATGTTAGATATGATGATGCATTACTATTTGTGTGCTTTCAAATATGTTTATTTCCGCTGTGTTTATATTGAGTATGAGCCTGCACACAGAAGAGTTTAATTGTTATGAATTTATGAGTAATGTATGGGACTGAGATTGTCAAATAAGCCCGGTATATTGGTCACGTTTCCTTCCTTGCATCGGATTGATGGAAGGGTACATTACATTTATCCCTCTCACGGTCTCTACTGAATGCAAGAACTCGTTGAGCTATGGATGAACGATCTGTCCCCTAGATCCTATAATGATTGATCTGAATCCCTTCTTCTGTGCCTTTGCAGTAGTCTTCTATTTTGATCTGCTACTGCTCTTCTCAAGGCTTACTCCATTCCCCGAGACAATATCCCTTTGTCCCCCTCTCCGTGATCCTGTAGACCTACAATTTTCAGTGCCCCTCAGTCATACTGCACAAACCCCTCCTTTGGTGACATCTGGCGTGATCCCAACCACCTTCATAACTGCTGATAACTTCCTTGGAGCCCACGTACAGCTACTAAGTACGTCTCCTTGACTTCTGCACTTCTCTGACTCTGCTACAATAGTCAGCCCCATCTCCTACATCAACCATACTGCACTTTGTCATCTCCGACCTTGCTTGTCGGCATCACTTAACTTCCATGGCTTTCAGTATGCCCTTCCCTCCACGCTTGGATTTCACCGCAACTCGTCGTTGTCATTGTTCGACAACATGTCGACCTTTGACACCTCCGCTCCTTTCTTGTCGTCTGTTGACATTAGACTTGTCTACTCTTGACCTTTAAATCCTGTCACTTGCATCTAGACAGTTTATAATCGACTACTTGGCTTCGACAACCAATCTCCCTTCCGCACCAGTGGTCATCGGCAATCCCCCTGGTCGACTTCTCCTATCCATCAACTTCGACTGTTTCTCCTAGGCCCTGATGCTCCTGCATCAAACTAACTGATTGAAAAATAACTTGACTGCTCCATCAGTATCCTGTATTCTTGTTCAAAAATACAGGTCGCCTCCTACAACTCATTATCTCTCCATCAGACTAAATATTCTTTCTTTCACGAACTTTACGTGCGTTCGACTTCGCGTTCCTCTAACACTTCAGTGATTTCCTCCTTGTGTCAATCTGGAATCTACATTGTCCAGTCGATGTTCGACACTTCTGCGTTGTTTCTTGTTGAACCTTCTTCAAACTTGTACAGATCTGAGACATTGAATGTTCGTGAAATGTTCAAGTCTTTTGGCAGCTCCAACACATAATCATTGTCCAAAATATTCTTCAAAATCTTACATGGTCCAATCTTCTTTAGCTTCAGCTTGTTGTATGTTCCGGTCGGAAATCTCTCTTTCCTTAAGTGCGCATAGAATAAGTCTCCTTTGTTGAACGACCGTAGCCTCTTCTTCATGTTGTCTCTCAACTTGTATGTCGCGTTTCTCTTCTCAATGTGCTAGCATACATTTTCATGCACTTATTTGATATGCCCTGCGAATGATTTTGCATCCACACTCTTCCTGATATCTGTCGGTATCTCGACTAAATCCACCACTCCATGTGGGCTTCGTCCTTGAACAATCTGGAATGGGCTCAAACCTATCAACCGATTCACATAGTTGTTATATGTGAATTATGCTTGTGCCAATATGTTCTCCCACTGCTTATGTCTGTCGGCTGTCAAACATCTCAGAAGGTTTCCCAAGCTTCTGTTTACCACCTCGATCTATCCATATGTCTACAGATGATATGTTGATCTAAAATGCAACTTCGTGTCCAATTTCTTCCATAGGGTTCTCCATAAATGACCCATAAACTTGGTATCTATGTCCAACGTTATACTCTTTGGAACCCATGCAATCTGACTATCTCCTTGAAGAATAGTACAACATTTCTTGTGGTATCACTTGTCTTCCAACACGGAATAGATTGTGCCATCTTTAAAAATCTATCGAGTACAACAAATATTGAGTCACTTCCTTTCTACTTCTTCGGGAATCCTAGCACAAAATCCATGCTCAAGTGCTCCCATGGGGTATTCTACACTGGTAATGGTGTATACAACCCTGTATTCTGACTTCTTCCTTTTTCCAACTGGAAAAATCGACACTGTCGTACCCACTTACCGACATCTGTCGTCATTCCTGGCCAATAATACTTTAATTCGACCAACGCCTTGGTCTTATCGATGCCAAAATGACCTTCTAATCCACCAGTATGCAGCTCTCAGATTAGGTTCTCTCTTACGGATCCTATGGGAATACACAACTGTTGTCCCTTGAATAAGTATCCCTCTTGGATAAAATAATCCAAGTATGATGTTCTTTTGACACTCCACAATTCGTGACTAGCCTTCCATGCTTTCGCAAAATCCTCTTCAGTCTCATACTCTTTCTTCACCGACTCTATTCCCGTTTCCTGAACTATTGTCAGGTTCAACAATGCAACTCTTCAACTCAGCGCATCAGAAACCTTATTCGACTTGCCTGACTTATGTCACAAGATGAAGGTATATACCTGCAGGAATTTGACCAACTTCATGTGTTGTTGATTCAACTTCGACTGAGTGTTCAAGTACCTTGGTGCTTGGTGATCTGTGTACAACACAAATTCCTTTGGCAAAAAATAATGCATCCACTTATTCAATGCTTGGAAAATAGCATAGAACTTCTGGTCATAGACCGAATATTTCCACTTCACTTCATCCAACTTCTAGTTGAAGAATGCAATTGGTTGGCCCTCCTGGCTCAAAATTGCGCCAATTGCTATTCTACTCGCGTCACAATCGACTTGAAATTTTTTTCTTGAAATATGGGAGCGCTAACACTGGGCTCTCCGTTACTTTTTGCTTCAACTTGTCAAAAGATTTACGGGCAGCTTCTGTCCACTTGAACTCCCCTTTCTCCATGCACTCTTTCAACGGTGCACATATCCAACTGAATCTTCTGATGAACTTCCTGTAGAAACTAGCAAGTTCATGGAAACTTCGCACTCCTGCATGAAGAAACATTTCTGCGGGTTCACCATCAACTTCTCCTCCTACAACTTCCTCAATACTTGTCGAATATGCTCCAAATGTTCGACTTTGGTTCGACTAAATGTCAAACTGTCGTCGAGGTACACTACGACGAACCTTCCCAAGAATGGATTTAGTACCTCGTTCATCAACCACATGAATGTACTGGGTGCATTAGTCAATCTGAATGGCATTATTAACCACTCATACAGTCCTTCCTTTGTCTTGAAGGTTGTTTTCCATTCATCTCCTTCTCTGACCCTGATCTGGTGATAACCACTTTTCAAGTCGATCTTGGTGAAGTATCTCTCTCCACTCAAGCAATCCATCAAGTCATCCATCCTCGACAATGGAAACCTATACTTGATCGTGATATTTTTTATAGCTCTGGAGTCTGTACACATCCTCCATTCTCCATCCTTCTTCGGTGTTAGTGCAGCTGGTACCGCACACGGGCTCAAACTTTCTCTGATCAATCCTCTGTCCATCAACTCCTGGACTTGTCGATTGAGTTCATGACCCTTTTTTGGACTCATTATATGAGGTTCCTTCTTTGGAAAACTCGATCCTGGAATCAAGTCGATCTGATGGGATATGTTTCTTGTCGGTGGAAATATCGTGGGTGCTCCGTCGGCTACCTTGCTCCGAAACTCATCAAGTATCTCTTCGACTTTGACCGAAATCCTCTCCATTGTTGACCTCTCGACACATGGTCCTTTCGGAATGATGGCAAAACATCTCGACTATTTATCCTCCTCCATGAGGAATTCCTTGTCTAAGCATATCGGCACTTGCTTCTCCCAATAGTTGCTCTCGCCTTGCTTGTAGTCAACTTGGTCCTCCTGCTTTAGCTTCATCGTCCTCCTTATGCCATTTTTCCACACTGTGATTGTGTTGGTTTGACCATGATAGATCATCCTTCGATCATATTTCCATGGTCTCCCTAACAACAGATGACATGCTTCCATTGGGATTACGTCGCACAGTACACTGTCTTCAAGTTTCCCAACCTTAAATTTTATCAAGAACTGTCTAGTTACCTTGACATGATGTCCTTTCTACAATCGGGATATATTGTATGGGTGTAGGTGTTCTCGACATCTCAAACCCAACTTGTTTATGACCTACTTCGACACAATATTCTTTGTACTGCCACCATCGACTGTGGTCTTGCAATACCTATCACCAATCAGCACTCTGGTTCGAAAGATAGCCTTTCGATGTATCGTCTCCTTCTCGTCTTGTCAGTCATCCTGAACCAACGTTCTCCTAGCCATCATGGTTAGACCTTTTCTTCTACTATCCTCACTGTTGTCAGATGTCGACTCCGTCCTCTCTTCGACTTTCTCATCTCTTCGATGTCTGGGTTTCAACTCCTCTGCAGCATGTAGATTTTTTGGGCATTCATATGCCTTCTATCTGACTCCTCGACACTTGTAACAGACTACCACCAGTTTGTCAGCTCCTTTTCTGTCGGCTGGACCACTTTGACCATACGCACCCCAACCACGGATCTCTTGACTATCCGTTGGTTTCCTTGTGCTTTCTCCTTACTCGATGTCGCTTCCGCATGTCGCTTATGTTCGATAGATTCCTTCCTGGTTCCGCTACTTTGGCCTTTTGCAGAAATAGTATTTGCACCTCGACCAGTCATTCTTCCTCTGGTCGATGCGATTCTTCTTGATAGTTTATCTTCTGCCTTCAGGGATAACTAGTAGGCTTCACTGAAGGCTATGAACCTTGACAGGCTCAACTCGTCCTATATGGCATACTTAAGGTCGTTCACATATCCCGACCAAATCGATAGTCTATAGAACTCTTCCATGTACTCCTTCACGGTCATTTATTTCAGTCAAAAGTTTTGCAACTTCCTGAACAAGGAAATCACATAGTCGTTAGGCAAGAACTTCCCCTTCAGCTTGGAAACCATCTTGTCCCAAGACTTTATATTTTCCTTACCTTTCTTGACTTTTTCATCCTACACATCGTCCCACCACAATGAGGCGTGACCCTTCAACCTCATACATGCAGTTTTAACCCGTTTAGGATCCTCTATCTGCTCTATGTCGAAGTATTTCTCCATCTCTCTGAACCAGTTTATCAAGTCTTTCGGATCTAGACATCCTGAGTAGGTACGTACATCCATCTTTGTTTGACCTCTCATCTCTGTCAAAATATTGATGAGTTTATCTTCTGTTTCTTTGACTACCTCTTCCCGTGCTTCCACTTCTTAGGCTTCCTCATCGTTGTGGTCAAGTGCATCGGGAATGCATCTACATCTTTGGCTCTCTTTGATCGTTGCGACCTCACTGGTCAAACTTTGCATTGCTTGCATGCACTTGTCGAACATTTCGCGATCAACTGTGACTGCAGCGCCATGCACTCTTCGTCCTACACCACGGACATTAACACCTATGTGAGCCATTTTCAACTACAGTTGAAACTCCCACTTGTCCAATCACAACTGGACTTTTACAACTCATGCACAACTCTACCCAATCACAACTGGAGATGTCTACGCACTCGCAGGATCTTCCGGCTCTTCGGATTCAATTTTCAGCGCCCCTTGGTCATGCTACACAACCTCCTCCTATGGTGACATCTGGCATGATCCCAACCACCTTCATAATTTCTCATAACTTCCTTAGCAACCACGAATGGCTACTAAGTACGTCGCCTTGAATTCTGTACTTATTTGACTCTGCTATAGTAGTCGACCCCATCTTCTGCATCAACCATACTACACTTCGTCATCGTCGACCTTGCTTGTCGGCTTCACTTAATGTCCATGGCTGCCAGTTCGCCCCGTCCTCCATGTTTGGCTTTCACCGCAACTCGTCGGTGTCGTTATTCGACAACATGTCGACCTTCGACACCTCCGCTCCTTTCATGTTGTCTATCGACATCAGACTTGTCGACTCTCTACCTTTAACTCATGTCGATTGCATATCGACAGCTTCTGCTCGATTACTTGGCTTCGACGGCCAATCTCCCTTTCGCACCAGTGGTCGTCGGCAATCCTCCTGGTCGACTTCTCCTGTCGATCGAATTCAATTATTTCGTTTGGCTTCGACAGCCAATCTCCCTTTCACACTAGTGGTCATCAGCAATCCCCCTGGTCGAATTCTCTTGTCGATCAACTTCGACTGTTTCACCTGGGCCCCGATGCTCCTGCATCAAGTATATGATAAAATGTCATTCTAGGGGCTAGATCAAGTAAAATACAATTATTACAAAGTGAAAGTTTGGTGTTAGGCACTTACAATAGACAATACAATAAAAGTAACATAGGCATCTCTCATCTTGAGTTCAAATATACTCATCCTAGCCATTTTTACTCCATTTGCATCTTATAGGGAATTCATTGCATTAGAGTCATCCTAGAGAAGGCTAATTAACTATCGTGTCCCATTAAAATATTCATGGTCCCACATTTCCTTATTAGTCTCTCATCATGTTGTCACACAACCCTTACAATATTAACAAGCATAGTGGTTGAATCATGTACTTCGGAAATTTTGAGAATACATGGCGGGTTGTTATGTTAATTGTTTGTGGAGTGTCTACATGTGAAATTGTTATGTTAGTTGTTATATTTGGAACTTCCTCATTATGTACATCAAAGAGTATAGAAACTATAATTCATCAGCTGAAAACCTTCCACATTTAATTCCTAACAATCGATCTACCTCTACGATAATGAGTTTTTCATCCTTTTGTTGTAAAGATTCTCTATATTCCATCTTATATTCTTCTTAATTCATGAAACTTGTGACCATGTATCTTACTACGATTTTGGGCTATTAAAAATATTTGTGGTTCTACCCCCTTCTTTTTGTAATATGTGAATTAGCTAATATGGAGCAGTGAAATAATTTTGTGGCTCAAACCCTTTGCTCTAATTATATATGTACTTTTGAAGAAATATTACAAATAATGAAATTAGTTATATTCAAGATTATATTTTATATCCCTAGTATCAATAAAATCGACCTGTCTTACAATATTATGTGTTTATATCATGGTTATTTTGTTGTGCTAATTGTATGAATTGTTCAACTATCCTTAATGGCATGAATACATTCTTCTTTTTGTTGTTGATTAATATGCAAGAGTGCCACCCTTTTTATATTCATATATCTATGCTATTCCTTAAGGAATATTCTATATCTGCCAAAATCTTAAGCTCTATGTCTCATAATTAAAGATAAATACACCTAATGAATAAAGGATTTATATGAAATGGTTCAAGGTTTAGATTTACAAATTCTCTCATTTATTGATTGTCATATTTTAAAGTTCTAGTGACATTGATATTTATATAGAAATATTTTTATAGTAGAAAAGGGTTACCCCTTTGGCTGGAGGATTTCTCCTTGGTTGGCCTGTAGAGAGGAAGGTCTACACCTTTGAAAGGGGAAAAAAATGAGGGACAATTGGTTTGATGGGCCCTCATATTGCCATTTATTTTCCATCTCATTGTCATAATTTTGTATGTATTTTCCTCATGGAGTCATGAACGTAATCCCTTCCTAGACATTCTTGCTTTTAAATGACCAAACTCAATGATATTAACTTATGATTATTTGAATGAATGTGGGTTTCTTAATTTCTAATGAATGTAATGTATATTGTTTTTTTATCTTATGCATTTATGTGTAATACCCCCATTTTGGACTTTAGAGCATATTGTCCTCATATGTAAATATTGTGCATAAGTATGATTCCTAGCGTGGAGTTCAAGGCCAAGGGCCCGCTAGTGAATGCTTGGCCTTGAAAAATGCCAGTATTTTATATTATGCTAACCATGTGCTAGTGAGCCATGGAAATTGTAAAAATCATGTAGATAACTATAATGCAAATAAAATACAAAGGGGTTGGCTATGGATGCAACTAATAAGAGGGGGCTATGTGTATCCGCTAGGGAGAGGTAAGGGGGTTGGGGCATTGAACCCTATGTTTCCATGTGTCACTTTTTGAACTCCCTTTGACTTCCCTGTTGTCATTAATTTCTGTTGTAAGAAAATTACTCTAGAAATCAGTCCATGAACTTGATTGAGTATGGGCAACCCAGAATTCGTATGGGTGGGTATGGGCATGGATTGCTTGTCCCATAAGACACTCCACCTCATGGGAATCAATATCCTATCCTCCCCAATCCATTGGGTATCACGGGAGGATGAGTTTGGGAAATTACAGACTTCTAACATGGAAACGATGGCAGAAATCGCAACTTGGAAAGAAGTTATGTTCTTGGGTGCCAAAACGACCCAGAAATTCATGGAGGATGTAAAATCCATTGGGGAATCCATAGATATGAACCCTAGGGAGATTTTGAGAGGGCGAAGAGCCTCGAAATCCATGGGAGAACCCTTTTTTAGAAGCTCGAAAGTGGAAATCGGTGAAGGAGATTCACGTAGGCAGAGTTGGGAAAATCCAAGAGTGGATTGAAGTGGGAGAGAGATTAGAGAGTTGGATTTCATAGTGGAACTAGTGAAAGCTCAAGAAACCATTGGTTTAGATGTCAGGACCGTCCATACCTACCTAGGTTAGTGCTGAGGGAAGGGGCACCTGAGGGACCGTGTAACAGAGACAGGGACCTTACTCAGGATGAGAGTGGAGGGGATGGGGGTGCCTAGGCTATCGGAAGCCAAGGAGATATTCTTGTAGCTCTGTGGTTGATCTCAATGAGTTAGTGAACTCCTTCCCTATCTTCCCACTTGCTTGGCATAGTCAACTGTATGTTGGTTTAGCTTGAATGACTGAGCCCATGGTTGTGAGTGAGTTTGTGTAGTCTATGTACTAGATACATAGCCCCATCTCGGGGGTGGTCTCTGAGTGCTAAAAGAATATAGGCTAGGCAGAGACCTATGGTTGGGTTGGAACATTGCATTCCATATCCGGTTGCCTAGTGAATTCACTTGGAAAAGATAAGTGCTCATTATGTTGTTAGTTATGCTTCATTCCTGTGTTATGAATGGTTGTTTATTATGTTTGATTGCATGGATTGGACCAGCTATGTTTTTTAAATGGATGCTTGTGCATTATGTTGTTAATATGCTTTATGCATTATTCTAGTATGCATGTGATTGGAATGTTGTTAATGCATTTTGTGTGTGCAGTATTCAGAGTTATTTCCGCTGTGTATATTTTTCGTGTATTGCACATACATTTGATTGTTAAGAATTTTATAATATGGCATTGGGGAAAAATTAGACACCCCCTATTGCGTTCATGTTCCCTCTACGGGTCGGGAGGACAGGAGGGGACGTGACATTATGTGTTTATTTTATTATTTTAATTACATGGAATAATGTGGTGTTGTTAGAAAAATTACTAATGCAACAATGATTGATAACTTTTGAAGTAATATTATGGAATTCCATCAATAAGGAATTAAAATTACACTATTAACTATCTTCAATATCCAACACACCTCAATCAAATGAGGGAATGAGAAATTCAAGGGATTTTATCCCCCTCATTAGTGAAGAATGACCATCAGACTACTAGAACTAGGAGGTAGTGGTGAACTCCTCAAGTAGTTCAAACTCCTCCAAATCTTAGTTGTATTTTGGAATTGGAATTAGTGGAGGGAAAATGAGCCTATTAACTCAGTTATGTTGAAAAAGAGACAATCAAGTAGACAACACCCATCAATTAATGATCTAGTTGATTGGATTAGGTAGGACCTTTAGCATCATTTCAATACTTATATGGACTTAGATGGTAGAAATGAGGTCCCTTAGTTTTTATTCTATTTTCTATTTTGTTGTTGCATACTAGCTCCCATTTTGTTTAAGAGATAGAGTTTTGTCCTATTTTTTATGTGAAATTTTCTTAACATGAAGAACACAATTTGATTGAAGTCATGTTTCTTTAAATTCTTTCAGGATTCCAAGAGCCCCCTTGGGTAGGGTCCACTCAAAGGGAAGTCATGGGAATCGTCATTTCATTTGATCACTATCTTTAGAATTTTTGTCATGAATCTATTGAGGCTTTTATAGCACTGGGTATTCACTTTCTGTTAATTTTGTACTTTCATTTACATCAACACTTTTATTTTAATGCATTTCTATGATTTCCCTTATTTCTATAAATTATAACGATAAATATTTTGGAATGTGTACCTTGTGAATCTATAACATGATGGTTAATTATGTGATTATTTCTTTAGTTTGTTATATGCACGATGGTTATTCATTGAAAAGAGTCTCACCATGTTAGCCTCTCATTTACTAGGAATCAGCCCTGCCCTTGTTGAACTTCTAGAAAATTTCAAAATCAAGAAGGAATCTAAAGCAATTACCTTAGTATATGGGAGGTGAAGTGGATGAGCTACTCATAGTTGTCCGTTCATCTTGCTAAAACATTATTAGAATTTTGGACTAGATTAGACTTTTGTAGTTTGCATATACAATGCATAACACTTCATAAGTTTGCATGATCTCTAGGTTGACAATTTAAAGTGAGCTAAGGAGTTTAGTATATATTATTGTAATTTTGTAGCCCAAAAAATTCATCAATGATCACTCTCTCTCTTTGTTAAAAATATCTTTGAGCTAGTATATCTTCATCATACAAAATTGGATTTGGGTGATCTTTTTTTTCATATTTTTCCAAGAGATATAGTTTGATATATTCATATTTCACTTCAAGGTATCATATATTTTTGTATTCCATTTTTGGTTCATTATGGATTATATGCCTTAAATTTTTCTTCTTGCGGGATATATATATAGATATATATATATATATATATATGGGAAAAACATGTATTTTATATTCATAGTGGAATGAAAAATACACTCTGTAGGTGCTAGATACAAGACAACAACATGTACTTACAATATACTAAAGCCAATAAATTAGGATAGAAAAGAAAAATACCACAACATCTAAAAATAAAATGTCAAGTTTATAAATCCCAAGTATATTTAGTGGAAAATATTGCACAAAACTCCTTAATATGAAGGAGACCTAGAGCCTTAACTAATCCATCCTCAGAAAGTGTGTTAGCGTTCATATTAAACTCTCTATAAATATGTGAAAATAATATTTTAGTGAATTGCAGAGAGTGTTGGAGCGGGTTTTGGACCTATCTTTGTAATGACCCCAAACTTGATTAAGTGTCATGTCCCCAATTTTGGCTCATCCAGTACCATGGGTGAAAGGGGACAAGATCAACCCCTAAGGGAATTAAATGGTATTAATTCTATTTGCTTAGAATTACTTTTAGCCTAAGTCTCGCTAATTGGCAAATTTATTTATTAAAGGTAATTTTGATAAATAAAATTAATGGATAATGAACAAGTGGGCCAAGAGGGAACCCATGTGGAAGATGTTGCCAAAAATGGAGTAGGGTGTATCTTTGGAGGAAATTATACCACAAGAGTTAATTAATCATTAATTAATTGATTAAATGATGAAGATGGAATTAATTATGAGTTGTATTATCTTTTACTAATATCTTTATTTATTATGTTGAATAAATGGAGAACATGGCCTACTAATTCGAATTGGTGGATAAGGGTGGAAGAATTACTTGGAGTAGAAGTCAAGTAAACAGTAGAGTCCAAAAATGTTGCCAAAATGGAGAAAAGAGGTTTATTTTAGGAAAAGCAGCATAAAGCCTGGAAAATCAGGAAAGTTGGAAAAGCAGGAAAGTTTTGAAAGTAGGAAAGTTTAGAAAATGAAGGAAAATCAGAAAAAGTGGAAAGAATGGAAAGCCAAAGTAAGGAAAGCAAGCAAAGCAAGGAAAGTATGTACACTCATGGGTGACCTATTCTCACAGGTCACCAAGCTAGGTAACTTGCTCAATAGGTCAACATGAATTCTATTTAAGAAGGTTTCCAACTTCATTCAAGAACTTTTGATCATTTATGTTTTTTCATGAGAGCTCTGATGCTTCTCTAGTTGAGTGATGTGCCTCAGCTGTGCTTCTTGGGTGATGTGCCCGAAGGCCCATAGTTTCTAGTGAGTGTTTTGCAGGTTCATATCAAGATGTTGCATCCATTAATATATGCTTCCATCCTCCATTGATGATCCTCAGTTATTTGGAGAATAAGATTCCTCCAGCAGTGATTCTACAGGTAGTTTTGGTGAAGACTCATCCATTGAAGAAGATAGATATTGGAAGTGCGCCCAAGTGTTGAATGAGAGTTGGTACAGCCATTTTTGAAAACATTAGAGGCTTCCATATTTCAGAATATCAAGTTCAGATCGAAACCCCTCTCTTCTCTCTCTTCTACTCTACCTGCTGCCGGATTGGAGGTGATTTTCCTAAGAGAGGAGAACTGATGATCATGGCTCCCATTGAAGATCATTACATTCAAAATGAAGCAAGTTCAGCCATCTAACAAGTAGATGGACTAATTATTACTTCCAGTTCAGATCCACAGTAATTCTCTCCTTCTCTACTCTGTTCTCTAGCTCATGTAAGAAGAAAATAGCTTGTGAGGCATTGTCCATTGTAAAGCAAGCATTAGAAGTTAAGAAAACTATTATGAACTCTATATTTAATGTTTAATGGTTATAATAATTCATATCAAATCTAATATAATCATCAGAACAGAGTTTGTATTTCCTTAAAACAGTTTATCATGATAAAATCCAAGACTAGCTAGTTTGATGCCTAAATTCGACTAGTTTTTCCATTTTGTCTATAAAATTCATTCTGTGCACTCTTTTGTTAATCCACCAGTTGGATCAGGTCCTTGAAACATCCCAATATCCATATCAGTCCAAAAAATTAGAGTTTGAAATCCTTTTGACCTTTCTTGGAAAGTTAAGAAAAAGACTAGCTCCACAATTTCGGAAGAGACCAAAAACCCCAATTCTTCCCAAACTCTCCCAAGTCTGCTAAATTACCTTTCTGAGCATAACCAGCAACCCATTGACTATTATAAACCCTGTTAGCCTTCCCGGTCTAGTTTGTATATGCGGATGTACCCAGGAAGCATTATAGTAGGCTTCAGCAGTAGCTGATGTCCGAAACATAAATGGTCTCCGTGCTTTGTACAAAGGATCCAATTTCCCACTGTCTAAGTTGCTGCTGCACATTGTCCCATATAAATTCCAGAACTGAAATTTCATCTTACCAAACTCAGTTTCAAGTCTCATTACCCGTCACTGACTTCCTTCTCTGTTGGTGAATTGATTAAAAAATGGACAAGTAAATTTAATTTAAAATTCTGAACTTGAGTTAATATCTTGGACGAATCTTCCCAAGGATATTACAGTGGTATCAGAGCACTTTCCTCCACCCCTATGGAAAGAAAGAAGCTCACTGATGGAAGGAAGATTGAATATATTCTCATAGAGGCAAAATGTGGCTCCTACCAGTCAGTGAAGAAGGAGAATTTATTTTTGAGCCATATGAAAAGGAGCCTTTAACCCCTGTTGGAAATTCTTATTTGCACAAAGTTGAACATGATTTCCTTGATGAACAAATGTTTGAAGAGAGCATAGGAAATGACCTACCTATGACTAATGTGGATTATGAAGGAATACTCAAAAGAGGTAACCCTAAGAAATCCTATGAGTACTTCATGGAGTACTCTGCCTTGAAGAAGGAGGTTCAAAAGTCCCTGAACTTTAGAGACTATTGTGATTTAGAAATTCAAAGTTTGTTCAAAGACCCCTGCAATAGTGATAGCAAAAGAAGGATTGCACATAGGGTTGATGGTGTGTGCAAAGAAGTCAAGGCAATATCTTTACCCCTAGGAGCTAAGATAGAAGGGAGGAATAAAGATGTGTCCACACAGCTAGAAAAAATCAAGGGAGGAAACCAAGATCCACCTAGTTCTTCTGGTGGAAAAGAAGCCAAAAAGAATAAAGATGAATTTGTATCCCTACATATGGATCCATCCCAATCTCAGGGAAAAGGAATCAAGAAGGAAGTTTCATCAAGGCCACTTGCAGGGCCAAGCATTGCAAGACTGTTTGGTTTTTCTTCAAGAAGGAAGTCCAAAGGTTGTGATTTGAGCACCAAACAATGTGGAGAGACATCAAGTTTCTTGGAAAGAAATGACCAAGAAGACCTTGTTGGTGCCCCATTACTCCAAGAAGTTGATGAAGAAGGTCAATGCACAGTAGAAGATCCAGCAGTCAAACACTTGATTGTTGGTGATGAGGGAGGTAAAATCACTCTCGATCTTTTAATGGTTGATTTCAAAACAAGTGCAGAAGAAATGAGACAGATTGATGAAGGTGAGACATCTTTTGGATCTGATCCAAAGGAGGAACATAATTCAGATTTACACTCACCCCTGGAGCCTCGCCAGGAAGCAGAAATTGAGCACATCTCAGTAGGGTGTGAAGCAGAGAAATGGGTGTGTGGACAAGCCATCAAAATTCCACCACATAAGGAGGAGAAAATGACACATGGTGAATTAGTAAATTCTGATTTTTATGTGCCATTATGTCAATCTGATATGGCAGCCATTTCCATTGAAAAATTTAGAATGGTTGACCCCCATAGTGATGAGGTTCAGAATTCTGGTGTTAAAAATGAAAGCAGTATGAAGGCTGAAACTTTAAGAGAAGATCTTTCTGTTGCATCAAGGATGAATGAGCACTTATGTTGCAGCCCAAATTATGTTTTTGAGGACCTAAAAGATGAAAATATTGCAGCAGGAACATATATATCAAATTTCAAAACTTCAAGTGCATTGCATGGAATTGATCCAGTGATGGAAAATGAAGAGGATGAACATTTGCAAGAACCTCATCTTCTTGCAGGAGCTTTAAAGATGGATGAACAGAAGATCCAAGAATCCCTTCAAACCCTCAATTACACACACTCCTTAATGAATAACCTTTGTTGGAATTTGGGGGAGCAGTCTTCCATGGGAGACATGGAAGAATTTCAGAAAGCCATAGCAAGCATAAAGGTAAATTCTTGAACCTACTTTCCGATAGAGATAGTTTATTGGAGCTTGTAGAATTGTTTCATGGTACATCCTTGAGGGATGATGAAGAGATCGGCAATCTCACTGATGAATTAATGGCCAACCAATATTCTTTGAGAAGCACTCAAAGTGCCCTCCAAGAATCCAAGGTAAAAATATTGCAGCTTCATGAAAAGTTGCAAAGATCCCCCCTACCCTCCTACACACCATTCAGTCAACTTCATTTGGCTGAAAGAATTCTTGATCATAGGGAGGAACCTCATGATATGGTGGATCATGAGGATCATTCATTTTTATATGTGCTTAAAGAGTGTGCAGAACCAAGCACTTGACTTACAAGGGAACTTGAGCTATTCCTTGAAGACAGTCACTCTACCATGGAAGAGTGGGATGAGAGAACCAAATTTGGGCTAGCCAACAATGGAGAATTTGAAGCCATAATTCTAATTACTGAAGGTTGCATACATGCAAAGAAGGTTCACAGTTCTTTCCCACATGTCCTAGATTCAACAACACCAATGGGGAATGAACAGTGGGTGAAGAAATTTTTCTGGTTTGTGTCACATGTACAGCAAAAGGATCATGATCTGTCCCCATGGGAGATAGATCCTATTGTATAAGAGATGGTTGATTATAGCTCATATAAATCAACAAGCAAGAGATTTGATTCATCCACTGGATGGATGAATAGAGGCATCACTGAAATGGAAAATCTGGAAGGTAAAAAATTCACTTGTTTCTACAATAACTTTGTTGTTATAACTGACATTGTCTTGAATTGTGAGCAGCAACAAAGATGTATTTTGCAGCCATTTGATGTCACTCATCCACATATGGATTGGGTGAAAGATTACCTAACAAGCATGAAATCTCCTTGCAAAAATGTTTATGCTTATGGTCAAGGGAAGGCAGCTAAGCAGGTAATGTGCCAAGATAAATTAATGATTACTTGCAGAAGTTGGCTTATGTAGAGGGAATCCACATGTTTGGAGATTGGGAAAATGCAGTTGATACTTTGGGATCCTAGCATTAATAGGAGTGACAGATTGCCAAAGGTGACAGAAAAATTTTGGTCCTTGCAGGAGAAACAGTGGGATCCAGGAATTCTACTCAAGTTATCCTAACTGGGTTGAAAATTTTGTCCATTGCTGGTTAATTGCAGATATAGATTACAGTGCATTTTTTCTTTTCTTCCATAGTCATTTTTTTGAAGGCCCAAATTTAATTTTCAGACTGTTCAGTGGATGGGGACATTTATAATCAGAGTGGTGCAGCAGAAGCTTGGTGGAGTCCTAACATTGCTTGAGGACAAGCAATCTTGGGAAGGGAGGACTGTCATGTCCCCAATTTTGGCTCATCCAGTACCATGGGTGAAAGGGGACAAAATCAACCCCTAAGGGAATTAAATGGTATTAATTCTATTTGCCTAGAATTACTTTTAGCCTAAGTCTCACAAATTGGCAAATTTATTTATTAAAGGTAATTTTGATAAATAAAATTAATGGATAATGAACAAGTGGGCCAAGAGGGCACCCATGTGGAATATGTTGCCAAAAATGGAGTAGAGTGTATTTTTGGAGGAAATTATACCACGGGAGTTAATTAATCATTAATTAATTGATTAAATGATGAAGATGGAATTAATTATGAGTTGTGTCATCTTTTACTAATATCTTTATTTATTATGCTGAATAAATGGAGAACATGTCCTACTAATTCAAATTGGTGGATAGGAGTGGAGGAATTACTTGGAGTAGAAGTCAAGTAAACACTAGAGTCCAAAAATGTTTTCAAAATGGAGAAAAGAGGTTTATTTTAGGAAAAGCAGCATAAATCCTGGAAAATCAAGAAAGTTGGAAAAGCAGGAAAGTTTTGAAAGTAGGAAAGTTTAGAAAAGGAAGGAAAATCGGAAAAAGTGGAAAGAATGGAAAGCCAAAGTAAAGCAAGCAAGCAAAGCAAGGAAAGTATGTACACTCATGGGTGACCTATTCTCATAGGTCACCAAGCTAAGTAAATTGCTCAATAGGTCAACATGAATTCTATTTAAGAAGGTTTCCAACTTCATTCAAGAACTTTTGATCATTTATGTTTTCTCATGAGAGCTCTGATGCTTCTCTAGTTGAGTGATGTGCCTCAGTTGTGCTTCTTGGGTGATGTGCCCAAAGGCCCATAGTTTCCAGTGAGTGTTGTGCAGGTTCATATCAAGATATTGCAGCCATTAACATATGCTTCCAGCCTCCATTGAAGATCCTTATTTATTTGGAGAATAGGATTCCTCCAGCAGTGATTCTACAGCTAGTTTTGGTGAAGATTCATCTGTTGAAGAAGATAGATCTTGGAAGTGCACCCAAGTGCTGAATGAGAGTTGGTACAGCCATTTTTCAAGACATAAGAGGCTTCCATATTTCAGAATTTCAAGTTCAGATCGAATCCCCTCTCTTCTCTCTCTTCTACTCTACCTGCTGCCGGATTGGAGGTGATTTTCCTAAGAAAGGAGAACTGATGATCATGGATCCCATTGAAGATCATTACATTCAGAATGCAGGAATTTCAGCCATCTAACAAGTAGATGGATTGATAATTACTTCCATTTCAGATCCACAGTAATTCTCTCCTTCTCACTCTGTTCTCTAGCTCATGTAAGAAGAAAATAGCATGTGAGGCATTGTCCATTGTAAATCAAGCATTTGAAGTTAAGAAAACTATTATGAACTCTATATTTAATGTTTAATGGTTATAATAATTCATATCAGATCTAATATAATCATCAAAATAGAGTTTGTATTTCCTTAAGATAGTTTATCATGATAAAATCCAAGACTAGCTAGTTTGATACCTAAATTCGACTAGTTTTTCCATTTTGTCTATAAAATTCATTATGTGCACTCTTTTGTTAATCCATCAGTTGGAGCAGGTCCTTGGAACATCCCAATATCCATATCAGTCCAAAAAATTAGAGTTTGAAATCCTTTTGACCTTTCTTGGAAAGTTAATAAAAAGACTAGCTCCACAATCCCGGAAGAGACCAAAAACCCCAATTCTTCCCAAACTCTCCCAAGTCTGCTAAATTACCTTTCTAAGCATAACCAGCAACCCATTGACTTTTATAAACCCTGTTAGCCTTCTCGATCTAGTTTTTATATGAGGATGTACCCAGGAAGCATTGCGGTAGGCTTCAGTAGTAGCTGATGTCCAAAACATAAATGGTCTTCGTGCTTTGTACAAAGGATCCAATTTTCCACTGTCTAATTTGCTGCTGCACATTGTCCCATATAAATTCCAGAACTGAAAGTTCATCTTACCAAACTCAGTTTCAAGTCTCCTTACCCGTCACTGACTTCCTGCTCTGTTCGGTGAATTGATTAAAAAATGGACAAGTAAATTTAATTTAAAATTCTGAACTTGAGTTAATATCTTGGATGAATCTTCCCAAGGATATTACAGTGGTATCAAAGCACTTTCCTCCACCCCTGTGGAAAGAAAGAAGCTCATTGATGGAAGGAAGATTGAATATCTTCTCATAGAGGCAAAATGTGGCTCCTACTAATCAGTGAAGAAGAAGAATTTATTTGTGAGCCATATGAAGAGGAGCCTTTAACCCCTGTTGGAAATTCTTATTTCCACAAAGTTGAACATGATTTCCTTGATGAAAAAATGTTTGAAGAGAGCATAGGAAATGACCTACCTATGACTAATGGGGATTATGAAGGAATACTCAAAAGAGGTAACCCTAAGAAATCCTATGAGTACTTCATGGAGTACTATGCCTTAAAGAAGGAGGTTCAGAAGTCCCTGGACTTTAGAGACTGTTGTGATTTAGAAATTCAAAGTTTGTTCAAAGAACCCTACAATAGTGATAACAAAAGATGATTTTGGAGGAGGTAGCTACATTTTCTCTTGATTCATATATGTATTGGATGGATGGATGCATGACAAAGTTGATATCTAGAGAAGGAAATAGTTTTGCATGTTGTGATAGGAGATTGATTGATGCATTCTTTTCCTTCCAGTTTGATGAGAAGAAGCAAAAATGTCCATGGATTACATTTGATGCATTCAGTATGCATGGTGGGACTTGGAGGTTCCATTTGATTCAAGACGATAGAACACATGACATAGATGCACAAGAGGAGTTTGTTTTCTTGTTATAAAGACTCTTAGAGGGTTCAACAAGCATTTGGAATGATGCACTTCCAATTCGGACTTGGGGTCTTGGAATCCCATGTAAAGATAAATGTTCCTTGATGGTGTCATTCATCCCACATTTTTGTGAGGTGCAGCAAAGATTCCTATGGCTTCCATATGAACCTTCCAATACACATAGCAGCACATGGGAGGCATGCTTGACTCATTTATATGGGTCAATAGATGGGGAGATTGTTTTCAAAATCTTCATTTTACTCGAGTAATATTATGAGTTACCCCTATGGGTGACTAGATAAAAGTTGGAGGAGCATGGGAGTGAAGATGTTCCTGGTCTCTATCTTGGATTTGTTGCATTGATATGTGAGTAGTCGTGTATGGAGTTGGGAGGGACAGATTCTTCCTCCGACACCATTACAAATCAAATTGATATTGTTGATTACATTTGTAGTTCTGTGGAGGAGCCTCATGTGATTATCGATCATGAGGAAAATCTAGATTTGAATGTGCTTATGAAGAGCAAAGATGAAGAAAATTTTGGCCAAGCACTCATTGATTTGAAGAAGCGGTGTGAGGAGGATTTATCTATGGGAGAGATAGATGAGGATGTACCATTTGAGATGCATGTAGTGGTATTTTTTTATCTAGGGATTGGGTATACAAGTACATCACTAAAATGAAGATTCATGGATGCACAATGCTTGATTGCATTGGTGAATCATTTTTTGGCATGCATGCCTTGGAAGAAAGACTTTGTGATCTACCTTTATGGGTGGAAGACTTCATCATGAGGAAGGTGTCTGGTCACATCCCATATGGATCAGCAATCAAAGGTGTTTATTCATCCATGGATTGGATGGGTAGATACATAATAGAGATGGAGTCTAAAGGGTGTGCAAGCTTGGATCACATTGGTAAGAGTTTTCTTTGCATTTGTAGCACATTTATTGATGCATTCGACATTGTCATGTTACGTGAGCAACATGAAATAAATGTATTGCATCCATTGGATTCCTTGGGTACAAATACATCCAAGTATTGGGTATGCATAAATATGCCATATTTATCATCTCGCATTCGTAGGATATGGGATGCAACAATGCATGACAGAAATAAGATTTTATATGAAGAGGTCCAAACATTGTTGGATCTAATGGTGGAAGTTTTTGGAAGCACGAGAAGTGATGGGATTCCATTATGGTGTTGGGATCTTGTTATAGCATGGAGTGGTAGATTGTTCTTAATGGAATTAGAGTTTGGGTGGATGCATTTTGTTCAGTGGGATCTAGGAGGACTATCTAGATTTAATTTCCATGATTCTATCTATGTGGAGTGGTTGGAGAGTTTCCTACATGGGAAACATTATGATAGATGGACACACTATTCTTTTGTTTGGTGGTTTGGGATCCCTCATGAGGCTCTCTATGATGACATGGGGGAGTGTAGAAGGGGGATAAGGACACACTTCCCAATCATTATCCTCATTTGGGATCCAAGGATCATCCTTGGATTCAACTATTTCTAATTTGGAGTTCATGTCACAACTTGTCGAAGTTGGTGGGAAAGTTCCCAAGTATTTCATCATAAAAAAATTCATTTGCTTGGGTGAGAGGCCATTGGGTGGATTCAAATATTTGTGGCATTGGTTCATATTGCTTAAGGACAAGAAATATTAGGAGGGGAGGACTTGTAATGACCCCAAACTTGGCTAAGGAACACAAAGACCTAAGTCATTTAGTCATGGTCATGAAAGTTGTCAAGTCTAATCTAAATGACCAAGGTAGGAGTTTGAAGGAGATGGTGGGCTATGTTGATTTATCATTTAAGCTATGTCTCCTAAGTTTGGTGAGGATTTCAAATGGAAAATACAAGTCAAAATATAAAATCATAACTAATGTGAAAGAGGAAATTCCCAATCCAAAGTTCAAGTGGATAGTTAAATTTATTTGGGAATTTGGATTTATCCTAAGTTTTCCTTTGTATTAAAATGGGGTAAAATTTCGTAAGGAAAATTATTTAAATTGATGTAAAAGTTGGTCCCAGGTGTGAACTAGGGCCAAATGATGAATAAGGGAGGTGTATTAAATGTTGATCAAGTCAAAGGGATGATCAAGTGGGAAATTAATGATTCCAACAACATAATGCAAGCGTTTCCTTAAAACAAAGAAACTAATGAACCCAAATTCAAACTTTTGGACCAAATTCGAATTTGAAGGGAGAGAAGTGGTCAAAAGTGGTTAGGAGGGAGCCTTGGTTTGTGAAAATGGTAAATTTTGGTTAGGAAATAGTATAAGAGGTTTTTCGAGGGACAATTACATCAATAATTGGTCAAGTGGTACATTGAATGTGGCCAATGTGGAAGAAGTCAAGGGTTAGTTTACTCCCCATGGTTTTTTGTACATTGTTTCTTGGGTCCCATGGTTTTGGAGGTAAAGGAGAAACAATAAAAGGAGAGGTATTGGATCATTTGGAGGTTATATTTTTTATGTATTTTAATTATTATTGAATTGCATTGCTTCTCAATTGCATGGGTGATGTGCCCCTTGCATGCCATTAGGGAGATGGGTGCTCATGTTACTTGTAACTAGTTGGAGTGCTTCAACCATTCCAAGTGGCGATTGAGGAGTGGATATTTAGTCCATTCACTTGTTCTTATTGATGTTTCATATTTTTTCCTGGTGTGTGCTAACGTCCTATGCGGATTTTCTAGTAGTTGCACACGAATTTGTGGAATTTGGTGGTTTTGGTGTAGTTTGTTGCAGTCATTATAGATGAGGGTTTTGGGATCCATGGGCTATGGTTGATGTTAATGAAATACTTATGATGTAAATTAATACCTTCCATAATAATAAAATACCATATATATCCATTGTATTCAATTTCTCTTTTGTCTCCATGTGTTTGAATTCACATATGCTCATTGTATTGGATTTTCTACTAGCTTTTATTGTTTGAGCCATATATTCACTTCTGTAAGTCCAAATCAGATTCTCACAGGTTCTGCAGGTCCATAGATCAATTAGGGTCCATATATGATATTGGCTCAGAAATTTGGGACATCTAAGTACTATTTGGGGACACTTGAAAAATCGCTTAGCTGGTTGGCCTAGTAAATTTGACTAGTCTTTAGTAATTTGGCCATGTCTTGAGATCCAGGGTACCAAACAAAATTATTTAAGTTGATGCATGTTGGTGGGATAGTAAAGAGACCATACCAAGATTCATATCATAAATTTGTAGGGATTAGGAGCTGCTTTTATTGAGTTGTAAACTTATTATTGAGTTGTTTAATGAAATACACTTTCTCACAATTCCTCTAAAAAGAAAAGTAACCTATGATTTTTTATTCTGATCATTGATGTAGATGGTTGGGGGTTTTTTACAGTCATCTATATCCATATTTACACCAGAATCCATTGGGTTTCCACCGAATTCCTAGATCTATTGCCTTGAATCCTTTGGTTTAGCCAAAGGAGTCTTCCCAGGCATGACGTACCCAAAAAATGTGCATCTGTTGAGGTAGAGTCTAAGTACAAATTGACAGTCTATCATAAGTATGTAGTATACCCCAATATTTAGTTTGGCAAATTTTGGGGAATTCTGAGGTGTTTGGATTCAGTAGGGAAAAATCTAGCCCTAGTTTGTTGCAGTGGATTTAGTGTGACTAATTTGCAAATTGGGTACACTACAGTCTGGTAAGTCATACACCAAATATGGACCATGTGACAGTTCAAAAATCATCCAAAACTGCGCAAAATGCAGAATTTATTTAGAAATTAGTTAGGAGTGTTGCCCACTTTGTAACGAGCTCCACCCATATCTTGATGTATAAATATGTAGGAGGTATGAGGGTAGAGTGCCTTTGGGGAGAGTGAATATGTATGTCTAGAGAAATGATAGTAGCTATTGTGTGTGTGTAATGATGGTAGTTGAATAGTGAGTATTGGTGTGCTCTACGCAAGCTATGTAAAATTGTTCCAATGTTAATTGAGAAACTCTGGTTGTAGTACTATGTTTATGTTCAATGTAATGAATATTTGTTTCTGTTGCTCATAGATGGAGATCCCCAAAAAAATTGGATTATATTTGAATCAATATGGAAAGTTAACGACATTACAGATGAGAAAAGACAAATCTTGATGTTTATAGGAGGTCTCTAAGATAGAGCATTAAGATGGTACATGAACCTTGCTGAAAATGGCCAAAAGACGAAGCAAGAAATTAAGAAGAAATTCTTTGAATTCTTCAAAATCCAAGACAATAGACATTTGGTCGCACAAAATCTTAAGGATATAACACAAAGAATTGGAGAATAGTTTTTGGAGTATGAAAAAAGATTCAAATATCTCCTTAATCAAATGACAGCCAAGATGGAAGAATCCATCCTCATCGAATGGTTTGTAGCTATCCTACCACCTCAAATCCGAACAACATTGACTATGTATGATTTCAATACATATGATGATGCTCTAATGAAGGCACATAAATTTGAATCAAACACCAACCATTCAAGCGGACCATTCGATCGACAAGTCGAAGAAAATATTGAACAAATGCAACAGTTGTTACAACAGCTGGCGTTAAGGTATAATGATTTATGGTGCACCAACTGTTCAACAGAAGGTCACATGAAAGGTTCTTTTCAATATAAAAATCGTCGACCACACTATGATGACAAAGGATCCTTTCCAAAAGAAAGAAGGTATCTACAGGAATAACCTCGACTCTTTCCCAAATAAAGACGACCCGACAATTTCAAGATTTCTCAAACTTCATATATTTGTGATATTTCCGAAATATTTGATCTGCATACGACATGTGAGTTCCCATATAATACCGATGCAGTAAAATTAAAATGATGCAGAATATATAGAAACACCCAACACAACACAACTAACTACATTAAAAACATGAATACCAAGCATAACGGGCATACAGTTTATCAGATGCAGACAGTGTCGTAGAATAATCAAATACAACTTGAAGATAATCGATAGAATGATTAACGCAACAACGGAGGATATAGAGGCCATGGTGGATATCGGGGTAGAGGACACTTCAATCCTAATCAGAGTCAAGGAAAATAGAGATGCTTTATTTGTTTTAGTTAAGAACATTTGAGTCCCAACTATCCTTGGAAAGACATGACTGACCTCACATTTTGTACTAAATGTGGTGTCGGAGAGCATTCTCTAGAGGATTTCTCTATTATGCTTGAAAAAATCTGAATAAAAAGAATCTTAATATTTTTCCTGGTGTTCCTAGGAATGACGTGATTAAACATAAGAATCTACACATTGTTACAAGGCAAGGTATGAAAATTGGTCAGGATAATTCACAAGTAACCAAGTTGCCAAGTAAAAACTGTAATTATCCTCAAATTAATCAGAAAATATATATATATATTTAATGATGCTTCCAAAAATTTTCAAGAATTAGCAAAAGAAAAGGACATTCAAGATCATAAAAATAAAATAGTGAATGAACTATTGCAATTACTTGCAAAAGAAGAAGCATGTGTGCGTCTTATTGATCTTATGTACACTATAAAGAAGGACATTCAAGATCATAAAAATAAAATAGTGAATGAACTATTGCAGTTACTTAAAAAATAAGAAGCAGTTGCATGTCTTATTGATCTTATGTACACTATAAAGAAAGACACCATCAATGCAAGAATTCCCATAAATATATCATCCTAAGACAAAAGGATAAAACTAATATTGACCCTTTGGTCGATCTAGACATCGACGGGTATCGCATTTCACAATTCATTCGCGACTTTGGATCACAAGCAAACATTATGACAAGGGAAACATGGGAACGAATCGGTCGGCCTAGACTAACGGAATCAAGTATATATCTCAAACTTGTTGATCAAGGCCTCATCGAACCCATTAGTGTGTGGAAATCTGTGAATATAGGCATCATGGGCATATACGCACAAGTTGACTTTTAAATTATAGACCCACAAGAGGGAGTGACTTATTTTCCTGCTTTAGCTGGTCGACCATGGGGAAGGAAAATGAAAGCGTCTATTTCATTAGAAAATGACCAAATAAAGCTCAAATTTGATGGAAAGAAAGTAATTGTTCCTATCTATCCATCAAGGGAAAAGTCGTGGGAGGAACTAGATGATCAAGAGGGAGATATAAGAAGACTCTATCAAATAATGGGAAATAATGAATATTTTGTAGAACAAATAAATATGGAGAAATCCATTTGGGATCCCCCATGTTAGTCGGGCATAATTATGACACTGACTTATATGACTGGCAGGTATAAAATTATGAAATGCATGCTAGAGACAGTTGGTCGATTCAATCTATTTCACATCGAGAAAATAAAACTGTCTCGCAATTTCTATAATTCCAAATATATTCAAAAGGGAAACAATACAATACCCCACTCTAGTACCGATGAAAGTGGAGCCAACCATTGTTTCGTCGCCACGTTATAAAGAACAGGAGTCTCTAGTAATGCACATTGAACAAGTATATAAAAATTTTGGAGAGCAATGGAGATTGCAAAATCTAGTAGGATCCTTCAATGGGAAAGTGACTAGATGGTGGGAGACACATCAGTCGTGAATGCAAACATGGATGACTGCTTCGGCTTATTTTATCGAAATATTCGGAGCAAAAAAGTTGACAGCAGAAGCTCAAATTCCCAAATTTGTATAAGGAATGGACTCGTCCATCTACATCGACAACTGTCAAAAATAATGGAGGAGATATGGCTACAAAGATGAGAAACCACATTTCTTCCCAAGTACATTAGAACGTATACCTGAAAAGTGGTATAAAATGGAAGAATCAAGAGGTGGAACTTTTACTTCGTGAGAATTAAAAGAAAATTTCATAAGACACTTTTCCTTTTTACTAGCGAAAGACTACGTCAAGGAGGCAATGGAAGAAATTAATAATTTCATAGAGCCAACAAATATTGCCACATCAACCAAAGGCCATCGACCTGAGTCGAACTGCAAAAATATTACGACCAAAGCAATTCAATTGTCAACAAGACTAGAACTTCAAAATGATACAACCATTGGTAAAATATTTTGTTGGAAAATAGACCATCCATCAAGAAGAAGACTTGTAAAATATGTAATGAAAGTGGCCTCATAAGACAAAATTGAACCAGAAAGATTCACAGAAAAATGATATTCCTCCTACCTTTACAGAATTTAAAGAAGGGAGTCAGCCAATCAATGAATAAAAATCACTAGAATGGATGTATTTGCAGATCAAAATCAAAGAAGTAGATATATCAAAGGACGATCGACCAAAAATGGCAAAAAATTGGGGATTATTGGACTAAACAACAAACCGCTAAAATAGATAGTCTGTTAAAATAATATAAATATTTTTTCACAAGGGACTACAAATATTTAAAGGGTTTAGTGCAATAAATGGGAGAAATGAAAATTGACATCAAGCCAGAAGTTAATGTTGATGTATATGTAACTTCGGAATGTATTTCATCTGTGTATTATATATATATTTATTGTACCCTTATAAGAGATGTGTTATTCCTCTATAAGGAAGTGTCGTCATGTGGATTGAAAAGTGTCGCAAGTGTGTGTACTTGCCGATGGGTTATTAGACCACCATATGGGGTCGGCCATAATTAATATATAATATAATGTGGATGTATCTAAGTAGACAAGTCGGCCCCAGTAGGTCACTGGGCAAAAAGGTGAGTATAAATAGAGATAGGAGATCTCTATTTTACTCACTTGGAAAAGTAACTCACTCTCTCTCTGAAAAGTGGCGCACTAGTGAGGAGGAGGAGGATCATCTGCTAGGAGACTATCTCAGTGTTATTTGGTTGTATTTTGGTTGAGCCATTGCTCTCTCTATCTCTAAGGAAGTTGTGGGGTTTTTCACCTTAGGGTTTTCCCCACGGAAACTATGTGTCTCTTGTCTCTATGCTTTTGATTCTTGTGATGCTTGTGATGCTTGTCATATTATGATTGTCATGCATTGATATACTGTAGATGTTATTCTCTCAGCAAAGATCTTATAGTATTGTGATTTAATACTAAAAATTTAACATGGTATCAGAGCTAAACTGAGAAGAAGACATTTTGCAGTGACGGAAGCTTGTGTTCCTTGTTTATTGGGTTTCTCTCCACAGAATTTTGAAATTTAGTATAGTAGATTGGATCTACTCATCAAGGCGCATCTATCTGTCCAATCAGAATTCAGTTCTGAGCATTTTCAGATTTGGCCCTAAAAATTAGGGTTTCCACAAAAATAGGAATTTCTGGAAACTGAAGGCACAGCTAGAAGCTCCTTACAAAAATCGAAGGTTAGAGCTTTGGATCGAGATTTTTGGCTGAGTAGATCTCCGAGAAACTCAAACCCTAATTCAGGGCTCTCTCGAGTGAACCCGGGAGGACAAAAAGGCAATTTTGAAGGACAAGACTTTGCTGATCTCAAATTCTGAATGTACTAGGCTGATCAGCTCTCCAAGGCGCATCTTTCTATCCTTTCGGAATTTTGAAATTCACATTTTGAATTTTTAGGGTTTCTCTGACAAACCCTAATCCGGGACCAGATCCAGTTTTCAGCACTTCAAGTGGTAAGTCCTAAGTCTTTTCTATTTCCATTTGAAGTACTCTTAAAGATGTCTCTCCACACCAAGCTTGAGGATAAGCTTGAAGGGGTTGATAACTTCCGAGCCTGGAAGTATAGGATTGGGTTAATCCTGGAAGAAAACGAGTTGGACTCATATGTGAAAGAAGACATCCCTATCCCAGAGGATGAAGAAGCCAAGGCATTGCACAAGAAGAACTTGGTCAAGGCAAAGAGAACCATTGCTGATTCTATCAAATACCATCTCATACCCCATGTGTCTTCTCTTAAGACACCCAAAGAGATGTTTGAATCTTTGACCAAGCTATTTGAAGGAAAGAACATAAATCGGAAGATGACCCTGCGGAACCAATTGAAAGCAGTGAAGTTTCAGAATGGAGAAACCATTCAATCTTGCTTTTCAAGGGTCTCCCATATCAAGGAACAATTAGAAGCAGTAGATGAAATGGTGGAGAATGGTGAAGTGGTGAAGACCACTCTAAATGGCCTACCCAGGTCATGGGATTCCTTTATTCAAGGAATTTGTGCAAGGAAGAAGTTCATCTCCTTTAACAGATTGAGGGAAGAATGCTCTCGAGAAGAAGCTAGACTTATAGCTCGTGAGGAAAAGATGGGAGGAGAAGATCAAGCTCTTGCAGCTCACACCAAAAGAAGCAAAACCAAGAAGGACCACTCTCACCACAAAAGATTCCATCAAAAGAGTAAGAAGGACCTAAGATGCTTCACATGCAATGAGAAGGGTCACTTTGCTTCAGATTGTCCCAAGAATAAAAGGGATAACAAAAACAACTCCAGTAAGAAGAAGAAGGGCAGCAAAAGAAGGTTTCATGCTCATGCTGCCGAAGATGATGAACCTCCAAAGAAGAAGACTAGGGCAGAAAGTAGTAGTGATGATGACTCATCAAGTGAAGAAGAATATGTTCTAATTTCTGCTCTTACAGGTACCATCTCCCATGGATGTAATGATTGGTTGATTGATAGTGGGGCTTCCAAACACATGACTGGGTTTAAGGAATCCTTTGTGAACCGAATCACCTCATAAGGTGAAACTTGGGGATGATTATCAATACCCAATCAAAGGAAGTGGTGAAGCCTCCTACAACCTAGATTCTGGAAAATCATTGAAGATGAAAGAAGTACTTTATGTACCTGGGATCAAGAAGAACTTACTCTCCATCTCTGCATTGGATGCAAAAGGTATGAGGGTTGCATTTGTGGATGGCCAAGTCCTAATGTGGCCAAAGGGAAAGACCATAGATGATGCAGTAGTAATTGGGGAGCAAGAGGGAGGCTTGTATAAATTGAAGGGACAACCTGAACATGCCATGGTGCATGAATCCATGGAGCCAAGTGAACTTTGGCATAGAAGACTTGCTCATATGCACTATAGGGCACTTCCAATTGCAAGCAAGGCAGTAGAGGGTCTTCTTGAAATCAAGACCAAACATGAAGGTGTTTGAAAAGGATGTGCAAAAGGTAAGAACATTAAGACGGCTTTCCCAAGCACTGAAAGCAAGGCAAAAGACATCCTGGAAATCATCCACTCAGATGTATGTAGCCCTATGTCTTCCAGTTCCCTGAGTGGGTATGTTTACTATGTATCATTTATTGATGACTTCTCCAGGAAGACTTGGGTATACTTCTTGAAGGGCAAAGATGAGGTGCTTGATAAATTCAAGGAATTCAAAACCTTGATGGAGAATCAAACTGACAAGAAAATCAAGACATTCAGATCTGACAATGGTGGAGAAATCACCTCAAGTGACTTCAAGAAGCTTTGCAGTGATTCAGGGATTAAGAGGGAGTTGACTGCTCCTTATAATCCTCAACAGAATGGAGTTGCAGAAAGGAATAACAGAACTATCATGGAAGCAACAAGGGCAATGTTGCATGACCAGGATCTTCCTATGCATATATGGGCAGAAGTAGCTAGAACAGCTGTATATGTGCAAAACAGAACACCCCACAAGATATTGGACAACAAGACACCAGAAGAGGTCTTTTCTGGTAAGAAACCTAAAGTCAGCCATATCAGAATATTTGGTTGTCCAGTATATACTCATGTCCCAAAAGAGAAGAGGACTAAACTAGATCCTTCAGGAAAGAAGGGCATCTTTGTGGGTTACAGTGAAAGCTCGAAGGCTTACAGAATATACTTTCCAGGGTTCAAGAAAATTGATGTTAGCAGGGATGTAACATTTGATGAAAACCCAGCATTCATCAAATCAAGGAAGGCACCTACCGAAGTTTATGAAGAACCTAAGGAAACAAGATTTCAGGACACTACCATGACTGAAGCAGTTCCAGAAGTTGTTCGTGAGTTTGAAGATCCACAAGAACCTGTAGATCCACCCCGTAAGGATAACTCTCACAAGAGGAAACCTGTATGGGCTAGAGAGCTCATTCAAGATGCAGAAAGATTTGGCATTCCAGAAGAGAACCAGGTCACATACCAGCTATGTTGCTTTACTCTATGACATCATGAACAAAGAGCCTTCCAGTTATGAAGAAGCAGCGGAAAAGAAAGAATGGAAGGATGCTATGATCGAGGAATACCGATCAATAATGAAGAATGATGTTTGGGATGTTGTCCCAAGACCTAAAGAGAAGTCTGTTGTAACTTCAAAATGGATCTACAAAATCAAGCATGCTGCAGATGGCAGCGTGGAGAAGTACAAATCAAGATTCATAGCTCGAGGATTCTCTCAGAAAGAGGGAATAGATTATGAATAAACCTTTGCACCTGTAGCCAGGTACACTTCCATCAGAACAGTACTTTCCCTGGCTGCAGCAATGAAATGGAAAATACACTAGATGGATGTCAAGACTACTTTCCTGAATGGTGTAGTAGAAGAGGAAGTATATGTGGAACAGCCACTCGGTTTTGAAATACATGACAGGGAATCATATGTATGCAGATTGAAGAAAGCCTTGTATGGCTTGAAGCAAGTTCCCAGAACCTGGTATGGTAGGATGGATAGTTTCCTATCTAGTTTGGGCTTTACCAAGAGTAAAGCAGATTCCAATCTTTACTACAAGGTTGAGGAAGGGAATCCAGTGATTCTACTCCTGTATGTGGATGACCTATTTGTGACAGGAGATGACAGACTGATTGCAGATACTAAGAGGAAGCTTGCAGCTGAATTCGATATGAAAGATTTGGGAATGATGCACTATTTCTTAGGTATGGAGGTGTGGCAGAATGTAGGTGGGATCTTCCTTGGTCAAGGGAAGTACACAATAGATATCCTGAAGAGATTCGAGATGATGGATTGCAAGGCCATGGCCACACCGATGGCATCGAATCTGAAGCTTTTATGTGATGCTTCATCTGAGCCAGTTGATGTCTCTATGTATCGTCAGATGATTGGGTCCTTGATGTACCTGACGAACATGAGACCAGACATTTGCTTTGTTGTGAACACATTGAGTCAGTTCCTGACGGATCCGAGGAGTGTTCACCTGGTTGCTGTAAAGCATGTTTTGAGGTACCTGAAGGGTACAATGGATTATGGGCTCAAGTATGAAGTGAATCAAAAGTTTAACCTATAGGGTCATGTTGATTCAGATTGGGCTGGCAGTGCTGCAGATAGGAAGAGAACATCTGGGTGCTGCTTCAATATGGGATCAGGTGTGATCTCTTGGTTTAGTAGGAAGCAGTCCTGTGTAGCACTGAGTACAGCTGAGGCAGAGTATGTTGCAACCTGTTCAGCTAGTTGTGAGGAAGTATGGCTACGGAAGCTACTGTCTGAATTATTTGATCTCCCGTTGGAGGCTACTGGTATCTTCTATGATAACCAGAGTTGTGTGAAGTTGTCCAAGAACCCAGTGTTTCATGACAGGTCGAAACACATAGAGATCAAATATCACTATATCAGGGATATGGTGCAGAGAGGAGCTGTGAAGCTTCTGTATGTTGCGACGGACGAGCAGATTGCAGATGTGCTGACAAAGCCACTAGCCAGAGTGAAGTTCGAGTACTTCAGAGAGAGGCTTGGCATTCTTCAGATCGAGGACACTTAGAGGAAGAAGTGATGGACACATTTGTTGAAGCCATTCCAAGCATGTTGGAAGGAGGATCCCTCACATGGATGTGGATGTAAGCGCTGGATGATGAACATCAGGTCGATGTTCTGGCTTCTGCTAGATATGATCTGTTGGATCATTTTTGTATGTGTGTACGCATCATGTTGATGCTGGATATGATCAGTTGGATCACTTATATGTACGCATCATGTTGGATGCTGGATATGATCAGTTGGATCATGTGTATGTATTTTGTATATGCATCATGTTGGATGCTTGGACCATGTATCTGTATATGTATCAGGTGGATACATTGTATGATCAGGTGGATCATGTATGGTGATATGTATCATGTATTTGTATTTGTATCAGGTGGATACATTGTATGATCAGGAGGATCATGTATGATGATATGTATCAGATAGATACTTGGTATGCATCAGGTAGATGCATTGATGATCAGGTGGATCATGCAACAGGATGTTGCAGTGATGATCAGGATGATCATGGATGATGAGCTTTAGGATGTTGCTCCAGATGACATGCAGCAGGACATTGCAATGATAATGATCAGGATGATCATGTGTACATCAGGTTGATGTATGGTGAGTATCAAGATGATACTTTGTGGCCATGGATCAGGTTGTGCAGAGGAGCATGTCTAGGAGATCCTATAGGTCGGAGTTGTGTACCCGTAACAGCCTGGGATGCTCTTTCGAGACATTGCTCTGGGAGGACATGTAATTTGTGCCCTGGGAGATCTTTCAGGTCGGAGTTGTGTACCCGTAACATCCTGGGATGCTCTTGCGAGGTTTTGTCCTATGGCATGTAATTTGGGCCCTGGGAGATTTCAAGTCAGAGTTGTGTACCCATAACATCCTGAGATGCTCTTTCGAGGTTTTGCCATGACCACATGTAATTTGTGCCCTGGGAGATTTCAAGTCGGAGTTGTGTACCCGTAACATCCTGAGATGCTCTTGCTAGGTTTTGTGGTGACCACATGTAATTTGTACCCTGGGTGATCCTTCAGGTTGGAGTTGTGTACCCGTAACATCCTGGGATGCTCTTTCGAGGTTTTGTGGTGGGGTCACATGTAATAGCGCCCTGGGAGATCCTACAGGTCGGAGTTGTGTACCCGTAACATCCTGGGATGCTCTTTCGAGGTTTTGTGATGCACGTAATAAGTCCTGAGGATTCCACAGTATGGCCAGTAATGATGAAGACCTACAGGTGGTGGGCCTACATCCAGTATGAAAAAGGACTGGCTCTGTAGAACTTCCTATGACGAGTAGAGTCAGAGATTGGTTGAGATAGTAGCAGCAGTGACGATGATGATGAAGATGATCCAGAGAAGAAGACTTGTCTAGCAGATCTGTGTCGAGAAATACCTTCCTAGTTAAGAGGGAGTGTTGATGTATATGTAACTTCGGAATGTATTTCATCTGTGTATTATATATATATTTATTGTACCCTTATAAGAGATGTGTTATTCCTCTATAAGGAAGTGTCGTCATGTGGATTGACAAGTGTCACAAGTGTGTGTACTTGCCGATGGGTTATTAGACCACCATATGGGGTCGGCCATAATTAATATATAATATAATGTGGATGTATCTAAGTAGACAAGTCGGCCCCAGTAGGTCACTGGGAAAAAAGGTGAGTATATATAGAGATAGGAGATCTCTATTTTACTCACTCGGAAAAGTAACTCACTCTCTCTCTGAAAAGTGGCGCACTAGTGAGGAGGAGGAGGATCATCTGCTAGGATACTATCTCAGTGTTATTTGGTTGTATTTTGGTTGAGCCATTGCTCTCCCTATCTATGAGGAAGTTGTGGGGTTTTTCACCTTAGGGTTTTCCCCACAGAAACTCTGTGTCTCTTGTCTCTATGCTTTTGATTCTTGTGATGCTTGTGATGCTTGTCATATTATGATTTTTCATGCATTGATATACTGTAGATGTTATTCTCTCAGCAAAGATCCTATAGTATTGTGATTTAATACTAAAAATTTAACAGTTAAACCAATGAAAGAACGCCCCTATAAATTGGCCCATAAATACAAATATATAGCCAAGAAAGAAATAGAAAATATGTTGGAAGTCAGTATCATCTATCTTGTCGATAAATCAGAATGGGTTAGTCCTATGGTCATTCAGCCTAAGAAAAATGACCCGACAAAACTACGTATCTATGTCGACTTTAGGGGACTGAATAAAGTTACTTTGACAGACCCCTTTCCTACAAATTTTGCTGATGAGATTATTAATGAAGTTGTTGGACATGAATGCTACTCTTTTACATGAAAATTCTCCAAATATACTCAAGTCCCTATTGCTAAGTAGAATCAACATAAGACAACATTTGTCTGCGAATTCGGGTCGTTCTCCTATAAAGTGATTCCCTTCCGTTTAAAGAATGCACCAGTTGTATTTTTTAGAATAGTCGTTAAATCATTACAGGAATCCATATATAAAATGAGGGATATCTATTACAATGATTGGACGATATACTCCTTATTTTAGGATCACAGTCACTGCCTTCAACTCATGTTAGAACACTGTCGACAGATATAGCTCTCCATGAACATAAAAAATGTATATTTGCAATGCTAATCAAAATCCTCTTGGGTCATGTCGTCTACAAAGAAGGAATTAAAGTTGATTTTGCAAAGATCAAAGTTATACTTGATTTGAAGCCTCCGGTGAATTTGAAGCAGGTAATAATACTTCTAGGACATACATGGTATTATCAAAAATTTATTAGACATTGTTTTGATACCACATATCCCTTGGAAGAATTTCTAAAAGAGAATCAAGAATTCCTTTGGTTGAAAGAATGTGAGGCATCATTTGAATTACTAAAGAGAAAATTATTTGAAGCCCCCATTCTCCAGTTCCTGAATTGGTCAATAAATTTCCATGTTCATATCAACGCATCATGCGTAGAATCCGACACGATCCTTACCCAACCTTGAGACGATGGAATGGATTACCCCAATGCATATGCTAGCAGAAATCTCAATAAAGCTGAAAGGAATTATTCGACAACAGAGCGAGAATGCCTAGGTATAATTTTTGCATTGCAAAAATATAGGCATTACTTATTAGCTAATCCATATATCTTTTACACTAACCACCAAGCTTTGAAGTACTTAGTGAACAGACCTCTTCATCAAGGTCGGATATGTCGATGGCTCCTTTTGTTTCAAGAATTTTAGTTTGAAATAATCGTCCGACCAGGAAAGACCAACGTCATCAGACCCAACCACTTATCCAGGATAGAAACCAGTGAAGATCCCGTCAGGATTGACGATGATTTACATGATGCCCACTTATTTCAAGTAGAATCTATAATGACTGAATTGGAGGACATCACACAATATCTACAAGAGGTTCAAGCACCAGAAGGTAGGTCGGAAAATCAAAAGAAGGTTCTAGCAATGAAATCCACGCCATACACTTTAATAAACATATTTTTATACAAGTTGGGACCAGATGAAATACTTCAAAGATGTGTGTTAGAGCTTGAGATACAAGACATCATAGAGGAAGCACATAGTAGACCTCCAGGAGGGCACAAACAGGCTAACACGACTTCAAGAAAAATTCTACAATCATGATCATGGTGGTCGATGCTTAATAAATATTTCCGAATGTATGTAAGCAAATGCGATAAATGTCAAAGGATGGTATAGCCATTATCAAGGAATTAAATGCCCCTAATATCTATCAATTTGAGCCTAACTTTTTAAATTTGGGTTATCAAATTCGTCGGTCCCTTCCCAGTTCATGGTCATCACACAGGATCCCAGTACATCATCACAGTCGTCAAATATGTTACTAAATGGGCCAAAGCCAAACCAGTCTAGACATGTTCAAGTGAGGTAGTAGCTAAATTTATTTATGAAAACATAATCACAAGATTTGGATGCACCCTTACTTTAATAAAAGACAGAGGCATGCATTTCATCAATAAAACTATAAAAGTTCTATTAAAGGAATTCGGGATCAACCATTAGAAAAGTACGGTGTATCATTTGTAGTCGAATGGAGCAATTGAATCCTTCAACAAAATTTTGACTAAGGGATTGAAAAAAATATGAAATATTGATAAAGATGATTGGGACGATAAAATCCCTTCTATCTTATGGGCCTATCGTACAACATATAAAAGATCGACGGGACAGACGTCTTTCAATTTTTTCTATGGACAAGAAGTAGTAGTGCCTCTGCATTTCAAACAACAAGCCCCAATTATAGCATAATTACTTCATCTGAACATTTCCAAAGCAAAGGAGAATAGGAATTTTGAACTAAGCAAAATTGAAGAGCATCAACAAATTGCAATTCACCACCAAGAAGTTCAAAATAAATAGCATAAAGCTTGGTACAATCAGAACATAAGGAGGGATTTAGCAGTCGATGATCTTGCATTACTTTATGACAGTCACATTAAAGGAAATTTGAAGAAGTTGCACACCGCTTGGCTTGGCCCCTATATTATTGAAGAGTTGAATAGTAATGGATTAGTGCAACTTAAGACTTTACAAGGATGAGTTTTTTCAAAACTTGTCAATTGTGCCTGACTAAAAGGATACAAAGTATAGAATGGGTGCAATGTCAACCATTGGTAGTATCACCCTTTGTTCGAACATCGTACCCCAGTTTTGCACACAAAATTTTTTTATTTGTATATAAGTTGTTACTTTTGAAAAAAAACGGTTACATAACTACTCATACCCATATAAAAAGGGGACTCTTAGAAATGATTGATGCCAGGAAATTTTAACACAATGACTATAGAGATTCTTTACAGGAGTCAAGCAAACTATCATTCATCATCAGCGAAGCTAAATCTATCCACACCTGAGGTGTAATCATTAAAAATATCGTCATCATATCAACACAAATCCAAGTTCCCAGGCATCGCTTTGCTGACATGTCGTATGATTATTAGAGAATATCTATTGTAGTTGCACGAAAGAATCATGACAACCCTGAAACCTTACCTAGAAATTTATCGTATTCTCATCAGTC
This sequence comes from Larix kaempferi, assembly GCA_027924585.1. Lineage (NCBI taxonomy): Eukaryota > Viridiplantae > Streptophyta > Pinopsida > Pinales > Pinaceae > Larix > Larix kaempferi. Next base: position 21,652,459 of record BSBM01000445.1, read on the forward strand.
TAATCCACATCATTTCAAAACCCCACTGCCCATCCATGGCTCCGGCTATAAAAAGTCATCTAAACATCGTAATCCTGTGGAATCCATGGCATTTTCTTTCCCAAGTCCTATGCCCTTCCCCTTATTACTCTATCAGAAGTGCTCGAGCTCTTCGAATCCCACCTACCACACTTCATTGATCGTTCCCCATCACCTCTTGTGATATATGAGCATTTTGACGACCCACCAATGGAAGGAGCTTCACAATTCATGATATATGAGCATTTTGAGAAACCTCGACATGCCAAGACCAGGATTTGTTACTCCCTCCTTGCCACCAATCACGTTCGTGAGCCACTGGTTGTTATTGTTGATTGATTCACACGATTTAGTGAATGTTGAACTTCAAGCGATCCAAGCAACTCTTTTATTGGACGTTTTTCTTCTCTGAAACAACAACAGGTCATCTTATTGGTCCTTTACAGGAATGAATAACCAACCGATGTTGTTCAATACCAGAATCAGTGCATAGATGTTGTTTCGTACCAGACCATGCTGTCGGACAGTTCTCCATGAGTGGGTATATTTCAAATGACGACTTTCCCTCTCAGCTCCAACCATTGTCGAAGTGTGAGTTAGTCCTGATCCATCAGCTGCTTTAGCCAGTTTCCAGCCATAACTAGCAACAATATACAATCTTGATCCAAATTTTGGTCATCTTCTCATTCTCTTTGGGACGAAGAAAGCTTTTGTTGGTGGGGGAGATGTTGGAGGAGCCTGGTCGACTGGCTGACTAGGCCCTCCAACCGACCACCGTTGGGTTGGTCTTGTGGAAATAGTCAGTTGGTTAAGCCGACATAACTACTTTTGTAACTGAATAAATGACTATAAAACAATATATACATGTTGGTGAGCCGCGATTCAAGAAGGATACCATTACTTTGTATATATTATGGCTCTATTATAATATAATTGTTGTTGTTGTTCTCTTTACATTGGTATATTCTCTTTAAATAATGATCTGAATGCATTGTCTTCTATCTTTATGATGTTATATTCCATGTAATCCCTTAGATTACAACCATTTTGTATCAACATGTTTGTGAAGACACAAAACGATGGATTGTCATGATCATGAGTGTGTTTCATACATAAAGATAGTTAGAAGAATCATTTATCCATCCTTGTAATGTATTTATATTCTGCATAAATAGATGAAGAGCATTAGAAATAAATGCTTGACAATGTAACTTTGCGTACTTAATGTTATAAAAGTGTATCAATATGATTTGAATGGCTAGATCTCTTTTTCTAAGTAGTGAATATAGTAATAAGTTTTTATTGGAATTTATGTTCGGACCTTAACCATTAATCCCTTAAATATTAACCACTTAACCCATAATCCTTAAGCCATTAACAATTAAACTACTGAACCCCTAAGCCCTTAAACCCTTATCCCCTGACCCTTGATCCCTTAACCCCTAATCCCTTAACCGATAAACCATAAAACCCTAATCCATAAATCCTCTAATACATAAATACCCTAATATCTAAATCACCTAATCCCTAAAGCCCTTATCCCCATAACCCCCAAGACCTCAACAACTTAACTATTTAGGCACAACCAGTGTTAAATTGAAAGCTAAATATGACACAAAACTAGAAGCTAAACACAACACTAAATTAGAAGTTAACAAGGAAGCTAAAATAAGAGCAACTAAGGAAGTTAACAAGGAAGATAAACTAGAAACTAAAAAGGAAGCTAAAAAGGCGTAAAACAAGAAGCTAAAGAGGAACCTAAAGGGGGCGTTAAACAAGACATTAAAGTGGGAGCAACAAAGGAAGCCAAAAAAGAAGCAAAACTAGAAGCTAAATTTGGCGCTACAGTCGACGTTATTTATCGCTGACTTTAGCGCCGATTTGGGCTAGTTGGCGCAAAAAATGCCACAAATAGTGCCATCCCAATGAATAGCACCGATGTTTTCAAAAAAATAGATAAAAATACATTGAAACGGTTAGTAGACGCAAAAAAGGAAGCTAAAAATGAAGATAATCACATGGATTTGTTGTAGTGGAAAAAATGGTATTACATCAAGAAAATGACAGGTTGCGCATAGAGAAGCAAGAAGCACGGAGAGAGAAAGAAGAAGCAGAGAAGAGAAAAGAAGAGGTGGTTCAGGAAAATGAGAAGTTGCAACAAGCACTAGAGAGATTGTACAATACAATTTTGGAATACCAGCTAGAGGTGGATATCCCAATTGAGGAAAAATTTATGAAGATTTGGAAAGTAATTAAAGGGTTTCAAGCAAAGATTGTGGACCTAGAAGAAAAGGTAACTCCAAGCACACCACTAGAGAAACGACAAGAAAGAGAACAAAAGTCTAGTGCGACTGATGCAGTGGAAAATATTAATATTTGAAGGAGAAATGGGCAAAGTTATGTGGAGAAAGCATGCCTGTCTATACACAGCTACTAGAGGATATTGAGATACAAACAATAAAGCAAAAGATATGAGAAGCACAAGAAAAGGCACAGAAGACGAAGGAATAAATGAACACTTTTCTGACAGTTGAGAAAGTAAAAGCACTAGGTAAATATAGAAAGGAACAACAGGAAATTAGTCAACTGCGGGTCAAGTAGCAAAACATCGCACAAAAGATAGAGGTACTGCAGGAGGAAGCATACAAAGTCATATAGGATCTCATTTTCATCCAAGAATTCATCAAGCAAATGATCATTGAAACAGAGAAGCAACTGGAAATGCCACTTGATGTGTAGATAGTGGAATGCATCATACAACAAGAAACTCAGGCAAAAGATCAAGTTGCGAAAGCTAAGGAAACACATCAGAAGCTAACAAAGACAATGGAGGTGGCACAAAAGAATTCGTGAAGTCATGTGCATTAAAAATCACATGTGTCCATCATGAAGGAAATTGATGGCCAACATTTTGAAAGGACAACGAATCAACATCTAACCTCGAAGTATGGATTGATGGCATAAGGAAATCATTTTGAGGTACGTCAGAATCAGCTATATAGGATCAGTGGAAGGTAGACCAGAACAATTAAGTTTTTTTTTGTTCAATTTTGAAGAATTAGGATTGCAAGTGTGAGCATAAGAATGCAGAGTCGAGAAGCGAATCATAGGTGCCAAGAAGAAGAAAATACGCAAGCAACATAGGAAGCATAATCGCAATAAGACAAGAGTTGAAGCACGTCTGTTGTAGAAATTCATGCCCTGCTGAAAATAGGAGTGACAATATAGAGAAAATCATAATGAGCAATAAGCATTGCTTCAGGAAGGAGGATATGGAGAAACCAGAAGAATACTGAACACCAGGTTTGAAAGAAGGAAGAATTGAAGGTCACAAGCTCGGACACCATTGATAATGTAAAGGCCAATATCCAATATTTTGAAGCGCGACTCAAAGGTGGGATGAAATTTTTTTCCAAGTTGACTAATGGTTGGAACTCTGCTTAGGATGATGTTCATAACACAGTTCCTAGAGCATAAAAAATCTCGTTCCAAAGGTGTTATGCATTAGTACTCATTCTACTAAATTGAATAATTCTTCCCAAAGGAATCCTTGTAGCAGCTGAAGTTGCTTGGGACGAGCAGCGGGTGAGTGTTGGGGACCTGTTGGAGTAGGTTTTGGACCTATCTGGGAAGTCACACACTGAATATGGACCATGTGACAGTTCATCAATCGGCCCAAAACTATGTAGAAGGAGGAATTTAGTTAGAAATTAGTTAGGAGTGTTTTCCACTTTGTAACGGGATCCGCCCATTTCTTGATGTATAAATATGTAAGATATTTGAGGGTAGAGTGTCTTTGGAGAGAGTGAATCTATATATCTAGAGAACTAGTAGTATCCATTGTGTGTGTAATGTTGGTAGTTGAAGACTGGGTATTGGTGCGCTCTACGCAAGCTATGTAAAATTGTTCCAATGTTAATTGAGAAACTCTGGTTGTAGTACTCTATGTTTATGTTCAATGTGATGAATGATTCTTTATGTTGCACATAGTTACGTTTATATGTTGTTGTTACTTTTTTTAATGATGAATAAATATATGCTATGTGTTAAATGAATGAATAATGGATAAGTTGAATGTCTGATTCACATCCCTTCAACACTGTAGAAACTTGGTTCCTGCAGTCCCCTTTGATACCTTGGGTGAGACGTCACATGTTCATGGGTGATGCTGAAAGGGCCGGTGTCTGGGGTTTTTTTGGTGTGATTTATGTTGAACCTTGGGTCTTCCCGTGTGCCAACAAAGAGGCAATATTATTTGAACTGCTAAATATTGTAGAGAGATATTAATAATGCCTTGTTCATTGTATACAATCTAAGTAAATGAGGGTGGGGTTTTCTCCACTTACACATGCATGGGTCATTATAATATGTAATATAATCTCTTTGAGTGAAAACACATGTTCAAGCACTACCTAGAGGTGTCCCCATGGCTCTAGGAAAATCCCTCACAAGAATTGAGCCTTTCCCACTAGTGAAAAACTCATCACTCTTCACCAATGGATCTAACCCCTTTGGGAAGACGCACGCACGCGCGCACACACACACACACACACACATGGTAGTAACTAATGGTGCTTTATCGGTTTGGTTAAAGTGGGTATTTTATATATCTCTCACCAAGGTTAAACCACTACTAAGTTACATGCGCATGCTTGTGCATGTGCTTATGATTACACAACAATGCACACAATTGTGGTTGAGGCTAGGTGCAAGTTTTGGGAAACTTTGGAGGAATAGATACCCGACTCATAGCTTCTAATTTGAAAGAAACTAAATTAAATGAGGGTAATGGTTCCCTATAATTCTAAATATGATCATGTGAGTCTATCATGATAGGAGGAAGATAGTTTTAAAAAACTATGGTAATATGTTATTGGAAATACTAAATAAGCTATAGATAACAATGTAGAACAACAATATTTACTAAATTTTGATGGTACACTTGGTATAATTTTTGGCTCTCTTTCCTTATCATTAGATGAGAAATTAAAAGGGATGATTTTTTTCTTGTTTTTGGATAAGTTGAAGAAAAGTTTGAGAAAATAAACGCTATTCATATTTCCTTATTAAAATAAAATTTAAAAATTAGATAAAATTTAAAAATTAGATAGAATGGAAACTTTTCTCTATGATATAAAAATATTTGAATTCATAACCATTAATATAATGGTAAAATTGATAATACTCTTGGAACTATGAGATTAAAGTGAGCATCCCAAAAGTTACTTTTTGATCATCTCACATATCACCTTGTTCAATATATTCATAAGTTCTCCAAAAATGTATAATTAGTATAGAATTAGTAGAATAAAGTGGGCATCCCAAAAGTTATTTTTTACCATATCACCTTTACTTTTTTATCATCTCACATATCACTTGGTTCAACATCAATCATTGGTTATTCAAATTTGGGAAATTAAAAACCATTCTTAGGGTCTCTTTATTCCAAGCATATGCCTTAATAAAGGAATATAAGCAAGAAGGTAGAATGATAATAAAAAATAAAACAATCTTGGGAAAAACACTAAGAACTAAAGTTTTATGGGGCAACGTAACTCTTCAAACACTAACCATAATCACAAGTCCTCTCACCGTAATCACAAGCTCTATGGTAAAAAAAAAGCTTAACTCCAATGTGCCTATCCTAATAAAATTGGTCATCTCAATAATGTGCCTATCCTAATGAAATAGGCCATTTCATTAGGAATGGTAAGAAAAGGATTGTTAAGGGCTTAGTGTGATGGAACAATAGAAAATGATTGTTAAGGGTTAAGTGTAAAGAAACAATTACTATTAGTGATGGTGGCACCGCTTATAATTAAAATGAAATTATTTTTAATGCACATAGTTCATAACTTAATTTTCTTTTTTGTTATTAAGTTAGTTAAAAATAATTACAAAATAGTGACTGTTTATATATTTAATCATTAAATTGGTTTATATAAGCTTTATAATATTAATGATTTTAGAAATAAATTTGTGCTTGTTTTTATGCTCTCCACTTAGATTCAATTAAATATTATGATATGTTTGATTTGTTCTGTATAATATTTGTTGTAGAAAAATAGTTTATTGTATCGAGAGGAGCGAGGTGCTCTACAATCCATTATGGGGGAGATGTTGTAATGTTCGTTCCTAACAAAATAATTAAAAAAATTCATGTTGACTCATAAAATAAAAAATTAAGGAAAATATTTTAAAAAAATCCATGTTGACTTATAAAATAAAATATTATGAAAAATAATTAAAAAATCTCTAAAACAAAAACTTAAAACTTAAACTCGGATCTATCAATCAAGAGAGATCAAATTTCTTGAGTTTAAATTATAAAAAAAATACACCTCAAGAAATTGGATCCCTCTCGATATTTGATAAATCTGGGTTTAAAATAAATCTATGTTAATAATGCTCCTTCCATTCTACTATTTATGATGTATGTGAGGGATATGTTTTGGGAACATATCACATGGGATTTTTTTTACAAAGCTAAAATCTCAAGTTTAAGATACATTCTGATATATGTGGAGAATACTTCATATTCAAGAGGAAATAGTTTTGGTATTGATGAGTTTTTATGAAAATTTTAGGTTTATATTTTAAAAAATTAAATGAAATGTTTTTTAAATTTATGTGGTCAAACCCATTCTTACTGGCTCTTCTTCTTCTATGCATGCACTTAAAAATAAGTTTATGTGCACTTTTAAGATGATAGACTTAGGTCTTCTTCATTATTTAAGATGATGGCATTTATATTTATGAGGGCAAGTATACTTTGAACTCAATTGTAAATTGGATGATGGCATTTATATTTATTAGTGTAAGTATACTTTGGAATTAATTGAAAATTTTAAGATGGAAAATTGCAAACCTTTTCTCCACCACTTTAGTTGGGTGTTAAATTAAATTCCATGATGGTTTTCATATAGTTAATGCTACATGTTACATTGTATATCATTAATTCATTGATAACCTTATGTATTTGACACATACTTGGCCATATATCTCCTATGTAATTGGGTGCGTTCTTGATTTATAAAGGATCATCATGGAATCATTTGAAAACTACCAAGATAATTCTTAGATATTTATAAGACAATATATATTATATCATACATAATGCACATCATGATGGGGGTCTTCATTTCATTAGTTATAAAAATTCATATTGGGATAGTGTTGTTGATCCTAAATGGATCATATATAATTTGTCATCTGTGTTGGTGCTATGGGTGGAAATGTTGGAGGAATTGGCTTGTAGTGCCAATTTTAGGCGCAAGTCTAACTTTGCATATTTGGGGTCCAGAACCTTTTGGGGCCTGTTTGAAGGCTTAAACAATGTTTTTTGGGTCCAAAATATCTCCATTTGCATAGTCTCCCTTGACACGATTCTACAATATGATACATTTCCAATGGCGCAAGAATTGTCTGAATCAAAGTCTGTATGAGGAAGTTATGCCTCCCGCAAGTTGACCTATCTAGTTGACCACCATGGTACTGAATGGATTCCACGTCAGCTCTCATTTCTCACACATGCGGAGCTAGTCATGTGTGAACTTTCAAGAACATTATAGAAGGTTCAAAACCCTAGCCCTAGTCAGGAATCGAGGCATGCAAAAATCATAAACTTTGTTAGGATATTTAAACACTTAGGAGTTAGTTAAGATCAACTTGTTTAATATATCCATTAGGTAAAGTATGTTTCTTTAGTATGCATTTGTAAATATGTAATCTGACAATCACAATATGTTCAAGACATAGATTGATTCGATGGTTCATCTTCACTTAGATCATAACTACCATTGATTTGTTGCTTAACACTCGATTGGTCCAAAATATCTATTTAAAGGGAATGGAGGGTCATTTTCTAGTTGATCGATTATGAGAAGCTCATTTGTAAATTTCTTTCTCTTGCATAATAAATTTCCTCAAGTATCTATTTGGATAGGGTCATGGAGTGTTCCCCTTTCAAGTGTCTAAGCCACGTGAAAACATTTGTGTGTTCATCTATGATATGTTTGTGTGAGCGGTTTCTCTAGGTGTTTGATCTTTTGTAAGTGCCATGTGTAGTCGAACATGGTATCAAAGCGATTATGAAGTGTTGCTTCCATTAGTGATCTAGATCTTGAATCAGTGTTGTGGATGTCGTGAAAGGATTTATGGTTCTGCTAGTTCTATACATTTATGGGATGAAAGAGGTGTCCCATTGTGTCTAGAGCACCATTTCCAATTGGAAACACTTTTCATTTCACAGAAAAAAGGTTTTTTTTTCGTGTTTTTTTCACAAGTTACATCCATTTCATCAGATCTAAAGGTATATTGTTACAGTGATGTTTTTTAATTTAAATTTTTTTCCTCATATGCTTTTCAGTTTTAGTCTTGTTTTGTTTTTAGTTTTAGTTTGTTACCTTCCCATTCTACATATGATCTTTGTCATGCACCCTGTGAGAACTAGGAAAATCATAAACTAAAGGGCAAGGTCTTTCTTTATTGCATATGCTATTTACCATGCGCTCTATGCGAATTCGGCAAACTAAAGTCAGTGAGAATGTTAATTTTTCGATAATTTCATTCCATTATCATTAGGATCTCTAAGAGAATAACATGTACAGCATATCAATCATAGACACAAAAGCAATCACACAAGAGGCACGGAGTTTCAACGGGGAAAACCAAGAAGGTGAAAAACCCCGCAACTTCCTCAGAGATAGAATAAACCCAAGTACAAGATCACAAGGATCAAACCCAATAAGATGTCTCTAGCAGATGCTCCTCCTCCTCCACATATGCGCCACTTTCTCTCTTCGCTATGCGAGCTTGAGAAGTGAGTGAATCAATAGAATGAGAGACACACCCCTCTTATTTATACTTGACTTGACCTGCCAATAATCCAATGGGGCCAACTTGCTACTCAAGTCTAATAACCCAACCACATAACCTAATCAGGGCCGACCCCACACTGGTGGTCTAATAACCCATCAATACAAATGACGACACTTGCAAATACAAATGACGACACTTCCAAATAGAGGAATGTAACATCTCTAATGGATATACAATAAAGTACAAATGTAATACATAGAAGAATATCTTCCGAAGTTACAAATACATCAACAGTGCCTCTTAACTAGGAAGGTATTCTTTCGTCACAGGTCATCAATACATATTGGCGCAAATCTTCAATTCTGGAGCTAGATCATCATCACTGGATCACGAAGCATCATCATCATCACTGCTGTTGTACTTGACATCTCGATCACTGGGCTATCTCTGAATTCTTCTCGTCATAGGAAGTTCTATAGAGCCAGCCCTTTTTCATGCTGGATGTAGGCCTACCACCTGTAGGTATTCATCATCACTGGACATACTGTGAATCCCAGGACTTATTACGTGCGTCAACAAAAGCTAGCTCAGACTATAGGATCTTTTACATGTTGACTGTCACAAAACCTTAAAAGAGTGTCTTGCAACCTGCAAGAACTCTAAAGAGAATCCTAGCTCAGACTATAGGATCTCCAGGACTGATTACATGTGACCCCCACCACAAAACCTCAAAAGAGTATCCTAGCTCAGACTATAGGATCTCCCAGGGCAATTTTATATGTGGTCACCACAAAACCTCGAAATAGCATCCCAGGACTGATTACGAGCATACTCCTCAACATATTGGATCTCCCAGGGAAAGATTACATGTGGTCATGGAAAAACCTCGAAAGAGCATTCCAGGACTGATTACAAGCGTACTGCTCAACCTATCGGATCTCCCAGGGCAGTATTATATGCCATAGGATAAAACCTCGAAATAGTATCCTAGCTTAGACTATAGGATCTCCCAGGGAAATATTATATGTCCTCCCAGAGAAAAACCTCGAAAGAGTATCCTAGCTCAGACTATAGGATCACCCAGGGCAATATTACAGGCTCATCTGCACAACCTGTCCATGGCCACAGAGTATCAACCTGATACCTACCATACATCATCCTGATGTACATGATCATCCTGATCATCATCACTGCATCGTCCTAATGCATGTCATCATCGCATGATCATCCTGATCATCGTCACTGCATCGTCCTGATGCATGTTGTCCAAAGCATCGTCCTGGTACTCATCACACATGCTCATCCTTATCATACAATGTATCCACCTGATACATATACAAATACATGATCCACCTGATCATACAATGTATCCACCTGATACATATGCAAATACATGATCCACCTGATCATACAATGTATCCACCTGATACATATACAAATACATGATCCAACTAATCATATCAAGCATCCAACATGATGCATATACAAATGCATGATCCAACTGATCATATCAAGCATCCAACATGATGCATATACAAATGCATGATCCAACTGATCATATCAAGCATCCAACATGATGCATATACAAAGCAGTAACTGGAGCATCGTCCTGATGCTCATCACCATGCTTGGAATGGCTCCTGCAAATGTGTCCATCACTTCTTCCTCAAAGTATCTTCTATCTGAAGAACACCAAGCCTCTCTCTGAAGTATTCAAACTTCACTCTGGCTAGTGGTTTCATCAACACATCTGCAACCTGCTCATCTGTCGCAACATACAGGAGCTTCACTGCTCCTCTCTGCACCATATCCCTGATATAGTGATATTTGATCTCTATGTGTATTGACCTGTCGTGGAACACCGGGTTCTCAGACAGCTTCAGAAAACTCTGGTTGTCACAAAAGATACTAGTAGCATCCAACGGGAGATCAAATAACTCATACAGTAGCTTTCTCAGCCATACTGCCTCACAACTAGTCGAACAAGATGCAACATACTCTGCTTCAATTGTACTCAGTGCTACGCGGGACTGCTTCCTGCTAAACCAAGAGATCACACCTGATCCCATATTGAAGCAGCACCCCGAAGTGCTCTTCCTATCTGCAGCACTGCCTGCACAATCTGAATCAACATAACCCTCTAGGCTAAACTTTTGATTCGCATCATACTTGAGCCCATAATCAACTCTACCCTTCACGTACCTCAGAATATGCTTTACAGCAACTAGGTAAACACTCCTCAGATCTGTTAGGAACTGGATCAATGTGTTCACAGCAAAGCAAATATCTGGTCTCGTGTTCGTCAGGTACATCAAGGACCCAATCATCTGACGATACATAGTGACATCAACCGGATCAAATGAAGCATCCCACGGAATCTTCAGGTTTGATTCCATAGGTGTGGACATGGCCTTGCAGTCCATCATCCTGAACCTCTTCAGGATCTCTACTGCATACTTCCCTTGTCCAAGGAAGATTCCATCTGCACTCTGCCACACCTCCATGCCTAGAAAACAGTGCATCATCCCTAAGTCCTTCATCTTGAACTCGGTAGTAAGCTTCCTCTTGGTGTCGGCAATCAACCCATCCTCACCTGTAACAAACAGGTCATCCACATACAGTAGTAGTATCACAAGATTTCCTTCCTCAACCTTGTAGTAAAGGTTGGAATCCACTTTACTCTTAGTGAAGCCCAAACTAGATAGGAAACTATCCATCCTACCATACCAAATCCTAGGATCTTGCTTCAAGCCATACAAGGCTTTCTTCAACCTGCACACATATGACTCTTTGTCATGTGTCTCAAAACCGAGTGCCTACTCCACATACACTTCCTCTTCGACTACACCATTCAAGAAAGTTGTCTTGACATCCATCTGGTGTATCTTCCCTTTCATCACTGCAGCCAGAGCAAGTACTATTCTGATGGAAGTGTATCTGTCTACAGGAGCAAAAGTATCTTCATAGTCTACTCCCTCTTTCTGGGAGAAGCCACGAGCTACAAATCTAGCCTTGTATTTCTCTATGCTACCATCTGCAGCATGCTTGATCTTATAGATCCACATGGAAGTCACAACAGACTTCCCTTTAGGTCTTGGGACCACATCCCAGACATCATTCTTCATGATCAACTGGTACTCCTCGACCATGGCATCCTTCCATTCTTTCTTTTCCGCTACTTCTTCATAACTGGAAGGTTCTTTGTTCATAATATCACAGAGTAAGTGTCTTCAAGTTTCTAATCAATAATAACTTCTCTTATTTCCCACTTTGTGTGTATTATGTTGCAGTCATTGCCATGAAGTGTATTCAATAGAATTTAGATCTAACTTGTATTGCAAGGTATTTGGAAGATCGTTTGTTTGTCTTTGTTTGATCTTGACAGGTCCAACTTGGGAGCTTCAAGACTAAAGCCATCTGCGGGACGAATGTTTGATTTAAGGTGAGTGGCATTTGTCCTCCATTTTCAAGTACGTTTAATCTTGATGTATGAGTTTGATTTACGATTTCAAGGGTGCATTTGTTGTATAGTGTCTTAGATTAGGCGTGTTTAATCCTGGTTTGATCTAAGAGAACCTCTTCTTATCCATAGGAAGAAATTTCTACCACGGAAAATGGTGACTCCACTGGCTTAGATCCAGTTTTTATTATTTTTTTATTGTGAAATTTGGTTTTCATTTTCACTTAAATCCCTTGTTCTCTACATATTTTTCATCATTGAACCTTTGACATTAAGTTGAACCTCGACACTTTGTCCCCTGGGTATGCAAAACCCGAGAAATATCATAATTTTTTCTCAAACTTCGCCCTTCATTTCCCCACTGTGAATTTATGTGCCATACCCATACTTACCAGTGTGAAATTTTTCTAATTTTCGCGCCCCAACTACTCTTCAGAACGCAAAAATTTCCTATTTTCGCGCCTGAGCTGCCTATAGACCCACGAAAATTCCTTGTGCAAAGCAAATTTTTGGCTTTTGCTTAGTTCATGTTTTTTGGTTACTGACCCTCTGTCTCAGTTTTACTCTGTTGGCAATGATCAAACTTTTGTGACCTATATGACTGCACTACACTGCTTGCATTTTGTCTCTTTTTAGAACACTTTGCTTGATTTTCAGGATTCCTTTGTAGACACCTTGAGCAATTAATATCTAGGTCACTTTTTTCAGTGTTGCCTACATATTCATCACTCCTTGCACTTGTTCTGCACACTTACCCTGATATCCATAAGCAAGGATGCAAGTTGTCCCGATTTGTGTCATTCATTCTTTAGGTTTGGATTTTATGATTCTGTGTGACATAGTTAATCGATCATTTACCTTCTTGACATATTTGCAAATATTGGTCATTTCTGAACATTCAAGGTCATTTTATCTTGTGCATTTGAACCCTTGATTATTGTATTGAGAAGATTATATTGTTTTGAAAAGAGCATCTTTACATCTTTTTTCATAAAATTGATATTGAAAAACTTTCTTTCTCTTTTGTTGAAAAGATCAAAGTTGTTTTTGCATTTAGAAGGCACCTCTCCGGTTTTACTTGTCATGCATTTTGCTCATCAGAAGTAGAGAAATATTTGTTGGATTCATTTAATTTGAAAGAGTATTTTTAGTTTGACACATAAAAAACAAAAATTGAGTGGTTTTCATCTTTGAGTTAGTTTGCATTTGCATTTTGCTTTTAGGATTGAAGAACTCTCTCCTTACTGTAGCTAGCTATTAATTTAAAAGAAAGGTATATTTGATTCATTTGCATATGCATGGTTTGAGTCAAGTCACAACATCATCAAGTTGCACTTCCATTCACCTGATTGAGTAAAACAACAAACCACTAAAATTTATCTCCCTAACTCAACATATCTTAACCTCACTTGAGGATACAAAAAAATCTGTTAGTTAGGTAGGACACCGAGGATAGGAATCCAAACAATTTCCCCTTGTCATTTTCATCTGAGACATAGTTGTTTTCCTCTAGGGTACTAAAATCCTCTTGTAATTATTGACACAGTCATCGACCAGTTTGTTGGGAGGGCCTCCCGTTCCACGGGGGTAAGCAGCGAAGACAGGTTCTGGAAGGACTTTGTGGAATGCCTCACTCCACTTAGTGCCTAAGGACATCTGTCCATTGTCTTCCTTGTGTTTTTCAATATAGGTGATACGAGGGCTCAAAGGCAGAAGCTCCAGTTAACCTTCTCAGACATGTCATGAACGAGGTAGCTTAGTGGATTTTCTTCTAGGACTCTTTTACCCAGGATCCCTTTCGGTAGAGGGATATCCTTCCACTTTGGTCTCTCATTTTGTATTGTTCGACTTGGATTTCATCACCTTGTGAAGGATACAATCTGTTGAGGTCTCCAGATCCTATTTAGGAATTCTGCCTGCTATTTCATATTTAGAGGGTCTTTTTCTTTCTAGTGCTGCTTGTTGGAATTCTTGCCATTTTGTTATGAGTTCACTTGCTGCGACACCGGTCCCAGCCAATTTTTTTCAGTTTGTTCTTTTGGCCTACGCGCCTTTTCTTTTCTTAGCTCCCCTTTTGCGCACTCGGTGCTCTAGGTTTTTTGAGTTCTTTTTCACAATACTTTCCCTGGAACTCTTCATCTAGGTCCATGGCAGATCCACGAAAATCACGAAGACAACAAGGGAGAAGTCCTGAGACAGTACCTCCGGTTACTTGATCTTCATCCTCATGCATACCTACTCCCCCTACTAGTAGACCAGCTGGTCGAGGTACCGTTCCATCATCAACTAGTACGAAACCACCAGCTTCTATGGTGCCCTTAACCCATACCACAGTTCCCGAGACTAGTACTCTTCTAGAGACTAGTATTGTTCCAGAACTTAGTACGGTAACTGAAACTAGTGCACCACCTCAGTCCACTACTGTGCTATAAATCACCACCGCAGTGGAGACCACTTTAGCCCCTGATGTTAGTGTCTCACTTTCAACCATTGTTCTACTGAAAACTATTGTTCCTCCGGAGACTAGCACCACCTCAACGACGCTATTTGATGTCCCTGAAGGATACATAGAGATCATTGAAGAATCCGAACCCCTACCTCCTAGACAATTCCACTTAGCTACCGACTTTAGCCAACCTCCTCCACCATGGAGAGCCCCACCTATTATAACTTCTTCCCTGAGTATACATAGATATGACATTGGATCTTATAGCAATCAACCTTTCGGAATACCTTCCCCTGAACTTCCTTCAACCTATGAAATTATGGCATCCATACAAACCAAAATGGTAATTCTAGCCAACGAACAAGTGCCAACGGAATAATTTAAAACTGAAGCGGCTCGGATACTGGCTATAGACTCGCAATACCCACGTGTGACCACTTCTCAAGCAGTCGAACCTCGTGATTCCCACATGCCCCGATATTCCTCCCGTGATACTATTTACGGTGAGTCCTTTGTAGGTTGGTCAGGACCCACAGACTGGACCAATACACAACATTTTCTTGATGATTCAGAGCCAAACATTTTTTATCCAGCCTCATCACAATGGACCACATCTTGTTGATGTATATGTAACTTTGGTATGTATTTCATATATGCATATTGTATTCCTATAGAGATGTTATTATTCCTCTATATGGAAGTGTTTGTATTCCTATAGAGATGTTATTATTCCTCTATACGGAAGTGTCATCATTTATATTGTAAGTGTCCTAACTTATACTTGATGGGTTATTAGACCACCTTGTTGGGGTCGGCCCTATATAAGTCATGTGGGTTAAAGGGTTATTAGACCACCCTATTGGGGGTCCGCCCTATCAGCATTATGTTATGTGGTTAAGTTAAGGCCGACCTAGTAAAGGTTATTAGGCAAGTCAAGTCAAGTATAAATAGAGTGCGGGAGGCACTCTATTTGATCATTCACTTTCTCACTCATACTCTCATTGGAGAGTGGCGCACTTGTGGAGGAGGAGAAGCTGCTACTAGGAGAAGACTATCTCTTATGCTTGGGTTGTATCATTGCTCTATCTATCTCTGAGGAAGTTGTGGGGTTTTTCACCTTTATGGTTTTCCCCAGTGAAACTCTATGTGTCTATTGTCTCTTGTGTGCTTGCATTATTATGTCCATGATTGATATGCTGTAGATATGTTGTGCATGTTGTTCTCTCAGTTAAGATCCTAGATCATATTGAAGTAAATTCTGAAAAACTAACACATCTCTGGGCCAAGCCCTCGACGATTTCCACACTCCTCCCATACCCATGCAACTGATGCCCAAAAGTCCTCTCCAACCTTCCCCACATCTCTTTCTAAGAGAAATTTTTAGCACTTTTTCGGGGAACACCTATACTATGAGGACAAACCCTACTTTCTTGCCGTCATCTTTACCATATGGAACTAGTGCACCTTCATCTTTACAAGTCGGCCCCACTCGTGCAATTTCTCAATCTGCACAACCAAACCCTTCTAGTGCGCCCATTGGAAGACCATCCATCTCTACTGTTCGAACACCCAATGTGGCTAGAAGTCAATCTTCAGCCACAATCTACACTATTTTTGGAGGACAACTGTTCATTGGAATGACAATTGGTACCAGTAACCAACCCCCTCCGACCGAACCATCTAATACATGGGGATGTCATACTTCAATTTTTGGAGGACAACCATTTGTTGGTGCCCCAAGTGGGACTAACCAACAACCTCCTCCATTGGCATCATCCACCCTGTGGGGACCTCACACCTCATATTTGGGATGACAACCATTTGTTGGTCCCATGAGAGAAACCAAACACCAACCTCCCTCATTCGTATCCTCTACTTTGTGGGGACAACACACTCAACCTGGGGGTGGACAACCTGTTTTCAGTACCCCAAGCGGGTCCAACATACCATTTCCTTCGTCGGGCCCAATTCCTTCTTTGGGACAGCAGATCCCACCCACTGGGGGGCACTCCATGATTGGAAACTAGAACCAAGCCGGGGGGGAACTTAATCAACATCAGGCCTACCTTCCCCCTAACTTGAACTTTGGAATATCCTCTTCTGGTGCCCTGAATACTCAATGGAACCCACCTCCTCAAACTCAGCCTCTCAACCAGAGCAGTACAAATAATCTATGGGATCCACTTTATTCGACACCTCCCCCTAGTCAAGGTATGGTTAACCCATCCAACCAAGGATTTGGGAATATTCCCTGGACTCAACAACCCCAGGTTTCCACACCATTCATCCCCACTCAGTAGTATGTCCAACAACCGGCATCTAACTCGATTCAGAATCAATGCATCAATCCTTTGATTCTTAACCAATAGCCGGTCAACTAGATGGTTCATAATATGCAAAACTTCCAAAAGTACCCTGCAGGTATAATATGTTTGGATACAACATGCATCAATATGTGGTGTAGGGCCCCATAAGCATCCCACCACCCCATTAGTACAACTCATTCCCACAACCCAATCGACAACTTCCATTTATGGCCACATTAGACTTACCCGACTTGTTAAGACTTATCAACGATCCTATTTGGCACAAACCTCATTGGCCACCCATCCCTGCCAAACTACCATCGGACATCCCAAAGTTCGATGCAAAATCCAGGGAAGATCCAAAAAATCATGTTATGACATTCCATCTTTGGTGTTCTACGAACCCACAGATGGATGATTCTATTCGACTACGGCTCTTCCAACGTACACTCATCGGAACGACATCAAAATGGTATATTGAGCTGCCTCAACACTCCTTCAAAGATTTCAACACCTTGGCTATGTAGTTCTTGACACACTTCCAACTTCCCATCTGATATGAGACTGGAACAGACTTGTTAACTTCACTGCACCAATCCATTTCCACACACATATCCGATCACATTTATGAGTGGCGGCGACATTGAAGGTTAATCAAAGCACCAATTTTGGACCAATTATTGGTTGATTGGTTCACCAAATCATTTCTGCCACCCATTCCTAGGGATATTGCTATGGGCGGACTTGTCACGGAAGAAAAAGCAATTTCTCATGCACAATATATGGATTTGGTTTATACCCAATCCAGAACATTATACGAGCTCAATCCTCACACCTCCCGCCCCACCAATGATCCACCAAAGCACGCTACTGAACCTCCTATCGATGGAATAGTTGGTTCCGTGAAGGCTCATCCTGCAACCAAATCGAGTGGGAAACAAAATACTGCTACCCCACCTCAAACTCAGGATACATCTAAAACATCTACTTCTCTTGCTCAGTCCTCCGAGGTGAATGTCGTTCAATCCTCGTCACAACAATCCAGAGGGAAAAAGAAGAACAATAAAGGAAAACCCAAGAAATATTCTACTTAGCAGGACAATCCCAAACCTCAACATACCAATAATGACAACAAACCTAGACGGAAAGCAAAGTTTCCCTGCCTCATATGTCAGGAATATCATTACATGAGAGACTGTCCTTACAAAGAGGAAGTCAATAAATTTGTAAAAGGCTATTCCCGCCCGGTAGTGTTAACCGGCCCTTTTCCTCATCAACAACAACAAATGGTCACACATGATCCCCCGCAAGGGGGCAACCAAAACAACTCTTCTAGAGCTGAAACATCCTCAAATCGCGAAATTCTCATGACAGGTAACGAGATGGTTCACATATCTACACGATCAAAGACATGTGATTTTTTCCCAAGTTTGAACAAAACCGAGACTACCAAAGGAAAGTCTCCCACAGATGATCCCCCTTCGACACCTCCTTCTATAGGTCATCTCCATATTCAGAGGCCCGTCACTGATACCGTGCTGCGCCCACCCAAGGCCACTATTCAAAAGGTGACATTTAATCCAAATGCGCAAGCCGCCCAAAACTACAACATCGTTGAAGACCTAGCTCAAGCACCTTATGCCATGTCTACTCTCAAAGTTCTACAACATTGTCCTACACAGCATAGAAACTTGTTATCAGCACTTGGAGCTATTGACTCAAATTCCTCCAACACAATTTTGTTCAACTTGGAATATTTCAAGCCAAGGCTTTCTCACCAGTTGGCCTTCCAGATTCATACTAGGATTTGTGGAAACAACATCCATCGTACCGTTCTGGACGAAGGTGCTTCAACTTCCATTATGTCTTTGGCCTTCCCATTCTGTGTATGATCTTTTCCATGCGTCCTGTGTGAACTGGGAAAATTAGAAACAAAAGAGCAAGGGCTTTCTTTATTGCATATGCTCTTTACCGTGCGCTCTATGTGAATTCGGAAAACTAAAAACAGTGAGAAAACATATACATTCTAGGAAAGCTAACGAGGACTAACCCAAAATCTGAGACATATTAGTTTTGGAAATATTTTTTTTGGTTTTCGTGAAGTGGTTTGCAGGCTGAGAGCGAGGTTTTTGGGGTAAGCATGCACTTCGAGACAGAAGAGTAAAAAAACCCTTCCTCCTTTCCATCTTTTATGTACCTTTTTATATTAGTTCACTTGGTTAAAAGTTGCATTATTAAACAAGAAGTCTTGAGTTCAAGTCTTATCTTTGCTAGTTAAATCTCACTTGTTTTATGCTAGCACAACCACTTAACTTGTGGTTGGTGAACACTGATAGGCCACTAGTTAAGTGGCACAAACAAGTTATATGTTACTTGCTCTTCATGCATAGTTGTAATCACCCATTGTTTATGCCTCAACTACTTTTTATTCACCCGCACTCCATTTATTTTATAATTTTTTATTTTTTATTTGGAATGACGACCATAAAATCAATCTAGTACACTTGTCTCATCCTCATGTAATCTAGGAAAAGCATAGGCTCTATTCCACCCCAAATTCTAAAATATAAACACCTTTTGGTGTAACTAAAAACATATTACACAAACATATTCTTACATATTAATAAGATATTAAGATGCTAAGAAACATACTACACATATAAGATCAAAAAGTTGAATAGTTTATTTCCAAAGACAAATATAATTAAATTGGTATTAACCAAGTATATTTATTACATATAAGTTATTCATTAAATATAAATTTACTCATTAGATTAATTCAATTAAAATAATGTATAACCATTAAAAGTAATCTAGAGTTAAACAAATTTATAACTATTACAAACACTCGTGATTTTAAAACCATCATTAAATCCATATTTTGTTATTTCATAATAATAATAATAATCCATGCCCAATCAAAAGACAATCTATGTAATTATCTCATTCAAATATATTATCTCAAACTTTTTTGAAAACTGCTTTATTCACTATTAGGTCATAATTTATTAACTTTAGATGCAAAATTACTTCATAAATATTATTGCTAAAGTGTTAATTTTAATATCACAATGATTTTTTTTTTCTGCAAAAATGGAAAATCTAGGGTTTTTTCTCTGAAAACTTAGCTTGAGACACTGAAGAAGTGATGTTGCAAACTTGGAGTCCGCCATTTGTCAAGGATGGCTTAGTACCAACCAAGTAAAAAAGTGCGAATTTAGTTTTATTTTTCTACAATATTCTTTTTTAGTCTTTTTTTAGCTAGGTTTAGTGGTTTTTTTTGTAGTGTAGTGTTGAGGTGTGTTTTCTTTTCAGGGGCTCCCTCCTTGATATTGGTGGGCCTTGTTTCCTTTTTGAAGTATGGAATGGGATTAGGAACGTCTTTTGCTAGGTCTGTAAGTGTAAGAGGTGAGGTGGCGACTTCTCCTAAGGTAATGGTCGCATCTCCAGGGTTTTCCCCGTTACGAGTTTGAACAAACCCTAACCATAGGGTTATATTATCCTTGCCATCAAAGGGTAAGCTTGGACACTCTTTTCGGGCCTTTGTCTGTAGTTCCAAGTATTTTAACTAGACTACTCTTCTCTACTATCTTCAACAGAAACATTCTGAAATTCAGATGGAGGATAGGGTTCCAAAGTTTTATAGAGGAGAGAAAGGTTGTGTCTGCTGTAGAGTTAAAACTAAGAAAGATAGGAAGAACCGAGCTCTGTGTGTGTTGAGAAAGGACATAACGATGGATATGGTTCATGTGTTATCTACTATGGAACTACTTGGAAAATTTGAGTATATTAAGATGAACAGGATTGATATTCTAGAGTGGATATCAAAGGTTTGGAAGCCACTAATCAATTATGTGCCTAGAACGATTATGCTTGTGAACGGTTGGGTGTATTTTCATTTCTTATATGAGGAACCTATGCAACTCATACTGTCTAGGTTTTGGGTTATTGGTTCGGGGTCATTGGCACTCGACCTTTGACCCTTGGAAGGAGAAGCTCAAGAAAAGACATCTATGGGTTTTATTTCATGGGTTTCCCCTACATTGTTGGTGCTTTCATGCCTTTATGAATTTGGAAAATTCCATAGGTCATTTTATTATGATCTAAGAATCTACACTATTGGATACTGACCGGGCGAAACCCTAGTATGTTGGTTGAAATTGATACTTCTAAAGTTATGCCTAAAGAAGTTGAAGTTAGATGGGAAGAAGGGGGTTTCGTCCAAAGATTAGATTATTGGTGAAATTCATTCAGGTGTTTCAACTTTCATAGAACTGGTCATCTTTGATAGGATTGTAATTCAGATTTCATTCATAACCCTAATGGTTCAGTGGATTTATCATCTTCCAGTGATGAGTCTGAAGAACTTGAAAAAAATATTTCCTTCCCTATTCCTCTAGATGAAGGCTCGGCCAAGGACTTTATGGGTAAGTTCAGCATTTTCTTGCCCCTGTTGTTAAAATCTCTTTCTACAGATGAAATATTGGATTCCATGAAAATTTCTTATTTGGATTCCCAAAATTTATTTAAGGAGGAACCTGTAAACCCTGCTCAAAGAAGTATTTTTTCTTCCTTTGTGGTAATTCCTGAAAAGGTAGTAGATGTCCCCATACTCAATGACGATAGGGTTCCCCCTATTTTGGATAACAGACCTACTATTGGGGTTGATGGTGAAAGTTTTGATCCTGTGGGAGGGTCCAATTCCCTGATGATATCTCTCCTAAGGGTCGGTATGAGATCCCTTTGTCATCTGAGTGTCAAGTTGTCTTTTCTTCTTTTAATGTTGGGTTGATTAAGGTTTTAGATAAATCAGGTTCAAAACTGGATTCTATTGAAAAATCTCCATTACAAATTTATGGAACTAGTCCTGGTGAATCTGGTAATGTCATTTCCTTAAATTCGATCATACTTTCAAATAACACAACAAGAAAGAAAAATGGAAGACAAAATAAAAAGGATATGTTGAGTTTGGGGAATGATGAGAAGTGGGTGAATCGAAAGGTCTCTAATATTACTTCGGTTTCTTCTGTATTAGATCATGATTCTACTATGGGGTCCCTTAGAGCAAGTGTGGCCCAAGATGGTGGTTTGTAATGATTATGGTCTCCTTTAATATAAGAGGGTTAGGAAGTCAACCCAAAAAAAACTACTCTTAGAAGGTTTTTAGACTCGACCAAACCAAACATTGTATTTTACAGGAAACTATGACTACTGGGGTTAAAGCCTGTGGCTTCTTTCTCAAGTTGAGACCAGAATGGCAGTGTTGTGGGGTTGATTCTCTGGGTCTCTTGGGTGGCTTATTAGTATCTTGGAATCCTTTAGTCATTGATATATTACCCTTCTCTACGTGTGTAGGAATTAAGGTAGAAGGCAGAGTTAGAGGGGTGGATCATACTTTTAGTTTCATTAATATTTATGAGCCATATTGCAATAGGAAGACTTTTTGGGATAGGATTTTCTCATATGGTATTCTTCAGGATCCTAATCTCATAATTGGGTATGATCTTAACTTGACATTATCATCTGATGAAATTTGGGGTGCCTGAAATGACTTTGATCATATGGCCATCTATTTTAAGGACCTTTTTGCTTATGCGAGGCTTATTGATATTGTTCTTGCATCCCTTGTTCCTACATGGTCAAATGGGAATGTGGGAAGGACTAGCATAGCCAATCATTTAGATCATTTCCTCACGAATGAAATCTTGGGTTCTGTTGTTGGTAGATTTTTCTCATGGTGTATACCTACTGGTGTCTCATACCATAAGTACATTGATATTCAAATGGATTTTGAGCAACCTTTACACCTCTACCCTTTCAAATTCAACAGCATGTGGCTCACTGATCAGGTTTTTTGTGATTTTGTTAGAGATCAGTGGTCTTCCCTATCTTGTGTGGAGACACATTTGTGAATTCTTACTTTGCTCAAAAAGCTACAGAATCTTCGTGTAGATGTCTTAAAATGGGATAAATAGAAGAAGAAGTATTTGCATGAGGATCTATGCAATATTTATAATCAGATTGCAAATTTTGAAAGTAACATTGTGGATGATATTTTCTCGGTTAGGAGGAAAAATGAAATTATGAAGTTGGAGCAGCAAAAAGCATCAATCTTAAATCAATTCGAGAGTACTTTGTGTCTTAAGAATAGGGCGTTATGAGTGGCTAAAGGGGACCAAAACACAATTTTTTTTCAAAGATATGCTTCACAAAGGCGAAACATTAATTGTATCTGGGAAATAAAGAACCATGAAGGTAAGTATGTGAGCAACATGTCGTCTTTGAAGTGTGTTGTTGTTTCCCACTTTAATGGCATCTAGAAACATGACTCTGTTAACAATTTAGAGGATCAGTTGAGTATTGTCAAACTGTATCCTAAGTTTTTTAATGAGGAAAATGGTGAGAAGGTTAGTAGTGAAGTGACATTGGAAGAAATCAAAGGGGTTCTGAAAGGATTTGTTAAGGAGAAAAGTCTCGGTCTGGATGGGTGGACCGTGGAATTTTTCCTACATTTCTTTGATATTTTTTGGTTAAGATCTATTAATGGCAATTGATGAATCTAGGTTGAAGGCATTTATTCCTGGTAACCTGAATTCTACATATATTACCTTGATCCCAAAGAAGGATAAGCTGGAAAATTTTAATGAATAACGGCCTATCTCCTCGTGCAATATGGCTTATAAAGTTATTACTAAAATTATCTCTAATAGAATTAAACCATTATTGGAAAACTTCATTTCTTTGGAACAGTTTGGTTTTCTTTATAATCATCAATACTTCATGATGTCAAGGTGGTACAGGAAGCTCTTCACTCCATCAAATCAAAGGATTTACAAATGTTTATCTTGAAGATGGATTTAATCAAGGCTTATGATAGAGTTGATTGGTCATTTTTTAGATTTGTATTTATTTAGGTTGGTCTACTAGTTGAAGTTACTAATTGGATAATGGCTTGTATAACCACTTCGAATTTTGCTATCTTGATCAATGGTTTTCCTACCATTTTCTTCCCTAGTAGTAGAGGCATTCGACAGGGATGTCCATTATCGCCTTTATTATTTATTCTTGTCATTGAAGGATTAAGTAGACTTATTGATGAAGCAAAAAGTTCCTCTAAGATCAAAGGTATTAGAATTACTAAGTCCTTATCTATTACTCATTTGTTATTTGTTGATGATGTACTCATATTTGGTGTTGGATCTATTTCGGAATGGAAACATTACAAATTTATATTTGAATTCTTTTGTGAGGCGACTAGTATGGCTATTAGTTTCCAAAAATATCGCTTCCTTTACAACTGTAAAGATGCAGGTTGGTGTGAACAAATTAGACAACTCTTGCCTTTCCAAATGGATACTTTGGATGTGAGCTTCAAGTACCTTGGGTACTACCTCAAACCAAACAAGTATAGAAATTCGGACTGGAACTGGCTGTTTAAAAATATTGATAGGAGAATCAATAATTGGGTGTATCGTTGGTTATCGCTAGGTGGCAGACTTATTCTTGCTCAATCTGTTCTACAGAGTATTCATGTGTATTGGTTTAGTCTCATGAAGGTTTCGGCCTCAATTATCAATTCCATTCGTAGTAATATTTTCCATTCATTTGGGATGGCAAGCAACACTTATCCAAATTTCACCTTGTTAGTTGGGAAAGCCTTTCATGACCAAAGAAGATGGGAGGTTGGGGTCTTTTGAACCTGGACCACACCTGGACTAGTTTAATCAGGCTTTGCGGGCTAAGAGTGTAATGTCCCCAGTTTGACCCCATGGCATTAAACTGTAAATGATGTAATATTGTTATAAAATTGTGGTGAGGAGCTCAAGGCCAAGGCCCCGCCATCGATTTAGTGATGCATATGGTTTACATGCTAGCCAGGCACATTGAAATTGTAAATATGCATTTTAGTAAATACCCACAACTAGCTATGTAATGCAACAAGAGATGGGGGCATGGTTTTACAAGGAATTGGGAGGGAAAACATTCAAACCCTTGAGCCACTCAAGTCAAGCCAAGTGTCAATGAGAGAACCCATCAAACCCTCAACTACCCATGTTGACTTTTGTATCCAATCATTGATTTCTCCCAAGAGTTGGTTGAGGTAGTTAATGCCTTGGGGAATGGGAGGTATGGCTGTCCAAATTCGAGTATGGGCAAACCACCCTGCATGGGAATTCGCGTTTTGCTTCTTGGGAAAGAAAAGAGCCATGAATTTCTCCCCCAAGCCATTATCCATGATCATTCCTTCTCCCTCATGAGTTGAGAGATACCTAGGCGTTTTCCAGGCATGTTTGTTGTGTTTTTCCTTCATTCTCCCAGTAGAGAAGGGCGTTTTTGTGTTGTATACCAGTGGGGAAGAAGGGGAATGGAACGGGGGTTCCATAGAGACCGTTTTTGTTGTTAAATGCTGAGAGAGTTGGGGAGAAAACGTTTTCCTCCCTGTGGATGCATTTCCTTTCTCACAGCTCATTTTGGGTGAGCCACGATTTGGGGGAAAATCTATGGCCATCTTGTTTGTGAATTCCATTGCTGGAAATGGGTATCTATGCCCAATGTTTGTGCTTGTTGTGTGAGAAACGAATATGTTGGAGTTTGGGTATGGGTATTCATTGCTTTGGCTTGAGATTGAGAATAAGCATCCATGCTTCAATTGTAGCCTGATAAACCCAGCTATGGACTGGCTTGGCTCAGATGGAATGATTAATTGGTTGTGAGAGAGTGAATGTCCCCTTTCCTTGTGAGAATCATGCCCAGCTCGGGGGTGGCCTTCGGACGGACTCAGTATAAGCTGTCGAAGAGCCTATGGCTGGGTGGAGCGTTGCAGCGACATAGCTAGTTGCTTGGGACAATTGCACAATGAAGATAAGTGTTTTCTGTCTATGTATTTACTTCTGCAATGCATCAATTTGATGATTGTTTTGATATGCTGGATGGGCATGAATTGTGTGTGTGGATTAGTTTTAAATTTCGCTGTGCGTATTGCCTAATTTGTATCTGCACACCAATGTTTAAATTCTTATGATTCTAATTAGTGGGTTGAGTTTTATGAAATGCCCATAGTTTAGTGCCATGTTCCCTTCCTTGCATTTGGTCAGCGGGTGGGTACATTACAAAGAGCTTATGGGGGGATTTAACAGGTGATGATTTATGGAGCTCTGTAATTAGGAAAAAGTATTTAAAAACCTATACTGCTCTATAGTGGATCTATGATCCTACATTATATTATAGGAGTGCTTCCATTATATGGCGTGGAATAATCAACACTTTCCTAGTTATTGGGGTCTATATAAGTTGGCGGATTAGCAGGTGTCATAAGATTTATATTGGTATTGATCCATTCGTTGGAGCAGGTGACAGTTTCAATATTTCCTCTCAAATTTTATAGCAGCTTCATGCTAAAAATTACTTGGTTTTGGCCCAGGTTTATTTTCCAGGTGGTGAGGAGTCTAGACCACATTGGTTAAATGCGGATGAACTGAAAATTCCTGAAGGAGTTTCACGGGAATGGAATAATTATGTTAGTGTTCTTATTTCTTTTGGAATTTCCTTAAACGACTTACCTGATAAATTGGTTTGGGATTGGTGAGGTGCCAATGGACTGCTTTCTGTCAAGAAGGCATATGATGCCATTATGCAAAGTCATTCATCTCCTCGGGAAAAGTGGTGGCACAGAAAGGTATTGAAGTGGAGCATTCCAATGAAATTGAAATGCTTTATTTGGTTTTGCCTTGAAGATAATATTCTCTCCTGGTAGAATCTGCTTAAGAGAGGGTTTAAAGGACCAAGATTTTGTGTGTTATGCAAAAAAGACAAGGAAGATATCTCCCATCGATTTATACAGTGCCAGTTTTTTAGAGATGTTTGGAGAGAGCTTCAAAGAACTTTACAATTTTTAGATGAATGGTATGGACTATCCTTTGATGACTATCTCTTTTGGTGGTTCCATTCAAAAGACAAATTTAAACCTTACCTTTATTTACTATCTGGACAATATGGAAGTGCAGAAACAGGGCCATTTTTTAGGATAAAATGTCATTTGTTTTTTATATTTTTAGAAGAGTTCTATTTGCATTATCTGAATATCTTGCTTCGGAACTAGAAACACAAAAGTAGGATTATTGTGCAACCTAATATTGGTAGTGATGTTCCATTTTTTTTTTTTATGGTGCAATGAAGAATGGAATTTGTGGGGCATGTATGATATGATATATTAAAAAAGATCATAAGATTTTACTTAAGATGGGTGTTGTCAGTGGAAGTAATATCAAGGTAGAACTTCTTGGACTATGGGGTCTTTTATGGTTTGCTTCCAAAAGAGGTATTTTTCATATAAGGGTTTTCGGTGATCCAAAAGTCATTATTGACTGGGAAGCGGTCATCTTTAATATTCATAATATTCATCTGGAGCATTGGCTTCACAAAACCAGACATCTGATTAAGTCTTTTGAGCTGATTACTTTCGCTCATATCTACCGTGAGATAAATTTGGATGCAGACATACTATCCAAGGAGGCTATGGGTACTTTGGAGAACTCTGTATCTTTTGAAGAGTGTGTGGATGATGGCATTGTCGACATTGGTGTCATTAATTTCTATTAGCTATGCATGTTTCCTAATTGAAGGTCTCTACTGTTTATTGTTGTATAAGTGAAGGATACCTCTGTAAACTGTTCCTGAAGGTATTGTATCAGTTTTTTGAGTTGTTTGTGCTCACTGGACAGTGAGGAGTTGTGTAAACAAGAAAATATGTCCAGTGAAGATAAACTATGTCGCTATCTTTATGTAACTTTGATTTTCGAAAGAAAATAACAAGTTGTTGCTTTTTTCATTTGAAAAGAAATAACACAACGATTATGATTTAATAATAAATTAATTGAATATGTTAATTCATATTATTTTTTAACAATTTAAAAATTAATTTTATGAATTATTTTACATAATTTAAATCATTATAATTATTGAACTATGGACATTATTTCTAATGATGTTATAATTTAATAAATTAATTGAATACATTGTTTCTTGATCCATTTCTTATTTATTTCAAAACTATCTTCATTCTTATCTCACTATAATTTAATAACTTTATATATAAGATTAATTCATAAATATTTTTGTGAATAATATTATATACAATATTAATTTACAAATATTATTGTGAATGTGCACAAATTGAAAGTATGAACAACCAATGCATTTAAATTCTTTCATTCACAAATTGAAAGCATGATCAACCAATGTATTTAAATTCCTTCATTCATATATACATGAAGTGGTATTTTCAATCATTGCGGAAAAACATAACTTGAATCAATAAGAGTGATATACATGTGCTCAGTGAACGAAGCATACAAAACTAGTAATAACTTGAGCAAGTGATTACAAATATAAAAATTTCAATTAAGAAGAATATAAAGAATGGAAGGGTTATGTGCAGAAAATTTAATGAAACAAATGGAGGTCAAGATTGACCTTACAAAAGTGGGGTGGCAGGTGCGGGTGGGGTCTTATTTGATCCCGGAGGAAATAAAATTGAAACCTTCTCGTGGGGATTAGGTAGCAAGACTAACAATGAGGCTGAATGGCTTGCTCTAG
Organism: Larix kaempferi; assembly: GCA_027924585.1. Lineage (NCBI taxonomy): Eukaryota > Viridiplantae > Streptophyta > Pinopsida > Pinales > Pinaceae > Larix > Larix kaempferi. The sequence goes on from BSBM01000445.1 coordinate 21,681,104, forward strand.
TCTTCTCATTCAATATGGTCTCCTCCTTCAGCATCGACAACCTCAAAGTTTATGGGGACTCCAGACATGTAATTCAAATTATGAGAAGGGGTGCAGCTCCTCAAGGCTCGAAAGCTAATAGATACATGCAAAGAATAAAAACTAATCCTCTTTTCTCTAAAGCCTCATTCTTCCACATCTGTCGAGAGAATAACAAGCTAGCGGATGCTGCGGCCAATAAAGGTACGTTGTTAGAAATTGGGCACGTTGAGGGCCTCAATGGTACCATGGGGTTTTATTTCATACCCTAATCAAATTGCCAAAGGTTTATATTGTTACGGTAATGGATAAGGAGGGGTCCGTTGGCACCAAGAGGGTCCCCATCACCCCGTCCATCGTCGGTGATGTGTCTCGCACCTTCCCCGTTGCTCCTGCCACACGCCACCCTTTGCCTCACGTTCGGCACATGGCTTCCAGTGGTGCTGTCAGCTCCCACGAGCTGCTATTTACTCCACCACCTGCCTCTTCTTCCCCGTGCTTCGAAATGGCTCGTCCTCCCCTTTCCAGTGCGTTGAACCGGCTTTCTCTCGACGATTTGGGTTCTCCTCCCTCCCATCCAGGTCTGTTGTTTCCTTTCAGTTCTGGCACAATGCAGAACATCATGGCGGCCATAGCCGCACTGAACCGCACCATGGTTGACATCAAACTTTCAGTCCGCAACACATACAATGCAGTGTGGACCAGTACGAGGAGATGGCTAAGGATCTAAGCTACGCTGTCAACCAGCTTTCCTGTCAGGACTCCAGAATTGACGACCTGGAGAAGAACCTGTTTGAGCTGATGGGCAAGGTCAATAATCTGCAGGAAGGCATTGTTGTTCTCTCCGGAAAAACGCAGGGAAGTTGTGTCCAGGATAATTTAACGGTCAATCAGGAAATTAAGCAGGAAAAGAAGGATGCAGCCTCAGCCTATTACAAAAGTTATGGATAATTTCAGTCTTAGTCCAGGTTCCACATTTTGATGTTTTAGCTCCTATGTTTTTTTGTATAATCCTCAACAATCAGTTTATCAGGGTTTATCCCTGCTCTATTTTGAACAGATTTAGAAAGACAATGTTTAGAGCTTATACAATCATGCTGTTAGAAACTGTAGCTCCAATCTTTCAGGCATTTGCTACTCTGTCAATTATTTTGAAAGCTTGTAATGAATGGTTGTGCACAGCCTTTATAAATATATCTATTTTCCCTGTTCTTGTTAAAAAAAAAAAGATTGACCTTACAAAAGGATGGAAATTCAACCAAAACTATTGTTCAATATGATCGTAGAACAAAAAAAAATGCAAAAATTGTAAGGTTTGTCGTTACACCAAAACCTGCAGATGTTGATGAACATTTGAAACCAAGCACAAGTTCCTATTACCAGGAGTGGAGGTTAGTCCACATTTTTATATTCCCATAGGTGTGGTGGTTATACCATGTGGTTGTACTAGTATTCCATCACCCCCCCTCTGGCGTAGCTCGGGGGAATTGAACCTGGAACCTCAACTTTGATACCATGTAAGGTTTTTTCGTTACACCAAAACCTGCAGATGTTGATGAACAATTGAAACCAAGCACAAGGTCCTTTTACTAGGAGTGGCACTTAGTCCACATTTTTATATTCCCAGAGGTGCGGCAGTTATACCATGCGGTTGTACTGATATTCGAACAAAAATGGCGAATTGAACGAAAACATCTCATGGATAGATTCCCTTTAATCTAACGATATGATTGAATCTGATGATGATCCATATATGGAGAGTAATTGTACACCCATCCCATCCATATACATATAATAAGAATGTCATCTCTATAATCTGTATAGTCAATCCGTAATAGATATCCATGACATTTGTCCTAATTAGCAGATTATAGTCAATCTATAATATGTATCTGTACCATCTGTCTTAATTATCATTGTGAAAGATCTATAGGGGGTGACTCGAGACTCAAAAGAGATCCAGCTCCAATGTTAACCACAAAAACCATTGCCAATCCCTGTGTTATGTGTACATCTAAGTGGCAGTGCATCAGCCAATCTCTTGCCATCCATAATCACCATTATCAACACGTATCAGAGAATCAAGAATATAAGAGATAATTTCATAAAAAGAAAGAAAGTGTAAATTTATCCATTTCAGGATTATCGACTATGAATCTTATGGAATCCCAACCGTGGATAGGAATATTCACAGCGTTGCGCAAAGGGGGATCGACCAAGTTGAACTTCTAAGGATATATTTTTGGATTATAATTACCAAACCCTAATCCCACGATGTAAAATTCATAACCTTGGAGATGGAAAGGATGGATTTCACCCACAGATATATTTGTTTCCGGGGAAATTACTTGCACTAGAATTTCACTCTTCTACGTCTCATTGAGGACTAGAGGTCTCTGCTTACTAATTACGATCTAATCCATATAATCAAATTGCTTGACAGGGTTGTCTGGGAAGTCCCTAGAGAATACTACTTTCGTGCCAAAATGTTGAGCTTCAAGGATTGAAGAATTCATTGGGATGTGAGATTCCTATGGTGTTTAGGATGTGAGAGTGCAGAGGATTGTTTGACAAATCCATTTTTTCTACACTTTGTAGCTTGCTAATATCTTCGGGGATTGAACAATGTTTACTTAGATCTTCATATATCACATAAGAAATATTTGTAAATCTATAATATTCCTATTGAAATCCTTTGACATTTTGATGTTTACAGGAAATTTACCTAACATACATCAAAATCCTAATTAATGAAGAAGGGGCAATCATAAAGAAGAGGAAGCAAGAAATTTACTAGATTCTTATTCATATATCAATTCCTTTAGTTGACTTCTCAGCTCACCTCTCAATTGTCTTCTATGTCTGCCTCCTAGCTTCCTTTAAATAGACTCTAAACCTAACCAAAAACCTAATTGATATCTATTAGACATTCTTCTAATTAAACTGGTACAACTACCAGTTATCTATGCCTAGCTATATGTTATCACCAACCTTATTCACATTATCTTCCATTAACTTCCATGGCTACCAATTATTCTTTATATTTATTTTTTGTATATAATTGTTCAGCTACCAGTTATCCATGTCTAGATACATGTCATCACTCAGCTTCTTCCACTTATGTGCCATGAACTGCCTGATTTATCCATGCATAAGCTACCGATTAATTTTTATATTTATTTATTTTATAATTGTTCATCTACCACTTATCCATGCCTAGCTACATGTTATCACACAGATTCTTCCAGTTATATGCCACGAATCCATGCATCAATTACCAATTATTTTTTATATTCTTTTTTTTATAATTGTTTATTTCAAATTTCGAACCACTGCCTTGAAATAAATATGGACGGTACACTTGTCTCATCTTCGTGCAATCTAGTAAAATAATAGGTGCTAGCCCATCCCAAATTCTACGATATAAATTCCTATCGACGTCAAAAGTGAGTCACTTAATAGTGTATAAAGTCTTTTAGTTTTTACATGCAATATTTAAAGTAACATTATTGTAAAAGTGAACTCCACTTATTTTATAAAAGTGGTTCACATAAAGTGACATTATTGGAAAGTGAGTTTAAAAGGTTAAGCTTGGGAGGAGGGGGGGTCATTTCTCCAGTTGGATCAATCCTCTACCTGTCACGTATCTGTTTGGAATCACCTTCAACAATTTTTCAAACAAGCATAACTTCCTCATCCAAAGTCCATTTTCAATGTCATTTTTTTTAAACCACCTATTTGTTTCAAGATATTTCCATCCAACCCCTAGGTTTTTTGTTTTTCAAGCCTACATATTGCAGTATGGCCAACCTATGTGATATTTTTCTTACCAATTCCAACTAATTCTCATGGAAATATCGTATGGAGGATGTCTTACAATGTAGGGGACTTTACCGAATTACCTTGGGGAAATAAAAAGAATCCATTGATGCTGATAAAAAAATAAAATGGGCCAATAAATGTGATGAATCTTGTGGATTGATTGAGATGTCAACCTCTACTGATTTACACTTTCACCTATCTAGAATTGATGAACTAGATAAAGCTTGGGAAAAATTGGAGTGTGTGTTTGGTAAACACAATGAGATTCGAGGTCACCTGCTAGAAAATGAGTTAATTTCCCTAAATCCAAGTGATTTTTCTTGCATTCAATATTATCTATCTAAATACAAAACTCTAAAACTTTTAGTTGATGAATTTAAAATTAAAGGGGAAGACAAGCAATGCATTCATCATATTCTTTCCAAAATTGGACTTATATATTGTATTTTTGTATCTACATTTTAATTCATGAAAGAATCCTTGGATCCAACTAGCTATAAAGAAGCTAGTATTGAATCATTTTCTGATTCATTTATTAGAGAGCAAGATAAGCTCATACATCTTGCAATAATTAGCAATGCAAATATATCTTGCAAATCCTTATTGGAACAACAGAAAGATAAGTCCAAGCATCTCAAGAAGCAAAATCCTCACAATAATAGGCCAAACAAGGGTCCCAAACCCTCTCATCCAACTCATTCTTCAAAAAAATACAAAGGAACCAAATAAAAAGGTAAGACTGAGCGTCATTGCAAATTTTGTGGGAAATATAATCATGATGAATCTAAATGTTTCAAGAAGATTGAAGCCTTGGAAGTAGAACTGAAGAAGCACCACATCATCCTTGATTCATCTTCATAATCAACATCTCATGGACATGCACTTTGTGCTTTTGTTTTTTCCTATAATGCATCGTCTCCTTCTTCAAATGAGTGGCTCATTGATTCTGGAACATCTTAACATATGGATAACGATAAAGCCATATTTTATACTATGCATGAATGTAACACCAAACAAATATTTGTTGGTAATGATAGATCTCTTAGTGTTGTAGGATCTAGAATAGTTCCGGTAGATAATGGTCAGTTTAATGATGTACTATGTGTTCCAAGAATTTCCTGCAATTTGTTGTTAATCTATCAAATCACTCATTATGGTGCATGTAAAACTGTAACATTTACACCTCACCAAGTTGTAATCAAGGATTTTAAAATCCTAAGCATGTCCTATCCACTAGAATTGTTGATGATATTACCAAGTTGTACAAGTTTAACAACTTTGGGTCATCACCTTTTCCCCTAGTTTTTGTTGCTCATAGCGATGACTTGAGAAAACATTAGCATGAATGATTTGGTCACTTAAATTATCGCTCATTGCAACAACTATGTGAAGAAAATATGGTGATAGGTATTCAAATGGTATCTTGCAGGGGTGGTGTTTGTTCCGGTTGTGTACCCGGAAAACATCATCGTGACAGTTTTGACAAATGTGCCTCTTGGCACGCCTCGAACCCCTTGGAGTTTGAGCATAGTGACTTGTGTGGTCTTCTTCCATCTACTTCCTTTTCTAGTTTCAAATATTTATTAAATTTCAATGATGATTACTCCAGACACACTTGGGTTTATTTCCTAAAAATTAAGAGCGACGTATTTAACATGTTCTTGGCCTACAAGGCCCTTGTTAAAAAAAAAATCGGTCATCAAATTATTAAATTAAGATCTGATAATGGGGGAGAATATGTTAACCACAAGTTCACTACTTTCTACACTAAACAGAGAATCCAACAACAACACATTGTTCCATATACACCACAACAAAATGGTGTAGCTAAGCAGAAGAACTGCACTTTAAAAGACATGGCTAATTGTATGCTCCAAGCTAAGGGACTAAGTCTTGAATTTTGGGTTGAAGCCATAAATTGTGCAAATTACATAGTTAATCTCACTCCCACTAAAGCTTTAAGTGGTATCACACCAGAAGAAGCATGGATAAAAATTAAACCAGATGTCAGCTGCTTTCATTTGTTTGGTAGTGAAGCATGGGCTCATATTTTGGATGAAAAACAGAAAGCATTTAGCCGAAAAGTGAAAAGTGTGTATTTGTTGGATAAGGTTGAAGATGTAAAAGGATATATATACTTCTTCAGCCACATTCTCATGATACAATTATTAGAGGAGATGTTAAATTTGATGAAAATATCTTGGCCTATGAGCCTAGTTTGGCATTTGTACCATATGTGGCCTGCAAGCCTAATTCGGCGCTTGTGCATATTTCTACTATCAACTTCCTTGGAAGTGTTCCTACTCCTGATGATGATAGTGAGGATGAAAATCCATCTCCGGCTGCTCATTTCCTCCAGTTGCACCAGTACAACCGCTTCCTCGATGGGCTCGTACAACTTGTGAAGCGACTAGTGATCTTGTTAGTGATCCTAGAGATCAACGTCGAACCCACTCTTAGTTATAGTGAGCCACTTCTCTATATTTTTTATCAAGTTTCAGAGAATCATGATCCACATACTTTTGCATAAGATTTAGGGAATCTAGATTGGGATGCAGCTATGGATGAAGAATATCGTTCCTTAAAAGCGAACGACACTTGGGATCTTGTACCTCTTTCGAAAGGAAGAAAACTTGTCAGATGTAAATGGGTTTATAGAACTAACTATGCATCAGATGGAAGTATTGAAAGGATAAAGGAAAGGTTAGTTTCCAAAGGATTTTCCCAAGTTGAAGGAATTGACTACAATGAAACATTTTCCCTTGTCACCAAAATGAACTCCATCTGCCTTGTTCTTTCCCTTCTGGCCTTACAAAAATGGGAGGTCCATCAAATGGATGTCAAGTCTACATTCTTGATGTCCATCAAATGGATATCGAGTATACCTCCTGGATATGTTTAGAATGACTCTAGCCTTGTTTATCGCCTTCAGAAATCCTTCTATGGCCTTAAGCAAGGTCCTCAAGCTTGGTATGCCAAAATGGATAGCTTTCTCCTTGAAACTGGTTTTTCTAGATTCCATTCTGACCCAAATGTTTATACCAAGAAAGTAGGAAACAATCTCATCATCATTTTTCTTTATGTTGGTGACCTTATTATTACTAGTACTGACCCTAAACTTTTAGCCCATGTGAAATCCAGTCTTAAGCAAAAATTTCAAATGACAGACTTAGGACATTTGCATAATTTTCTTGGCCTCCAAGTCTTGCAAACCAAAGAATGAACCATTTCTTTCTCAGTCTAAGTATGTTTGTGAACTTCTTCATTGCTTTCACATGGAAGATCGTAAACCAACCCCATCTCCCTTCTAGTTTGGAGTCAAAATTTTTGACACTTGCACTTCACCTGAAGTTGATGACACCCCATATCGTTAAATTGTTGGTAGCATCTTATACTTGACTCATACCCATCCTAATATTCCCTTTGTCGTTGATATGTCCCACTATATGCAAATACCCCATGAAAGTCATTGGAAAGCAACAAAAAGTATACTTCGATATATTCGGGATACAATTCAGGTTGGGATTCATTACAGTTCAGGGGGGACTCCTTTGTTGGTTGGTTTCACTGATTCATATTCGACCTGTGGCTGTGATCCTGATGATTGGAATTCTATTCTATGTTATGTTTTCAGCTTGGGTTCAGGACCTATCACTTGGGCTTTTAAGAAACAACAATATCTTTCTCTTTCTTCAGTGGTAGCAGATTATCGAGCCGCATTTAAGGCTAGTCAAGAAGCTTTATGGCTTCGACAAATCCTTTCAGAGTTTGGATTCAAGTAGCAGAATCTGACTCCCCTTTGGTGAGACAATCAAAGTGACATCAGAATCACCAAAGATCCAGTTCAACATCAATGCATTAAACACATTAAACTACATATGCACTTCATCATGAAGCGTGTTCATGATCGCATCATTCAAGTGCTCTTTTTCCCTAGAAATGATCAAGTTACAGATATCTTCACCAAGTCTCTTACAGAAGCGAAGTTTTCTAAACTTCGATCTATGTTAGGAGTTCATGAATTTTTCATTAAGGGGGAATAGGCTCTAATGCCTCCTTCCTTCTCCTAATAGTGTCACTTTTGTAAATCCTTCAATGTTATGCCAAGTTGTTCTTAAGCGGGGATGGTAGGATATTTAGACAGTTAGGATATTTATACACTTAGGGGTTAGTTAAGATTAACAACTTGTTTAATATATCTGTTAGGTAAAGTGTGTTTCTTTAGTATGCATTTGTAAATATGTAATCTTATGGTCATGATATGTTCTAGACATAGAGTGGTATGACGGTTCATATTCTCTTAGATCATAACTACCATTGATCCATGGCTTAACACCTTATTTGTCCATGATCTCTATTTAAAGAGCATGGATGGTCATTTTCTAATTGATCAATTATGATAAGCTCATTTGTAACTTTCTTTCTTTTGCATAATAAATTGCCTCAAGTAGCTAATTGGTTGGGGCCATGGAGTGTTTCCCTTTCGAGGTTGTAAACCACGTGAAAACATTGGTGCGTTGATCTGTGATCTGTTTGTGTGAGTGGTTTCTTTAGGTGTTTTATCTTTTGGAAGTATCATGTGAAGTCGAACAAAATTAACCCTAGATGGATATCGAGCTATGTTAAATATCGATACAGTAGGAAAAGAAGGGGTCGAATTCTGATGATGTTATTGTATTGTTCCATGGCCGAGAAAAAATGAGGGAGTGGATATTAGAGAAAAAAATAGGGAGTAGGAGACCTACAGTATCCATACATGCTATAGTGTCCAAGATAACTCCATAGAGAGTACATTTTCTTTTGTATTATCATTCTATATAAAAGTGCAAGGCATAGTCCTCATTTCTAGGTGGGTTATTCCCATAGTGCAATTTCCTAGGAAATCTTGTGTTGGTTGTGTGGATTGTGTATTTCTTTGCTCTATTTATTTTTTATATAGCTCTATTTATTTAGAATTCAATGGAAATAAGCTAATAAAAAAAAGAACTAAATTGTAAAATCCATTGTGATGAACTGTTCTAGTGAAATATCCATGAAAATTTACAAATCGGGTGTGGATCATAGGAAATTCACTATAGGTTATATGTTCACTTTCATACCTGTCATGTCAAATCATTTAGAAAAAATATGCAAATGTGTACACTTTTGAATGTCGAGGTGGAATATAAAGCATTGGTTAAAACATGTAAAGATGTTATGTGAATTAAGTCCTTGCTCGAGGAAATTGGTCTTACATAAAAAAATAAAATAAAAATAATATGTATGTTGATAATCAAGGTCCTAGATCCATTACCACTCATCTAGTTTATCACTTCAATACTAACCACATTGATATCAAATTGCACTACATTTGACACTTAGTCAATGAAGGCATTCTTGAGTTGTATATTATCCCATAAATCAATATGTTGTAGATATCTTCAAAATCTCTCATTGAACCAAAGTTTTTTCAAATTTTGGTAGCTCCTTGAGATGGTTGAAGTCATTCTTGAGTTGTATATTGTCCCTTATATCAATATGCTATAGATATCTTTAAAATATCTCATTGAACCAAAGTTTTCCAAATTTTAGTAGCTCCTTGAGATGGTTAAAGTCGTTGTTTAAAGTGAACCAACATAACGATGCCTTATGTCACGGTTGTGGGCTTGGGCCCCTAGACAACCCACACTCTCAAGGCAGCCTCAGCATTGTGGCTTTCCTAAGGACTCGATATTGCGGAAGGCCAAGGAACCCAGCATGACTTGAGGGAACAACACCAAGGTGTGTTGATTCATGGGGTTGGGCGCATAGATGGCATGGAAAAGAGTATGTGCTCAGCATGGCGTGCAGGAAAAGAAACCAAGGTGTGGGGCTTCAAGAATGCACAAGGGTTGAGGTGACATTCCGATGAGGAAGGTCGAGCACATACCCACACCATGGTGTCCACAAGAACATGGGTTGTAGTCCTAAAGCCTTAGTGTGGCAAGAAAATGTAAGAATTCGGTGGGAAGCAAGCGAGTGTGTTGGTTGGGCATGAATCAAGGATGCACATCGACAAGAAAATTGGCACGAGTTGGAAGCACGCCTAGGTGGGGTGCGCACCCAACGAACACTACAAGGAAAAGGCCCTGTAATGGAGGTTTTTAGTGTTACAAGATTGGCAAAAATTGTCAAAAAAACCTCCAATACGACCTCGGCCAATGGTAGCGGATGTTTTACGTAGTTCATTATGGATATATTTTATAACTAAAAAAAACTCAGCGATCGAAGGTTTTAGCGGATGTTTTTTTCATCTGTGTGCTTAGTTGAAATCAAGCACACCAATGCATGTCTTAATAAGACGCACCGGTGCTATACAATTAAAATACCTACACCGATGCACTCAAATAGAAAAAGCACAGGAAAAATCAAATTTCAACGCAACACCAATGCTTGCATATAGAATATACGCACCGGTGCTTATTTACAACATAAACGCACTAGTGCGATATTTTACATCATACGCACCGTACATTTTTTAATATTTTTAACTTTACCGATGTTGTCCATTTATCAGAGCACACCGGTGCATTTCATAGTCAAACACCTCGGTGCTTACAAACTATCAAAATGACTTGGTGCATTTTAACACCTCAAACGCACCGTCATGCTTAAACATAAAAAATCGGTGGGCATAAGCTTTGATTGTTCTCGGTGCGCATAAGCCATTGACATGCACCGGTGTGATACAGAGAATAAAACGCATTGGACAATCCGCTTGGTGCGTGGACATTCTTATTTTTAAAATTTAATAATGTGTTTGATTTACATTGGAGTGTCGGGCATGTTGTTTACATAAACACACCGATGCTTATTGTTCGTATATACGCACCGATGCGTAATGTTCGTATAGGAGCACTGGTACGACATATATTATTAAAAGCATATGATTTTTTGAAAAATGGGTACTGAAATTTCAGTCAAATATAAATATATATGTATATATATATATATATATATGGAGGTATATTGAATGGGAGCTCTGCAACTATGGTTTTGAGTGTCGACTTCCGAAATGAACTTAGCGGCCATGGATCCTTCCATGGTCGCTTCCCTCCTCCTCCCATGAGTTTCTATCTGTCAATGGACGTTTGAAGGCGATTATAGACAGTTTATTCCTATGCTTGGTATGGTGGCAGCGCCTTTGCGCGACGACCCATTGGGTAGCGGGCTCCTTCTGCTTCCCAATGGCAGCAATGGTGGTTTTATGTGTTGTGGAGCGCAGATCCAGGGCTAGGCGTCCTGCAATGGGGCGACGATGGCATCAAGTGGATCATGCGGATTCCAACGACTGTGGCGACTGTGTCCATGCTAGAGATGTCGATCTCTGGGGTGCCCATGGCTCTGCGACTGTGGAGCATGATCCTCTCTACTTTCACGGGATCCAGTTCGACGGCGGTGGCAGCTTGGTGATTCAAATCTGCGCGTTTCTGTCAACGGGATTTTGCTTGCGGCGGCGGCTTCTCCCATGCCGAGGGGAGACGTTCGGCTGCCAGGAGCGGTTACGGCTAACTGCAGTGTCATTTCAGTAATCGATGGCTCTGCTTTCTATCCATGTGTTCTGGGAATATCATTTTTTTCTTGCTTTTGTCGGCATTACATTTGGATTCTTTCTTAATCTTATTTCTGCAGCTCTTTATGAGCTGGGTTTTTACATTGTATATGAGCCAATCATGGCTGCCATGATATAGGGAGTTTTAGATGTAGGTTTTTACTTTTCTGAGGTGCTTTGGTACCTGCAATTCTTATTCTATGAAGCTGAAAAGCTTTTTCTGGAAAGGGCTCCTAGAAGCCTTTCTACAATATGTAATTTGATTACTCTTAATGAAAAAAAAAATATATATATATATATATTATTTTTTTAATTCCATTATTCATCTGAAATTGAAAAATTTGTTTATAGTACTATTCATTTCAATTTTAATTATTGCATTTGTTTGGATTAATTTATTATATCATAGATGCAAGCATTTATTATAATATTTAATCATCCATACATTTAATTACCAATGTACCATTTCACATGTAACATTTGAAAATAACATTGAAGAATGTAATAGAATAAAAAAGTTTATTTTATTATATATCAATAAGAGTGCCTTTGTCATACAAAATACGACAACATAGAGACAAAAATAATCAAAATGTCAACATGCATGCATGTAATTATTGTTACACTTATTGGTAACCCGTTGTTTTTCAATTCGGACACTATGTCCAATACATTATTATACAAAATGTCTAATTTTCACAAACAATTATTTCAAAATATACAACAAGCTACATCAGCTTGCATTAACATCAAAATTAAATACGGATCATCATTCTTCATTGGAACTGTTATCGGTGCTCAAGCCACTTGCATCAATTGGGTTATTTGGCCAAATTTTTTGTTGATTGGCTCGATTGTTTTCCTCTTCTTCAGCTTCCATCTACAAACATAAAAATAAAGTGTACTGAGTGTATCTACATTTCCAACAAGAATAATGAAAAATAAATAGATAGTATACATTAATGTAAATTGAAAAGCGACGTACCATAGAAATAATTGACTCATGAATGATACACATTCTCTCAAAAACAAATAGCATGCCTTCTATCAACAAGTCTTATGTTGGATCCACTCCATACTTTGTTTCTTGCAAATTTTATGCCCCGTCACAAATCATAGATTTAATATAAATGGTTTTTGTTGTTTTATTAACTATAAAATGAGAGAAGTAAAACAACATAGATACTTACAAAATCCACAATTAATTTTTGATACGTCAACATATACTCACAACCCTTGCTTAACCCAATGTCAGTCAATTCTTCTGATGGCTCCTCTTTGTATGTTAACACCTATTTCAAGACATCCAAGGATTGCCAATGAAAACAAAAAAAAAATATACAAATCACAGCCACTACAAAATCTTAATTTCTTATCAGGAAATCACAAATACTCACAAACTTTAATATCGACCCTTTTTTTCCTTGTCGTCATGTCTGTGTGTTGATTGACTTCCATTTTGTTTTCTTTTTCGCAACAAAACAATCGAAAATTAATATTTAATGTTGAATTAATTAATGAAATGTATAACATAATCCTAAAAATCAATGATTCCATACATTTGAAGCACATTATTGTTGAGATGGCTCCTCCTGTGATGCAATTATGTCCATTTCTTTGACCATCTCCTAGTACACTTTTTTGGACATCCCTACTGGCACATTTCGCATATCACCTCATTCATCCTTTGGGATTTTCATAATCATCCTGAAAATGTAAAATGACATTAAACTATTTTTCTGTTGATATGAAAAATAAATATAGCATAATTAAAATTATTGAATGAATGATGCTTTGTAGTAGTTATAGATACATATTCTACATAAACATGTTTAGGAATATTACTTTTTGAATGATTTTTTTTGTTGTATGTTTTTGCTATTGCAAGTTTGACAGGTCTCATTGACCATTGCTCTGGGAACGCCTCTTGTAGTTTACATATGACCTGATTCTTAGAATCATTTGATTGGTTTTTGTATTGTGAGTGAAAAGTACGTATGTAAGTTCTTTCCACTATATCCCTCATAGTATTATAAAATTCTTTGCCCCTTCTATTAACTTCCTGCACCACTCCAGATGAGCTAAGGACCAATTGATCATCATTTGCATCTTCCATAATTTTTGTTGTCAGTCTCTACATAACATTCAACATATGTGAATTACATTATTTGAAACATATTAGTGAATATTATTAAGTACATTATTACTCAAATTTGAAGAAATAATTCATATTGACTTATTTTTTATTCACCTTATTCATCCCTCTGCAAGTCTTCCATCAACATTTTACTTTCTTTTAGACTTAGTTTGGTAAGAATCTTATCGAGCTTCCTCATTTTTTGGCTCTGCATGTCACACATTAACCAATACATATTAGTTAACTTTACAAATAATTCAAAAAAAAAAATTTAAATATAGAAATTAATTAAAAGCACTTGCCTTCTTCGTAATTCTGAATGTTCTCCCATCATGTTGACTAAAGTTGTTGTTCATTGAAATCATACCATGCATTTTCTATCAATAACCAACCTGGACCATTAAATACAGAAGTTATCAATATATTATACAAATAAATTAGAGCCCTTCAAAATATGAAAATAAATAAATAAATTTGATATCGGTGCGCTTAAATATGTGAAACGCCCTTGTGCGATAGTAACAACAACGCACTAGTGCATTAAAATGAAACAGTTACACCGTGAACAGAGAACCGAGAAATGAAAATCGACATTTTTCATTTTTATAAAATAAAATATGGCGTTTTGCATGTCATATCCGGTGTGCTATGTTTATGACCGAACAAGTGCATTCTTGTAATACAAACACAGCGATATTGACGCATGTGTTTTTTATTAAAAAAATAAACTTAACAGGACCGACATGGTTACGAATTCTACCAAAAAAGTGGACCCATATCACCCTACACTTTCTATATATAATCACAAGCTCAACAAATCCAAAATACCTAAAACGCGAGATTGCAATTCTGTATAACAATAGAGGATTTAAACCCTAACGTAATTTGTAGCCACATAAAATGAAAAGAAGTAGCAAGAAAATGCAGGGTTTTGTTTGATTCACCATACCTGACAAATTGCAACCCTCGGAACTCCTTCCAGTTTTTCCAAACTCCTTCCACCTAAGTCTCTCTTCCAAAACTCTCCCCTGAAATTTTTGGCAAAAGAATGAATTAATGTTTAAGTTTTTTTCTTTTAAACACTATTTAGAATTACTTTTTGAACTTAACATTGCTGCCCTTTTTTCAGTTTAGGGAAAAAATAGCTTGTGCGGTTTTTTTTAATTTTGATTTTCGGCATTTCGGTGCACTTGTTGTCATGATCCACCAGTGTATACATATGTACAACGAACCAGCCAAACAACAATTTAAAAAACTAATGCCGCGGTGCGTGTATAGTTCATACGCCTCGGTGCGCTTGTGTGTAGGAAACACATCGGAATTGTTTATGTTTTAAAAATGCATGTAGAAATATCCTCTACCAAATGTAGCGGATATTTTCCACTACGGGGGATTTTGAGGATGTTCTTTCATGGTGCGTTTATAGTTGAAGCGCACTAGTGCATTTTGTATATGTGGGTGTAACGGTGCGTGTATATATGAATAGACACACTGGTTTAATTTGAAAATCCTCTAGTTTTGTGTGCCCACTTAAAATTATATATTCATCCCAAATGTTCTTTTTTATTTAACCACACCAATTACAATATTTAATAATATATATATGTTGCTTAAACTCCCCTTATTCTTACAAAATGGTTTCCAAACTATATTGGAAGTTAGATTGTGATATAATTCTTGAAAATATTTAAGGATTGTAGAGACGCATATTGATTGTTGAGTTGGCTCAAATGCAGGGAGAAACATTTGTAGTATGAAATGGCCAATTCTTCAGATTCCAACTCATTCCATCTTTTTCAAAGTTCGATGAGTTCTCCCTTTCCATCCCCAATAAGTTCATGTTTTATTTATATTTTGACTATTTATTTGAATTTATGTTACTTATCAGTGTGAATCTGAATATCAATTTATTTTTTATTGCAAGATCCCGATTCAGGTTCGAGTTTGGATGCACAATACATTCCACTGGTTTCAAAACGCCATAAGCTCTTATCAAGAGCAAGATACCGCAAGCAGTTCGTGGATGAAAATAGGAAGCCGCTTTACCTCACCAATTGTAACATGCCATCTTCAAGCCGCCATCTGGGTTCATCAACGGTAATTTTTCGTGAGTTGGAACTCTTTTATGACACCCTAGTAGTTTGTGGTTGTTCAAAATTTCAAGGGTTGAAGGAGAACCCTTGGCGTATCACACTCACCCATTACACCAATGATAGATTACCCAATGTTGATGGTTTAATACCCCCTACTGCAGTAAAAAATCCAGTAGGTGATATAGAAAAGACATGTAGGAACACTTCCCTATGCTCATTTTTGAAAAATTTGGAAGTCAAAACAACTATGTCTCATCCTAAATTGATGAAACCCTCTTCTTATGTTGAGTCAACTGAAATTTCTAGTGATCCAAAGTATGATATGAATGCCACCCAACCCATCTCTACTAGAATATCCAAAATGTTACATGAGTTGAGAGCAAAATTTTCCAAGTACACACCGAGGTCTGTCCAATTGTTGGAGGGTAGCGATGATTTCTCCCTTCCTATGAATTTGCAAAGTAAATATCAAACTTCTTACAACCACGCTTTGTATGGTCATTGGTTGTCTTCACTACGTGTGCCTCATGTTGGAACTGAATTCTCCTTTTGTGGTAATCGTTTTATGATTGCCAAGTCTAATATAGACGATGCAAATCTTGGGTTGTTTATCCTTTCACATGTACTCTTTCTTCCCAAACAGTCAATAGCACTTATGCCATTTTGTGGTCCTATCTATTGTCGGTCTGATTACTTGAATATTGTTAAATACAAGCACAACATTTCCATGTATAGTATGTGCATGAATTTTTATGTTTCCGGAAACTTTAACATGAAGAAAGATGGTCATCCACCCACTCATGGGAACTTTGAAGGGTTCATAAATAGTTCTAAGTGCTCTTTATTTTCTCCAAATTGTTCATTTGAGGAACACTTCAATGACCAGGAGTTCTTTATGAAAAGGAAAACATCCATATTTGTTGTTGTACATGCAATACATAGTTTGTCTCCTGGTGACGAGTTTTTAATAAACTATAACTTTCGTATACCAACAACCGCTCTTCAGGGACACCTTGCATTGGGATTACCTTTAGACATTCCCTTGGGGCGTAAGACAAAAAAACATTGATTAATTGTATTTGTTAATTTCAATGGGATTCATGTTCATGTATTGCTCAGTTTGAAATTATGTTTTATAAATTGCTAATTTAATTTATAAATTCAATTTGAAAATGTATTGCTCAATTTTAAATTTTTATATTTAATGTGGAATTGATGTTAATTTATCGCTCAATCTAAATGTTTTCTTTATAAATTGTTTGCAACTTAACATTTTATATTGGAAATGATTCTCGAGCTTTTGTAATAATTATTTTCTATAATGCTAGATCAAACCAATTGCATTGTTCTTACTAGCATCATTGATGTAATGTTCAATATTTTTGAAATCAGGATTTTGATGATGAGTGATTTGCCTACCATCTTCCGTTGCACCCCAGTACAATGTCAAATCGAGTGAAGGTTGAAAAAAGAGCACAACTTGGAGAGGAATCATAACAAGCATGGTTGAATCAACCACCTATTCAATTTCCACTATGTCCATCCTCACCAATTAGGAATGCCTAGAGTAATAGTAGTTCTTCACATGTTGGAAATGGAGGCAATGAAGTAGAGGTTGGTATGGATGAGTTATTAGGACAAAGGAGTGTCATGGATGCAATGTTGTTACATACATTCCAAGACAATGAGCTAGGGGATGATGCTCATATCACTAAAGCCTTCTTCGGAAGCCTTGAATCATTTTCCACCACACCTCTCTTTGGACCTGGCTAGTCAAAGTATACACAGTTGGGGACAACAATGTTACTGTACAACTTGAAAGTAAAGTGTGGCATGTCATATGCGTGTTCGTCAACAATGTTGAGGTAACTGACCATCAACTACATTATATTTTGAGTAATATTGTGACATAATCATCATTGAAAATGGTCGATTTTATGAATGTTAAATGACATTGTACATTTGTATTTCCCACTAACTACAGGTTAATCAAATATAAGGTACTTCCGAATGATAATTTATTTCTCGGTAGTTGCGAAGAGGCAAAGAAAATGTTGAATATGTAGGGTGTTTAGTACATATAATATCATGCATATCCCAATGATTGTATTCTATATAGAGGTGAATATGTATACAAAGAGATATGTTCAAAATCTGGGCATGAGAAGTATAAAGGATCGAAAATGAAGGATAAAGCACATGGTCCTCCTCGTAAGATATTGAGGCATGTGCCTATAATCCCAAGGATTCAAAGGATCTTTCGTTGCAAAGAATTAGCTATGCTGCAGGGATGGCGTGCATCGCACCAAAGTGAGGAAGGAGTTATGTGAATCCCAACAGATTCAATAGCCATGAAGCGTATAGAGGATACATGGCAATATAAATTCAAGGATGAAGTACACAACCTCCAATTAAGAATAGCCATTGATGGCATCAACCCATATTCCCAACCAAACACCATCTATACAGTTTGGCATGTAGTAGTGATCAATAACAATATCCCCCCATGGTTGTCCATGAAGAATGAACATCTTATGTTGGCTCTTATAGTCCTTGGTAGAAAACAAGTGAAGAATATGGGTGTTTACCTACAACCATTGATCGATGAATTCAAGGAATTATGGGAAGGGATACAAGTATATGATGTGTCGAGACCCATCCCATCGGAGAGGATTTTTACGTTGTATTGAATATGTGTGTACACCACACATAATTGTCCGGGGATAGGAGTTTGCTCAGGTAAATATGTTGTTTGATTTGTTTATATTCAAAGCACTAATTTTTGGCATATTTAATTCAATGCGATTGTCTTGATCTTCAACACTAATGTGCTCTCTTTAATACAATATCGTAGGTCTTGTAACAAAAGGTTATTATGGATGTAAATGTTGCGGACCTTCTATGAAGGCTAGGTGGTCCAAAGACCTATGATAGATAGTGTACGACTTCTCTAGGGTATTCCTCCCAAAAAAACTCCCTTATAGAAGAGCAAGATCTGGTTTCAATGGTAAATGAGAGAGAACCCAAAGGCCTTAAATAATGACACTAGATGATTGGATTAGGGCATATGACAGAGATAAGTAGAAGGAATACACAGAAATATTCGATTCAAAATGTGCAACATGTGATCAATGATCCTGAATTCTCAGCAACACCTATGTTGAGAAAATGCCCAAAGGGATGAAAAGGAAATCGATATTTTATGAGCTCTCATGTTGGAAGCATCTAAATATTTCCCACTTACTAGATCCCATGCATATATTTAAAAATGTTTCATGTTCTTTGTGGTGTCACATATCATCCAAAAAAAGTGTCAAATTGGCTATCATGAAAGATCTTATTTCTTCAAATACTAAAAAGAAGCATTGAGCAAGACAAGAAAATAGAGGAGAAGTTGGACCCTCTTTTTCATTTAAAAAAGGCGATGTCCCATGGATTTTGAATAAAGATGATCTTAATTTGGCAAAGGAATTTATATTGGGTGTGAAGGCGCCTTATTTTTATGGGTCTACTCTATGACGCTACTTCACTGCAGACGAAGAGTTGTCTGGTTTGAAATCACATGACCATCTCAACCTACTAAGGTTACGTATAATGTCAAAAAATTGTTTTTACTTTTTATTTATATCTTTTAACACACAAGTTAAAATGCAATTAATTTTTTTTGTTTAATTTGTAGTATCATTATCTATTGTTTGTGCATGGGTGTGTGAACCGTGGCTTTCTCGATGACCTACGGCGTGCCATATCTAAACTATCTTCATTTGTACGGTGGATCACATCAAAGGAGATTTACATTGCCAACATTCCATGGTGGTGTCAAGAGATAGATAAGATTGTTTGTATGTTTGAGAAGGAACCACCATCAAGTTTCATCGACTTGTAGGTTCATCTTCTAATTCACCTAGTCGATGAGGTTGAATTAGTCAGGGTGGTCTCATATCATTGGATCTTCTTCTTGGAGAGGTTCATGAAAAAAGTGAAGGGATTTGTTCGACAAAGGGAAAAATCCGAGGGGTCTATGGCAGAGAGGTACATAGTATATGAGTCATTATATTATTCCAGTGAGTACATCAAGCAAATTGACCACACACCAGGCGCACTGATTTGGCATGATGAACATGATGAGGACAAAAGGGAAGGGGAGGTACTGGAAACGAATGGAAAAAGGCGCATGATAAA
Source organism: Larix kaempferi (assembly GCA_027924585.1). Taxonomy (NCBI): domain Eukaryota; kingdom Viridiplantae; phylum Streptophyta; class Pinopsida; order Pinales; family Pinaceae; genus Larix; species Larix kaempferi. The sequence goes on from BSBM01000445.1 coordinate 21,700,926, forward strand.
GAGTAAGTCACTTATCTTTCGATCTTCAAATTTCCACATAGTAACTATTCACAACAAAATTCAAAATCTAATATATTTGATCCAATACATACTAAATGTGGTTTTGTTTCCATGAATACAAGAGAAAATTCATAAATTAATGCAATCAGTAAATTCATTCTTTACAATGCGGAGGAAACATAGTCATGGGTCGCATTGTATGAAAAGAAGAGGAGGAAATGGGACATTGACAGAAAATAATTTAGTCGCTTGCACGGTAGAAGTATGCCATTTCCAAATCATTTAAAATAAAATATGCCAATTATTTGTCCCAACATTTGGGTTGCATACCAAGTTAGAGAGAAATATGGTGCATATGGTCGTTACCCTCTAGAAGACAAGGATGTGCTAAAAATTGCGATCAGGTGCATCAACTCAGTAATAAAATCTTTATGTGCATTTATAAATTTATAATGCAACTTTGAATTATAACATCTATGTTTAATATATTAATGGTTGGGTTATTAGACCTATGACACCATCATTTGTTAACTTTTATTACAGGTGCACTCATTCCCATCTATGTGGTCTTATGGACATCATTTTCGCAATGAGGATGGAAATTTTGAATTTTGACCACCATTTGGAAAAATTCAAACTAGAAGCAACAACCAATAGGGGTGAAGAATTTGTCCACGTGGACCACGGATGTCAAGGCGTCGAAGTGGGTGAAGTAAAGCATTGGTGCAGTTGGGATAAAAATGTACTGAGAAGGGTAAAAGTGAGTTTTACCATGTGGTTTGTTTTTTATTAAACCTTGTTCCAGTGTGGCCTAAAATAGAGTTCACCAGTGCATACAGTAATCTGGACACACCGAAGAGTAAGGTTTTTTTAATAAAAATTTAACGGGTTTTGCAATGAATTTTTTTTATATAATAATAAGTGGTGTGTTTGTTTATTTAACATGCATCGATGCATTTATGTCTATCTAGCGCATTGGTTACTGGGTTTCAATTTTTTGTTGGATATGCCAATAAAAATGTATTGATAGAGCAGTGCATTAATGTCTATGTAACACACCAAGGCATTTATTGTCAAATGCACCGGTGCATGTAGTATCTATTAACACACCATTATAGGTGTATTAAAATAATACGAGTTTTTAATTAATTTGTTTTATTGGTGGTTTTTTTGGCGCAGTGCAGTACAATTTGTGGTTGCCCCGGTACGTTTTGTTTGGAAACGCATCGGTGCATTTTGTCAATAAATGCACAGAAAAAATAATCTGCTAAAACCTCTGCCCACTCTCCACCGCTAGAGACCTCCGCTATAAATGGATTTTTGGGCTCTCTTTTTAGGGGCTTCCGCTATAACCTTCGCTAGAGGGCCTTTTCCTTGTAGTCAAAGTGGCATGAAGGCAATTCGACTGGAAATGTGGCATGCATGTGGAACAAGTATAGACCAACGACATACTTAGTGTGTGGGGTAAGGGGCGCCATAAGGAAAATCCTTGGGCGCACCCTTACACCAAGAGGTATCTATAAAGAGAGGCACGCGAGTTCGACTTGAGGCATTCAATTCAAGACTTGGCAAGGAGTCAAGCAACCAAGAGTGTGTCTACGACCAAGTATTCGTTTGTTGGGTAGAGGGAAGGCCATAGGGGCGAGCCTTGCCTAGGTTGGGATTACATATTGGGAAGAGTTGTGCAAGAGACAGAGGTTGTGGCAGGCAAGTATGTGGTAACAACAGAATTGGTCAAGACGAAGGTGGAAATAATTGTTGGCGTTACATAGGATTCTACCAAGTAGGGCACTTCTGCAATTAGGTTAGCCTACTAGATCCCTCCACATCATTGTACTCTTGTAATATGTTGCATATTGCTTTTATATATAAGAACTCAGGGCACACCTTGTTTGGGGCACCCAACTTACATGCTTGTATATTGTGTTTCATTGTATGGTGTATCGTTTATTTGGATAGGTATTACATGTTGAACTGTTGGATGTGAAACTTAAGAAAAATGGCTAAGTAAAAATAACACAAGCTAACCAAGTAAACAAGCATAAGTGTAAAGTGAATTTTGCAAGGTGTTAGGAATAGTTTGAAGGTAAGTTGTCGAGCTAGTCTCACCCTCGGTTGGTTTCTAGGAAGTGCCACATAGGTAGCCGAGATGGTGGAAAAATCTGGGCATCGGCTAACCCTGTGATAGGTGGTATCAGAGCCACTCTCCTGACCATGAGGTAGTAGAAGAGTTGGCAGGAAAAGGTTCGTTGAATTCTTTACAATGAGTAAGTTACGAGGGGCCGCAGCAGAGGTTACTGCACACTATCAAGTGATGGGAGTGGGATCTTTGCAAAGTGATCCTATCTCCGCAGTCGGTGCCCTATACAATGCACATAGAAAAGGTGATCCAAGGTTAGAACACTTAGGGATTTGCAGAGGTAATGTGTGGGTTGAGAGCTCTTTGCGGAAGTGCGCCAGAGGTGCCAAAACTGCCAAGGGTCTAACGTTGTGGTGAGGATTTGAATAGGAGTCAACGTTGTAGTTCCCGGCAGACCTGCAGACACCTATAAGACAGGTCCAAACACAGTGGGAGCATGTGGCAGCAGTGCAAGATAGAAGAGCACCCAGGATTACAATGAATAATTCTGCGGACAAGTGACACGGAGGTGCCTAATTTATGCAGGAAACACGCGGAAGTTGGAACATGTAGTTGGAACGAGTTGGCTAAGTGCCCAAAACATAACAAGTTGGAGCACTTAGGTGGAGTGCTTCCAAGGGATCTCAGAGTGCGTGCAACTTCGGTGAGCATGTTGGACACCTCGGTTAGGCAAGATGAGGTGCAAGAAGAGGACAAGTCATGGAGGCTCCAGCGGAAGCCACGAAGAGGATCTTGCATGAGATAACCTACGAGATGCAACAGATGTTCTGAGAACACTAAGAAAGAACATAATCGATGGTTGTGCATGGCAGACGGGAGATGCATAGGTTGCAAGGGTTTTCAAACCAAGTAGAGGCTTGGAAAGCGACAAGGAGGGACTCACTCCGCGAGATGGAGGACGTCCCAGAGGTAACGCAGGTTGCAACATATTAGAATCCAAGTGAAGTAGCAAGTTGTTCTAGTGGTCACAATGATCACTCCGCGGAAACAAGTCCGAGGAAGGAAAAGTTGGGCGTTTGCGTGGGAGTAGACCATGAGAAACCAATCAAAATGTTGGCAGCCATGGGTGAGGTCTAGTTGTAGCATCCTTCAAGGGAAGTTTTAGATGCGGCAGGGGAATTGGTGGCATGCCTTAGTAGCTTGACGGTGGATCGAGATGCAAATTCGCAAGAGGAAGATCAATAGGTTCTATGTTTTGTGAATGTAACATTGAGTGGAGTGAAAGTAGCCACGCTGGTGAACACCGACACCACTCACAGCTTTGTGAATAGCAGAACCGCGACGTCACTTCACAGTCAAATTGAACCCATTGAGGTCGATTTCAAGGTGGTGAATTTAGCCAGGAAGCCAATGACAAGAAGGGTTCATGCAGCTCGAGTGAGAGTTAGGAATTGGCATGGCCAGATGGACTTAGAAGTTGCTCCATTGGACGATCATGCAATGATCCTAGGGAAAGACTTCTTACGGATGGCAAGGGAAGTTCCAGTGGCATATGCAAGTCATTTGATGTTCTTAGATAAGTTTGGAGCATGGAGCATGCCGATGATATAGAAGATGAAGTTGGGGAATTGGCCAAGGTTGTCCTCAGTACAGTTGATTGAGGATCCCGGAAAGACCGCGGACATGCCTCAAGGTATTGTGCGGCCACAACAGAATTCGAAATAGGAGAACAAGACAAACACAACAAAACATGCAGTTGATGAATCAGTTGAGAGGTTGCCTTCATTGGTGAAGAGAGCAAACTTAGTCGCAAGGAAGATTGAGTTGTTGTGTTTTCTGGTGGACTATTCGCGGCACTGTGGTGGCAAGTCGGAACTTGCACCAGCAAAGGCAGCAGAAGTCATGGACGGAAGCACTTCCAACAAGTCATCAAGTAGACAAGGTGATGACAGCATAGACCAAGGATCTTGTGAGGAGATCTTGCTTGGGAAAGACGATTTATGTCTTGATGAGGGCCAATGCGAGGAGGTGATGGACCAAGGATACGAATAGTGGGTAGAGGATGTGGTAAATGATGCAGAGGATACTGGGGTGTATTCAGTGAGCACAAGTGCGAATCAAGGTGATGGTGAAGATGAGGACTTCCCAGCACGAGACAGTGTATAGATTGTGGCTTTCTGCATTCATGCCATTGGAATCTTAGAGTCTCGGCTGACGTAAGAGAATTTGGTAGAGATAGGATTCCAACCACAGGAGGTGGAGACAGTCCTAGCCTACATAGAAGCAAAGTGTTGCTTACTAGAGAAATCAAAAGAGGGGAAGACCAAGGAGGTTGAAGTTATTTTAGGCACCCTTTGAGAGTATGATGACAGGCAAGAAAAGATATTGGTTTCTAACATCTCCTAGGACCATGATTGTATGGGCAAGACTTGTTCTCCATTCAAGGGGAAGAGCAAGGGTGCAAGACAATGATCTAGAAGAAGACAATAGTGATCCAACTCGTAGATGGTGCCTTTGGCAGATTCAGAATACTGTTGTGTGGAGGCAGTAGACTTGAGTAAGTTAGCATTCAGGATTGTGGAATCTGAGCTAACGAAGGTCTTATTGGAAGAATTGGGGTGCAGCTCTGCGGGAGCTGAGACAACCTTGAGATACTTATGCAGTTGGCATGAGGAGGACAATTTTGGGAGCTTTAGGGATGGTGACCTTCAACACCACTTTCCATTTTTCTTAAGATGATTTGTCAGCGATTCGGCTCACTGCCTTTGGCACAGGTAGTGAGACCATAGGAACCTTGCAAAGGATGCCTTAGAAAAAAATCAACCAAATATATACAGAAGCATGTAGCGGACTGAGCAGGGGATGTCGTGAAATGTTGAAGTTGTGAGTAGACAATTCAACAGTAAAGAGGAAGAGGTGAGGGCTTTGTGTAGTTCCAGCAGCGATCTTGGGGCAGACCAAAATGCAGAAGGGAAAAGTGGTTGTGGCTAAACGAAATTCATTCTCATAGTGACGGGTGCAACGGTTGGATTATATACCCAACCAGTCTGGCACATGAGGCGCATAGCGAATGGAGGCATGTTAGAGTTTGTAGAGTATCAATGGCAGAGTAGGTGGGGAAGAAGAAAGAGATAGGATATTTTCAATGAAGGATCTAAGTTGCGGCAGTAGTTGCAGATCGACCAAAGGCAGTGGTGCGATGGTGATCACAAATGCGGTGATTGCAGCAGTTTCTAAATGCAATGGAGTGCCTTGGAGTCATTGTCGAGGGTAGAAATTACTTGAGGTGAGGGAGGATGTCATAGATTTAGGCTTAGGCCCCTAGCCAACCCACATTCTCAAGGAATCCTTAGCACAGTGGCTTTCCCAAGGAATCGAGATTGTGGAAGGCCAAGGCACCAAGCATGACTTGGTAGCACGACACCACAGCATGCCGAGTCATGGGGTTGGGCGCATGGATGGAATGGAAAAGAGTAAGGGTGCATCATGGTGTGCGAAAAAAGAAACCAAGGCATGGGGCTTCAAGAATGCTCAAGAGTTGAGGTGGTGTGCCAGTGGGCAAGGTCAGGCGCATACCCACACCGCGGTGTCCACAAGAACCTGGGTTGGAGGCCTGAAGCCTTAGTGTGGCAAGCAAAGCAAGAAGTCGACGGGAAGCAAGAGAGAGTGTTGGTTGGGCATGACTGAAGGACGCACGTCAGTAAGAGCATTGGCACGGGTTGGAAGCACGCCTAGGTGGGGTGCACACCTGACAAAGTGGCATGAAGGCAAGTCAGCTAGAACCGTGGCATGCGTGTGGAACAAGTCTAGACGAGCGACATACTTAGCGTGTGGGTTAAGGGGCGCCACAAGGAAAATCCTTGGGCACATTCTTACGCCAAGAGGCAACTATAAAGAGGGGCATGCGAGGTGTACTTGAGGCATTCAATTCAAGACTTGGCAAGGAGTCAAGCAACCAAGAGTGTGTCTACGACCAAGTATCTGTTTGTTGGGAAGAGGACAGGCAGCAGGGGCGAGCCTTGCCCAATTTGGGATCACATCTTGGGCAGATTGCAAGAGATAGAGGCTGCGGTAGGCGGGTTTTTGGTTACAATAGAGTTGGTCAAGACAGAGGTGGCAAGAAGTGTTGGGTTTTCGTAGGAGTCTGTCGAGTAGGGCGCTCCTATGGTTGGGTTATCCTGCGGCGGCCCTCTGTTTCATTATACTCTTGTAATATGTCGTATCTTGCTTTTATACATAAGAACTCAGGGCGCACCCAATTTGGGGTGGCCACCTTACATGCATGTATCTTGTGTTCCCTTGTATGGTGTATCGTTTATTTGGCTAAGTATTACATGTTGAACTGTTGGATGTGAAACTTAAGAAAAATGGCTAAGTAAAGATAACACGAACTAACAAGGTAAATAGGCATAAGTGTAAAGGGAATTTCTCAAGGTCTTAGGCATAGTCTATAGGTAAGTTGTCGAGTTGGTCTCACCCTCGGTTGGTTGCCAGGAAATGCCGCATGAGTAACCGAGATGGTGGAAAAGTCTAGGCGTTGGCTAACCCTTTGACACCTTCTCTCTTTTGTACTTCACCCCACATTGAATAGTAAGGATAACTGTTTAAAATGTGTCAAATGTTAATATTTCCAATGGATTAAGAATTTATTCATAATCCTTTCCAATGGAGTAAGAATTCATTCATAATATTTTCCAATGGAGTAAGAATTTATTCCTAGTATGAAGTTGTGGTGCAAATTTAAAATACATGTTGTAAAAGTGGCCAATTAACCTACTTAAGTCGTAGGACCAAGCTTAACAATCCAAGGGACCATATTTCATGGAAAATTTTGGAAAAAAAACTTATTATTATATTGTATAACATTTTATAAAACTTTAATGGTGATATAAAAGGATGTGTTGGACTCATTATGTATCTAAAAATGTATCATTTTCAATCATATAAAAATATTTTCAAAATAGTGTTTTCTTCTCCACTATAAATCTTAGTCATTTAGTATTCTATTTTTTTATGTTTTTAATTATTTTCTTAGATTTTATGTGATTGCTCACATTCTTGATGCATGATCTTCAAATTTTAAATTTTATTAATGTATCTATAAAAAAGAAGCCTAATAATGTTTCTCTCACAAAGATCAGATTTTAATATTACAACTATCACCAACCAAACTATGGCCATAGTGTACCACCATCACTCGGTAGTTGAACAACAATTCCAAGAAACAAAATGGGAGTCTCTTTCAACTTTTATGTCTAACAATAATGTTAAATATCTAAACAAAATCCACCCAAAATTAAGAATATGGAGAGCCATTGAGACATAACTTATATAAAATGTAAAGATGTAATTTTAATAAATTAAAAAAAAACATAACATTCATTTATAAAAAAACACACAAGTTGTCATGAAACATATGTGCATGTGATCATTAAAGACGTTTATGCTTATGCTGTTGGTGGTTGTTTTGTTCCATGGTGGTATCTTAGGTACTTTATCAGATATTTGGTTAGATATTGGTATGGATCCTGTTGGCTGTGATGTTATTTGGGGCACTTGCGCCCGCATGTTTTTATGCTCATGCCTTAATGGTATGATGACCAGATGTATTATTCCTATTTACTATTTCGCAATATTAATAGTAAGTTATATTTCTGTGTGAAAAAAAAAAGATCATTAAAGAAGTAGATATGACACACGATGTACAATGAAAATACTTCCACTGTGAAGGATAAGTCAATTCAAGATGGAAAGCCTTTTTAAGCATATCAAAGTCAATTCGAGATGGGAAGCCTTTTAGGGATACCAAAGTCCATGTTGTGTCATCAAATTGATAAGCAATGATGTTTTTTCTTTAATTATGATTTATTATAAAATTAATAATATTTAATTATGATTGCAGATAAAGCTTATTTTAATTATAATAAATTATTATTATAAATAATTTGTATAAATTAATATTATTATTTATAAAATTTATTTTAGTTTTGAATTTAAAAATCAAATTTTTAAAAATGATTTTTTAATCAATTTATATATAAAATAAATTTAAGTATAGATAAGATTGTATTAATACTAGTTCTGTTCATAATTATTTTATTTTATATATGAATTGAATTTATTTTTTAATTTCTATATAATAGTTTTATATTAAATATTTATGTCAAAAAATTTATAAAAAGATATTTGTATTTATATTTGATTAATATATATTTTTATTATGTCAAATCTTGTTAGCTCATTCAGTTAAGTTGTGGGTTTTGTCGACCTCGGGGTGTAGATCAGTTGGCAACCGTGCGCTTGTCAAGGTGTACGAGCTGTTAAGCACGTCGCTGGTTCAAACCTCGTTGCAGCATTGAGGGTGCGTTGTGGGGCATGCATACTCTCCTGGAGGTTATAGTGGTAGCGGTCGGAATCAACCCTGTGTCACACGAGTACAAAACCGGCCAGTTGTCGATCCCTCCAGTCAAAAAAAAAAAAAAAAAGTTGTGGGTCTTGTCAGCAAGGCGACTCGGGTTCAATTCCCCTTAGGGGTGAGCTAGTTGGAAGGAGAGACCAAAAATCCAACCAATTGAGGGTTGGTGTGGCCCAGGTCGGGTGCGATCCTCGGGTGATTTTGATGGCCTAGATGTCCCTGGGTCATGGTTTCTTAGACCAAAAGCCACTCCCGCAAGTCAGGGAGATTCTAGCAAACAAAATATATATATATTTTTATTATTATTTATTATAAGTGTTATCTTTTTTTTATTATGATGATGGTCTTTAACGTCCACTCAAACCAAATTTGGTCTATCGGACCTTAAGGGAAAAGACAAGATAGAGAATATTTGATTTGTTTTAAAATAGTATTCTTATGCTGAAAAAGTTTAAAGAGGAGTGGCCCTATCTCGCTATAGTTTTGAGGAGCTAGAGGGTTAGAAAGGTCTGTGCTGGAGTAAAGATTTTGGAACTAATATTTAATGTGGGTGTAAGCAAAGCATTCTAAGAGAAAATGATTTTCATCTTCAACATTCATATACTCGCATAGATGGCAAATCCTTTCATCCCAATGCGTTTTAAGGGTTGTCCAACACCTAGTTTCACTATGAAGCTCATGAGAGTTCATTTTGATCTTGGCAATATTAATATTTTTCTTTGAGCTCGTTAAGATAGAAAGATAATTTTGATCCTCAAGATTAGGGTTAATGATCTATTTATAATATCGTAATTTTCTTTTATCCTCTAAATCTTCCTTGCACACATTTTCTCTTTGAACGTAGAAGTAATGATGTTTTTAATGTTATCAATATGTTACAAAGTGGTAGTTTTGTCAATCCTTCAATAATTTAGCCAAGTTGTGGCATCTTTAAGCCATCCCCACTTGAGGCATAGGTGGTTTTGCCTGGAGTTAAGAGCAATTTTAGGAAGTTGGTGGTGCCCTATATTGTTTAATTTGTGCTTGTGCATTAGTTATCTAATCATAGCCATACTTTCAATGGGAGAGAGTCGTGTTTTTAAGAGGAGGATAGGATAGGATGTGTTGCTTTTAATTTTAAGATTATAAGTAATAATTTGCTTCTGGATTTTCTCAATTCTTCTCTATGATTCTCTAGAAATGTTACATCCCCAAGCTTCACAGCTATATAAGATAACGGGAGTGACAAGCGATTTAAAGAGGAATTTCTTTATGTCCAACATCATAACGTTTGTCAATTTACAGTTGTTTTCAATACTGAAGTAGGCTTTCCACCCTGCATTTATCCTCTTCTCAATGCTATAGTTCAAGTTCAGCTTCTGATGTAAATCAATTCCTAAATAATTATAATAAAATGTTACTTTATCCAAGATTATATTGTCATATACAAAATTGTCATAAGTACTTTTATTAGATTTAATAATCATAACTTTTATTTATTTATTATAAATATTATATATTTTTTAAAATTTAATATATAAAAATTTCTCATATAAATAAAAAGTTACTTTATCCAAGATTTTATTGTCATATACAAAATTGTTATAAATATTGATTAGTTCCTGCAGGGATTATAGCAATGGGTCCATTGTCAAAACTAATTTGGATTTTTCTTAATTTTATCAATTCAATAGTTGTTTTCCAATGTTATGCAAAACTAAATTTTTAATTTTAATTTTCTTAAATAATAAAATATATTTTTAATTTTTGAAATTAGAAAATATTATTTTGTTATTGGTTGTGAGGGTTGATTTGACTAAATATCCCTAGTTGGAGGTGACAATTATTTAAAAAATAATTCTCAAATTGACACATATTCATAGCTGGTACATATATTAATTATTTTATTTTACAAATATCTGACACTGCTGCAACAAAAGTTGTTAGAGTTAGACTAGGGATCAACGTTCAAATTTGAACCCTTCTGAGCCCTTCCAAAGGGTTCTAGCCCTTCCTAGAAGTGTAAAGTTAAAATTGCCCTTCAAAAAAAAATTAAAATCTGAATTTTTCCCTTCCAATCAAGAAGGAAATAATTTATATCAACATTTCAAAAGAAGGGTAACATTTGAAATTACCCATCCATATAAATTTCACATTAAATAATTTCTATGTTCAAATTCTTATGCTATAAAAATCGACTCATTATTCAAAATATTAAAAATATCATAAATTATAATCACTCACTCATTCACGTCATGCACTCACTCCTCAATTGTGCAAGATGATGAGTGAACATTGAAGACTACAAGGCACTGACCATTGGAATTTGAGTCTGACTCTCGAGTCACCTCGGGATGAGATCTAATGTACAACAACGTGTCAATGACTACGATTGTAACAACAGAGAACCACTACTAGTCTACTACTAGGCCCAAAATGAGCTCGAAACTTTGTGCCTACTACCTATGTGAACGTGGCTACCAATGTCCACTCGTTTTTCATCAAAATGATATTAAAATGGCCGGTTGATGAGTCCTCCTCTACAAGACTTAATTTTGCGTATGAATGTCATGGACTCACGACAACTCTAAACAACACTCAATGGCATGCAACTACAAACAATGGCATGCAGCTAGGACCACAAACTATGTAGAGGTCGATTTATGCATTGATATAAAGAGGCGGCACTGGGAACATGATATGGAGAAACAATGAGTCAGAAAAAACATTTGGACCAAAGCACCACAATGGTTATTAATATAATTAAAAAAAAAAAAATTGGGCTCAGGAATAGTCTTCAATTTGATGGGTGGCATGATCATGATGTAATCTCCCTCCATCCTTCCAAACATATGTGGTTTCTCACCACATTTTTCTTCGACGCTTGCCACCAAAACATGTGTAAAAATTACCTATGTTTACATCCTCTTCTCTTTCAATCCTCATCTCATAGTCATAACTAAGGATTATTATGCATGCACATCCTCACCTTATAATATCAATTGGGTCAAGGCACAGAAACAACCATAAAATATCAAATGTGTCAAGACGCAAAGAGTAAGAGACAACTATAGTTAAGTCTTATATTAAATTTACCATATAAGTCTTGAATTGACACCATCAACTAAGATTTCACATGTTGGATTGTTGTGATCTTCTTATCACTCCTTACCAATGTGATTATAAGGCACTCTTTGAACGTCAAGTCCATACTTTTAAGTCTTCTTCCTCATTCTCGTCCCTTTTGGTAAGACAATAAGGAGTGTAGTGGCCCGCATCAACATTGAAAACGGTTTCAACATAGAGGTAGATACATTAATTCTTTTAATAAAATAACTTAAATTTCATGCCAGTGACTATGAATTCATCGAATTGTGGATTGTTACAAAACAAAGGAAATTTTAGAGCTTCGAGCTCTTAATTATTCACATCTAGAATTTTCTGAAATTGAGCCATTAACAAACTTCCTTTGGTGTTCTGGTTCAATTTAAAAGGCATATTATCGAGACTCAAACATGCAGCAAGTTGCAAGGCTCCAGTTGACTTAGGCTTGATTCCATTTCTCCTGCATTCCATACTTGTATGTTGTCGCAACAAGTTTTGAACAACAAAGATTCATTCGCCAGCCCTTGTGATGCTAACGTTGCTAACTTAATTGGTATGGAGGAATTTGTTTAATGTTTTCTAAGCTATGTATTATTTTTTCTTCGGCGCCCAATGTCCATCATTCTTACATCTCTCAGGATTGAATGGCTACCCTCTCTTTGGTTTGAATTAAGTTTTTGGTTGGTTTTATATGTATTTTTTGGTTGTAGGTTTATTATAGCCTCATTTTTCTTAGTGGTCTCCTTTTGTACATAGTTAACAATAAGTAATTTTCTCATAGTTCTAGTTTTATTTTAAGACTATATCTAGTTACAACGTCCTGCACTATGCCTAAGATCACGTGGATGCCCCAATGTGGTTATTTCATAGTTTTAGTAGTTTTTATGTATAATGAAGTGTGCTCCAACATGGAAAATACAACTGAATTGTTGTTATTTTAATGAGATGTAAAATTAATGTTACATATATGTCAAATTAATGGGTTCAAATTAGGTTTTATTGAAAAGATACCATTTTTTCATTTAGATATTAACTAACTAAGATTGTAAAAATTTAGATGGCCAATATTTGTTTTTTACATTTTTGGGAGAAGGGTTTAGTTAGTTTATACTTGTCAATTGAAGTACAATTATTTATATTGCCCTTCATCTTTGAAGTGCTCCAAGAACAAATTCCCTTCCAATTGAAATTAAGATCCACCCTTCAAATTTGATCACTGCTAGGGATGCGCACAGTGGATCTCGAACTCTGGACAAACCTGTTGAAAGGAAGATTTGCCTCAGGCTGACACCTGCATGGTGGTTATATTTATATATCTTCGAATACGTGGAGATAGGTATGTAATATGATCTCCGTGAATCTTTTCCTATTAATTACGGTTGCCCATCCTCCCCACCATGCAATCCGATGGCAGCGAGTGCATGGTTCATAAATGGTGGGAATGATCCAAATATACACTCCCCTTTAAAAGTTGGATCTGGGATATCCCATTATCTTCATTTACTTGGGTGGAGATAAAGCTGGTTCATGCCATATTTTGCGAATCCAAGCAGTATAATCAGTAGCATATTTTCTTTGTAATTCGAAGTAAAAAATTTAATGAGATTCGAAACTTAAATTAATCATATATTAATTTAAGTAAAAAATAAAATCTAAGTACTACATAACTTACTTTTGAAGATCTGATCTTTTGTTTATATATTAGCATTTGTTCCTTGAGGGGCAAAAATGAATGCCGCGGTGGACAAGCGATAGACTCGAGAAGAAACAAGAAAGGAAATTTTGGCATTGGCATGAAAAGGTTGGGTCAGCGGTGGATGGGCTAAAACTCTCAACTCCTTAGGCGGAAGATAGTCTTGAATTATTAATATTAATAACATTATTTAGAATTTTTTTTTGCCACAATGGTTATTAAAAAAATTTTAAAAAGAACAATTTTTGGCCCAGGAATAGTCTTCAATTTGATGGGTGGCATGATCATTAATCTCTTGGCAAGTTTTATTTCATATTTCATAGAATAGATTTTAAGGTCGACTCTCACTATATGAAAAAACGACAATTATTAAAAAAGATACAAAAAGAAGGACTTTCATTATCATTAATGGCAATCACTAAAAGTGTACATGCTTTACATCATTAATCTCTTGGAATGTATAAGCCATAGGATTCAATGCACCAAGCCAAAAGAGAACATACGTTTCATTGTACTCACAAAATGACATCCCTAATTCAAAGTAAAGTTTGTTTTGCCTCTAAACTTTGATTTTGTTGATATCCATCTTAATTTTAATAATATTTTGAGACTTTTAACAAGATCAATTATTTAAATGAAATGAAAATATCTATCATTTGAATTTGTGAATAAATAAATATCATTTTGAATATGAAAGCAAAAAGAAATGCTCAATTGTAAATTGAAGCAATTAACACTATTTTTAAAACCCAATATTTATTATTTATCTCAAAATTTAAAAACAAAACCTTTAATATCAACTTAAAAAGTATCATAAAAATTTAATTAAAACTTAAATATAATTTAATGTTTTTAATATGTAAAAAAATAAAAAATAAGAAAATGTTCTATATTCACTCATAATTTAGTAATATTAATATTGATATTAATATTCTTTTTTTTCAAACATTCAATAATATTTAGAATATATATTTTAAAATATTAATAATATTATTTAGAATTTGTTTTAATATAAATAATATTATTTAAAAAATATTTCATTATTAAAAAATAAATTAAATGATTTTATTATACATAAAAGATAAAAATAAAATAAATAAATTACATGTTCAAAAAGATTATATATTATTATTATCGGTTATTACAATAATTTAAGTTAATATTTTTAATTAACTTAATAAAATATTTAAAAAATATATTTTTATTTAATTTTCCTTAAAAATAAAATAAATTTTATCTCAATAAAAATTTCAATCATAAGGTCTCACGAAGGAATACAAGGTAGTTATATACACTTTTTTAGACATTTATTTTAAATTTTGGGGGTAAAAGGAAAAGCAAGTGTTTAAAGAATGACTAACTCGATATTGACTATAATGAATATATCATTTTTAGTATTTTTATGAATATACCATTTTTTATAGGCAAATTGTATATGAAGACATTTCATCTTGGATTTAGTGTCTTAGAGGACATTTTATTTTGGATACTTTTTTTTAAACAAGAGTATGTATTGTTTATATTATATAAAAAAGGGCAAGGATGTGGTTGAACCTTTTCAACATTTAATATAAATTATAGGGAAATGTAAACCCTTTTAAATAACTTTCAAGAGTTTCAAAATGATATATCAATTGTTTATTTATTTATTTTATCACTAAATCTGACATTGTTATTAGTTATCTAGTTTGTATAAAATCTTACATATTGAGTGTTTTGCTCTGGTGTGTCTTCTTCTATCAATTGTTTATTTATTTATTTTATCTTTAAATCTGATATAAAATTTTACATATTGACCTAAATATAAAGAAATCTTGTAGAACATATATGTTTAAGGTCATGCTCATGATGAGTAGATTTCTTCTTTCTTGCAATTGATGACAAGATCAAGAGATTGTCCATTGTTGATCATTTTGTGTTCTGCTCGATTTTGTCTTCTTCCATGACCATGATGTGGTCCATTGCAAACAACCTAATTGAGGCTACAAGCAATGTCAAATGTCTCAATTCCGTGAATCTCGAATATTGCTATAATTCCAGAAGCTTTACCTCTCCTTCAACTTCAACTTTTCCAACTTGCCTTTCATGGTAATTATCTGTTACTTGTTGGATTTGAAATCTCTACGTATACGGTTAACTAATTTTTTATTCCCCCACATCCAAATCTGAAGACGACAGATTGGAAAGCACTGGAGCAATAAGAATGGGACAATGGATAAAGATACACTTTGGTGTAATGACATTCAGAAACATATTGTCAATAAATAGAAAGGAAATTGAGTAGTTTATAAGAACACGCCTCCTCCTACAATCGCACACATCTTCTTCATTAATGATGAGAGAATATTTTAAAATTTAAAAGTTTATAGGTATTATATTATAATTTCTATTTTTATTTTTAAAACTATATTGATATTTAAAAAAACAATTCTATAACCATGATAAATATTTAGAAGATATCAATTAAAATGTTCACTCATAAGGTATTTCATTTTCATAGTAATTTGTTTGAGTTTAAGTTACAATAGCAAAGGTTATTGATTGGTTGCAACTGGTTTGAAGAGTCATAAAAGGGATATAATTTGTTTTTAATAAAAATGGTTAGCATTTGTATTAAAAAAAGTTGCTTGGTTTCTTCAAGCAATAGAAGTACATAACAAAAACAAGTTTGCTACTAAATTCAAGAGTTTTCAAAATATTACTAAAATAGTTATGAGACGACTGATAGACCATACTGTTTAGTTAAATTTTACATACAAGTCTTCTTGAAACAAAAAGATTGAGGGCATTCAATCTAGAAACAACTTAGCAAAATATACTCGACATAAAAAGACTGACATGACTCACTGCCTTCAAATGGAGTAGGAACCTAGAATGGAATTCTAAGTCTCTAGCGCATGGATTTCTGACTTGAGGAGCACCATCTCTGTTGGGATGAACCGTTGTTGTTGTCAAAAAGAGGGCAGGAGGAGCAACCAAAACGAGAGTCTACTTGGACGCCACCCATCTCCAAAGAACTAACTCAAATTTGCAGAACCGAGAGTTGAGCTTCAATTGTGGCGATTTTGGTTGAGAGAATCTTGTTCTTCTCTTTTTCTATCTTTATTTTGTCTCATAATGTCTGCTCTTGCTATCTAGTAATCTCATGTTCCAAGTCTCCCATTGCTTCCTCCTGCTCCAGGCATTGCTCTAGTGCTGGAAATCATGCTCACAATTTCACGAAAGCTTTCTCAATGCTCTGTCAAAATGACAAGCTTCATCTTCCACTCTCATATCAGAATAGGGATCTTAACGAGTGTTGTAAGTGTTGATTGTTCTATATGATTTTTTGGAATTCATTATGGATGTTTATTTTTTCTCTATTGGTTATTTAATAGCACAATAAATATATAAAGATAGTATTAATTAGTTAAAAGTGGTGGATGAAGGATGCAATATAAATTCAATTTCACATTAGTTAGAATGCAAAGGCTATCTATTGTAAATGTCTAGGTTGATCAATGTTAATGATACCCAGTGTAATTGAATTATAATGCTACCTACCTACTTATGAAAACCCTTCAAAATTCTCATTTTTTTAGAGGTCGCATTTAGTCTTTATCTCTATTTCAATAAAGTTGTGCTATTGGTAGCACTTTTTTTTCTTAGTTAAAATTACCACATTTTTCAACCATGGCCTTAACACTCTCTTAATGTTGCCAACAAAAACCTTAAAATCAACAACAACAAAAAAAGAGTGGCACATTAGTAAGAATGTTAAAGCTACTTACTATAATTGACTAAGTTGACTAGGTTCTTATTGAAAAGAATGGATTTACAAACCTTTCAATGTCAATTAAGACTCAATAGCATTTCTAATGCAAAATACTATAAAAGAGATGCCACATAAATCCTCCAACTTGGCTATTTATCTCTTCATATGTTTAACAATAATGAAGGAGGATGCAATCTAAACATCATTGCAAATTAGTTAGAATGTTTTGGATACCTAAAATTAATAATTTAGTTAAATGGTTTGGTTATATTTTTTGGGTACTATGATCAATGGTTAATGCACCCAACATGTAATTCATGAGTTGAATTTTGAATTGCAATAATGATGAAGAAATTGTAAGCAACATCCTAAGTACTAAATCCTTTTATATAGATAGTACCTAGGAATGAAAAGAAAATTTGTATAGTACCTAGGAATGAAAAGAAAATTTGTAGGCTTTTAGCTTCACCTTACACCCCTCTTTTAAGTGACTTTGTTTGATCGTTTTAGTGTATTTGATTATTTTATATATATATATATATATATATTTCTTATAAAGATAGAAGAGAAATTTTAACAAGCAAGTATACTCGTTTTTAAATTGTAATTATTAATTTTTTTTTTCCAACCTTCATTATTGTCTGAACTCTGTGAGTTGGAGACCAGCGTCTCTCTGTCCTCGAGCGTTTTCTGCTACCTGCGCTATGTGCAATATTTATCTACCAGACATTTCTAGTCTCGTACTCAGTCAGGACCAGTCCCTTCCTTCTTGAGAATGTAACGCCCCCTACTTCTGATCTCTGTGGGATGCGTGGTTATGGGGAGACGCGTCCAATTTTTCTGTGTACACTATACCGCATGAGCTATCCAATAGAGCTCTCATGGTTGAAGACCACCTCATGTGAATATTGAGTGTGCCATAGCTCGATAGCGTCCCCTTTGAAGGCTACAGAGTGGCAACCTGCGTGCAGACCGATGCAATGGAATGCTCTCTCAGAGCGTAGAAACTTGAATTCTGAGTTTGAGATCTTGAGATTCCAGCTACATGAGACCTGTGATTGCTAGTGCATGATCTACAGACCCAATGCTCTTTCTCTTTGCTGCGTTAAAGAATACTGATGCGATCATGGAGCTGCTCATTTGGTGTGATGTATTGTATCTGTGTTGAAGAAGATGTGTGGAGATCCATGTCAAGACCCACGTGGAGCTAAAAACATTGTATGTGAAGGCTGTGCTTTGTTTGAGCTATACTCTCAATATTCTGAGAGATACATTATGCGTGATACATCAGAGTGAGGCTGCGACTTGGATGTGATGAGCTGCAGAGAGTTGCGCTCCATGTCAAGACCCATGTGGAGCTAAAAACATTGTATGTGAAGACTGTGCTTTGTTTGAGCTATACTCTCAATATTCTGAGAGATACATTATGCATGATACATCAGAGTGAGGCTACGACTTGGATGTGATGAGATGCAAAGAGTTGCGCTCTTGTCCAAGACCAGAGTTGCCCCCGTATGCATGGAGAATGATCAATCTTCATTCCAATGAGTTGTGGAGAAGAACTACACCCGTGAGCTGTTAGTTGTGCTACCCGACATTTTTTTTAAAGCCCACAGTGAACTGTTGCGATTTGCACACTTAAAGGAGGGACACGTTCAAGTTTTTGAAGACCTGCGACATGCGAACTTGAGATCATTGCTTGAAGATTGTGCAAACCAAGTTGTGGATCACATTTTACTGCTTGTGAAGATACTACTTGGAGCTGCCTCAATTTCATAGAGCTGCGACTTTGTCCACCAAGGAAGAAGTTCAAGATCGAAGTTGCCCCCGTATGCATGGAGAATGATCAATCTTCATTCCAATGAGTTGTGGAGAAGAACTACGCTCGTGAGTTGTTAGTTGTGCTACCCGACATTTTTTTAAATCCCACGGTGAACTGTTGCGATTTGCACACTGAAAGGAGGTTGTGTGGAGACACGTTCAAGTTTTTGAAGACCTGCGACATGCAAACTTGAGATCATTGCTTTAAGATTGTGCAAACCGAGTTGTGGATCACATTTTACTGCTTGTGAAGATACTACCTAGAGCTGCCTCAATTTCATGGAGCTGCGACTTTGTTCACCAAGGAAGAAGTTCAAACCCTATTTTTTCCCTTGAAGGTATAAAGTAGCAATATATTTTCGTCTTCTTATACAGAAATGAGCTAAATAAATAACATCTTCAAATTATTTTTCAGAATTTTTAGCAGATCGTCGCAGAAACATAGTTATTTTTCGCCCATCGCCGACCCGTTTCGGCGCAGAATTAACAAAATTTCGGCGACTGTTTCGAGTAAAAATAACAATTCTTTGCTAATTGCCGACCCGTTTCGGCGCAGAATTAACAAAATTTCGGCGACTGTTTTGAGCAAAAAATAACAATTCTTTGCCGATTGCCGACCCGTTTCGGCACAAAATTAACAAAATTTCGACGACCGTTTCGCGCAAAAAATAACAATTCTTCACTAAGCGTTGACAACTTGGGTGCAAAATTATCAAAATGTTGGCTACCGTTTCGCAGGAAATAGGTGATTGGTCGATTATCTTCAACATCCTGTGGACGCCAAAACTTTTCATGATGCAGACACTATTATCACCTGATAAATTCTCGAGTTTTCATTAGTAAGGGATAGTTTTGCCAAAAATCAAAATGATGGTCCCTTAGACCAAAAGTTTTTCCAGGTTTGGCAAGTGAAAAAGTTTTAAAAAATTTAGGTGAAAAAATGAGGATTTTTCATTAAATGGGATAAGATTATTTTTAAATTGTGCTTTCGAAGCAAAAAGCAAAGTTTATTTTATTTTGGATTAAAGTTTATAAATAAAATATTTTGGGCCAAAGTTTCGAATCAAAAAGGAACAAAAGGTATGTGCCCAACACCGAGGGCTCATCATGGAACTGAATGCCAAGCCAAGAGGGCCCCATAAATCTCACATCATCCATCATCCACGAGCTCCTCCTTTCATTGTTACTTGAGATATGATATAAGCAATGCAGTATATAAGAAGTGGGAAGAGTAGTTTCGGTTTGCATGTGGGATAAGTCTCCCCGGAGTAAAAATAAAAAGAATTGTGATCACAGTGTTTGAGTTTTCCTGAGGTCTTGGAGGTTACATGTCTCAACGCTAAATGCAAGGGATAGTCAAGCCTCTTATGCGAGGTCTATTTGGAGAACCTAAATCATTTGCAGATATGCCCAAAGCTCGAGAATTAGAGAAAGTGACGGTGCCGACGTTGCCATTTATCAAAGATGGGAAAACCACAGGATTACAACTGCATTCGAGACCTGGAGCTACCTGGAAAAATTTACACCAGTCGAATCACGAAGATATCAACGGTTTGCAACCATTTCGCAGCTAAAGCAACGAAAATTACTTTGGCAGTTATAAAAGACAACTGTTCTATTCTTACGATTTACCTCAACATGATTGGACTTGGGGCAAAAATTGTTTTATTGATGCATATATATATCAAAATAGAACGCCACACCTCCATTGTTGAACGCCAGTTGTCAAGCAGACTTGTATCAGTTGAAATTCGCATTTTTTTGTTGTTGTTTCCACCGTGGTTCAAATATCATGATACTTGGAAAAGGAAAAAGATCGTTTGCCGCAAGTTGAGCAATGAAATATAGTAAGCGATAAAAAGGTAAAATGGAGGAGCAACAAATTTTTAAATCCGTGTGAATTTTTCTCGAAGTGTCCAGGACAACGTTGCTCGTAGTTTTTGTCATAAGTTGGCTCAGACGTACCAGATTCATGTCATAGTTGATAAGAAACCCTAATTTACATTCAGAAACCCTAATTTCTATGCATGAACCCTAATTCCAGTGTTCTGTAGTGAGTGCGTTGAATGCGGTGCTCATGAAAATATCATTCAAGGAGTTCTCTTGGGAGTTGTCATGCTACACCGTGAGAGCTAGTCTACACCATTTTCTATTGATGCGTTTCTATCCAAATTCGTGACAATTCTTGAATTTGCGACTGGAGAAGATTACAATACACTTGGGACATCAAGTTTGACATTTTATTTAAATTTCCAGTACTCATGTTTTTAAAGTTTCTGTTATCTTGTTACCTTCCAGCCAGTGGAGAAACCTAGTTTCATTTTAGTTATTGAATAGTTTGAAGATAAATTAGAAGAATGTTCATAGATGTTTTCACCTTCACGACTAGTGCATCGTGCTACACCATGGAGTCGCAGCAATCTACAGTTCAGAGCTCGAGGGGAGGTAGATGTCTCCACGATGGCAATAATATGGTGGACTTTCTCCTATATTAATTTGCTTCCACAGAAGGGAATGTGGATTTAACCATCGTCAAGATCCCGTATGCACGATTTCAAATCTAACAGCGGAGAAAGCTCACGACATGATCACGGCCTAGAAATAATCCTTTCTTAAAAACAAAAATGTAAGGTCATGGATAAGGAGCTCAGGTTTCATCCCACCATCGATTGCTTCTGCAGCAGAACAATGACTATGACTTTTAAAACATGAAGAAGACCTTGTAATGGGTAGCATAGGTAGCATAGGAGACTCACGAGCAGTTATGGGCACAAGAGATGATGGAAGTTCTAGGCACGAAGGAAAATGGACGGTCCACATTGACACCTGCATTTCCAAAGAGCTTGCGAGATAAGTAATAAAGCCGGTGCGGAATACAAACCACCATTACACGTGTCCATTCTTGATACGTCCGCATATGGAAAAGTAGTATTGCAAACCGCTCAAAGGGCAATGCGGAACCACCCTTTACACGTGCGAAAAGACCATTTCCAAAAGTTATTTATTAGGTTAAATAGTGCATTGTTTTTGTTATTTGCTCAATGGTTACAAATAATAAGGAACGCGATGGGAAAAACATATCGCTAGAAACTTGCTAGAATGTAGCGACGCGTTGCCAGGAGCAGGTTGGGAGAAGCATAGCCTTCCACGTGGCACGATTCCATTGGCTCTATGAGCGAGGAATCTTGCTAATGTGGAAGTAATGCTTCTCCATGGTGAACGCCTACGGCATAATTATATTATTTTTTTTTACTTTTGAAGATATTTTGTTTATATATTATAAATTATAGTTTTTAATGATGCAATTTTGAAGATATTTTGTTTATATATTATAAATTATAGTTTTTATGATGCAATTTTCCAATCTAATGTCGTCATATTATATTATTTAAATCGTGTAATGTTATAAAATACATTTATGTCTCACTTCACTTCAGTGGTATCATATCCTCTCCTTTTTAATATATTGTAGGTTTTGAATTTGATTTTATCTCCTTATTTAATGTTTTTAGAATAATTTCTTCTTTTCCAACCTCAAAAGCTTTAGCACCCAAAACAAACAATATGACCAAGACATTTTGGCCTCACAAGATTTAGTACCCAATAGCAAAAATATGACCAAGTTTTCGATGAAGATTGTTTTTATAATTATAAAGTTCTATTACTTGCACTAACTCTCCAAAATGTGAATACTACAAACAATTTCTATAAATAGTAAATTGAAAATTACTCAAAAACTAATAATTGTTATTCTAATTACAACTCTACTCTTACAAATATAACCATGAGTAATGACACAAAATTCTCTTTTGCAATCTTGTAATAGTAATTCATTATAAAAATACATTAATAATTAAAAAAATTGGTTGCTAGGAGACTTTAAAATTTTGCAGCTATTTTGCTTGTTAGATTTGATAATCATAACTTTTATTTATTTATTTATTATAAATATTATATTTTTTTTTAATTTGATATATAAACATTACTCATGTAACAAACAATACATTATCATATTATAAATGCACTTTACTACCCTTATACAATAATTACCATAATATCACTGGACACCATTATTAAAATTAAAGGATATCAATGTTACATAGTTATGGATTAAACCTTCTAAATATGCGATTCAAATCTCTCAATTAGGCACAGTAAGAAATCACAAGGGACTCGGGGATTTGATCATGAAACTTTTTGTTCACAATTTACAACACTCAACCATTTAAGCTAGCTCACCTAGTTATTTATTTTTTCCTCGTAAATTTATGATTAAAATAATTCTAAATAAAAATTATGACATCTTAACATTCTCTACTCTACTTTGAAAATCATAAAACATGATATCAATATATTAATAAATATTTTTTCCAAATTACTATGGAGTATAATTTTATGAGTGCTCGCATTTATTAAATAACTAAGTTATCTACTTGTATTCATTCTATATGGAATTTTGGAAACTAGGGCAATTTGAAATACCAAGTGAATAGAGAAATCAACTTTCGTAAATGGATTTTTTGAGACAATTTGCTCCCTCTATTTTTCAATCATGTCAACTCTTATAAAATGTAACCTGCACTTATTAAATACAAAAACTATGAGTTATGTTTTTCATAAGAAATTAATTTGATCACTACATAAAACTTAAAACCTTCAACAAGTTAAAATAACTTGTAAATTCATTTATAAAATTATTAAAATAACTTTATTAACGTTATTTTTCATTCAAAAAAAAACATCCTTTTATTAAGGTAAAAAAGATGTGTCAAAATACAACTGCCATAACAGAGAGACATCGAGGAGACTTCTCTGATACATAAACAAAAACCTCATCTAGATAAAAAATAATACATCTCCTCTAATCGGTGCTCATCGAGCGACTTAGAGGAAAAAAACACAAGAGTCAATCATATATGAAAAAAAGTCTACAGTCCACTATGCTGAGCAATGCTCCAAAACAAGGAATAAAATCCACCCCTAAAGGCAGCCATCTGAAGACTAGAAAAGTATGGTCAACAAAACTAAGGAACCAAGCAGAAATTGTTACAGTGAATCCAGGGCCAAGGACCCATTCGAAACCAAAGAGTTACCTCGAAATTCTTTGAAACACATCTGGCGAGTAGATATACCCAGTGTCAATTTTGATAATCCATCGGCCATAGTGTTATGATAGCGATAAATATGCTTGAATTCAATACAGGAGAAAGATGAAATCAGTAACTGGATCCTCAGGCACCAATGCTGCAGTGTTAGTGAACGTAGACGAGACTGTTCACCAACCCAATCGATGATAACAGGAGAGTCGCCAAGAATATAAATGTTTTCAAGTTCAAGATGCCTCGCGAAACATAATAAACCCCATAACTCCAGTAACTCTGCTCTAGTGTTTGTGCTAGTGCCAACCATAAACATCAAGTGATAAAAATGTGCAGCCGAGAGTTTAAGTACCAAGCATGCACCACAAAGGCCGCCCTACACTGCTCCATCAAAAAATCCAAGAGGATAAGTAAAAGAGCCCTCATCAAATGGACCCCAAGTTGTGTAAGTTTGTCTCTTCAATGTCCAAACCGAGCTACTGCCTGCCAGAATTTTTCCATAAACCAACGCCACCGAAGGCTTTAGATTATCGAATATTAGCTTGTTCTGTGCAAGCCAAATCTCCCATAGGGTATGGAGTATTATAGAAATAGTCTTCATAGGCAAAGTGAAACAATTATCTAAATTTTCAGCAAAAAGAGATCGATCCCAGTGGGGAAGCATTGGCACTTGACCCTTTAATAACTGTCAAATCTCTCGAAAGAAACTACAGCCTTCGAACAGATGGTGAATGTCTTCCTGGGAAGTCCAACAAAGCAGACAAATTCCAGGTCCGGCATAACCCCTTTTCTATAATTTCTCCTAGGTAAGGATTTTTTTATGTCTACAAAGCCAAACAAAACAATTGATCTTCTTTAGCACCTTATCATTCCATAGTCTTCTAGGCCTCCACCGAACCGCCAAAGTCTGTACAATCTCCAGAACCTTAATATACGCCTGTTGGGCAGTAACCGTCCCATCTACAGGGTTTTCCTCCCATACCAATGTATCGGGATTCTCAGAGAATGTGAATCCCAACGCAGAGAGTTTATTTACACATCCATCCCACTCCTCTCGGTAGAAATAAGGTAGCTGCAAGTCCACCGAGGAGAGCCATCACAAGCAAAGTTCCCCATAATATTTTTTAACCTGAGTATGTGCATTAATACCCCGTAACATAATCTCATTTAAAATACCATCAGATAAATAGGAGGCTCTAGCAATTCCAACGATAGGATCTATGCCGACGAACATTTGAATGCCCCTCCCCAACTTCCAGCAACTAGCAGAATTAATAACGGGATATACTTTAAGGAAACTTCTCCATATATTCGATGCCTTTAGGGAAGATTTTTCAGTCCTTCTAAACCACTGAACAGGGTTCATACCCCTCAGGTACTTGGCTTTGATCAATTTTCCCCACAGCCCCTGGTCGAAAAGGCACCACCAAAAGTTCTTGGCGCAAATAGCCACATTGAATTTTTTCAACCGCTTGATAACCCATCCCCCAGAGTTAAGAGGAAGGGATAAACACTCCCAAGAGCAAGGATGGATCTTTTTATCACCCTCCCTTCCCCCCCCATAGGAAATTAAAAACCTTGGAACGGATCTTATTCAATACCGCCTATGGAATAATGAACAAAGAAAACCAAAAAACAGGGATGCTATGAAGAACAGAATTTACCAGGTAAGCCATCCTCCAAGAGTCAACCAGCGATGGCTCCACGCATTAATTCTTCACATAATCTTCTGAATCAACCAACGCCAATCCGAAATCCCATAGCAATTTGGCTTAAGGACAAAGCCAAGATACTTGAATCCCACATCCAAGTCCATAAAAGAGAAACCATACATGTTTTTAATAATATTAACAAGATCCCCATCAGAGTGGTTGCCAAAAAACCCCGACTTGGCCGAATTGATAACCATCCTATAAGCCTCACAAAATAGATCAAGGATCGACTTGTACATATTCCATTCCCCAAGAGACCCTATTCCAAAAATAAGAACATCGTCTACGAAAAGTAAATGCGTAATAGATAGGGTTCTGGCAATATTGATTCCTGAAATGTTCCCACGATCCTTGGCCTTTGTTATGAGAAGGTTGAGCCCTTCGATAGCCAGAATGAACAGGTATGGTGATAAGGGACAGCCCTGTCATAAACCCCGGGAGCCCCCGAAAGAAGTAGTCAGCGACCCATTGATCAAAACAGAGAAACTTGCAGTAGTAACACAACTCATCATCCAATTTACCAGCTCCACAGACAGACCAACCTGGAAGAGAATAAAACGGAGATAGGACCAATCAACACGATCATAGGATTTTTGAAGATCAATCTTAAGTATAAGAGCATCCAATTTCTTATCTTTAATAGTATGAATTCCCTCCTGTTCAGCCCCCACAGCATCCATGATCTGGCGATTTGGTAAAAAACCAAACTGTTCAGCAGAAACCCAACGACCCAGAATGGGCTTTATCCTCTCAGCAATGATTTTACTGATAATTTTATACATGAGGTTGCATAAAGAAATCGGACGAAAGTCATCAAAATAAAACGGTCGATCCACCTTTGGAATAAGTGTAATGTAAGTAGAATTCAGACAAACCGGCACTACCTCCATTTACCTGGACTCTTCAATAGCTGTAGTAAGTTCCATACCCAGAAGATCAAAAAAATACAAATAAAATTCCATAGTCCAGCCGTTGGCGCCAGGACTCTTATCCTTGGCGAAGTGTTTGAGTGTAGAGTGAACCTCCTCAATAGTAATAGGTTTTCCCACCTCCCTGCAATCATCATCAGAAAAATATCTAGGAATTTTTTGATAGTCTCTAGTTCGCTCAGAAGAGATACCTGTCGATTTACAGAGTATATGTCCTTGAAATGATCCACAACTGCCTTCTTGATAGAGGGATTATCAAAAACAGTCCTATCATGATCCACCCTAATATCGCATATAGCGTTCATCAGCTTTCTCTTATTGGCAAAATGGTGGAAGTATTTGGTGTTTTTATCGCCCGCCGAGAGCCAAATGGCCCTACTCTTTTGGCACCACTCCTCTTCCAGCTGCAAGAGGATTCTTTCCTTGTCTTTACATAACTTCAAAACACGAAGTCTTCGTTCCATTTAGAAAAAAGACTGATCCATATCAGCATTTAAGGATTGAATTTCCTTTTCAATTGCCTCTAACAAAAGCATATTTTCCTTCTTTTTAGCAGTAGACCACCTCCTAACTGGATCTTTCAACAATGCTAGATTTTTAGTGATACCCATCAATGGAGATAAATTGATTTTTGCCGACAGCAGATGCCATTCCTTCCTCACCATATCACCGAATGAGTCATCAATAAGTAGACCAAGGTTAAACTTGAAAGGATATGCATCATGAGAACGATTAAAATCCAGTTCCAGGATAATGGCTTTGTGATCCGAGACCCCCATCAAGTAAGACCAAGACCGATACTTACCAATATCCCCACAGAGATTTTCTGCCATTAAATACCGGTCCAGTCGCTTAGCAATACCAGCTCTACCACATCTACCATTCATCCAAGTTGGATAAAGGAAATTTGGGACCACATCAATTATGTTAGATTCCTCAAAAAGATCAGAAAAGTACTCATCCAATGGGTCTAGAAATCTCCCAGCACCCCAGACTTCCTCTGGGTTCATTGTAAGGTTAAGATCCCTAGCAACAATAAGGGTCGGATCCCTTAATATGCCAGAAAATTTAAGCCTGTCCCAAAAAACCTTACGATGTTGATGTGAACCGTAAATATTCAGGACCCGAACCAATGGCTTATAGCCATGAAAACTGCCTTCAATTAGGATTCCTACACAAGTTTTAAAAGAGGAAAAATCATCCTTCAATGGGTCCCAAGCAACCAAGGTACCCCCGAATGGCCAACTGCATCCAGGAAACATACATGCCACAAGGGTTTAATCTTTAGAAAAAAATTGCAGGCTTCGATCGATGAAGACATCGTTTCTTGAATTAGTACCACAAATGGATTATAAATCTCCAGAAAACGCTTCAGGGCAGTCCTCTTTGGGCCACTGCCGAGCCCTCTAATATTGAAGGAGACTAGAATCATTGGGAAACCCTGTCCAGGGCCATTTCTCTAAGAGCCCGATTGTGTTGATTCTCCCCTAAAGATCGGGGACTACCAATACCATGATCAAAAAGAGAAGAAATCGGTGGATTAATAAGCTTTACATCCATCCCCACCAAACCCTTCCCATCTCCCGATGAGCCAGGGCCCTTGCGGGGTTTTCGAGTTTTTCGAATCGTGACATTTCCTTTAAAAATCGAGGAGATGGGAATCACATGAGAATTCTCGTTAACAATAGTGGAGTAAGTGCTGAGAGGAAGAAATGCCTCCCTCACCATCCAAGACTGGGACTCATTCAGTGGAGAGACCGACAGGGAAGGAGAGGAAGACCTAACCTCCCCACCCCACCCCCTCCACTAAACAAGGGTTTGCATCAATACCCACAGGGGAGTCCAAAATATGCGGGTCCACAGGAGACAGTTCAATACCCCCCACCGAAACCTCCCAGTCACTAGATGATACCAGGTCATCCCCCAAATGCCCCCCAAAATCCAACTCAGCAGGAACCAAACCTGACTCCGGAGCAAAATGGGTCTGAAATTCTGAATCAATAGCACCTTTTACCACCTCCAAGGATAAAAAATTGAGTAAAACAGGAAGAAGATGAGAAAACTTACCAAGTGCAGTAGAAGCCGAGCTCTGATCCAAAGGTAAGGGGAGCCATTGGTCGTCTTCTTGGTTTTCAGTGCAAACATTCCCCACAACGGACTAAAACTGACCTCATATCTCACACCACACTGAGCCTTCGAATGACCCACTTTCCAACAGGAATGGCAGCGAAATGGTATTCGCAAATAGTCCAGTCGTTGGATAAATGAACTGCCATCCCAAACAACCTCCAACTCACTAGGTAAACCATCACTCGCTTCCAGCTCAACCAAAATACGAGGCGTATTGCGCTCCGGCCCGAAGAGTTGTTCCTCTTCCATAAGGATAAAACGCCCAATGGAGTTGGCGACCGCTATGAAACCATTAATATTCCAGCACTGTAAGGGAAATCCTGGAAGAACCGTCCACAAGTGACGCTTACAAAGACGCTCTTTTCGAGGGTCAAAACTATTATGCCACCTCTGTAAAACTAAAGAGCCCCTGCCGTATACCCAATATTTCTCTTCAATGATCATGCGGTCCTCCTCAAAGAGGAACTGAAACATGATCCACCCCTTCGCAAGCATAAGAACCCTCAGCATGTTTGTGATCAGGGGTTTCCACCTTTCACGGACCCAGGCCAGGATATCCGGTCGCTTCAAATGAATATACTCGAATTTACCAACCAGTGCCCGAGCACTCAATCCGAAACTAAGTCATGTCTTTGCCAAGTACACACAGAGGTCTCCCTGTAATACCCCCATTTTGACCCTTAGAATATTTTAGGCTATAATGTAAATATTGTTTGCATATTATATATGATTCCTAGTGTGGAGCTCAAGGCCAAGGCCCTGCTAGTGAACGCTCGACCTTGAAGAGGCAAGTATTGGATATTATGCTACCCATGTGCTAGTGAACCATGGGGATTGTAAATATGCATTTTAATATAAATGCCCACAACTAGCTATGCAATGCAACAAGAGATGGGGGCATGATGTTTACAAGGAATTTGGAGGGAAATATTCAAACCTTTGAGCCAATCAAGTAAAGCCAAGTGTCAATGAGAGAACCCATCAACCCTCAACTACCCATGCTGACTTTTGTACCCAATCCTTTACTCTCCCAAGAGTTGGTTGAGGTAGTTAATGCCTTGGGGAATGGAGAGGTTTGGCTGTCCAAATTCGGGTATGGGCAAGCCACCCTTCATGGAAAATCATTTTTGGCTTCTTGGGTAAGAAAGAGCCATGAATTGCTCCCCAAGCCATTATTCACCCATTAGTTTTGCTCTCTCACGAGTTTGGAGCTACCTGGGAGTTTTCCTCCATGGTTTTGTTGTGTTTTCCTTCATTCTCCTAGCTGGGAAGGGCGTTTTTGTGTTGTATAACAGTGGGGAAGAAAGGGAAATCGATTTGGGGACCATAGAGGTTGTTTTGGCTCACTAATTGCTTGTATATCTGTGGGAGAAATCGTTTCTTCCCTATGGTCGATTTTCCCTCTCACAAATCCATTTTTGGTGTGCCCACATTTTGGGGAAAACCCATGTCCATCTAGCTTCTAAGTCCCATTACTGAAAATGTGTTTCCAAGCCCATATCTGAGTTTTGTGTGTAAGAGAATGCTAAGGTGGAGATGTGTATCCATTGCTTTGGGCTATGTTGAGCTTGAGAGTCCCATTTTCCTTGTCGATATCATGCCCAGCTCGAGGGTGGTCTCTGAGTGCTGAAATAATACAGGCTGAGCAAAGACCTATGGTTGGGTGGAACGTTGCAGCGACATAGCTAGTTGCTTGGGACAGCATTACATCAAGATGAGTATTTTATTGTGTTTACTTCTGCAATGTTTAATTTGATGGTCATTTTGATATGCTGGATGAGTATGAAATGTGTGTGGATGATGTTTTATTCTGTTGTGCATGTTCAATTGATTTGCATCTGCACACATATGCATTTTACTGTAATGCCATATCTTTTATTCATGATGAATTTGGCTAAGTTGTTCTAAAAGCCCAGATTTTAGTGCCATGTTCCCTTCCTTGCATTGGATAGATGGGAGGGGTCGTGACACTCCCCATATGTTCTTTCTCAAACTGAACAAATGTCTATTTACGAACAGGAATATCACCCCCCAAAAAGCCCCGGCCAGAACGACTTTTAACCCAACATGGCCTGTCAGTGGACTCACTTCCCATGGTCCCCAGTGTCTCCTTCCCCTGAGGAAACCCCCAAGACCCGGAAATAGAGGGTACAAAAGATACCTGAGCATTAGGGTTTGTATAAACCCCAAACGTCACTTCTGGACCTCAAGAGCCCATACCTTGAAACCCCAGAAAACACAGTAAGGGTGACAAAACTGCCCCAGAAAAAACGGTATCTAAAAACACAAGGTCAACCACCAACACCAACCAAGCAAAACCACAAAAATACAAATAGTGGCCTACCCAACAGACCCAAAAAACAACAGAAAAGAACCTTCCCACTTTTTTACCTGGTTGGTACTAAGTTCAACACCCAGTGTTGAATGGACTCCAGGGGACTAGGTACGAAACCAGGTCAATGCAATGATCAGTTGACAGAAAAACCGATGAGTATAATAGTCCTAGCAGAAATAATAAAAAGCAAGCAGAAACTCATAACGATGGGAGCTGCCTGCCAAAAGGGTTCCATTCCCCCGAGGATATCACGGGATCACAGTGACAGACGCCCCACAGGGCCATCCCTCAGGGACGTCCAAAGACCTTTTGTCAGAGTCTAGGTAGCTTATTTTAATTAAAAAAAAAATTGAAGTACAAATAACTTTACCAACTATTTATATATGGCTTACAAATTACTTTAAAACATAAGTCCCTTAAACTTAATGTTAATTATTAATTATTAATAATTACATATCATTATTAAATATAATGTTAATTATTAATTATTAATAATTACATATCATTATTAAATATAATGTTAATTATTAATAA
Organism: Larix kaempferi; assembly: GCA_027924585.1. Classification (NCBI taxonomy): domain Eukaryota; kingdom Viridiplantae; phylum Streptophyta; class Pinopsida; order Pinales; family Pinaceae; genus Larix; species Larix kaempferi. Next base: position 21,732,512 of record BSBM01000445.1, read on the forward strand.
TTACACATCATCATGTACCTCTTTAATAATTAAACATCATTATTAAATATAATGTTAATTATTAATAATTACACATCATCATGTACCTCTTTAAATCCATGGAATATCTAATTTCTATGATAGTGCATGTAACTCATATGGAATATCTAATTTAAAGGTCAATGACACATAGTTAAGGAATCATAATGTTAAAATATGGTATTTTAATTTTAGGGTTTTGAAATGCCTAATGACTTTCGGTTCACTTGCGGTTCATTATTTTATTTTTTATATAATGTGAATAAACTTATTTAGAGAGGGTTTTTATATAAAAAATTACTTTAAATAAAAAAGATAAATGGTATGTTTTATTAAATTTGAATTACAAAAAATAAATGTTAATAGTATGGAAAGTAGTAAGGTGTTTTATAATTTAATATGATATAGATGTTGTTATGTAACTTGGGTGATGTTGATTGCACCAAAAGTAACAGGGTGCTTTACAATTTAATATGGTGTAGATGTTGTCATGTAATATTGGTAAGGTTGGCGTGACAAGTATAACCCACATCACAAAAGAATGACATGAGAATAACATGCTAGCTTATAAAATCAAAATCTTAGAAACTATAACCCACCTCTCAAAAAAACAACAAGCAAATCATAAAACCAAAAACAAAACCAAATTGGATCCATTTTAAACACCAACTTGGATCCATTTTAAACCTAGATATATCAGAAATTATCTAATTTTTTGAGATGCAATTTTTTATCTTAATTTTTTACACATTAAGATAAAATAGATCCCTTTCAATTAGATCTAGACTTAATATGAATCTATACAAGTAATATAAATTAAACAAAATTAATTATTTTTATAACAAAATATTTATATTTTAATATGAATAAAATTTTAAAAATAAAAATTCCACTATATAATTTTTATATCTTAATATAAATAATGTTTTAAAAATCAAATGCCAAGCATATAATTTCATTTCAATTATATAATTTTTATATCTTAATAAAAATAATGTTTTAAAAAAAAATGTCAAGCATATAATTTCATTTCCATTATTAAAAAATATTGTAATTTATTTTTTCTTTTACTATAATGACAATGATTGATCTTCCTCTCTTTGAATAACCATGGGAATATTAAATTATGCGGGTGCTTTCTATGTCATGACAAAACGCTCTCTATGGGAATCGATAAGATACTCTTTCTTTGTCATGACATGACCTTATGGGAATGGATAAGATACTCTTTTTTTTGTTTCATATAAGATAAGTACAAATCTTCCATTCTTTAGATTATGTAGCAAAATGGTGTATGTGCCATCAAATACTTTGCCCATCAACTAATTGTCTTTAAATACTCTTGTATACTTCAACGTGCCCATAGCTATCGTAGGTCCTAGGAAATTACTTATTCGTTTGGCTATTTTTTCACTTAACTCAAAGATATTTTATGATTAATTTTGTCTATTAAGAATAGGGGAATCTTCCAAAATATAGCTCTCTTCCCTCATGTCTCCTTTTTCATAAAATATACATATGATCTACTAAACAAATAGAGACAACTGACGTAAGGTATTTTTTATGACAATCTTTCAACAATCTTTGAGGAAATTTTAAAGAAGTCTTTGAAGGTAATTTGGGACTATGTAGCATCGGTGGTTGATTATTCTTCTTACAATCAAGTTAGATAATTTTCTTTTATGGTTTAGACATAGGCATGAATTATATGGTATAATGAAGATAATTAAGAGTAGTTTTCTTATGGTTGGTATTGATAAAGGAATGAGGTATAGAAAATATAAGTTTTTGGGATTTGAAATTGGTATAATATAGTTCATGGGGTATAGACAAGTCGGTGATAGGGTGCATTGTTAAGGCACTCCTTGTGATGTTGCAAGTTCAAATCTCAAATAGCTTGTGTACCCATGTAGGGGCAGTGTGGTGCACTTGGGGGTATAGTGGTAGTAGACGGGAATCAACCCCGTATCACACGAGTAGGAGCACCGCCCCAGTTATCATTCCTCCAAAAAAAGAGTAGTTTTCCTATTGTTGACATTGATAAATGAATGAAATATAAAAAACATAAATTTTGAGGATTTGAAATTGATAATGGAGCAGATGAGGTATAGAAGATATAAGTTTTGGGGATTTGAAATTGGTAGTGGAGTGGATTATTGAAGATCAAATAAATCAAAACCTTTTTCTGAAAGATGACATTCTTGAGCATAAAAATTTAAAGATTAGCAGTGAACACTATTTCAAACTGAGGTTGAATTGTGGGCAAGGAACTAATACAAACGCATAATTATTGTCCCTTTGGTGTCTGCTCAACTTTTTCTATACTATTGGAATTGATTCCCTTCGAGTATTTGGGGACCCTTTGAGTATAGTGAACCAAGCAAATAAACTACACATGCTACAAATCCTCTCTTTGGAACATTGGTGTAATAGGATTGAGGAACTCGTGGAAAGTTTTTGGGCTTTTCATATTGAACACATTTCCAGAGAGCTAAATGATGTGGTTGATGGACTTTCAAAAGCAGCCATTGGTGGAGACGAAGGTTTTCTACATGTTGAAGAATATATAGAAGACACTCTCTCTTTTTCTGGCTCATCTTATTTCCTGCATTAATTTTGAGATGGTTTTTTGCGGTATGCAATCTTCTATGTTTTTGGTTGTAATACTGGTGTTGTTGATATTGATCAACCAATTCACTCTTTTTATGTAGAATATTTGTAGATTATATTGATAGAATAGTTTTTGGGGAATGATAGATACATTGTTTTGGATTTATCAGACGTTTTTGGAAGTGATCATACATACTCTTTGATTTCTATGAAATAACAAGAGACGTGATTTTTTTTTGCTTGAAAAAAAAAATAATAAAATAAAATATCCTTCTTCAAATATACTTATGAGAAACCAATGCCATGGTAGAGAAGCTCACTAAGGGAATAGTCTAATCACGAGATTTGTAATGCCCCTCAACCTCTCTATGAATATCGATATTGATGATACTTATTTGTAAGTGACCCAGTTAAAGAAACCAAGATAAATGACTGCTTATATGTTGATTTAGAATAAATTGTTGACTGATTAGCGATATATGTGATAAATGAATATGTTTCTAATGAATGATTGATTTAATGACGATTATGGATACTTGTGATTTTAATATGAAATATTGTTGATTGATTAGCACATATGATATCTTATGATGAATGTCATATTTATGTTGAAATATGGAAATGGAATTATGCGGGTGATTATATGTGAATCCAATGGACAATTATCTATGTTTTGCTTAACTATTAGAAAATGAATGAAATGAATTATGATATGACGATTTTTTGAGCAGTACTATTTATGTGTGCTCTGAGCACGTGTACAGTGACAGGTAAGACGGTTTACCGACTGACTCACGATAGAACAAAAAGGGGGGACGTAGAGGACGAGAAAAACACACACGGGGGTACGACGACGGTGTCGTCTCCCAATAGCATCCACACACGAGTTGAAAGCTCGTTCAACTTTACTCGAGTGGGTATGAAGTCGTATGGGTGAGACCATAACAATTTGGTCACATACGAGGTTGAGGGGCACGCAGTAAGAACGGACTTACCCCTCAACGCCATTAGTCTCACATAGAGTGTAGACGAATGATTTATGGTAATGGTTCCTAAAATCACTACATGAAATCTCAACACAACAGTAAAATGAGAAATTATTTTCGGAAGGACCCAACAATGTGGTACCTAGACAGTAAAATGGGAAATTATTGTCGGAAAGACCCAACGATGTGGTACCTAGACAATTAAGGAAAGAAAGTGTTGTCAGAAGAACCCGACGATGTGGTACCTAGACGGATAAAGGAAATTGCTAAATGAACACCTGTGTATTGGGCATATAGTATGGCATTAGATTATTTGTGCATGAAATGACTATTTATAATTATGTATTTGGCATATAGTATTGCATTAGATTATTTGTGCATGAAATGTTTATTTATAATTATATATATATTTGACGAATAGTATTGCATTAGATTATTTGTGCATAAAATGTTTATTTGTAATTATATACTTGACGAATAATATTGCATTAGATTATTTGTGCATGAAATGATTATTTGTAATTAAATAATTGAGAATAATTAAATATGGAGCAAATGATAGAGTAGGAGTCATTAACTAGTCAACTCCAACTGCACCCACTAAAATAGAGATTGGAATCCTAGCATCAAGGGACATCTAAGAATAAAATGTGGGAAGTATGTGCACTCTGATGATAGAGTGACACATGGTTGGGTGAATATTTGTATTAAATAATTTTGCATAAAAGAGTATTTTTGCATGAGGCGACATGTGTCACAAAGGATTTTGCTATTTAAGCAAGAGGTGAGGAAGGGAAAGGGGATGGCTCCCTAACTCTGGATGATTGCAGGAATGACGAGATCTGATTGTGCTTTCTATTGTGAGTTTGGCTAAGGATTTTGGTGAGGGGGAGCTCACTCCTGAATCCTTGCTGGTGTGTATCCTCTATGACCCAGAAGGCTCAGGGGTGGCTATACGACCGATTGCATAAGCCTATGGTTGGGTGGCGAAACTAACGATTTCTTCGCCTATGTTTAAATGAGCCTTTACTTGTGGATGTCAACGAAAGACCTAGTCGTCACTTGGACAAGATGGATTGGATTGAAGATGGCAACCTCTCCTTTAACAGCGGGTTCGACCTACGGCAACAGGTTCTGTGTTTTGTGTTTACTTGTTAGTTTAAATCTCGAATTTATTTAATTTTATTATTGATTATGCATTGTAAATGGTTTATATTAGAACCCCGTAAATGGGGTCGCTACATTTGATATCAAAGCCAGTCGAACCTTGAGGGCACCCTTCTATGGTTGGGAGGAATTGATTCCCCAAGCAGTATGGGTAAATATTTTATCAATCATGTATGTTAAGGTGGTTTTATTTCCTAAATGCATAAGAGGCAATGCTAGTATTATGTAATGGGTCATGTACTTCTGTCATGTATAGAGTTTGAATTTGAAAACATATCGCTCAACATGCATAGAGTACAGAGTACATATGGTAAACATATTGTTCACGCTCTATTATGGAAAATAGTTATATTATGTTTTCTTTTATTTATCTCGTGAGATTGGAATTTAAGGTTTGTTTGGTGTAAAAATATGACCTTTTGATAGATTTAGCTACAGTTTCATGTTGTTATGGTAAAACCCTCTTTAAGATCTACGGAACCGTTATAAGATGCATTACACAAGCCGTGTCAAGATTTTTTTTTCAAAGTTATTTTTTTTAATTATACTGCAAGAAAAAAATGTTTAAATCCTACGAATGAAGTGATACACCTACCCTCTAACTCTCTGTCAACGTATGAAGGAATTAAACGGTTGTATGAGTAGCTTGGAAGACAACAACCAGTGTGTAACTAAATACCACTAGCGGATGATCTAATTTAATAACCAACTTTGAACTCAAACTTGAACGGCTATTAAAATGGAAATAACTTTTGAATACATGGAGTTTATTTAAAGATGATAATTTTTTATTTAGAACTCATCCAGATAAGAATTTATAAACCTACTATCTTGTATTCAAACCATATTAAAAATCATACCAATAATAAACTATGATGTAAATAAAACTCTTTTAACGAAAGTCATAACCATGCTTAAAGTTATATTTTTCAAACAAAATGAAACCTTTAGTAAAAAGAAATGTTTTAACAAATATATGGTCTTTTATAAAAGGTAAGCATTAAAAATGATTTAGAGAACTTTAAAATATAAATAATGTATCGGTATCACAATAATATCAATATTAAGGATAACCAATTAATTAATACGGAGATGGCTAAGAGATATTATTTAGAAGGGTAGGTTTCTCCAGCCAGCTATAACAAATAAAATAGCATATAAAAGATCGAACTATGATCTGCGAGCTTGGCTGGGTTCCTGGACCGTGAAGTAATAGGTTAATTTATTATGTTTGCCCAACATATTGAATAGCATAAAGTTAGGTATACTGAAGAATAGAATCCCATTAGTATTTTATGTTTTGCCTAATATACTGAAGAATAGAATCCCATTAGTATTTTATGTTTTGCCTAAGGGAAGTACAGTTTGGAGTATGTCGTTGTTATGATAGTATTATGATTTGTTATTGTTTATGTTAATATTATAGTTTCACTCAACCAGCTCCATGTGCTAAATGTTTTACATGGTAAAAGAATTGTGGAAATAAGCTCCCTATCATATGGAAATTGGATGACTTTATATAATAGTAACTGTTCACATAATAAAAGAATGACCTTATATAATATTATGTTTAATTATTTTATGTTTAATGGGAATCTAATATCATATAATATTATGTGATCACTTAGCAAAAAGAATTTATGGTATGATATTCTTATAATAAAAGGTTTTGGTGTATGTTGCTCATCCATGAAAAGTAAGGTTGAATATAAATGTAATCTATATGTGGTTATAAAGATATAGGACTCTGTATAAAGTGGTATGTTTTTATTTTAATTACATTTGGGTTTAATTGAAGTGTGTTGAAATACAATGAAAAAAAAATATTATATCAATTGAGGTAATGGATATTTGATATAGTGTTTTAAGAGGGACAAATTATGTAGAATGTTGAATAATAATAAATAAATTAGATGTACTATATTATAATGGATAGGTTATGTTGATAAATTGAATATGAATTTACCTTTGAAGGAGTTGTGCAATTATGTTATCAATGATTGATTGGTATTTCATAAACAAATCAATGGGGGTAAATATTACACTTTTATAAATCAAGTGAATAAGATTATATATATTATGATGTATAATGGGAAGGATCATGTCTATGTGATAGGTCCTTTATTGAATGACTATGCTAAACATTAGGAATTGCACAACAATATGATTGGGTTAATTAATGATTTTTATTGGAAATATATGGGTGTATTATGTGGTTATGCGATGAGTGGAACAGGTTGCAAAGGAAGGAAGTTGTCGTAAACATAGCCTCAATTAAACCTACAAATCGACCAAGGTGGACCAGATTCAAGTCCGGCTCAAGACTTGGTTGTATATAAAAAGAATCAAACAATCGCAAAAGTTACTAGTGCCAGTAGGATGAAAAAAAAATTGTTTGATCATGTGTGATGAGAGTGGATTAAATAGGATATATTATATATGTGGAATAATAATGTTTAAATATAGAATAAGTTCTATTTGTCGATTGAAGAAGGTAAAATAGAAAACTTTGATGGATATGGCGATAAGGAGTAACGGTGGTGTATGACATAAATTTTGACAAGAGGATGGAAGGACAAAGACTAACTTGATGGGTGAGATTGAGATGCCTACAATTTAATTAGGAGGAATATGACACAACACTAAATGATCCATAACAAACAAACCAATGTGGAATTCAATTTGGAAATTGAGCACATGGAAATTGAAGCAAGTTTGTTTGTTTGTTTGTTTGTTTTTGTTTTTTTTTATCTGGGGAATTGGAAGCATTGAAAATCTTTTAAATTTGTATAAAGATTAATTAAAAGGAATATCTTAGTCATTTATAGGTTGGGTAGAAACAAAGGAAGTATAAACAGACGAGTGTTCGTGGCTTAAAGATGGCACTCCTTGTTGGGTAGTGGCCATGGTGATTGGCTAGAAAGCTTAACGAGTCGTGATTAAGGTGTGCCTAACAAGTAGAAATTACCCTTAAGAGAATGTACTCCTTGAATAAGGATTGAAGGACCTTATGAAAAGTAAAGGAAAACATGAATCTAGGCTAGGATATTTTAAACCTTTCCTACATAGCCACGATGAGAAGACAAGTGGAAGGATTCATGAATTTACTAAATGACGGGAAATTGATGAATTTTAACTAACAAGACACCCGATGCTCAAATTGACGAGACTTTGACAGATTGTCGAGGGAGCGAAAGAGACTTAAAATTTGAAAAATAAGATATCGGTGTTACTAACATGAGGATTTGAGCCCTATGACACTAATGTTCCAGCATGACAATGTTGTAAAAGAAAACGAAGAAGTACAAACTCGACGTAACTGTGACAATGATAAATGAAGAATTCTTAACTAGGGAATTCCATCAAAAGGGTCAAATAAAGGCTATTTTAGTAAAACGAAGTATGGAGACGATCAACACGAAAAGCAGAATGAAACGGTACTAACCAACTGACATAGTGAAGCCTACATAAGAAAACCACAAGTCCTCATATGGGACTCGATGAGATTAATCGGACACACATAATGTAACTTTGAAACTCTGTCAAAGTGGTCATATAAGAATGGAAATGATAAGATGAGGAAATGACATGAATAGCTCCTTGAGCGGGACATGATGTCACCAATGACATGATTGGGTGCTTAAATTTAATATGTTCTTCTAAGAAGTTGAGGATCAACTTATGCAAAAAAAAAAGGGTTTGAAAGCAGTCTTATGGGAGTAATGAACAACTTATGCATTGAATTATGACTATGTGATAGTCTCCCTTGATTTGACAATTCGTTATTGTAATATAACAATCTCTATTTTACCAAAGATTATAGGATGTTTACCCTCCCATCTTAGAGAAGAGGATAGCTAAATAGATGGGAGTTCTTACTTAGATCTTGTCATGATTAAAGTTGATTGGTTACTTATTATGTGACAATTTGAGGAAATCTAGCTGATGTCTAACTGGATACCATAGATCCTTGGGGATGACTAGGAAGCATTGGAAATCTATGTCAGTATTGGCGATTATTGAAAAGTATTACCATATTTACATTACATGAAATTACTATTGAAATTAGAGGATGACGACAAAAATACATGGATGTGAAAGGAAAGTGAAACTCACTTTGGAAGTACAATAAAACTTAACTTCGGGACGAAGTTTTAAATAAGGAGGGGTGTATGTAATGCCCCTCAACCTCGGTATGGCTATCGATATTGACGACACTTATTTGTAAGTGACCCAGTTAAAGAAACCAAGATAAATGACTGTTAATATGTTGATTTAGAATAAATTGTTGACTGGTTACCGATATATGTGATAAATGAATATGTTTCTAATGAATGATTGATTTAATGACGATTATGGATACTTGTGATTTTAATATGAAATATTGTTGATTGATTAGCACATGTGAAATCTTATGATGAATGTCGTATTTATGCTGAAATATGGAAATGGAATTATGCGGGTGATTATGATGTGAATCCAATGGATAATTATCTATGTTTTGCTTAACGATTAGCAAATGAATGAAATGAATTATGATATGATGATTTTTTTAGCAGTACTATTGATGTGTGCTCTGAGTATGGTACAGTGACAGGTAATACGGTTTGCCGACTAACTCACGATAGAACAAAAAGGGGGATGTAGAGGATGGGAAAACACACACGGGGGTACGACGACGGTGTCGGCTCCCGATAGCATCCACACACGAGTTGAAAGCTCGTTCAGCTTTGATCGGGTGAGCGTGAAGTCATATGGGTGAGACCATAACGGTTTGGTCACATACGAGGTTGATGGGCGCGTAGTAAAAATGACTTACTCCTCAGTGCCATTAGTATCACATAGAGTGTAGTCAGATGATTTATGGTAACGGTTCCTAAAATCACTACACGGAATCCCAACACAACAATAAAATGAGAAATTATTGTCAGAAGGACCCGACGATGTGGTACGTAGACAGTAAAATGAGAAATTATTGTCGGAAGGACCCAACGATGTGGTGGTACCTAGACAATTAAGGAAAGAAAGTGTTGTTAGAAGGACCCGATGATGTGGTACCTAGACGGATAAAGGAAATTGATAAATGAACACCTATGTATTGGGCATATAGTATGGCATTAGATTATTTGTGCATGAAATGACTATTTATAATTATGTATTTGACATATAGTATTGCATTAGATTATTTGTGCATGAAATGTTTATTTATAATTACATACATATATACTTGATGAATAATATGACATTAGATTATTTGTGCATGAAATGTTTATTTGTAATTATATATTTGACGAATAGTATTGCATTAGATTATTTGTGCATAAAATGATTATTTGTAATTAAATATGGAGCAAATGATAGACTAGGAGTCATTAACTAGTCAACTCCACCTGCACCCACTAAAATAGAGATTGGAATCCTAGCATCAGGGGACATCTAGAAATAAAATGTGGGAAGTATGTGCACTCTCATGATAGAGTGACACATGGCTGGGTGAATATTTGTATTAAATAATTTTGCATAAAAGAGTATTTTTGCATGAGGCGACATGCGTCGCAAAGGATTTCGTTATTTAAGCAAGAGGTAAGGAAGGGAAAGGGGATGGCTCCCTAACGCTGGATGACCGTCGGAATGATGAGTTTTGATTGTGCTTTCTATTGTGAGTTTGGCTAAGGATTTTGGTGAGGGGGAGCTCACTCATGAATCCTTTCTGGTGTGTTTCCTCTACAACCCTGAATGCTCGAGGGTGGCTATGTGACCGATTGCATAAGCCTATGGTTGGGTGGCGAAACTAACGATTTCTTCGCCTATGGTTAAACGATCCTTTACTTGTGGATGTCAACCGAAGACCTAGTCAACACTTGGACAAGCTAGATTGGATTGAAGATAGAGAACTCTCCTTCAACAATGGATTCGACCTACGGTAATAGGTTCTGTGTTTTGTGTTTACTTGTCAGTTCAAATCTCGAATTTATTTAATTTTATTATTGATTATGCATTGTAAATGGTTTATATTATGTTCTTAAGCCTAAGAAAATAGTTTTAAGTAGGACCCCAGAAATGGGGTCGCTACAAGATTCAAACTTAATTTTAACAAAACATAAAGAAGGAGACGATATCCTGATCCCTCTTAGATAGATTTAAATTTAATTACACTCTATTCTTTTTTCTAAGTTGAGTTTTGTTATTATATTTAGAAGTTCCAAATGATATGGTATTCTTTTAACAAATTGTCTCTATGGGTTAGTGCCAAGATCTTCAAAGCTTAAAATCTCCTTCTTCAAGTATACTTATGAGAAACTAGTGCCACGAGAAACCAATGCCATGGTAGATAAGCTCACCAAGGGAATGGCGTGTGATAAGGGGCACTCAAATCGCCCCGGTATTCCGATGAGTGGTTTTCCGGCGAGGCACAATTCCACCCCCTTCTAGTTATTTTTTTGGAATTTCGGCAATCTGGGTCGTCTTAAAATGGGCCAAAACCCTTGGGGTCACAGTTCTATGGCATAGTTCCGCAGTAAATGGGTGGAACTCGATTCCGCCAGTTTTTATAACTGTATCTAGGGAATAAATCGCCGGAAAAGCAGGGTGATTTGAGTGCACCTTATCCCACGCCCAAGGGAATAGTCTAATCACGAGATTCAAACTTAATTTTAACAAAACATAAAGAAGGACAAGATATCTCGATCCATCTTAGATAGATTTAAATTTAATTACGCTCTATTCTTTTTTTTAAAGTTGAATTTTGTTATTATATTTAGAAGTTCCAAATGATGTGGTATTCTTTTAATAAATGGTCTCAATGGGTTAGTGCCAAGATCTTCAAAGCTTCAGCCCTTCTTAGGAAGATGACTATTTTGATATTCAGATGACTATTTCGATATTCTTTTAACAAATTGCCTTGATGGGTTAGTGCCAAGATATTCAAAGTTTCATCCCTTCTCAGGAAGATGACTATTTTGATGGTACAATTGAGTCTCTTTAAACTATTGTGCAATATTATTTATTTAAAAAAACAATTATAAATATTTAAATAATTTTATATTTATTAATACTTTTTTTTATTAATTTTTTTTGCATGGAGAGTATCAAGGTGTTTACAAACTAGTATGGGGAGATGTTGTCACGTTTGTCACGTTATGTAACGTAACATTCCCGTGCCGACTAATAATTTATCAAAATAAAAAATTGATTAAAAAAATTAATGTCAGCTCATAATAAATAAAAAAATAAAATCAACCTATATTCATCTTAAACTTGGATCTATTAAGCATCAAGAGAGATCCAATTTCTTGAGGTGTAAATTTTTCTTGATGTTTAAAAAATTACAACTCAAGAAATTGGATCCCTCTCGGTGCTTAATAAATATAGGTTTAAGATGAATCTAGACTAGTAATTAATATATTAAGTGAAAATTTTCATATCTTTTATATATTTTAATTTAGTCAGAAAAAAATATATTTAATTTATAATTAAAACAAAAATATATTTTTGGTGCTTATTTCACTATTAAAAAAAATAGATAAACTTAAGATTTCCACATCTATTAACGAAAATTGCTCATCCATACTTACTTCCAAAAAAATGTTATAAACTTCTCTATTCTCCAAGTCACAATAATAATCCTAATATCCATCGATATATTTAGAAGGTTTGTCTCTATTATATAATAACTCTAGGAGTATTTGTCATAAAAAAAAGAAGTCAAATAGAGTTTCAGGGACCTATTTTTGCAGTCATCCCATTAACTAATTTTAGTTTGTCTTCATCCCATTAATTAATTTCAGTTTTTTCTTTCTTTTGCTACAAGTATTGAAAGGGCATTGTACTATTTGTGGATTACGGGTTAGAGAGCTAGTGAATATTCACTAGGTACCTTGTCCTCCACTTTGTGAATATGCAATATGCCTAGAGCTTTTGTTAAGCCATCCTTCTACAAAGTGTTCACTTCTACATTTAACTCTTTGTAAATGTGTAAAAAGGAAATGTGGAAAAAATATTGCACTATCTCATGATAGGTAGGAAGTGATTATATGTTATTTCCAAATACAATTAATTCACCTCTCATCCATTTAATAATTAGTGACAAGTCTCCAAAAACATGGAGTTGGAAGACATTCTTGTTGTTTACTATCTTTAAAATAGATTGTAAAGTAGTAGTTCTACTTTATTGTTTAAACCTATGCCAATATTGAGAGACCTTTTTGTTGTTTACTATCTTTAAAATAGCTTGTAAAGCAAGTAGTTCTACTTTATTGTTCAAACCTATGCAAACATTTGCAAACAAAATCCAATGGTGATGATCACTATAATAAAGTACACCTCCTATACCACATAAAGCATCTGCCCCAATGGTGATGATCACTCTAGTAAAGTACACCTCCTATACCACATAAAGCATCTGCCCCTTGATAGGCACCATAAAGAAAGCTCCAAGGAAGACTCTTGTTTACTTGCAATTCCCTAATGACTCTTTGTTTGGTAATTTTTCCTTGTGGTTTGAACTTTGAAGTGTTGTGCCAAAACTCATAATTGAGTTGAAACCTAGAAAGTTTACATAATTTTGTTTTCCAAAATGCTAGTGTTATGTACCAACTAGATTCCCCACAACACCAAGAATGGAACATCTCGAAATGTTTTCAAATCCTTTCTTTGGAACCAAAGATTTAGGCTTTCCTCCACTAAATTGCAATGACATTGGTTATTCTGACCCACCCGAGTACATACATCTTTCCATAGTTGCAAAGCAAATGGACACCATGTAATAAATGAACTATGTTTTCAATCTCACTTCTACGCAAAAAGCATAAGCTCAATCCATGGGTGTACTTTATATACATATATATAGATATAGATATATAGTACAATAAAATGAAATTTAAATTTTGTATTTGAGCTCAACATGTCACTTACAAGAACGGAACCTAGGTGGGGAGGATAAGACTCCATCTCACAACTACTTTGGTAGACCCAATTAACACACATATAATATTAACCACTTACACACTCAACCAAGGAATTGTATAATGATCACATCTAAGTAAGTTTCTTGTGCAACCATTTAAACCGGATCCAATTGAAACACACACATAATAACTACTCGCACACTTAACCAAAAGATCATCTAATGATCCCATATATAAAAGTTTCCAACACATTAAAACCACTTTCATAATATTTAAACATAGAAAATTAAAAATTAAACCAAACCATACTATATGCACTACCTTATACAAATACCTTATACAAATTCATAGAAAAATAAAAATTAAACCAAACTATACTATATGCACTACCTTAGACCAATACCTGGTACAAATTCATATTCAATGCTTAAGCTAATAAAAAATTGCTTTGTCCTCTCAATTGGAGAAAGTATGAGGATCCCTTTAACTTTCCACTATAGGAGACTAGAACCAAAATAAGTAAAGTGTCATCCCATTTCGTTTTTCTGTCACTATATTGCCCCTGGACAACCAAAATGAGTAAAGTGCCTCCATTTCTCTTTGTGTCATTATATTGGCCCACATAAAACCAATTCGAGTCACAATAGAATATGCAACAAAGGCATAAAGGGACTAAAGTGATTTAGATTTTACAGATTGTGTTCTTTTCCAAGCATTCAACCTAAAAGAGGAAGGGGGCATAATAAAAAAAAGGAGGGGCCATAATTATTGATAAGAGCGTTGTGTTTTACATGGTTGAATGTGTTTTTTACCATATGTAGGTTTTGCTAACTTAGGGGGTAGGAGACGGTTGTTGAGGCTTAGTCAGTCATAATAGTCTTCATTGGAAGGATTGGCCATGAATGGTTATTGAGAAGTAAAGAGATTGGCATGTTAGATGTATGGATATTTTTTTTAAATGAAAGTAAGAATAATTAAAAAAAAGTTAAAATTGAGGTAATCGAAAAAGTATAAAAAACATTATTATTATATTTATATGAATAACTTATATTGATATAAAATTAAATAAAGAATTTATAGAGTAATGATGATGTTTGAAAATCATGCAATTTTTAAAAGTTAATTTAAAGAACTTCATATGAATACAAAAATATATTTATGCTTTTCATAATCAATAAGAAAAACTTGACAATAGTGGGTCAAAGCACAATATATATATTTTTTGTTTGCTATAATTTTTTTGACTTGTGGGAGTGGCCTTTGGTCTAAGAAACATGACCTAGAGGCATCTAAGCCGTCAAAATCATCTAGGGATCGCACTCGGCCTGGGCCACACCAACCCTCAAGTGGTTGGATTTTGGGTATCTCCTCCCAACTAAGGGGAATTGAACCAGGGTTGCCCTTCTAACGAGCCACA
Organism: Larix kaempferi; assembly: GCA_027924585.1. Lineage (NCBI taxonomy): Eukaryota > Viridiplantae > Streptophyta > Pinopsida > Pinales > Pinaceae > Larix > Larix kaempferi. Next base: position 21,747,616 of record BSBM01000445.1, read on the forward strand.
CCTTAACCGAATGGTCTAACAAGATTTGACGATCAAAACACAATATTAGTTCACATAGTAAATATAAAATTTTCTACTAAGTTAAATTTCAACAGTTTTAATATAAATGAAAAATAAACCATACTATTAATTGGATTGAAAAAATTAAAATGACAAATATTACACATCCTTGAAACTTGATTACAAAAAGTCCTTATTAAATGGAAGGAGGGATGTCTAATACAACAAAAAATAGAGCAAATAAAGCAACATACAAAATTACTAAGCAAACCAAAGGGGTCAAAGTTAAAATAAGATAGAGGGAGGAAAAAGAGACTATGAACAACAGCATAATAAATAACAAGAAAATGGAATGGGGCATTAAATTGGAAAAAATTAGAAGAGGATGGAAAGGTGGGGAAGAATAGAAATGGAAAGAAAATGTGGAAGAGGGAAGGGAAGGGAAAAGAGTGGAACGATTAGCATGGGATTTAAATTAATGTTGATTTTTGTGGTGTGTAAGATTATTGATAATAGGATTAGCATAGGATTTAAATTAATATTGATTTTTGTGGTGTGTAAGATTATTGATAATAGGATGTTAGGATTGGTAAAGTTTGTATGTGTCTTTTTGATTGATGTTATTGGATTTTTTAATTCAACAACTTCTTTGATTAGTCTTGTGGAAGAATGTTGAGTATTTGCGAGAGTCTCAATTTGGTCAAAACAATTTTTTTTCAATTGAAAACCTCGTGGGATCCCCTCTCTTCCATGAAATATCTAAATGAAGGCCAACTCAAGTGTCAACCACAATAGTGGCCGGTAACTCCAAGGTACTCAACTAGATTTGAACCTATGACCTATTATTTCCCCATTGGCAACAAGCCATGGGTGAATGGTTCAACTAATTGGACTAATCCTTAAAACTGAGGATTTGACCAAAACATATATGGTTCTTTGTGAGGTTAAAATGCTCAACTATAACAAAATTGGTAGTATGGTTGTGATTAGTGTTTACAATACATTCTTTTAATCTAGGCTTTATGGATGGACTAATTTAGCCTATATATGAAACTTCACATGGGCATATGACCTCCTAGACACCTTGATGAAGGAAAGTGTCACTTTTGTTTTTCACATTGTTGAAAATGTTCTTAAAAGTTGTGGAGCACTTCAATATCACTTTCATGTTTTAAATGATTTTTCTTACAATGGATTTTTTTATAATTAAGGTGATTTTTATTAGTAGAGGGAGTTGGTAACCGAGGTGTTGACAATGACAACTTTTAGACAAGGTGTGGCGGCATTGAGTGTGAAGATCTCTATCATTGCAGGTATTCTTTCTACAACTTATAAACTTGGTAAGTAATGGAACCCTTCATTTAATTGATTATGACAATGTCAAGGAAAATGAGATCACTATCACTTTAGATCTCCATCGTAAATTGGATGTCTAAAAACATGTTATTAAGATAGTTAAGGAAACGATTGATAGATCTCCATCATAAATTGGATGTCTAAAAACATGTTATTAAGATAGTTAAGGAAACGATTGATAGATCTCCATCATAAATTGGATGTCTAAAAACATGTTATTAAGATAGTTAAGGAAACGATTGATAGATCTCCATCATAAATTGGATGTCTAAAAACATGTTATTAAGATAGTTAAGGAAACGATTGATAGATCTCCATTATAAATTGGATGTCTAAAAACATGTTATTAAGATAGTTAAGGAAACGATTGAAGTGGAAAGGACAAAAAGTATCACCAATGAATCTATATCATCATCTTCATTTAAAGGATAGGTATTAAAAGCCTAAATTTCAAGTTGGTGATATGCATAAGTTGATGAACATACGGAAAATGATGGAGCTTGCTTTATATTTATTTACAAATGATAGACTAAAAACGATATATATATATATATATATATATATATATATATATATTAGAGCACTTCTTTGTATTTTGAGGATGGTACCCAAGGTAAATCCAAAAAATTTTAGGGTACAAGGCTAGGTCAACAACCCATGCATATATCATTACACCGAGAGTAGAGAGATGCTCTATAACACAATATGGGGGAGATGTTGTAACACAACATGACAAAAAAAAAGATGCCAGCTTAATTTTTTTAACATTGGTAACGCTTATGCGGCAACTATAACCCACATAACAAAAGAATATTATGTCAACCCTATTATCCATCTTAAATTTAAAATTTACAAAATTGGTAAAAAATTAAAACCAACATAAATCTATCTTAAATCCGGATCTACCAAAGCATCGAGAGGGATCAAATTTTTTGAGGTGTAAATTTTACACGTTATTAAAAAAATTACACCTCAAGAAATTTGATCCCTCTTGGTAACTGGTGGATCATGATTTAAGATGGATCTATGCTAATATATAACTCATCGACAATCAACTCACAAAGAAAAAACATGCCATAACCATTTGTGCTATACATAATTGATATGTATGTTTGTATCCCCCAACCCCCCAATTAGTGTGTGTGTTCCCCCACAATCCCCCCCCCCTTCCCCCCTCCATATAACCATGCATGAGAAACTCCTAAAGACTTCACTGCCATCGACAGGTGGTAACTAAGGTAAATTACCGGATTTGATTATGTAGCCTAGTCCTGAGTGGATCAAGAGTGTTGAATTCATGAACTCCCCAACTTAAGGGGGAAAGATCTCATGTTCCCCTATTGATCACTTGGGCTAACCCTCGAGCTTTATATATGTATACACTTATTTTATTTATAATGTGTCAACAAAGTACTTTTAGTTTGGTTAAGTAGGATGGTGATAATCCTATCATTAAGATGTCATTGACAACCTTCTTAATTGATAAAGTGAGATACTAAAGGACCTCCACCAGGGTTCAAGTCTAACCAATGACTTGATGTAAAGCCTTTCAATTGACCCTAGGATTTATGCAAGACTATGTAGCCTCCGAGCACAATGTAATGAGTCTTCATCGAAATAACTAAAATAACATGACCTTAATCCATTGGACAATTTCCTTTAAAATAAAATAATTATCGTTAATATTCAAATCCCCCAAACATGCTTTACTTTTCATACACCACTTATACAAGTAGGACATTTCAAACAAGATTAGATGTAAGTTTTGGATGACTTTGACATAATAGATATCTTACCCATGAATTCTTAACCATAAAGATTTTTTTAATGTATAATCTAACTACACATCATTGTATATTCCTATATTAAAAAATAACATGCTTACTACATCATAATTAAATGAAAAAAATTCTCTAAAATATAATCAAAATATACATATTTTTATTATAAAATAAATCACTCTCCCAACATACTTGAGATGTATAAATATGTTTTTTTATATATTACAAGACAAAGAAATTCAACTTATATTGATATGATTAAAAATAAATACAAAGAATTAAGGAAAATCAAAAGATCTTAAAAGACTATCATTAAAAAACAGAAAACCAAAACCTTGGGAAGCAAGTCACCTTTGTATCAAAGAACATAACAAAGAAAAGCCAACTACCATGCATAGACAAGGCACGATGTCATGTTGCATTGTTGGATCATGCCAACCTTTGGTGGTGGGTCATTTTGATCTTTGGGACCAACCTTTATTTTTAAATAATTAGCTCAGGTAGGATCAATGATAATGAGATTTTATATATATATATATATATTTATTTTAAATGGTAAGATTTAAAATTAGATTTTTTTTAAAATTTAGAGAAATGAATAACTGACTCGAAATTAGTAACTTATCTTTATGGGAAAAGATAGAAGATAGAGGAGGACAACTATAATGCCTTTCTCCACATCCCACATAGTTATCTTTGCATGCAATTAGATCTATGCAATTGAGCAAATCGAGTAGGGATGTTACTAAGGGAATTACGATAAAAGGTGAAGAAATGCATCATCTTCGACATTTAATTTAGATTATTTCCAATATATCAAAGTTGTAATTTATTGAAATGGAGTGGGTTAATAAGTTTAATTGTTATTTTTTCGGTAGTTTTAATTGATTGAAGTATATATTTTAAATAGGTAAATATTGAATTTTGAGAAAAATTGTTTGGTGGGGTTTTAATAATGATAAATCACAAAATTAAAAAATATAGAATATTTAGGTTTTTTTTTATAAATAAATTAAAAAATTTCAAATCAAAATTTGTTTATCAAAATTTAATTGGAGTGGGCTTAACTGTTAAGAACATGTGTTTCCTTCGAGTGAAGTGGAGTAGGGTATGTGCACCTATGTAAAATGGGGTCCCTGTCCCACAAACAAGAGGTCTAGACACCAAATTGATATGTGACTTAGATGTGACCTTAAAAAAAAATTATTATTATTATTTTTGATAAGGTCTGAGAAAAAAATTGAATTGAACAACTTAAATTGAATGTGACCCTAAAAATTGAATTGAACAACTTATTAAGTTACTCCCAATCCAAATGTTAAAATTTATATTATATTTTAAAAGAGTGAGTTAAAAAGTGGACAAACTCAACCTTTTTTTGTGATTTTTAAAATGGATTTAAATCCTTAAAACCAAAGTTCGATAATTTTTATTTTTTTTACATGAATGGTTAATTTTTTTATTAAAAGGGCTGCTAAAAGGCAACATAGTTACAAAATGGCCCTTGGCTTGAGTTCATAGAGATCTTATCCCTTTGATAGCAAAACTACCTAATTACAAAACAAAGCTACACTGCTTGGAAGTACAAACACTATAAAATTAGATAGAACTACACCCCTATCAACCTTGGAGCCAAAACCGTAACCAAAAGAAAACAAAATAAACATAATTTACTATTTTCGACATTTCCATCTTGCTAGTAGAAAACTAGGTAACCTATTTCTTCCTGTTGTTCTGCAGGGGTTTGGTCTTCATCTTTGGCAGAGGCCTGCTTCGGAGGGAGTCCTGTGATACCAGCTCTCAGAGGTGTAGTAGAAGCGATCCTAGAACCATGGCCAATTGCAGTATTTGAGACAATAACTCGAGAGAGAAGAAAATCCATTTTGGCTTCCAGATCTTCCACCTGGCTCTCCAGTACCTCCTGCTTATCCCGTTCTAGCTCTAATTTTTCCAACAGAGAGTGTTTATTTTGTCTCGCCGTTACTCTCTCGCGAGCTTGGTCCGCAATCACCCTTTCCAATCAATGCTCCATCTCTTGAAATTCCTCTTAGTTCTCTCTCGCATGCCTACGAAGACTGCGTGAAACACACCTACACTCCTCTTCCACCCGTTCCAAACCTTGGTGGATACAATAGCCCCCCATTTCATGACCTCAACGATGTGACATGTTCAAACCTGAGATTGGCTTCCTCTCTTCTTCTCGGTGAACAACTTCAAATATACTACATTTCAGGGTGGCGAACTCAGCTACCGATTATGAGGGGACCTGCATTAAATCAACTCCCCATCTTCCTGCATTAATAACCCAAACATCACCTCCATCATATGCTTTCATGCTCGCCACCCATCGTACCCCAACCATGAATACAAAGGGACTGCTCATTCTCATTCTCGTACTAAGCACAAGAGCTGGCTCATCATCTAGATCAGGAGAAGCAAAAACCAAATCACCTGACATACGAAATAGCTCATCAATCCGAATTGAGGCCTCTTAGCACATGCTTAACATGCACAATGTTCCAACCTTCAATTTCTTGTTTGATAAGAACCATGATCCACTAAAAAAAGAGATCTTGAGGGGAAGCCTTGGAGCTTAGATACCTGATGATCAGAGTCGAGTCGCCTACTATTGAAACCTCCTTGATTGAATTTTGATTTAGGATTTGACATCCTTGTTATAAAGCAAAAACAAGGATTTGACATCCTTGATATAAAGCCAATGCTTTTGCTTGATTATTGGATTTGACTCTGATTCCCCATTCTACCTATAATAACATAATTATCCTTCGGGGTTAAAGATAACTCCCACACCTACCTCCCCTAAAGTTCAATAAAATTTGAAGAAAAGCATTTTTATGTTTTTTTAAAATGATTAAAATCCTTAAAATCAAAATTCTATAAAGAAATTATTAAATTTTTTAAAAATAATTTTCTTATAACTTTTTAACTTAAAATGTTTTTTGAACTTATTCGAAAATAAATAGATTATAAAGCTTTTGAAAACGCTAAATTGATCCCTCTCCTAAGCGGGCTTCCATTTTCTTCCATTTTAATTTTCAAATATCTTGACCCCAAAGCCCATAAAACTGTGATAAGGATTATGACGATACTTTGATGATAGGGGTTCTGACAATGCTTGATGGTTAATGAAAGTTAATGTTTCAATCGAGGCTTATCGTAAGGAAGCATCCAACCCGTGAAGAGATTGAAGTCAAAGATGGGGGATACACAGGGCCGCGCAAGCGTGGATTTCTTAGAATATTTATTTAAACAAGCAATCATCCATAGGAATTTCTTTTCCAGTGGGAATAAAAAGCACGCAGTTTGCCTTCAATGAGGGTCCACACGGCATGATACGAATTCCACCACTAGAAATGGTAATCCCGAAGCGAGAAAAAGAATCCTGAATCACGTGGAAAACCCGGGGCTCCTGCAAGGTACCCATGTCGGAAGCACCCACACTCCTCACACATGTGTATATGTATCCGGCATGAAGATGTATAGGCTTGTGTGGACCTTCACCTCGGTATTCATGTACGACTTTCCATGAAGCGACAACCAGTGTGCGCTCATTATTGGTGTCCACCCCCATTCTCTTTTATCGATATCTGCCCACATCATGGCCAGGTTAGGTTTTCACCTAAAAATTGTATAGCAATTTTACTCGGAAAGCACAAGGTAGGGACAGATTTGAGCAATTTTGACTGCTAGTCGGCCCTCTAGATCGGCGCCCACGGCCCTAGTTTTTGATGTAGATCGGTTTCCTTGCAAAAATTTAAAATATCGAGTTTTATTGAGGTTTACCCAAATCCTGGATCTTCCCACTGGTCTCGTGGGTGGGTTTCGTAAAACGGTGATTCGTTGCGTCGGGTTTCTTGAAGTTGGGAGGGGTATTTGAAGGTCTACATAGGCTTCTTGATCTGAGATAAGAAGCATAATCAAGAGATTTCGATTGCTGGAGATGTCTTCTGCATATTGGTGTTACCAGTGCCGTTGTTCTGTTAGTTTGTCTCCAGGAGAGCAGATTGTTTGCCCTACCTGCAGTGAGGGCTTTCTTGAAGAAATCAATGGGCCGGACAGATCCGGTGTTGTGGAGGACAGGGAAAGGGAACGGGAACGGGAAAGGGATAGGCAGTTTTCTCCCACGCATCACCTGCTGGGCACCATATCTACTTTGTTAGGGCACATTGAAGGGCGTGGGGATTCGAGGGAAATGGATGTTCGAAGGAGGAGTAGCAGGTATGGGCGTGAGAGAATGCCCTTCAATCCCATGATTATTCTTCGAGGGCCGGGCAGTAGTTCAAATGGGGAAGAAAATGGCAGTGTCGAGGTTTATTTTGACAATGGATCTGGAATAGGGTTAAGACGTTTGCCCGCCCATCTTACCGATTTTTTCATGGGCCCTGGCCTCGATCGGCTTATCGAGCAGCTTACGCAGAACGATGGTGGCCACTGTGGGCCTCCTCCGGCTTCAAGAAGCGCCGTGGAGGCGATGCCCACGATTGAAATCGTTCAGAAGCATCTGGGCAATGATCTGCATTGTGCGGTTTGTAAGGACCCCTTTGAGATCGGTGCCCAGGCTAGGGAAATGCCCTGTAATCACATTTATCATTCGGACTGTATTTTGCCCTGGTTGTCTCAACATAATTCGTGCCCCGTGTGCCGGCACGAGATGCCGACTGAGGATCCAGAGTACGATCGGGCTCGGACAAGGGCAGAGCCTGGCACTGGAGGAGGAGGAGGAGGGGAGGAATTGGCAGTTGGGCTGACTATATGGAGGCTTCCGGGTGGAGGGTTTGCTGTGGGGAGGTTTTCTGGTGGAAGACATGGTATAGCAAGACATGGGTCTCCGATGAATCCAGATGGCAATGGAGTTGTCAGTCCGGATACAGGCAGTAGGAGTGATAACTCGGCAAGGAGAGAAAATGGACCCAGGCGGTCTTCGGATGGTGAGAATAATCAGGGTAGGCGCAATCCTTTCTCTTTTCTGTGGCCTTTCCGTTCATCTAACTCAAATTCAGATTCTCAGACTGCCCAGGAAAACGGCACATCAAGCTCTAGCAGCGATCATAATAATTCTAGGAGACGAGTGGGCTGGCCTTTTGAAGATGGCAGTGGTCCCTCTGGATGGTTCAACTGAGGAGACCTGGAAGGGGGGAGCTCCGAGATTATACGCTTCTCAACTCTTTAGAATTGAGATCACTGTTGCATTAGTGCATGATATATCATACCGTTCTGGAGCAGTCTATCTATCTGCCTTTCTCTGGGAGCATGGACAGGTTTCGGTGCCATGGAAATCATTATGCAATGTGCATTTTATTGTAAATTAATGTGTTCTCAGTCTTGTATTTGATGGACATTTTATGAAAATGAGAAAACAACCAGGAATGTGTTGCTTTGTTACAGGAACATGTCTTATTTTTTTGGATGTGGAACCGCAGGTGCTTGTATGCGATTTTTTCTCAGAAGTTAAGTAAAGGTTTTGGGTGGCATCGCTTTTGAGACCTGAGCCCCAGCTCAGAATCGGGGAAAAAGTTGCTAATATGTATTTCTTTTGGTTATATTTGAGGCTAATGTTGGTTTATTTTCTGGGCATTGTGTCAAGCATGCAAGATGTGGCCATATTGCTTGCTTGCTTCACATGTTAAATTAAAAAATGCTTCAAGAAAGTCATACTTGAGCTGTTTTGATAATTATTTGCATTTAGCACAGTCGAAACTATATTGGCTATGAGCTTTTGACATTGCAGAAAACATTCCTTTGTTTGACTCTTCCCCACAGATTACTTTTATTTTTTCCTTGTAACCGTGCTTCCTATCTTTCAGCTGCTAAAGATGGTTCTATCTGTCCTGTTACTATGTTAGGTAAGCCTGTAAGATGGATAACTTTATTCAAGATATAATACATAATCCTCTTATTTTTCCTTTAGCTTTCTTGTTTTATAATGTCTTGTTATTGAGTACCCTTCGTATCTTAGGTAGTCTGATATTGAGCTGGTGAGACTCATGGTTGAACCAAGCTTAGGTATTCTGTTCCTAGCAAACAGTGTCTTTTGTAAAAACTTGCAATATGTTATGCTGCAAGGCATGTAACCAGGGATTGCGATTCACCTTTTATCTGATTTGTCCTTAAAAATTGGCAAATTTTGATCTTTTGAATCCAGTTTACTAATGCATCTTCAGTTCTGTTTATTTGTTATTTACAATTGATGCGACCTTGTCCATTTGCTTGAGAGTAAGTCTGTATCAGAAAATACCCTTTGTTGCATTTTCCGTGGCAAAAGGGTTCTAGGCTTCATATTCTTTGCCAAGTTTTTGTCATCTAATATTTTGTTTTCCAAAGGTTTTCTCCAAAGGCTTTTATGAAATTTATTGTTTATGTGAAGTATCTCCTCTGGATTACTTGGTTATTTTCATGGTTTTTGTGCCACAGCAATTTGTTTGAATAACTTCAATAGCATGTCTGCATTAGTAAAAAATTCCTTCTATGTTATAATTTATAAGTTATAACTACCTCTGTAATCCTATTCAAAGTAAATGCCATGGGTTTTACTATTTATAATTTAAATGCATTCATGATCACCTGGATCTCTGCCCGACTTCTAGGATGTTAACATTATGAAGTCTTTACTAACAATTCTTGGAAACATGATTTTTGACAGTGAAGGAACACCATACTTCCTTCTAAGAGTTGTGCCTTGTGATATCTTTGAGAAAATTTAAGGTTATGAAATATGTTTTTTAACCACACTGGTAATCCGACAGCCATCACAAAGATACTCATGATGTTAGCAACTTATTTGTTTATACTTAATAGGTTTCAGAGTATCATTTTTGTCTAAATTATGTTGAAGATATGCTTGTTTTGTTGGTTTGGAAAAGGGGAGGATTTCAGTTACTTAAATGTAAGATATGAAAATTATGCATACTCAGAATCACCAAGAGATGATATTTATTATGATTCATATTGGCCTGGCATTTAACAATATGATGATTTGGTTAGTGTTTGATCTCATTGTTTTGAACATGCCCACAACAAATGCTTAATGAACAATTTAAAGGGTGTTCTGTTTATTGCTTGAGAAAGGAACAGTGAGAGTGGGTGGTAATAGGTGATTATTACTTTTTAAGTGTACACCTGGTTATGGAACACTGGAAATGTGGAAGCAGTGGACAAAGTTATGAACAAATGAATTTCAGTGTTGTCGGTTATTGATTTCCTTAGTGTGACAGGTTGGCAATATTGCCCCACATGTTAGTGCAAAATTCAGACTGCTGCTGTGCTATTAATTCAACAGAAAATATAAGCTCCAGTTGTTTTGTATCTTTTATGCAGGAGTTATTGACGATGTGTGATAACCACAGGGCTTGTTTTCCTTCTGTGGATAAATATTAGCATTTGAGTGCTATGGCTTCTTCTTCTTGTTTGGATATGTGATATTATGGGACGAGGGATGTTGGTACTTTAAAGTGAAAAGTAATATTTTTCCAATTTTGAATCTAATGTCGTTGACAAAGACAAGTGAATGATGCAATGGTTGATTTCCATTGATATGAGGGATAGTCTTGCAAAGTTAATTTTTTAAAGGTTTAAACCACGACCAGGGTCTCAGAGTGTTAAATTATCAGTTCCATTTAAGTGGGTCCTGTGGTGGTCTTGTGAGAATTGAACTAGTATCCTGACATTATTTGCATCCTGCAACAATGGAGACATCTTGATCTGGCTAAACTACATGTGTCGCTTTAGAATTTGAATCTTAACATCACTTTGCTTGGCATGCCTTTGAAGTGCTATGTCTTTTTTCAAGCATTGCCTTACAAATTCACAACATGAATGGACATGTAAACATACATTGGTGTGTGCACTTTTTGTAGTTGTGAAATACTAAATTACTTGGTGGAAGAATATAGAGTAAAAAGGAAAGTTGTCTTGCTTGTTACCATCCAAAACAGAGGGCTATTCAGAGAAGATGCAAAGACATGAGCTAGACATTCTGAATGTTTTGGTTTACTGCTTTGATTTTTCATAAATTGATAAAATATTTCAATTTAGTTCAATTCAAATATCTGTGTCCTTGGACATTTGGCAGCATTTGTGGCATAAAAAAGGTTCCCAACTTCCCAGAGAATTCTGAGTACTATATGTCAAGGCCATTTTATCTTTTCTATGCTTTTAGGCCATTCTATCTTCTATGCTTTTAGGCCATTTTATCTTTTCTATGCTTCATTTGGGTATGGCAATGGAGAAGAATGTTGTGAGATAAATTAAAAAATCCATACATTTTAAGGAAAGGTTTGAGTCTGGCCAGTGCACTGTTCCGATTTTCTATAGTAAAAGGCTAAAAAGGGTATGAATGCATCCCTAAGTAGGAAGCAAAGAAGGTAGAGGAACACAGGTTACTGTATTGTTTCTTTGTTGCACACGGCAGTCTAGTATGTGTTTGGAGCCCTAAAGCTTGTTTATACACTGGTTTGCAAGATGGGCTGCCAGGTTAGTTGGCTCCTAGGTTTTATTAAGGGGGCTTTATCTTTCTTTGCAGGCACTGAACAATTGGCACACAGAATTCTCCACAAATACCTGAGCAGGACTAATTTGAAATGGGTGCTGTAAAATAACATAGACCTTGTTGCTTTGAGCTGGAGTCTCAACAGAATCTTTTTGGCAATGGGCAAACTTCAGGCAAAAATCTCCTGTTGTGATATGTTGAGGTTATTAGCGCTTTAGCAATGACAGCAACGAAGTAGTATCATTGATGGTTGAAAGTTCTTGTAGTGCTGGGAAAGGATAGTATCTCAGTTTGTTAAATAAAATTTGAAGAAACTTTGTTGAGGTTAGGTTTAGTGGGATTCAACTGCTACTTGAATCACTGATTCTTCATGCAACGTTATATATGATCCCCACTATCAAGGGTTTATGCACCTGCAATTGGAAATTTGTGGGCCAACTTAATAGTTCCCTTTGGGGGACACCCATTAGGTTAATTTCATTATCTTGTCATATGTACATTCTTAGAAGTGGCTGAAATAAAGATAAGTTTAGTTCAATCTATAAGAACTGTTAAACTGAAATAGTCTGAAATTTCATCATTTTCATCAAGATTGCAAAAGGAGTACCGATCCATGAAAAAGACAATGATTGTGGACCAGTGCAAGGTAAAGTTATGATGTCCCATATCATAGTACATTATAAAGAAATTCAACGAGCTACACTGGGTATGGAAAATTGATAGCAGGATGGTTTTCCTCAGACGAGGAGAGGAGTGTTCAAACTGGAGAATGGGGCAAGGAAATTGCTTTTTCTGGATTTGAATTTCAACTCGTAAATAGAGAATGGGACCATGCAAGTTAAGAGCACAGAGTTAACATCATGATTCAGGTCTGGATTAGTTGTATTTATTCCTGAATCTAGTAAATCTGGGCATAATGTGAATCAGGCGTTAGGCATCCCTTAGTTATGCAACATGGTGTCATGGAGATGTGCAGTAATGAGCGGTCATGATAATTATTCTCTTTTTATGTGGAATCATAATATCTCTTTTAGTATTCTTTATTATCATCATTGTTTTGGCAGACAACCAATTCTGTTTATAATGGGTTTATAGATTAGGATAAATTTAATACAAGGTGTGGTTTTGTGAAATTAAGTGCTGATCAACCTCATAATGGCTGCCTGATTAATGTCTCAGTAATTCATCACCTTGGTTTACTTTGACATCATTCGGCGATCTTGTAATTGGAGCACAAGTGAGTTTTTTCTCCCTCGATCATGCCTCCCATTTGATTTAATCCTGTTATGTTGATCTGACATTCCTCACTGTGTAAGGACCTATCTGCAATCTCACATCTAACTTTCAATCACTACAACGTGCCCACATCTTATGGCTATGGGCAGTGGTGTACATCTTTCAATCACTACAACAGAGGGCTAGTTGTCTTGCACTTTGGGTGATTTTTGGAAGCTGTATTCTTTTACAAACACCGGAAGTGGTGTACATCTCCTTTGAGTTTGTTTGTTTTGCTTCATAGTTATGATTTGCAATAATCTAGTCTGGGGAGTGGGAGTACCTCTCAAAGCTGATGTGAGATCTAATACTTTTTAAGATTGTCATTTTTGTATCATAATTATGTGTCTTTGAGTCAATAAAGAGTTTTCAATTGATGTACAGGAGCAAATTATGGAGCAGATTTACAAAATTTCTACTTGGCCTAATAAACTTTTATTGGCCCCTTTTAAGGTTCTACACATAAGAGCTTTCCCACTGAGATAGACCAGTTATTGCTTTCTTATAGAGATTTCTTATTTTGAAACAAAATATATTTCTTATGTTCAAGGCCTGTTTTCTTTGACCTATAATTCAATAACAAAATACCTATGTATATTGCTCTATCAAATATCGAATTTTTTTCTTTTTGATATTTAGCAAACTTACTGGATATGAGATAATGGATTAAAAGGAACAAAAATATCAGATGTCTTAATCTTCATAGCAACTTATTTCTTGATGACTGGTGGTTGAAACTTCTCACAGATGAATAGGGGGAATCCCTCGTTGTTCTTTCCCATGCCCTTTGGGACGCTTCACTGCCATATGCTACAAAAGGCATTCAATCATGATTTATTGGCTTAGAGGGAATTGCTGAATAATCTCACGGCTCCGGAACTGTCACCTTCCTTTCCATGGTTGTTTTGAGCCAAATTTTAATCTGCTGTCTCATCTCCACGATGCTATCAGTGGTTCTGTCCGCCATGGCTACCGGTAGGTCTTAAATATACCACTCAGAATCAGTGGTGGCTTTGAAGTTTTTGAATTTTTCCATCTGACCTGGGTTTCCTCAGGGCCAGAGGGAGAATCTCAAGGCTTCCTCACCTCCTTTCCCCTGCTTTGTTCTTATCAATGCTCCACAATGCTGCCATTCCTCCATCCTCTTTTGAACTGGGGAAGGGTGACAATGACAAAAGTCATGGGCGAGACTCTGCAATTTCTTCATGGTCGAATGGTTTTCGACCTCCCCATAACGTAAAAGAGTTTTGTTCAACTGTTTTTCCCTTGGCGGAACAATTCCAATTTGTCACACTGCTGTTTCTTGTTCACTCTCCCTGCCATTGGAAACATTGTCCAATTTCCAAACAAATTGCCCCTTTCTTCCCATCAATGGTTAAAATTTATGCTTCATGGTTGCTTGATGATCGTTTACAAAGCAAGATCTCCACGCAATCCTTCTAAGTCCGCAATCCCTGGCGTTGTTGTTGGTCCACATTATTACCATCATTGTTTATTGAACCGGTCTCATCATTTGCTTGTAATGGGTTCTTGCCGCTCTCCCTATCATCATTGTAATTGTCTTTCAGTTTATGATTGATCAAATTCATCAATTTATCCTTGATCCTTCATGTCATGTGTTCTTGAGGGTTTGCTTTTCCCATTGAAGCTTAAGCTCTATATATAAATGACAGTTGGGAATCCAATATGGTTACGTAGACCACCAACATCAAGATGTATGTCCACTCCATCTTGACGGGTTTGTCATAGCACATTGCCAATATGATTTCAAGGGTTGAGATTAGCAATTTAGCGGTCATGCTTACATGGAAACATTGGCACATCGCGAGATTGAAAGCAAACACTTTTTTCCATGTGAGGTCTATGGGTCAGCACAAATAGACATGACCTAGACTAGCATGGTTTTCTCTTCATGTTTCCGCTACCAGAAACTATTCCATTTATGGGTTTTATCTCCAAGTTATCCCTGCCAAAGAAACACACATTCCATGTGTTGGTCACCGGGTCCACTGACCTTCCATGCGTGTTTATGACGACCTTAAAACTTCTAATTAGCCAGTGCCTCTGAAAATACGATGGATTCAATCCTTTAAAAGAAAAGGGAAAATTGAAATTGTTTAACATTGAAAATGTCATTTTGTAGTTTGGCTGACAATTGAAAACTTGCCAAGCTTGCATTGCATAAGAATACAAAAAATACAGTGAAATAGGTAAAAACATACTAATTCATTTTTGCTATCAGAAAACATACTAAATACAGAACGATACATCCTTCTCCACTTTGGTATCCATGATTTTTGAATGCAATTCAGTGCATGAGTGCATTATCAAGAATATGATTACACATCACATCATCAAGTTTCATCCTCCACAAATCGCTGAAGCCATTGGCATAGGACCCAGGAGGGTTGCAGAACTTGATGGCGCACATATGAACGCCAATCACAATGAACCAAAGAAGAGAGTTGTTGATGACTATCACTACTTGAAGCTAGGGGTTGCTGTTTGAGTGATTATAACCATGAATCACATGCGCCGAGGAGCGAAAGTCTTTGCAGGGGACCTCTTGTCCTTCTAAAATCTCTGATCATAATTTTTATTGAAGTTGTGATTAACCGTTCATAATTTCAAAAGTGTAATTACCACTTTTTAAATAAGTACAATCTCACAAAAGCAAACAAATGGCATCGCCATGTATCGCATATATGAAGCGTCATTTGTGTGTGGGAAAGACTTTCTGCAATAGGAAAAGATGGCATGCATCCATCCGCATGCTTGAAATTTGTTATGTTCTGTTGTGCGTTTTTATATTGGTACAACTGCCTCGCTTTCGCTTCATTTGCATAAGAATTCATGGGCAATTGAACCAGTTGCCTGATTGGACTCATTTTTTAGTGGAGACGATGGGAATAGCAGGGCGGCTCTGTGCGTTTTGTGTTTAGCCAAATCTAGAGGTGTTATGGCGCTATTTCAGAAGTTCTACTCTTTCAAATTGCTCCATCTTCATAAATTTAAAATAAATTTGAGAATCAGTCCATCAATGCTAAAAGTACATGCTAAGACCTACCAAGTGAAGTCAACTACATGTTAATGATTCTATCCAACCGAACCAGCTTCCCTACCACAAAACCTGAACCTAAACCTATTAGGGGAGGGATGCCCGTTGTTGGACACCCCACCTGGCTCCACTTCCCACGCCATGTGGCCACCTCGGTAGGTGGCGTTTGCAGGCTGAGATGGCAGTGCCACATGTTGGGTAGCTGGGCGCTTTAATGCTGCACGTGGCGCGCTTTTCCACAGTTGCATGCACTTTTTCCTGCGGTCGCATTCTGCCCCCGTGTTATTCTGCTTGGGCCCGGTGTGTGGCCGTTCTGTTGCCCTGGTCCTTGTTCACCTTGCCCTCCGTTGCGGTGATTTCCTCCCCTGGTCTGTGTTCACCTCGCCCTCCACTGCGGTGATATCCTGCGTTGGTTATTTGCTGGTTGCTCCTGCTTGGTGTCTCGAACATGGTCGCCTTGCATTCACTGGTGCGCATTCTGTTGTTCAGTGGTGGCCACGACATGGATTATCCTCGGTTCGGTGGTGGAGATGGTGGTTCCTGCTCGAGTTCGTTCGGTGGTTTCGGTGGTGGCTTCCTGCTCGAGCTCGTTCGGTGGCTTTCGGTGGTGGCTTCTTGCTTGAGCTTGTTCGGTGGCTTCGGTGGTGGCTTCGAGCTTGTTCGGTGGTTTCGGTGGTGGCTTCTTGCTCGAGCTTTGTGGTGGTGGTGGCTTCCTGGTGGCTTCTTCATGGGTTTGTGCTCTCTAGTTTCTGCATGGTTGTACGGTGGTGGCTTCGTTCGATGGCTCACTGGTAGGAATCTCCTACCAGCTATCTCTGCGACTGTGTTTTTCAACACTTTCAACTTGTTGTTGGGAATTATGTGGACCTTGTTTGCTGCATTTCTAGGATAATGTTGCATTTCTTAATAGGTTTATGTTGCAGTAGTGTTTATGTTGGATTTGTGTTGTTGGTTTATGTTGTTGCATTCGATGCAATGGGGTTTCAGTGAATTACTCCAAACTGTTGGTTTAAGTTTGAATTGTTTGGTGGTTTTGATTTGCGTTTTGGGGCCATCGGGAATTGATATTATGGGCTTGCTCCTGCATTTTGGGGTTGCTTGTGCTTGTTCTAATCCGTGTTATGGTGGAAATTCTTCAACTGGTTATGCTGGAAATGGCACAATACAGAATACTGTTTATTTATGGAACATGGCAGAATACTGTTTTATTGAAATGTCAAGTTTGAATTGTTGTTTTAGGGTTTATGGGGGGTTTATGTAGGGTTTGTGTTGTATGTTTAAGTTGCATTCGTTGCAACATGGTTTTGTGGGTTTACGATTGAGCTTGTTTGGTGGTTTTGGTTTGCGTTCTGGAGCTGCCAGGAATTGGTGAGTAATGAATGTGCCCCTCATTATGCTCGAATTATGCTCCTGTTAATGCTCGAATTTATGCTTGAATTATGCTCCTTGTGCTCCTTGTTATGCTGGGAATTATGGTGAATAATGAATTTGGTTTTGTGCATTCAAGTTTGAGTTGCATTTCGCATGAAGATTCAATTTGTTGAATAATTGATAATAGTTTGGTTTGGGTTGCAGAAGGGTTTATGAATTTATTGTGTTGTTGGATTATGTTGCAATCCCTACAATAGGGTTAGGGTTAAGGTGAATTTTTTAGGGTTTATGAATTTATTGTGTTGTTGGTTTGTGTTGCAATCCCTATAGTAGGGTTAGGGTTAAGGTGATTTTTTTAGGGTTTATGAATTTATTGTGTTGTTGGTTTATGTTGCAATCTTTGCAGTAGGGTTAGGGTTTATGAATTTATTGTAATGTTGGTTTATGTTGCAATCCAAAATTGTTATTATGCAAATTTTTTATTCAAAACTGTTATGCAAAATTGTCATGCAAAATTGTCATGCAAAAGTGTTGCTGAATATTATGCTAGGCTTGCTTATTACATAGTTTATGAATTGTTATAATGCACAATTGATATGCAAAATTGTTGATGAAGGATATGCTAGGCCTGCCTATTACAGAGTTCCATAATTGTTATTATGCAAAATTATTATGCAAACTTGTTATGCAGAATTGTTGCTGAAATGTTTATTTAGGGCACATTACAGAGTTATGTTGAAATGGTGAAATTGCATTTTGCATGAAGGTTTTATGGGTTGAATAATTGATAATAGTTTACATGGCATATTTGTAAATATGAGTGTTTTGTAATAAGTCATGCATGAGAGCCCTCCATGGAACATTCCTTAAAGAAGCATTATTTGTCTTAGGAGAGAAATATGGGTTTGATTTTAGCATTTAGAAATAGTGATGGACCTCACGGGTGAGGCCATTACTTCGGCCAAACCATGTATTTATAGACTAACTAATATGTTTTGTTATCATAAGCCATGTATGGAGCCTTTAACCACAACATATTCCCTAAACAAGGAATACTAGGCCTACAAAAGGATATGGGCATGTTTTTATGAGTTAGCATCGCATGGATGGGTATCACAACCCAAGTAATGATTCAAACCCAAACAATAGGAATATAGTCCCCAACCATAATTACTTTGGGGCTCATAAACCATCCCTAAGTTAGCCCTCAATCCCAACCCAACACCTTTAGAGGGGAAATTTAACATATTAGAGGAATATTAGAGAAATTTAAGTAATGATTTAGGCCTTAAATAAAGAACCTTTGGCCCAAGATGCTCATGTCTCCAATTTTAACAATTAGAAATAGTAGTGATGGGTTCAAACACCCAATTTATAGTTTAGGACCAAAACCATGGGTTTCTATCCTAACTATTACTTTAAGGTTTATAGTCCATGTTTAAGGATCTAGACCATGCCACATACATCATAGAAGGAATATAGGGCTCTATATTTATTGCTCTATATAGAAGGAATATAGGGCTCTATAGAAGGAAGGAAACATAGGGGTGTCATCTAGGAAGAGTTGAACATTAAAAAAAACACATTTAAACATACTTTGAAGTTAGGTCTATCAAATATTGTCAAATGCAACATTAAATACAAAAACAATGAATATATAAAATCTATGTCATACTAACCTCATCCAAGAAATTGTTGATGAAATGTTTAATCAGGGCACATTACAGCGTTATGTTGAAATGATGAACTTGCATTGGGTCATGAAGATTTTATGGTATATTAAACCGTATGATAAACCCCTGATTACAATGCCGCAAACAGTAGGGAACGCTATGACCTAGGAGTGTATCCAAACTGGCCTAGGATTGTATCCAAAATGGCCATGTTACAAACAATAGAGTCAGTGATTACAAAATCCACATCGCAATGTGGTCACAACAAAAATTATGGCACCCCTATATGACACCCCTATGCTTGATGCCCTCCAAGATCTTCACTGCCCAATATTGTTGAGTTTCCTACTTGAGCCAAGTTGGTTGGCCTACCTAACAATGGCTGATTAGGTTGTGGCTGATTGCCTCCATATGATATCCAATTTGCTTCTTGTAGCCATGGAGGAATTGAGTAGCCACAGTGCAAACTTGTGCTACTAACCCCTGCATTAGGTTGAGCCCCCCGATAATCATACATAAGATTGACACCTGCACTGGTAGAAGGGAATAAAGTGGGCATGCGCACTTGTTGAAAGCGGGGGACTTGGATGTTTAGGAGGTCTTGGAAACATGGAGTATTATCTGCAATATGTTCCAATGTGTTTGGCATCATCTTGCTTTCCTCCACTATGTTTGTATCAATGGCAACCCTTTCTGCCAGTCCTTGTTCTTTTTGAAGCAATTGTTGAGCATTTCTCAATTCCTTTTCATGCCTCGCCATCTGTTTTTTATGGGCATTTTCTTGTCTTTCTTTCTCTCTTTCAAGCATTTCCTGTGCTCGAAGTTCTGTTGCAGCAATCCTTGCAGCCTTCTTTTCTTTGGCTAAGTCCTTTTTTCTGTTTTAAATCCTGGATTTCAAGTTTCGTATGCTCAGACTCAACCAATAGTTTTATATAGTCTTCTGAGGTGAGTAACTGTGAACTTCGGCATAGACGAAGATTGTCTGTTGTTGCTTGCCTTATTTTTTATGATACTCTCTCTACTGGTAGCTTTAGGAACCGACCAAGCAACTGGCCCTTCGTTGACACTTGTTGCTCCTTGCTTGACACTTGCCTTTCAATATTTGGGTCAATGTTCGCTACATCTATTTGAACCATATTGTCCTCTTCAACTGGAACCTCATTATGGACAGTATCTTCTTCCAGATTTCCATTGTCCACAAAATAATGGACAATTTCATCGTCCAATTCTTTTGGCTATGAAGGCATGTTCATGCTTTCTTAATTGGTTCTTGAGACATTATTTTTGTCCAAATTCATCATGGCTTTTTCGAGCCATGATGGTGGGGTAACCTGGCTTGGAAAAGTCAATTCTCCATTGTTGATTCCTGGAGCATGATCAACGTTTTCATTTCCAACTACATTCTCATGGACATTCTCATTGACAGTTGCATGATCAATAGAGACATTAAGAAGATCACATGCAGAAGTTGCAGGTGTTTCAGTTGGTCTAACAACCTCGTTGTTACTGTCAAATGGTTCATTGTTATATTGTGTTTCACTTACATGTTCATCATCATCACCATAGTAGGGTCCTCCTTGAGAGAGGGATATCATATTATCAACAGCAACAACGTCTTCCTCTACTTCCACATCTTCTTGGCCATCAACATGTGCTTGGACATCCCCTTCATCCTGACCATCCAGTTCAAATGCCTGGCTACAACTAGTATCATGCATGAGAGCCTCAGAATTCAGTGGCCATATTCCAGTCCTCTTAAACCCAGCCTTGATATTTGAAGGTGTGAGAGCCATTTTAAAGGCTTTACTTGCAAGCTTGGCTAGCTCAAACCTTTTTACCTCCACCC
The DNA here is from genome assembly GCA_027924585.1 of Larix kaempferi. Taxonomy (NCBI): domain Eukaryota; kingdom Viridiplantae; phylum Streptophyta; class Pinopsida; order Pinales; family Pinaceae; genus Larix; species Larix kaempferi. Next base: position 21,768,482 of record BSBM01000445.1, read on the forward strand.
CTGGATTTTTTGCCTTCCACGAAGCTCGCTCACCCCTGAAATAGTTCTTGAAAGGCCCGAACACACTGACATCTAGGGGTTGCAATCTGTGAGTGGTATGAGCAGGCAGTGTCAACAGGTCGATGCCTAAATTGTTAGCCTCCTCAATTGTTTGCACAACAATGTGGCTTCCATGTCCATTTAAAACCAGCAGGTGTCTATTTACAGGTAAGACACCGCCTGGTATAGATGCAACAAAGTGAGCAAGCCAATTCAAAAAGAGTTCTTTAGTCATCCATGCATGGGGATGTGCATCCATGCATGCACTTGGTTCACAATTATGTATATAGTTTTTGAGTTGAGTTTTCCCTTTAAATAGATAAAATCCAAGGATTGAAGCACCAATTGCATTGACACAACATAGAACAGTGATCCACTCCCTACTCCTAGGAAAAATATTTGGCACATTACGACCCCCTCTCTTGGCAATTACATGCATGCCACAGTTCCTTCCTGCCTGTAAACCTGTTTCATCACAGTTCCATATATGGTCTGGAGCATAACCATGTTTCTCGTATGCACTAAAAAGGGTGGAATAGAACTTAGTTAGAATTGCAGGGCATAGATTTAGAGCCCTATCTTTATCTAGTCCCTCAATTGTACGTAGCACAAGGTCTGGATGCCCTTTTTTAAACCCAAACCACCATGACTTACCAGGAAACCCATATTTGAAGGGGTTTGGCCTCCCTTGACAGATTTGAGTTATTGTGGATTTTAGCTGTATCAACTCTAGCCCATGTCCCATTTGAGCCATCTCTTTACACCATTGAACCACCTTGACCTCCTCCTCTTCACTCATAACTGTAACAGGCCCTCTACGCTTTGTATGTGTGAGCCCATTTATCCAATAATAACTGATGAGGTAGCAACTCCATGTTTTTTAGCAGCTGCACGAATGGAATATCCATTGAACTCTATCATCAATCGTAGCTAATATGTCTTCTTTTGTCCAGCCTCTTATTGCACTGATTTTGTTGGTTGAACTTGTCCCTTGAACTGTGGTTGACGGTGGCTCTGTGGTTGATGGTGGGACAACAGTGTCCTCTACCACCGCATGGTCATTTTCAACAACATTGCTGGGAGCATTGTTGGCATTTGAATGATCCACCCTCTCCTCGTCCGATGAGATGCAGCGTAGCTGAGCACCCCTGCTCAGTCGACGACTTGTTCTCCTTGCATTGCTGACTCTTGCCATGCCTGCAACTACTTGCACATTTATAAGGGAAGCTGATTATACAAGGGAACTAGAAGCTGATTATAACATAAATATAAATAACATAAATAGAAATAACATAAACATTGAAGCTGATTATAACAGATATAGAATTAACAATACTATTATGCGATTAGCTGATTATAGTTGTTTGCTATTGAATTCGATTGGTAAGAAGGGTGCACATGGATTGCAATCTCTCAAATTTGAATGTGCATTGTGGATTGATTTAAATGTGATCCAATGGCTGGGAACTTGTCATGGTGGATCCTTGTGCCTTCATTTGTTTAATGATCCCTGTGCTTTCATATGTTTAATGGGTGCATTTAATGGGTATGTGTCATTTATTGAAGACAGTGGGTTGGATTGTTGAACAACCATGCAGTTATGGCTGACACTCTATCACTGGTTCTTGAACAGGTTTGAATGTGGAATGGGATATTTATGCTCCAATAGATATCCGTGGGTGTTGATTTGATAGGTACCTTGCAGTGGTGGCAAATACTAGGAGGGTTATTTAGTAGTTCATGTACTTTTGTATGTTCAAGCAGATCTGTAGGTAGTTGGGACAAGATGTTTTGCACTCTTTTGCACATAAAGACTATTTATGGACACATGCTGGCTCAATCAGTGAATGGGCAATTTTTGGACATAATTTAAAGTTTTACTGCACTTAATATGAAATATTTATGTACAATTTTTGGGTGTTTTTATGTCAATATTTGGTGGTTGTGTGGGGCCAGTACTATGACAACTACTGGTCCCTGTTCAAGAATAGACATCCCTCCCCTAAGCGCAACCTAACGTGAACCTGCTTCTGCTCAATGCTTTCAATGCACTATGTATGAGTACTCGGTGCCTTAACTACACTGCATCTCGTCGTCTGAGTATCTGTAGCCTTAGTGGCACTGCATTTATCAATATTTTTCTCATAGGCATTTTAGTTTACATCCCCATGAAGGAGTCTAAACATTCAACAATTTTTTTGGTAGACGTGTTTGGATTGGAATCGGGCAATTTTTTTTTAAAATCTAGATTGTGTGTTGTTCAAATCATATTTCTTAACATATACAACAATTTTTTTCGGTCGACGTGTTTTGATTGGAATCAGGAATTCTTTTTAAAATCTAGATTTGGTGTTGTTCAAATCATATTTTTTAACACATAAATGATTCAGTGGCCTCAAATACCCTAGCACACTCAACTTAATCAAAATTTTAAAGACATTCAAAATCTCAGTTTTTTTTATTGGATTTGTGTCGGGAAATACAATTGGGAACGACAAAATCTTCGAATATTTAGGCTACACTACATTCCTATTCATTCCTTTGGGTCAAGAGACTCTCCAAGTCAAATCAATAGGTTGAATGCCCAACTTCACTTAATGACAAGAGACTCTTGTTCCTATACATGGTTTAATTATTTCTGCCAATCCGAAAAAGTTCATTTCTATCACTACTTGACCTTGTGATGGAAGAGATAAATCCCCCCGTTATGAGTTCCTCAAGGTCCAAAGTGTGAATTTCCAAACTAGTAGCACTATTTTCTATCGTTGGATCAATTTGGTTATGTATCTCAAGTCTTTGATCAAACAAATTTCACAGTGGGTGAAGGTCAATTGCATTAATAAAGCTCTTAGATGTGCTTGATAATGTAATGATTCACCTTTAAGTTGCATCATAGGTTGATGTAGTCTTTACTTACTAGTTGCTATTGCTTGCAAGACATGTTGTTACCTTTGGTTTCTTTTAGCATGAAAAATATAGTTCCATGCCTTTTACTCTACATATGCTTATTCTACCTTCTTTCTCAATTTGATCAAACTAGTGGGTGAAGGTCAATTGCATCAATAGAGCTCTTGATAATGTAACGATTCACCTTTAAGTTGCATAGTAGGTTGATGTATCTTTATTTGCTAGTTGCTATTGCTTACAATACATGTTGTCACCTCTTGTTTCTTTTAGCACGAGAAATATAGTTCCATGCCTTCTACACTACATATGCTTATTCTACCTTCTCCAATTTGATCAAATAAATTTCACAGTGGGTAAAGGTCAATTGCATTAATAGAGCTCTTAGACATGCTTGATAATGTAATGATTCTAGGTTGTTGTAGTCTTTACTTGCTAGTTGCTATTGCTTGCAAGACATATTGTCACCTCTGGTTTCTTTTAGCATGAGAAATATAGTTCCATGTCGTCTACTCTACATATACTTACCTTCTTCCTCAATTTGATCAAACAAATTCCACAGTGGGTAAAGGTCAATTGCATTAATAGAGCCCTTAGATGTGCTTGATAATGTAATGATTCACCTTTAAGTTGCATAGTAGGTTGATGTAGTCTTTACTTGCTAGTTGCTACTGCTTGTAATACATGTTGTCACCTTTGGTTTCTTTTAGCATGAGAAATATAGTTCCATGCCTTCTACTCTACATATGCTTATTCTACCATCTTCCTCAATTTGATCAAAACAAACTTCACAGTGGGTGAAGGTCAATTGCATTAATAGAGCTCTTAGATGTGCTTTATAGTGTAATGATTCACCTTTAAGTTGCATAGTAAGTTGATGTAGTCTTTACTTACTAGTTACTACTGCTTGCAAGACATGTTGTCACCTTTGGTTTCTTTTAGCATGAAAACTATAGTTCCATGTTGTCTACTCTACATATGCTTATTATACCTTCCTCCTCAATTTTATCAAACCAATTTCACTGGGTGAATGCCAATTGCATTAATAGAGCTCTTAGACGTGCTTGATAATGTAATGATTCACCTTTTAAAGTTGCATAGTAGGTTTATGTAGTCTTTACTTGCTAGTTGATATTGCTTGCAAGACATGTCGTCACCTCTAGTTTCTTTTAGCATGAGAAATATAGTTCCGTGCAGTTCCTTCTTACCATGCAAAACACATAGTTGCCTTTGTGTGCATACCACCTAACCATGCTATGGGCTATGTCTTATGACTGACATAAGACACATACATTCTTCTGCCATTTTTACTTTTTTTTCGTTTTCCTAACACTAACTATGCACAAGTTTAACCATAATGTTCAGAGAGGTTATAGGTCTTCTAATTGCTTTTTGTCACTCTCTTTTATCTCACGCTACTCCATGTTTGAGAGGTTTTTGTGCATTTGAATTTGGTAAAGAATCAACACTAAACTTGCCAAAAACATTTAAGGTAGGTTATTCAAATTTAATAAAAGTTTTCTACTAATTGAGTTTTCTAGCCTTGCTATTTCCTTTGCAATATTCTCTCATATGTTGCGCGTTTACTATAATTGTCTGTCTATATGCCCAAGTTTCTATAACACTTCTTAGGGATCCAACTTCGTGTTTTGACAAGGTATTTAGTTTTAAATCTCTATATGTTATTTATTTCTCTAGTCTATTATTCCTCGTCTAAGTCAAATTATCTTGTAGATGTAGACAAATTTGTGTATATTGTGTATGAATTAAAATAAAAATCAAAGTACATGCATAGATTTTGATGCATAAGTGTTTTAGACTACACCATGTAACATAATTATAACAAAGAAAAATGAAACAACAATAGATAAATGCCAGTGATGGAGAGGTAGAGATTAGTAATGAAACTCAATGCTTGTCATTTAATCTATGTTGATTTTGATTGGTATGGTTTGCTACCAATGAAATAGAAATCTTGTTTAAATGAAAAAAAGGGTCATTGTGTCTTTTCACTTTACATTGTTTCATATTCAAATTTCTAGCTTCTAATTGATATAAAATGGGTTGGATATTTTAGTGGTATAGATAGTTATTTTTTAACAAAACAAGAAATTGATTGTTATTATTTATTAAGCACATACTAAGTAGACGAGAATAACAAAAGAATATTTCTATCAAATTGCTTTATACATTTAATAAGGTATATTGATTTGGATTATCTGGAGAACGAAATAAATGCAACAATATAAAATGGAAACACAAAAATATTTTGCAGAAAACACAATAATATAGTAAAACCCAAATTTTATTAATGAATAGAATGGAAAAACATTGTAAACTGCAAAGCAATACAAACTGGCTTAGATGGTGGTAGCTTTTCTCTAAAGAGAGATGTTTCAGCTACGCTCATTCACAAGAGTTGATTGCAAAGAGATTGAAAAGAGCTTTTGGCCTCGGAAGTTTGTGACTTTAAAATTCATAGAAATTTGCTAAGAAGATGGATAATTGTTGTAACGTGGTGGAATAGGTGGGTGGCCACCAATATCCACATGAATTAGTTCTCTCCCTTTAGGGAGCAATGGTCCCCATTGCGTCAAGTTCCTTCATTAGATGATGAAACTTTTGTTAAATTTGACTCTTGTTGAGCCACTTTCCCTAGTTAAGAAGCTGCTCTGCTTTGATGACCCGATACAATTGGATGTTCTGTTGGCAAGTGTCCTTCATCCCAGTGTCCACGATCTGATCAACTGTAGCATTCTCAATGCAATGATGATTGAATTCTATAGGAACCAAGTGTTTGGCTACCTTTGAGGTGTCCAAGAGAGGTGGAAAATATGGTTGAAGTAGCTCCACATTAATTTTAGGGTGCAAGCCGAGGACAAGGAGAATACTCAAATCAAAAGCATTCTCACCCACAACCTTGTTGATGGTGTCACAGACCATATCGAACTGGGTGGAGCTTTCAATGGGGCCTTGTGAGGCACTATTTCTGTATATATAACTAGACCTTGTCTCCAACCTGAAACTTATGTGGAACCTGATGTTGGTCATATCATTGTTTATACTTGGCATTGGATTTCTACAATATATATAGTGAACTTGTTGTTGGATGTGTTGGATCCGCTCAACAAAATTTTGGATGCCCGATCAGATTTAATTTGCGCATGGGAGGACTCTTCTCGTGTATATGTAATAGGCAGTGTTACATCAATTGGTGTTAATGGCTAGAACCCCAAGCATACCTCAAAGGGTTGTGGCTAATAGAGTTGTGAATGGATTTGTTTTAGTTATGATGAACATAAGGAAGGCTCTCATCCCAAGCATGGGGATGTTTGGAGTTGTGATTCTCAAGATATGCACAATCATCCAATTGAACACCTTTGTCTTCCCATCGGTTTGGTGGTGGAAGGTAGTTGGTTTGGTTAGCTTGGTGTTCATCATTGACCATAGGATGGACCAAAAGGGACTTAGGAGCCTATTGTCTTGATCTGAAATAATGGTCCGTGGAAGGCCAAAATGAACCCAAACACGCTCAAAGAAGAGCTTAGCCTACTATGATGTTATTCTTATAAGGAGTTAAAATTGTCATCTTAGAGAACTGGTCAACAACCATAAATACCCAGTCGTTGTCGTGCTTGGTTGAAGGCAAGCCGAGCATGTAGTCCACGGAGGCAAACTCCCAAGGCCTATTTGGGGTAGGAAATGGGGTGTATAATTCTTGCTTCTTGATGGAAAGTTTGGCAATGGCATAAGCGGTGCAATGTACCCGTCAATGTCTTGTCAGAGATTCAACTAGTAGAAATACTTTTGTAACACTATGATTGTCTTCTCTACGTCGAAGTGTCCTGTCATTTGAATGTAATGTGCATCCCAAATCAGATTCTTACGCTCACTTGAAGGAACATAGAGGTGGTCGAGATGGCATAAAAGTTCATCTTGGAGATGAAAGTTTGAGATCGATCTTCCTACTTGTAATGTTTGATAGGGAATATAAAAATCAAGGCCACCATTGTACAATTTGGATCATTTGGATGTCTCATGTCCACAAAGAGTTGAGCACAATAGTCAATGCAACAACTAGAGGTCAGTTGAGGTAGTTTGCAATGTGATTAGTGCTACCCTTCTAATACTTGATATTCAGGTGGAATTTTTGCAGGTATGTGGACCACTTATGATGACGGTCATTCTGTAACTTTCCCTACATCTACATGAACTGTAGGGGCTTGTGATCAATGTGGATGATGGTCTCCTTACCTAGGATGTAATGTTTCCATTAACGACAAGCTTGCACAATGGAGTACATATCATTTTCATAGGTGGGATTCCTACAAACAAAATCAAAGTGTCTCACTATGATAGGCTATAGGATGTCCATGTTGAATGAAGACTGCACCAATAACATAGTTATAAGCATCTGTCTCAATCTCAAAAGTTTGTTGTAGGTTTGGTAGAGTGAGGACTAGAACCGAGTAGATGTGGTGTTTCATATCCTCAAATAATTTTAGTTGTGATGCACCCCAAGCAAACTTGGCTTTGGCTCCACCCTTGGTCACTTGGCTTAAGGGTATAGCGATACGAAAAACCCCAACACAAACACGTGGTGAAAGTTGGGGAGGCCCAAGAAGCCATGGAGCTCTATTAGAGTTGTCAGATCTATCCATCGTGAATAAATTGGATCTTGGTTGGGTCTACATGCACCTCATGTTCATCCACGATGTATCCCAGGTACTAGATTATCTTCATGCCAAATGTGCATTTCTCCAAATTGGCATATAACTTGTGTTGGCACAAGGTACTAAGGATCTATTGAATGTGATGCAAATGTTCCACTCAAGTTCTACTAAATATGAGGATGTCATCCAGATATGCGAGCACAAAAGAGCTTGTGAATGGGTGCAAGATATCATCCATCATCCTCATAAATGTTGTTGGGACATTAATCAAACTAGAAGGCATGATCAACCACTCAAAAATATCTTCTTTAGACTTGAAGGTTGTTTTCCATACACTGACCTGCTCAATTGGGACCTGGTGGTAACCTAACTTCAAATCAATCTTACTAACGAACTTGGCACCCTTAAGTTGATCAATAAGATCATCAATTCAGGGGATTGGGTATCGATACTTGACAGTGATTTTGTTTAAGGCTCTGTAATCAATATAGAGTTTCCATGTCCCATCCTTCTTCTATAACAACACAACTAGGCTCCCATAAGGTGAGGAAATAGGTCGAATGTGCTCTTTTTGGATGACCTCTTTAATTTGACGCTTTGTTTCCTCATTCTCCAAAAGAGAGCGTCTATATACCGGGCCATTAGGTAAAGGAACACCAGGTATAAAATCAATTGAATGTTTAACCTAACAATGTAGAAGCACCCCTTTAGGTGAGGCAAAGATATTTCTATATTCTTCTACAATCTTGTCCACTTGCTTGTGTTGATTAGAAAGACCTTGTGCTAAGGTTGTGGCAATTTCAATGACCTTCTGTCTAGATTTTGATCAAACCATGAAGAGGACAAATTTCTCAAACTTAGAGATGACCTTTTGACATTGCTTTGTGGAAATCAAGGAAACTACAATAGTCGGGATTACCTCAGGTATCCTGCAGACTTGTCCTTCGAAAGTAGCAATGACACTACAGGGCTCGGAATCATAAACAACATGGCGTTTCTACATATAGGGTTGTCTTTAAAAAACATCACAAACTTCAAGTGGGGAAACATCACACAATACCTCATCTTTGAAGGGCTTGATGTCATGGGATAGGTGACATTATTGACTGACATGGATGTCTCGTCCTTGGCTCAACCAATCGATGGTGTACGATTGGGGGTGTGGTATCATTGATAAATTCAATCTCTTGACGATATCAACCGAGATTAGGTTCTTTTGGCTACCACTATCAACAATGAAATGTAGTGGATTTCCCTTCACCCACAATTGTGAATGGAATAGGTGCTCCCCTTCCTCTGTATCCTCTGACTCTTCTGGTTGGTTCTTTGCGGTTGCAATGGTGGCACTAGCTTCTGTGTCAATGATCTACTTTCCCTTTTCTTGCTATGAATAAGAATCTAAGCTAGAGTTAGGCTCTGAGGATTTCATCTCAACAAAAAATGATTGTTGTGAGTGACATTTGTAAGTGTTGTGCCAAGGGATTTTGTGGAACTCTCACCACTTCCCGGTGTTCTTCAATTTCCCATTACCCTTCTTTACCCGTGGCTTGGCATGGTTGTCATAATTTTGGTCATCCTTGCTCTGCCATTTGTTCTATGAGTTAAGGATTCATTTACCAGGATTTTGCTATAGTTGATTAGCAAAATCAAACTCCCGCTTATTCTTTTTCTCAATCTTGACAACATACTGATAAATATCTCCTAGTGATATGTGTAGGAAATCCATCTTTGTCTAAATGTACCTATGTAGGCCATTGCCATACTTTAGTACCAAGTGTAGTTTGGAGTCTCCGATACACAACTTTGAGTGCAAGGTATGGAATATATTGGTGAACTCTAGCATCGTCGGGTTCCTCTCCTGGCACAAAGTTGTCCATCTCATGTATTGGTCATCATAGTTTTTGACATGGTAGAATTCCTCCTTGATGACATCCAACCAAGTGGGTTTTGTTCTGTATATTTTAGACTCATATCCTACATGCCCCTCACAGTAACTGTCCCACCAATATTTGACATGGGGGGGGGACTTAAAGGGTGTGAAGGTGATTTTTTTGTTGTCGGAAAAAAATTGAACATAGTAGTAACCCTCTAATAGGTTTAACCATTTCTGTAAAGAATCTGCATCTATCTCGCTTTCAAATAAGAGAGTGTCAAAGTTAACTTGTACCTTGAAAGGAGTCGCACCTCCAAAATGGTTGCTCGTTGAAGGTGTCTCCGTTGTCATTGGTAGTCGTCGAAGGATATGGATGAAATTATCCATAATATTGTTCCTTTGTTACATGAGGGATTCCTCGAGCAACAACTTAATAGGATCTACTACTCCATCATCGATCTTTTCTTCTCCTGCCATCTATGGTTGCTTAGGCCGACGAGAGTGGTTTTCAACTTGTAGAGTCCTGCGTGGATGGATTTGAGTAGTAGTGTCTAGGGTAATCGCAGTATCCATTTTAAGAGTCGACGTTTCAAACATTTATCCCGGCTTTCCCCAAGCTCAACTAGTTCGAGACCTAACTCTCAATATCCTAATCTCGTTGGAGACATGCACTGAGAAACAACAAGAGTAGATTGCTTTGATACTAGATTATTTTGAGAATGAAATAAAGGCAACGATATAAAATGGAAACACGCACAAATATTTTGTATAAAGCACGATAGTACAATAAAACCCAAATTATATTAATGAATGGAATGGAAAAACACTATAAATTGCAAAGAAATACAAATTGGCTCAGATGGTGGTAGCTTATCTCTGAAGAGATATTGATCGGCTACAATCATTTGCAAGAGACGATTACAAATAAATCGAAAAGGGTCTTTTATCATAAGCATAAAGAGGTAAAATCCCTAACATAAAAAAATCTAACCCTAGAAGATGAAGCACCAAAAGGATTTGTGGGCCTCGAGGTGGCTAACTTATTGCACCAAGTGTAGCAAGGTGCTTACAATCCAATACGAGGGAGATGTTGTCATGTTTGTCACGTTAAGTAGCGTAATGTTACCATGTCGACTCATAAAACAAAAAAATTAAAACCAGCATAGATCTATCTTAATCCCTTATCTATTAAGCATCGAGAGGGATCTAATTTCCCAAGGTGTAAACATTTTCTTCATGCATAAAAAAATTAAGATAAAAAAATTTACACCTCAAGAAATTGGATCCCTCTTGGTGCTTAATATATTTGGGTTTAAGATGGATCTATGTTGGTACATCAACTTCTCCGGGATGCAACTTTTTCATACGATCTTCATTTAAATCGTTTGATAGCTTGTTGGAAAGAACTAACTGAAATTGCAGCCATTGATTGGGGCTAGGGCATGCCATGGAGAACCTTGGCCCCTCGATTTGCCAAAAAACATTGTTTAGGGCCTCAAAACGACCTCGAAGGTTTGAGACCCAAAAACTATAGAAAATTTACAAGAAGATCGATAATCGTTGTAATTTGGTGGAATAGGTGGGTGGCCACAAGTATCCACCCGAATCACATACTATACGTAAAACAATAAGCATTTGTCAGTTCCCCTAAGTAGCAGTGTCTAATTTGCCCAAAATTCCATGTAGTTGCATAAGATTTAAACACTTGATTTCCAATACCGCAACATGAATAAAATATGAAAATGTAGTTTAAGAATGAATGTTTTATGTTATACTACTTGTCTTTTCTCTATACCTGTGTAATGCATGTATTTATATTTGTCACACACCTCGAACATACGATTAATCCATGCAAATTGTACTCAAACATAACAACTCTCATGACGGTTGGTAATGTCATGAGCGAACAATTCAAAAGGATTTGTTTATGGTTTTTATTGTATTTGTAAATTTCTTGGATGCTATTTACCTGCCAAAAAATTTGGTAGTGCATAATGGTTTGGAGTTAAGGTGCATGAGTTTCAAATGGATTTTTTTCAATGATTTCATAGCTTGGTTTCCACACAAAGTGCATGGTTGCTAGTAGCAACCCACATGGGTAGCTAGTGATCTCTCTCAATAGATTGGTGACCATAGAGGACAAAGGCCAAAGTAAGAATTTTTTACTTCATTAAACTATTTTCAAGATAAGTGTTGTGGGTTTGATACCATAAGCATATTTCATGTGAATTAAGGTTTTGTAAAGGAATCCCACAGGTAAGTGATCCATGTTTTTTGTGTATTACCTTGAACAATGTCTAGTCGTAACATTGAATGCAACTACACATTGAGGGGTTACACTAGACTCATATTGCCTTTGTTTATTATTTACCATACATGGATATGTCTACGTGACAATGCTATGAATCATCTTCTTCCTCTTCATAGACACAAATTTTAATGAATAGTAAACATGAAGAAGAGGAAAGTGCAAGACCATTACTAGATATTTGGAATGCCATTCTCCATCCACGTGCACTTAGAAATTTAGAATTCATGTGCTTATAAGATTTAATAAAGAATAGATCTCCCTTTTACTTGAAAAACTCATTGGATGTGAATGTGGTCGTGGTTGGAAAAATGTGTTGACAAATATGATAGATTATTATATGTGTGTGGCAGCGTAAGGAAAAACATGCAAGAAGGAAGGGAAATGCATGGTACAAGAATAACAAAATGTTGTTGTAAGGAATCAAAGAGGCGAGTTGTTTTACCTTTAGTGTAGACCATAACTACCAAATTTGGTTGAATCAAGCCAATGAATACAAAAAAATGATTTGTCTAGAAAATTACTGAGTTTAATACGATTCTATCAATTTGTCCAAACTACTTAATGTGTGAGCGTACAAATTCTGCATTGCTTTGACTGGAGGCTAGGAACCTACCCCATCATTAAGGTTTTGAATATTTTTACAGTTCATATTTATTGGAATAAGTGTATATATTTTCTCCTATGCAAGAACCCAATCTAAAGCATTTGTGTAATGTCCCTTCCTTGGGGCAAGTGATGAACCCTCACCAACCCAATCATCAACAATATTGGGCGCATTGGATGTCGACAAAGTCATGAACGATTAAGGCATGTATTGACACTATCGGTGCATTCGACATGTAAGGCGGTCGCAAGCAAAGAGAGGAAGGATTGGGTGTGTGTGCATAAGGTGTCGCAAGGCTTCAACAAGAGAGTGTGATTTACAAAAGGCAATATGAATACAAGGAGTGCAACCAAGGATAACCCAATTGACAAGACATGCTAGGTAGGAGCATACACAACCATGGGGAAACCTTGCAACCGAAGGGATACAACAAGTAAACCATTGAAAGGCATGCCAACTTCACCTTAAAGACAAAAGGACCACGGGTCCACTTTCCCAAGGCATGGTGGTAAGACACCTTTGAGAGGGGAAAAATGGTTGTATACCATTGGGAACAAGTGGACATCATGGATGCCTTATAAGAGATGTCGATAAAGATGATTTTTTGGGCACCCACTTGAGAAGGAGAATGTGTTTATGCATGCATCTCTCCTCTTATATATATACACAATCATTGGTATAGAATAATGTCAACACCTCTTCAATGTAGAACATCATTGATAAGGAGGTATCGAGGGTCTTGGTGACGGAGTCAACAACGATTGTCATGAGAGAGGGAAGGACTGAACTTATGAGTGCGCAAATAAACAAGAATGCATATGTACCATGAATTGCCTGAGTAAATGGTGAACACATGTTCGTTTGGAATATCATCATTGATAGGGGATTATTGGTGTCGGATAGTAAATTTGAAATGAATTCCACCAATACCAAAGCATTTATACTCTTGGGAGTCACAAAATCTAGGTCATATTCTTGAAGGATAACGGTCTACTTAGCGACCTTGCTTTGAATAAGGTGTCGACTCAAGAAGTATAACATGAGGTTTGAATTCACAACTTTGGTTTTTCTCATGTAGTGGTGGATTTTCTGAACGGAAAAGACAACGGGTAAGGCTAAATTCTCCTCCTGGTTATATGACATACTAAGGGATTAAATAGGTTCTTACTAACATAGTATATGACATGTTCCTAGTGATCATTGTCTTCTTGAACATTCCCTCTGACGAGAACATAAAGGGACATTGAGATATAAAGAATGGAAAGAAAAGTTTCATGGGGGGGCGGGTGGGGGGGATAAGATTGAGCTTGCTCGTCCCATACAAAGGGAATGTTAGAATGAAGAAAACACTAAAATCCATGAACAATAGTGGCATAATATGGAATTAAAATTCTTAAGAAGTTTGCCTTGCATCGAAGGCTTTGCAACTGGCATGAATTATTAGGAGACAGGACGTCAAGGATGGACTGAACCTTCAGAGGATGAATGGTGATCCCTTTATTTGAGATGATAAATCATAACAATCAGCTAGCAGGAACACAAAACATGCACTTAAGTGGCTTCAAGCAAATGTTGTACATGCGACACCCAAGGAAAACCTTGTGGAGATCTTCCAGGTGCTACAAGCATTTCTTGGAGCGTGTTGTTAGGTTGTCCAAGTATGCTAGGATAATCTCAACCATATCATGAAAGAAATATGAATGGAATGTTGGAAAGTGGATTCATCATTCTTAAGTCCGAAAGGCATGACTCGTTATGCAAATTTTCCCCAAGGTGTGGTAAAGAAGATTTTATATTAATCTTGAGGGGAAATTTGAATTGGATTTTATCCTAAGAAACCATCCATAAATGATAGAACCTCATTCCCAATACATGCATTGATACTTTGGTTGATGAAGGCGGTGGGAAAAATTTTTTTGGGACAATCTTTCTTCAGATCATGGAAGTCAGTGCAAATGCAAACGATATCTTGTTTCTTGTTGATTGGAACGAGATTGGAAACCCACGTGGTTCATGTAATCAAATAAACGAATCCTGCATTCCATAATTTATCAATTCTGACTTTAATGACCAGTTATTTGGATGGGTGTATGGGTCTCTTCTTCTGTCTCACGGGTTCGATTTTAGGCCAAGTATCGATATGGTGTTCAATGATGCATGGGTCAAGTCCTGGCATTTTGATATAAGAACAAGTGAATATGTCACGTAATTTTTGAAAAATATCCTTATAGGAAACAACTTCTTCAGTAGTACAAGAAGCACCCAACAAGATGTTCTATGTGATACCAAGCTTAAATCCACTTAGATGGTGGGAGAGATATTGGCCATATTACCTTCTTTGAAGGCATGCTGAGCAGTGATAGGGTTCTTGAACCAATCAACATGCCCTAGGGGTAAAATATTTCGATTTGATAGCAAATTGATCTGAAGATGGCCCTTGTGATGAGGGTTCCCAAGGGATTAAAAATGCACAATGATGCATATCATCCCACAAAAATTAAGGGGCGGTAAGGAATTCTAGGATTTTTCATCGCTTTAAAAGGTAGCAGTGGATATATTGAAGGGATCCACACTCAATGGAGTGTACATGGACATAAAAGGGGTAGAAGAGGGAGCCTCACTATAAGAGGAAACAAAATAAATGGAGATCATTCCTTCGAGCATGGAATAAGGGGGAGGTACCTCTTTGATGATGGTGACTTGAGATTCATGAGATATACGATGGAGGTTAGCCAAAATGTCCCAAATGTTTTGGAGATCGAAACAATGGTATGATTAGTTGTCGTAAATGCTACAAAATGCACATGATTGGTTGGTACACAATGCCTTATTGCACTGTTTGGTAGCATCAGGAAGAGTAATGTGAACTATTGGCGTATTCACATCGGTTTTATCCTCTTTAGAATGGATATGAGTATTTAAAATAGGTAAGTCCATACACTAATGGGTGTGTGATGCATGATCCAATATATCACTCACCGCACATGGCATAGGGGCTTTGGAAGGTGTAGAGGTAGGGGGGTTCTCAACTATGTCAGGGGTATATTGTGATACTACACTTTTGGTTTTGCCCCTAGTATTCTCTTTGGAATAATTTTGGGCGGAGGAGGTGGCATCCTTTGTAACCATGGGTGGTGGGGGATTGAAAGTACCAATGGGTTGAAGATGTGTTAAGATGAATTGTGGAGTGAGTGGGGGGTTTGGTGGGGTGAGGTACTAAACAAGGAGACCTAGAGTTAACCCTAGGAGGTTTAGAGAAGCCATCACAGGGGTTCCCATGATTCCAAGAGGGAGAAAGAAGAATGTAACTTAATGTATAGGTTCTCTTACCTATGGGTGTCCCATTGTGGGGGAACTAGGAATCAAGTGTGACTGAGTTGGTATGTTCTCAGAAGTAATGGTGCACAACTATGAGATTTCTATTTTGGAGAGAAGAAGAAGGGGGTCGGAAAATGTTATGATGAGGGAGGCATTATGAAACATGCCAAGATCTACACTTGTGAAATAAGGAATAGAGAAGCTACTTATACTTCCGTCAACCATAGGTAAGACATGGTCTAGACAGGTCGTCCCCTTGGGATCGTAATAGGTAAGTTTATCAAACATGATAATATTTGATTTTTGGGGAAACATCGTAAGTATAAATTCCTTGGAGGTGACCACATTCATAGAATACATGTAGCTACGACCAAGGAGGATGTTGTAATCTGATTGTGGGTTGACAACCTAAATGTCTATTAAGATCATTTTCTCAGCAAGTTGGATGAGAATGTTCTGAAGGAGACCTTGTGGTCGAGAAACACGACCATCATACATGCATAATGTCATAAGATATAGGGTGAGTTCAAGTGAATCAAATTTCTTCCAAACACGAGTATACATGACACAGGTGGAGTCACCCTAATTGATAATACACCAACAAATAACCAAGTTCTTGATGGTAACTGGGATTTGAAATGCAATCAAATAAGGCATATAGGGTTTCACTCGATCTAAATCAAAGGTCATTAGGTGAGTATCAAAGGGATCAATGCAACCCAAAGCGGATAGAATATATTTGCGCTATATAGGGCAGTTTTGGACAACTTCCAAAGTAGACATGGAAACTGCAGACTGGGCCAAGTCATCCACAACACTATAGTCAGAAGTGTCTCTAGCGTTGGCGTTAAGAGTAATACGACGCAAAGGGGTATTATGGATCTTCAGAATGAGACCCACAATAAGTCTTTCCAGGTGCAATCGTCCCTTTGACACATGAGGATCCTTGTCCTTTTCAAGGTTAGGTGTTTCGGTTGAGGGATCAAATTGGTTACACCAGATATGTAAATTGATGCCAGTGAAGGTCATGTAGATGTTCTTGAAGGTAGGGTCATTGGAATGTATTGACGTATATGAATAAGAGGGGTAAGGCGTCTATGGTTGTGTTGTGATCACCCCTTGCGAGGGGAAGGGGTTTTGTAGGACCATAAGTTGATATGGGGTTCAGATGATGTGGTGGAGTGTCAGTTTTCCCTTGGGGTGCATTAGCAGCTTCACATCTATTGGCCTCATCCCACAACTAGTGAGCATTCACAAGGTGTAGACAACGATGAGTGTAATGTCCATAGAATCCACAAAAGGAAAACAAAGGGTTAGTTCATAATTGGGGGTTCTTGCCTTGATTGGGGGGTTTATTTGGATCTTTATTTGCAGACAATAATGAGTGTAATGTCCATAGAATCCGCAAAAGGAACACTAATGGTTAGTTCATAATTAGGGGTTCTTGCCTTGCTTGAGGGTTTATTTGGATCCTGATTTGTGTTGCTTGGTTTGAATTGAGTGTTAGTAGGGGGATTGGGGGGTTGTTGTAATGTCCCTTGTTAGGAATTTTATTAAAATGGCAATTTTTCACTTTTTTTCCCTAGTTCAACCTTTGACTAGTTTTGAGCTCTAGGTCTCCAAATTGCTCCAATTGCTCCCAAATATTATGAGAAGGTATATGGATGAAGTTAGAACATAAATATGTGTTTCAGGGATTCTTTTGGACCTTTAAAATACTTCTGCAAATCCTCTTTCGATTCTAGCCAATGTAGGGAACTTTACTAGTAATTTCCCTTTGACTAGTATTGGTCTCTAGGTCTCAAATTGGCTCCAAATGCCTTCAAATATTCAAGGAAGGTGTATGAATGATATTTATACTTGATTATGATGTTAAAGAATTATTTATGACCATCAAAAGACTTCTGCAAACTTTTTTAAGATTCTGGACAAAGTATGGAATTTAACTAGCAATTTGAGGTTCAAATCCCCCCTAGGTAAATACTGAAAATGGATTCCCAAATGCCTCCAACCCCACTCGAATTTATGAAAATAGGTAGGGGATGTCTCAGGGGTATTATTAAGGTCTCATATGCACCATTAATCAGTTATCAAGTATGTTCTAACCTTATCCCAAACAACAACAAAAATTACTAGTTCGACCCTTGGGGAAATGACACCAAATCTTCTCCAAATGTAAATAAACTGAATAAAATGACTTCAAATGCTTGAGTAATGAACATGAAACTTGTATAATACATCAATAAAATTCCATTCATCAATAAACCATCAGTATTTTACTTATCCATTCGAATCCATCAACATTACATGGGTTCACAACAAGGTAGTGGGGAAATGACACTGTTCTTTCACTAAAAATGAGATTTATACATTTCTACTTGGAATTTTGACCTGAAACTTTCTGGAGATGAAGAACATAGCATTTAATTAATATTAAAAAATAAATGGGGCATTAGAATATCCCCCAAAGAGTACAATACCTCACCAAAAACGCCCTCCCTTAAGGAGCAAGAATATGCCTTCAAAACTGAAAATGGCTGAGAGAATGTGATGCATTAGAAGAAACCATGATCTTCCCTGTAGCTTACACCTGCAACAAATTAATCCATTAAAGCTCCAAATGAAAGGTCTGAATGGCCTTTCCAATTACCAACTTGGATGGGAATCTTCCACCCTCGAAATTGGCTAAGGCAAGAAACTAGTCATCCACTAGCTCTCCCTCTTCACAAATGCAATTGCAAATTTCTCAAATGATCAAAAGATGCTATTATTATTTTTCATGACTTTTATAAACTTCTAATGTCCTCCATGGGTCGAATTCCTTCCAAGAGACTAATGACAACTCAAGTTGGGAAGAGATTCCAAAGAATGCCACTTGTACAACAATTCCTAGTCTCCCACTTCCACCAAATCACATGTGGAAGCACCTTAGCTGCCCTAACTCCCTTGAGAGCCCTCTTGGAGGCTATTTTTATCCCTGACATGTCATATATTTCATATGTCAGCCTTCAGGTCTGATTTGTGTCATAGGTGTCATAGCATCTTCATCATTGTTGTCATAGAGCTAGGGAATCTAACCCAAGTGTCCCACTAGCTCCAAATTGCCTCTTCCTCATCCATGGGAGTCAATATTCCTCTATATTTCGACCTTGGATGATTCATTCCATGAATAATACATTTTGAACTCCCCCAAGAATGGTACCATTCACCTTGAATTCGAATTTGTGAGAAAATGATGCCAGGTGTAGTGGGGAAATCTAGCCATATGTGGGTCCCACTTCCTCCATGTGTTTTCATGATCAAATTCCACTTTGATTTTCACTTGTATATATTTATTTATCTCCTTTATTAAATATTTATGCCATTCTAATTTTCAAACATCATTTATTATCCCCCTTATTCCAAATCCCAAAGCTTCCACCCCAAACCTAGGAAACTAGAAATTTTCCTCTTTGGCAATTATTTGACCTTTAGCATCAATTTGATAAACTCTCATGAATATGGCCAATGGGATTAGGCCATTGTGACCCAATGAAAAATTTGGGACATGACAAATCCTCCCTTCCCAATATTGCTTGTCCTCAAGCAATTTCAAACATGGGTGTTGAAGAACCTACTTTCTGTATAATCCTTTCAAGTTGCCACTGAGTTGCCCAACTTTGAGTCTTCGAGATTCCATGAAGATTTTAGAGAGGAACAACCATGCTTGCTGTTGCACTACTCTGATAAAAATCACTTTATTTAAGTGGGAAATCCATCTCCCATACTGCTTGTTTCCCCAAAAAATTTGAAACCAATGAGACAAAACTTATTCCAGGGTCCCATTGCTTGTATTGCACCCCAACAATTAAGAGTGCTCTCCAACCCATACCATTCGATAAGAAGATTCCTGGATCCCATTTTATTATATGCATTCTTCCAAACATCATGAGTACAAAATATATATCATCAAAGTACATAACAACATAATGAAAATGTACATCAAGGAGATGCTTCATCAAAGAGTCATGAAAGTGCTTATACCTCCACTACAACATTTTGACCCAAAATCCGACGGCTTTATTGTTGGATTTTCGACATTTCCCTGTCACATGTACGACACTATTATTTTTTTTAGGCGTCGCTGGATTGTCGTCGGTTATCCGACAGCCCTCCAAGCCGTCGTTTCAGCGACGGTTAATAATCCCGTCGGTTAACCGATGCCTAGGAGAAGTGTCGGTTAACCAACGCAAATCAAGCGACGCCTAGAAAAATTTAGAAAAACAAACCGACGGCTTCTTGCTGTCGATCAAATGCTCCACGGCGTCGGTTAACCGATGGCATGTAGATGTTATAGGTGTCGGTTAACCGACACTCCGTAGATGTTGTAGGTGTCGGTTAATCGTCAGTTTTTGGATGTTATAGGTGTCGGTTAACCGACAGTCGCTAGATGTTCTAGGGGTCGGTTAACCGACATGCTGTAGATGTTGTAGGTGTCGGTTAACTGACAATATGCTAGGTGTCGGTTAAGCGACAGGCTGTAAACGTTTTTAAAAAAAAATAGCGGAGCTGAAAATAGGATATCGTACATTTCTGTATGGGTATCCATTTTCCGCTGAGATGTGACGGGTGCTACGTGGCTGTCGCTGAGTGGAAGCGAAAAATGGATACCCGTACAGAAATGTATGATATCCTATTTTCCGCTGCGTTCTAGATTAACATGATAACTCGCAGGTATTAGCGGTCTAGGGTATTAATTTTTTAAGACTGCTGAAAGACTGTTTCCGCCATTTCTGCTAACTCGCAGGTCTAGGCACTAACTAAGGAGGCTCCACCGTACATGTTACCGTCAAAGACCGCTGAAAGACTGTTTCCGCCATTTCTGCTCGGATGTCAAGGTTCGATTGGTTCAGTTGCTACAGATACCAGATATTCTATCAACATTTGAACTGTGAGTAACTACAGTTAGCCCTTACCCTCAGGTACACAATTTCTGAGTATTCCTCTGTTGAATTACCTGCTTTCACCATGTTTACCACTGTAAAAACCTTAGATTCCTCCGAAGACCTGATTTCTGACCGTTTCTGGGATGTATATGACCCAATTTCGAAACCCATTGATATCATTACCAGTCACAATGACCTCAGTACTGCTTCCCTTGTCAATTCCGAGTCCCATACCAAATTGTACAATACTTTGATCCCTTCTACGTCATTGTATCCTTTACCTAGTTGCCCGGAATTTGTATCCTTATGTGCTGAAAAATTTTCAACCTCAGAGGGAGTAATTATGAATTACCAGGGTGACCAAATTATCTGCAAAGTAGACCCTCAAACCCTTAGGGAAACCCTGAAATATTCTGCTGATTTCGTTTCAACTTCTATCTCTTTTAATGAAGCTGAAATATCCCAGATTTACAAGAGAGTTTCTAGTGAGGATAAAGAACGAATGTATCAGAAGGTTTTGTTGAAACCAGTGGAGAACCTGTCTGTTCCTTTTTCATCTAAACTTTGTTTACCAGTTATTGCTTCCGCTGTAACCCTATTAAGTCAAATTTTAGGGTCAGACACTAGTTCGGAGGTAACTGAAGCAATGTTAGGAATTTTCCTATACCTAGATAGACCTGGAACAGCACCCCTTAGGTTTGATGAATATTTTGCAAAAGAAATGTGTTTTCAGTTGTCCAATTTCTCCAAAATCTATCATTTCAGGTATCAGGCATACTTATATGCTTTGATAATTCATGCTAAGTTAGGAGCACTAGCCATTACAGACTCAGAAACCTTCAAGGAATGGCCTCCTTCTTCACCATTTTACCATGCCTGGTCTTATGCCAAATTCATGGATTTGATCGTACTTAATCTGTTCAGATTGTTTAATCCAGAGATCAGCAGAATTTCAAATGACTTGAAAGAAATCCTAAACCCTGATTTGATTGGAGATTGGTTCCTGGCAAAAAACTTCTCCCTTGCCAGAGTCTTTGGATTCACTGAATCACCATATGTGTTGCCTATATTTTTAACTACCAGTGTATTTGCTTTAGAGGTAATGAGGCAAAGGATCTCTGCAGATAAAGAACATTTCACTGCCCCATCATTGAAAAGGAGTTCATGGATAAAATATCCTATGACTGTGGGAAATTTCATTTTAAAGAAGGAAGCAGCATTGCCCATTATTGAAGAAGTTCTGAAGCAGCTTGATTTCCCTCAAGTACCACTTGTAAAATATGACCCTAAACATGTTATTTCACAAAGGAGACAGGAGTATGGCAGAGGTATATTTCAGCACAGTCAAGCTGAAACTTGGATGGGAGAGGCCAATTCTCTTATATATGATCAGATCTGGATCAGTGAGCCTTTAAAGGAGATTGTAGAGGCTAGAGATCATATAGATTTTTCACAGTCAAATACTGCACAGGGAAAAGTGGAGCAGATATCTACCAAGAAAAGGTCAGAACCAGAGGCCACAGAGATGGATACAAAGGAACCTGAGACATCTAAAAAGCTGAAAACTGCCATGGGTACAGAGATCATTGATGTTGAGTTGATAAGGGATCTAGTTATCACCCCTACTATTATTCAAGAAGAAGTATCATAGACCAGAGTTGAAAATACTACTGCAAAACCTAAAGAAAGCAGTAAACCACCCCCTGTACCGGTCGTGCAATACAAGAAATATAGCTATGCTGCAGCTGTTGAAGGTCAATTTCAAAACAAGCAGAGTCTCCTCAAACATTACATTGATCAGAGAAATGAGTCTGTGATGCAAGAGCAAAAAAAATTGAATCAACTCAAAGAAAAATCTGATATGAAGACAACATTGATGACAGTGAGGGATTCAGCAACTGGATCTTTAAGTTTGGCCATCACTGATGATGAAAATGCTTCTGAGATTCGTTTAGAAATGGATCAATTACCAACTCCTGACAAGATTTGGTTCCACAAACAATCCAGTGAAGTCCTTTATGCTGACTTGACTAGGGAGACCTTGGCACATAAGAATGCAGTGCAGAAAATAAAAAAAATTGGAAGCTCACCTGAAGCAGGAGAAAGCTGCAAACAAAGCATGGTCTACACAGGTGGCTTATTTACAAACTGAGCTGGCTTCATATAAAGAGTTGCCACCTGCACAAGGGGCAGAAACCCAGCCAACAGTCAAAGTCAAAACTGTTAAGACAGTTAGAAGGAGGGCTAAAGGGGTAAATGTTAATGTTGATACCACACCTTCACCTAATTTGGTTAAGTTGCATGAAGAGATAGCTGGTTTGAATGCAAAGGCTATGGAAGATAATGCCAAAATTCTAGTCCTTCAGGAGCAGAAAGAGGCATTGGAGAAAGAGAAAGGTAAATTGCTTCAAGAAATTGAACAATTGAAATCAAACAGGGGAACTAGTCCTTTGTCACCAATGGACCAGATCATACATGACATTGCAGATATGTCTGTACATGAAGCTGAAATTGAGAATTTCAAGGAGAAGGTTTCAGACTTACAGGACACAATTTCTGAACTTAAACTGCAGATTGAAGAGATTAAAGCTCAGGATCCTAGAGAGAAGGAAATCATCAAGCTCAAAGAAGAAAATGATAAACTGAAAGATAAGATTTATAAGTTGAAAGAGAAAACCAAGGGAGTTCTGCCACTGGAAGGTGCAAAGCATTTGCTTTGGGATGAATTGATAGCAAATATCAATGCTTTCTGGCCTCAATTGATCATTGTGGAGGAGCATGAGAAGGCATTGGTAGTGGCATCCAACAAATGTAAATTAGCTGAGGAAAAGTTAATTAACAGAACTCAAGAGGTAGCTCAAAACGCAATTATTTTCCTCAGTAAAGCTCCTGCTTCTGAGTTACAGGTTTTAAAGGTGAGTAACAGAACTGTTCTGTTAGTAGATGCCAGGAGGGTGTTGCAGAAATATACTCTATTGAATTCAGTCAGAGGAAAGATGTCCCACATTAAAAAGCAAGTGCAGGAGTTCAAGCAAGCCTTTTTACCATTGATTGGTTATGGTTTACCATCCTTTTGGGATGATGAGAATATGCCAATAGCATGGCCTGAATATAAAGAAATGTTTATTAAAGCCAGATCAGACCATAGCAAATTTAATGATATGGTAAAAGGACTTAAAGGCATGGTGGTAGTAAGCAAAATGAGGCAGGACTTCAAACTTCCATTACTTTTCAGGGAGGTTAAATCTAAATTGCATGTCTTTACAGAAGGTCTTTTAATAGAGCTTGATGTGCTGTTGGAAGAATTATCTGATGCTTCTGTTCCAAAGGATGATGCTTGGAATGAAGTATTCAGGGTGGGAGCACGAGTTCTTATACCAAGTTCAGGTCCAGGAAGTTCCAGTTAGATGTCCGTGAAGCATAAGTAAGTCAAGGTTGTCATATATTTGATACTGTTGCTAAGAACTATAAAGTTTAGATCCTGCAGAAGAAGTTTTAGGGAGTCCATGATGCTAGCTTGCTGTCTACAGTTACTACAGTAAGCAACAGTCACACAGATACTTTATTTACAGTTGTTTTGGAAATATTCAGAGGAAGATGACAAGTTAATCAAGCGAGCTTGAAATCAAGCGAGCCTATTCAGACAGTATGCGCCTTTGAAGGCTAAAATTATCAGAAAACATCAATGATATCTCTTTCCATCCTGGAAATGAATAGGATATTGTTGATCCTAAAAGGATTATCGACCTCATAAATATTCATACAGCTGTCATTTATTTTTGTAGAGTTGGTTATGTAATAAATGGTCACTCTGCCATCTGTTTTAGAAGATAGGATTTAAGCTATTTTGCTGGGACACGATCCCACGTATGTAACTGTTTCCTAGTTTTTTGCATCTCTCCTTTGAATAGATTAACTACAAATAGACCCTACTTCGATAGGGAGAGGGTTGGTCTTTGGTCGAAGAAATTCATATTGTAAAGAAGAAAAGACTCGTGTATCTGGGATTTTGTGAACTTCAATGAAAGAACAGACATACAGGTTTTCTCATGTTTAAGATTTCTTCCAAGTTTTGTTGCAGAATGTCTTCTATGTGAAATTCATTCATCTGTGTTATTTCCTCTTCTTTACTGTTAATTTAAATCTTTGGAATTCATGTTTCCATGCTCCACAGTATTTACAGTAAATACCATTGAAAGATAAACTGTAATAGAATTCATTGTTGGTGTTCTGGTGCTCTATTATAATTTACTTTTCCCTGTCTTTCATAAGTCTTTCCTGTTTATTTAAGGAATTCATAGTCACATGCTCCTGAAAATAAACAATCAATTCTCTACCTTCTGCTATCACCTTTAAAGTTTAATGATCTGTGCAAAATGCATGCAAAAGGCCTTAAACCTCTGTGACCTGATTTACTCTTTCATTTGATTTAAGCCTCAATCCTTGACTCCATTGCCCAATGTTCTTTACTCTTGAACTTTCCCAACACCCTGATCACCATTGAAAACACTTGTTACCTTGAGAATCTGGCCTTGTTTCTCCTATTCCTTGATACATTTATCATACAGTGACAAAGAGAGAGCCCTCTCTGGTTGGCTGAGTCAGACAGTCATCCTAAAGATTGGTTGTAGGTTACCTTTGGGTTTCTTGAACACAGCCTCAAGAAATTACGGAGTGATAACAACACCCATGAATTTGAGAAGAGGAAGGGGGGGGCATCTCATTTCAATCTCTTTAAACTTTGTGGGACAAATGAAGAATGATGTTCAAACAAACATGAAGAATAAGAAATTCTTACTTTGATCCCATTCCAATTGGATGTCCAAATGGTATAATCCCAATTGCAAACATGAGAAGCTGTTGGAACTTCCCTCAAATACCTTGAAAATACACTTTTGTTACAGCTATAACTAGGAGAATATCAATAGCAGAGGTCAGGAACAACAGAGTTCTACACGCATAGCAATTGCAAGAGGAAGCATACTACACATATAGTACACATGTCATCCATTCATACCAAGCCCTTACATACATAACTACATATGACAGAATATTCAAAAGCAGGTCTCAGCTGTGCATAAGTCAGTGTTATGGGCAATTTCAATCAAAGCCACCACATATATTAAATTATTAATTTAAAAATAGGACAAAAATACAAGACTTACCGTATTGTATTTCTCGATCATCACAAGTCCTCACTGGGTTTGTTGACAACATGACCTTGTGCTGGTTAACAGGAGAATCTAGGGTCTTCTATACCCTGGGACAGATGAAATGGTTTAAAGAATGAAAAATCACCATTATTTAGATTTGCAAGCTCCACCTTATGAACGTCTAATGACAACCCACTAATCATATTAGCAAACCAATTCCAGATTATCAATGGTGAGAACTACCATGAAATTTACCTTAGGAACTTCGTTAGTTGCAACACACTAAGACTATATAAAACCTCAATACCTCTGCTACAGGCCTGCTATTCATCCACTGGCTTTCATCTATTTCTTGGGAATGATTTACTGAACCCTTCTTTTCTACTTCACATTGAAAAATCAACAGAAAACCTAAATTAAATTGAAGGATGGGTACCTCTTCATATTTGTGGATTTGGAGCCGGATGTAGAGTTTGCAAAAGATGTTGAGGTATTGATGCACAGAATGGATTCCAACGATCCTCATCCTGAGACTTTGAAGATCTTCCAAACCAGAAAGCTCCATCCCATCAAGATTCTCACTCTGCAGTTTAAAGAAAATGCATGTCTATAGTTAGCTAGAAGAAAGAAACATTGTAATAATGTGAAGTGAAAGAAACATTGTAATAATGCATGCATTTTACCTTATTGAGCTCCTCTCTGTTTCGAGAATAGTTTAATATTCTCTACTAAACAGGGCCAACCAGGTGAAGGTGGAAGCTCATATGGCCCCTCCCCCCCCTCACATCACTCCTCATTCCCCATACCCAATGCACGTGCTTGGAAATAAATGATCTTTTGTGCAAACATCGTGAGTTTCTTGTCTTAAAGGAATTACGTGCATTCGATCATTAATTAGTTTATAGCATTCATTAATTAACTCATTCATTCATTCATTCGTACATAGAAAAAAATACATAGTTGAAGACATTACTCCATAATATCAAAAATAATATCCGAGGACAATGCATAAAAAAATAATGTAATAGTGTACTTATTACAATCACTACTTTTTTTGACGCTTTTTTCTCTCCACAAATTCTCTAAGTGTGACATCCTCTTCTACCAATTGTTTTTTGTTTCCTATGCCCTCTGTAGCTGCATGTGATCGTGTTTGTCGACGGGTCGTGTGCTCACGACGTGTATGCGGCTGCTGTAAGGTGCCAGGATGTACTGGAAAAATGAAGAAATATTAATTGCTTGACGTGTTTTTACTATTATAATCATTGTAAGTCCTTCATTAAGAAAAAAACATTAGAGCGGTGCTTTGTACCTGGCAACTCATGGGTGACATGAATTTCCTGCGTTTGATCTTCTGCTGCTGCCTCAAGTTGCACATGAAGACCCTCTGCATTAAAACATCAACACTTACAACAATATAGTATTTGCAATTTAATATTTGAGACTTTAATCCATGCTAGTTTTTTTTTAACACTAGCGTATTTATTACCTGGATTTCTATCAACATGAACTTCAATATCTCTTTCTCCTCCATCCTCTACATTTTCTCTACTTTCGTTGTGCGGCTTAACACAAAGAGACTCAATATTTTATGTACTAGTTTATTAATGAATATAGAACACAATGAATCAAGCTTAAATAGAATTTGTTTATTGTAGTTACCTGTTCGCAGGATGGTTCACTGGAAGAATTTGCTTGGCTACCACGGCTGCTTGTTCGATGTTCAACAACACCTGAAAACCCGCGTTGGTAGCCGATCCTCATGTCTTCCTCCGTTGGCAAATCATGGAATCTTTGAGCCTGTAATTTTCAATTAGATCATCATTGTTGTTGTTATATCATCATGAAAACAATTTTAAATGCAATCTATAATTTCTATACAATAAAATAATTATTGATCATACTTACGATTCGTGCTTGTAGGTTGGAATATCCACCAGGGCCAAGCTTGTGTTGCCCATGTTTTTCTATTCTTTCCTGGGTGGCCTTCAACGTATCTGGTAGCCTATAAAAGTTTCTTTAAATACATTAGACATTGCAAAAAAATGGAAAATAAAGTGTAATAAACATATAATTGCATTGCTGAAAGTATTGCATACCTTCTAGCTTACTCGGGTACTGGCTTGCCCGCTATTTTCGCAGCTTTCTCCCTTGCATCATCCAGCAAGCCTTTCCACTCCGTTGTTGGAATCATCGGAGGGCGCTCATACTTTGGATTATTTGCTAAGTTGTTCCGATATTGCTCCCGTACATAATGTAAATGTTGGCCAGCTTTTTCGAGAACCTTTTTTTGGTTGAATGTTTCGGCACCAAAAAACCCAACCAAGCGAGCAATAAGCTCATCTTTCAAAACTTTACTCTGCCGGTTCCACCATGTGCGGATAGTGGGCCCAAACAGCTCTAAAGACCAATCATTAAGATGTTTATAAAAGACATCATTTCCTACAAAAACGAGTATGTGTTAATTAGTGTAAAAAGAATGATGCATAATTACATTCCAATAAAATTATAATATATAGTTAAAACATTTTGTAAATAGTACCTGGAATCTTCTCCATCTTGTAGGGAATGAGATCTTCGTCCACCAAAAAAGTAGTCTCAAATGTTCCCGTGCTAGTGACACGGAAAGATCCAGGAAATGCTGGGACGACAGCATCAAAGTCATGCTCTTCTCCATGTACTGGCCCCTGATCCTCATCGGCACTCGCGTGTTCCGTCTGGGGTGTCTCATTTTGTGTTTCCAACTGGCCAGACGGCAATGATACATGATCAGTGGCGAAGGGGGTGTCAGGCTCAATGGTACCAGCATGCCTCTCACCGGGGAAAAAATATTCCTGTAGAAACAAATAATATTTTAGTTACTCATATACGAATAGGAAGAAAAATTGCATTTGGAATAGACTTATAATGAAAGAGTTTGCAGCTTACATCCAAGCGCTTTACTTTAAGCAACACACGATCTATCTTTGCTTGAGTCTCATCCTGCGTCATTTGCGTATTCGATATAAGCAGATTGACAACCTCCTGATTTAATTTTGTTTTTGCTTTTTGAACTGCATCCCGGATATTCTTTGAATTCTTGAGGTCAACATCATCAAGAATGTGCCCCAAATCCATATCCTTTGGATCCATCTATAGATATGTATCATCGGACATAAAAATAGAAAACATTAATATCAATTTGAAATCATTCATATAATTAGATAACATAAATATGTATAAATACAGTTTCTGAAATTCACAATGTGCTATATACCTGCTCATGACCCGATGAGCGTGGCATGCTAACATCTGTCGACATATCATCTGTCATGGGGATCTTACCTCGACCCTCAGCCTACAAACAAAATATTGGCCACGTTGATATCATAATTAAACAAATGTACTTTCTAAAGAAGCAGGTAAGTAAAAATGTGGTATATATACCTGTTGCCTGTAGGGGGGTGTCGGCCTCCCAGGCTCCATTGGGGACTTGCCCCGATCAGCTAACTGCAACAAAGTAATTAAAAACATTAATTTCGCACTGAAACCAATACACGAGGAAAATCAGGGGCGGGGGGTGTTGAGATATCTTGGCTATTATTCACTTGTGGCCATGTGCCAAACCACTAGGTGGGTTATTGAGGCCCTTAATGGGTGGACCTGTGGGTGGTTGTGGATTGTAATCATCTCATTCAATTGAATTATTCATCATCCCAAGGGAATCCTATCTATTGCACACTCTCTTGAAGTCTTTATATGTGTTTATGGTGTTAAGTCAGTAATTTGTTCCTTCAAATTTTGTTTGATTTGCATTTTATTTTAAGTTATTTATTTGCACTGTTTTGATTTCTCCCTCTTTTACGAAATTTTCTTTAGTTTTTATATGAAATTTTGGGCTTGCTTGTGAAATTTTCAAGTTTTAAACTTTAGGTTTGTTTTTGTTAAAGGGTTTAAAAGTCACCATATCAAATAATGGATTCATAAACCATACTCTAAGTATAGTCATGTATAATCATCACTCTGACAGCTTTAGAACTCTATGCAAAATGACAAAAGGCTGTGAAAAAGCACCAAAACAGTGTTAAAATTATTCTTGTAGCGCTGGAGCTCAAAATCACCAAAGGTGCGCTACAAGAATATCGCGACTCCAAAATTCCTTCGATTTTTTAGCAAATTTTGGCACGTTTGGAATGATGAATGACTAATTACATGTTTTAGACACCCCTGCAGACCTGTTAATTGAAGAGGCTGAAATCTTCAAAAAACTTGATATACCTTGTGTTTGTGCCAGAAATTGTTTCTAAGGCTAAAGAAACAAGCCAAGACAATCTCAAATAAAACTCAACAAAGTAAACTAGGTTTTAGGTTTTTTGGAATGTTTTCTTGGTTATAAATTTGGTAGTCAATCAGGGATTACATTCACCAGCTAAGCAAGAAACTAAATCATAAACAAGTAAAGACAAAGATACATCATATAATCCACAAATAACAATCAGCATATAATCTTAAAGTTCATTCAGGGCTGACAAGCATCACAAGTAAAGAAATCATGAACCAACAACGAATATATCAGTCCAGTAGTTAAACAAACTCAAAATAAAGCTAAAACATATGCTGAAGGGTAATAAGTATCATATATTTCATAGTCTGTCATCAAATGCATACAAGAGTCATAGTACTTAGCTCTGAACAAGTCTGCAGACCAAAATAATCTGGAGACCTCCTGAAGCTCCCAAAAATCGAACCCTCTCAATGACTTCCTAACATCTCTAAATACTATCCTTTTACAAAATCAGTTAGGCCTCTAACCCTAACTGCCTTCCACCTATTCGATGAGGTCAAGTAATTGCAGAATCTTTAAAAAGTTACAAAGGATGCTAAAAATGGCATATCATTAACAAATCTGTTTGCTAACTAATGACAACTAACAACATGTACAACTGTCTTATAGGTCTTTTGCCACCTCAGCCAGCATTGCGATACCATCTGATGCTTGGTCTTTCTTCTTAGCCTTCTTCTGCTCCTGCTCCATGTCACTTATCCTTTTGATTAGCTCTTTGTTTTTCTGCTGCAGGTCCTGGACTGTCTTCTCCAACTGTGTGCAATGAATGTTAGTAGCTCTTTTTCTTTTAAGTGCTTCTTTTGCATCAGCTACTAGTTCCTGAAAATTGTCATTTACATCTTGGAGATCTTCTCTTAACCTTCTGTTGGCCATCATTAGTCCATCATTTACCTATTGCATATAATTCATCTGGTGTTTGTATTGCTTGACAGTTTTCTGCAAATTTTCCCTATCAGAGTTAGCTAATTTATCAATTGTAGAATCTTGTTCTTCATCAGGTCTCCAAGGAATGTCAAGCTTCTTGAAGATTTCTGTCTCTTCAATCAACAATTCTGTGTCTTCAATACTAGGATTCTGATTTTTTGTACTTGCTGCTTCGACTGAATGAGTTTCTCCTTTTAAACATGGTTGCAATTTATCTAGTTCTGGTTTATCATCATCCATGGACACTTCATCTAAGACAGTCACTTCATTTGTATTCAATTTGGGATTCAACAATTTCTTCATGTTTAATCTCAACTTGTTCTTTCACCTAGTTTTAGGTCTCCAAAAGGATGTTGCTTCTCCCATCATCTTCAATTCTTTCCCTTGGTGCTGAATAGCATCCAATTCTACTACTTCCAGATTGTTCCTTTTCCTGTTAGGTCTTGTTGTTTTTCTATCTGAAGTATGAATTTCTTCTATTTCAGCTTTGACTTCTATTTTGGAGATAGGCTGTTCTTCTTCCAATAGATATCCCTCATCATCTGAGAGAATGGTGATAGGGCTTCTCGGCTGAGTGTGAATTTCCTCTTTAGGTACAACAACCACTTTTATATCAACCTTTTTCTCTTCCTGAGGATCTGCTACAGGCGCCAAATTCTGTTCAGGATGTTCCTTCTTATCTTCAAACAGTGTATATTTGCCTTTAGAGCTAGCTGAGAATGTCTTTTGTTCATTGTCTTCCTCCACAGGCTCTGCTGCTTCCTCAATTTTGATCTTTTCCTTATCTTCCAGCTTTGACTTATGGCCTAACTTTCTCAAGAAGACCTTACCCTTTTCTGTTTGTCTCTTAGACTTTTGATCTTCAAAACCAGACCAAAAGATGAAGAAGTCCCAGGTCTTTCCTTCATGATGCAAGACAATACTAATAATCAACTTGATTAATCCATGGTGAAAGATGGACCGAGAGGAATGATCTTTAGGCCCTTTCACCTTGCTGGACATTTTCTATAAACTCTTCAAAAAGAAGAATGGCATGCTCATCTTGGACACCCCCACCATGTGCTGAAGGAATCTAAAATGATATTTGTATACAAAAGCATACCTGCCCTCACAAGTAATATAGCTTTGTAATATCCTGATTGGTTCAACCCACTCCTTTCTGAGATTTTGGATAAGGACACCTTTATTCCAATCAGGTGTGACATTTGGTAAAAGAAATTTCTGTGGATCAAAGTCAAAGGGCAATTTCTTAAACCATTGTTCGCCCTCATCCTTAATCCCTGTGGCTTCTGAAATTAATTTAACCGTCAGCTTGAATTTCAAAGTATCAAAAATCACCATGTCATTCTTGAAACCCTGGGCAAACTTGCAGGACACCTTTGCATTATATCCATCAATCTTTCTGAAAAAATCCATCCAACCAGCTTGTTTGAACAGCTCCACACACTCAGGCAGTTTTTCAACCCATTCTACATCTGTTGGTTCAGCTCTGTTTATTTTACCACTCCTGCCCATTATTCTATAATCACTGCAAATTGAATGTATCCTCTTGTATTGTTTGTGAATAGGAGATTAATTTTGGAAGTTAAAAACACTATTGAATGTACAGGTTGTTCACAGCACTGACAGGGTTAAATTTCATAAAAAACGAAACTGTTCTCTTCAACCCTCATTCAGCCTGGCGTCACAGATCATCAACAAATAGCTATTTCTCTGGTTAAAATTGCGTTTAAAAGCACAATTTAACCTATCCTTTGATCAATTTGAACAGAGTAAGCTCCGGCGAAAAAGCCCCAAATTTACTGTTATATTGGTTTTTTAGGAATACCTATAAATTGCTTCACTATTGTTGTTTGAAATCGTGACCCAAACTGACAGCTGAGTCACCTTGGTTGTACAGATGTCCTCCAACCTTCAATTTAGCTGTTAGCAACGGAATTAGGAAGCCCTAATTTCCCGTGAAGCCCTCAACACCTCTTGCTTGTTCAGCTAGCGACGATGCTCGGTTTTTTCTAGTGGTTATGGTTACCTTATTAATTCGTCCGTGTTTGAATATGCTTGTAGATAAAAAATTCATGCCACATTAACTCAAACCATGTGGATATCTGTCAAAATGAATTACACCTGTGCTGATGATGAGCACGATTTCCGCACGACGTGCAAGCATTTGAAATCATGATGTTATCTGCATCAACACGTCATGAATCCTCTAAAACATATAATCAGTCATTCATTAGCCCAAGCGTGCCAAAATTTACTGAAAAATTGGAAGAATTTGGAATCGTGATATTATTGTAGCGCGCCTTTGGTGATTTTCAGCCCCAGCGCTACAAGAATATCATTAACACTGTTTTGGTGCTTTTAAGCAGCTTTGGGTCATTTTGCATGTGGTTTTAAAAGCTGTCAAGGTAAAGATGATACATGACTCTACTTAGGATAAGGCTTATGAGCTCTCTATTCAATATAGTGACCTTTTAAACCCTTCATCAAAAACAGAAACAGGATCTGGAAACAGAAATCCATTGTAAATAAATGCAGTCTTTAGTATTTTGAATAGGTAGCTTAGCCTAGATGAAGGTTAGCTCACAGAGCTCGAGAAGAGAGAGCAGGGTGTAGAGTGTGATTGATTACATACAGTGAAATGTAATAAAATGATGGAGAATCATTAAATTTCCTCTCTACTGTGTAAAATCTCAGTATATATGATTCATCTCATCTGTATATGTTGTGATATTTCTGTTATCATTGGTTGGATACATATGATTCAACAAATTTCATCTAAAAGCATCGAGTTTAAGGAATAGTGAAATGAAGTGTGAATTATTGGAAACGTTACAGTGTATATCCTAGGGTAAAATACAGTCTATATATATGTTAACATTCTGTTCAGCCGTGTGGGATTTGATTAGCCTTCTATTTCGAGTATACATCTGATTCGTTAAGGGAAACAGCGATTCCATGGAATATTGTAATGGTTTGTGAGTCATCATAATTGTCACAGTGCAGAAGCCCTAGCTCACATGTACAGTCTATAAGTGGCGCTGATATGTATAACATTTGGGGATCAACGATCGAGAACAGAGCGGATATTGATGAGCTAAGTAATGGATGGTTCTGATCACATAGGAGATTAACGATCAGGATGAGAGCGGAGTTGTGAAGTCAGAAATCAACGATCACGATCACAACGGAAAGTGACGGTTCAAAGCTCGAGGCAAAGTGGAGTTTTCCGCTGAGAGGTACGTGTCGTGCATTGGGTGGAAGCGGAAAATGAAAAGAAGGTACAATTGGTACGATAAGTGATTTTCCGTTGGGGCTTAGGTCATGACGAATGGTCATGTGGCGTTTAACTTAGAACAGTATAGCTGCGAACTGTAAAATGCACCTCATTAGTGCAATAACTTAGAACAGTATAGCTGCGAAATGATAGCCAAAGACGAAAAACAACTGGAAGGGAACATTCAAGAATTATTCCATAATTCCTCCACTCGACAGCTCTCACCACGATCAACTCAGGTGAATCAGCTCGCAACACCAATGCCAAGAAGAGCCATATAAAAAATAAGTTATTTTTCTCATGTGCTCTGATACCATGTGAGAAAAGACAAGTAATCCAGATAAGTTATTTTTCTCAGGGCCTTTGGGCGGAACCAGTCCTTCTTCCTCCTCATCATCATTAATTCGATATAAGCTCTCCTCCTCTTCCTCTACTGTAGGGCATAAAGAAGGACAATACATTGAGCAGCACGGCGGGCAGCAGCCCGTCTCGCTCTTGTTCCAAGTTGACTGCACGATTACAGGCGCTGCCAGAAGAAATAGAATTCTGAACATTATCATATGGCTGCCTCGAATCCTAAATTTCTTCATTCTCACACTAACACAATATTGCAGTGGAACTAACCACTACTGGAAATCTTGCTGAATTTTGATAGAATTGCCAAGTATAGTGACAGTTATCTATTTTTAGTTCTGTCACAGAGTTAATTGGAAACTAAGAAAAACTAAGAGAAGAATGGTAAAGGACTGTATTAAGTGAAGATTCCACTACAAAAATTTTGGGAATCAAGGGTCTACTTAGGTATTGCAGGTGGTGCTTGCATCAATAAGCCAAGTTTCTAGTTGGAGGACTTGGACCGACTACAGAATGAACATTTATAGATGTAATGTCCCACACAGTGTGCATATCAGGCAAATGAAGCTATGGATGAGAATGTCACTTACTGAAGACATTTGGAATGGAATGGTAGCTCCAAATCAAGATGGCTGAATGGACTGAGCTTCAAATCGAAATGGCTGAATCGACTGAGCTTCAAATCGAAATGGCGGACTGAGCTTCAAATCGAAATGGCGGGGCTGAATGGACTGAGCTTCAAATCGAAATGGTGGACTGAATCTTCTCCAAATCAAAATGGCGGACTGCTCCAAATCGACGAAATGGCGGACTGCTCCAAATCAAAACGGCGGACTGCTCCTGCTACCTACTTTGCTTCTTAAACCCCTACCCAAGCTCTAGCCACCTCTATTCTACCTATTAAAGCTCAACATATTGCATCGCATCTGGTACTGCTTATGCGTAAACAAGGGAGGAAAAGGAACGAATGCTGCGTGGGTTTAAAACCTATAGCTCTGCTACTGTTCGCACGGGACTGTTTAAACCCTATAGCTCTGCTACTGTTGGCGTGGGTTTAAAAACTTTTATGTTTTAAAATATGTAAAAGAGTAGAATTTTTGCGGGTAGCATATGGTTGTAACCATAATTTAAAACAACATTTGTTATGCCAAAATGAATAAGGCGGACGAGTCGAACCCGTGACCTATCCTCCCACTAAGTCTTATCCGCATGATACATATTCTATATTTACACACCCTAGCTCCTAACATCTCGAGATAAACACCAAAAGAGGAACCCATACAACATGACAACAACTACTCATTAACGCCCTTTCCTTTACTCATTAACTAGTACTTTATAACTAGATAACTAAAGGATATAGAATAACTAAAACTAAATAGAGTATGCAAAGGATATAGAATAACACTTTATATTAAAATTTAGGAGATATAATTAGCTCCTTAGCTGTTTGAAAGTTGAGTCATTAATTATCTTATAAGTAAAAGCCAGGGCTAGGAAAACCCTATAGCCATCTTAAATAGACCACCTCATATTTTATCTATGCTTGGCCTAGGTAGCAATGTTGTTTGAGTATCTAGCCAAACTAGTAAAAGCATTACTCTACAATATTATACTTTACCTGCCTTCCAGCTCTTAGATCATGTCTAATAACAAACGACCAACCCTGTCTACCAGGAACTTTTGAGTAAAATACCTTAATGAGCTTCTCTTTGTTTCAAGAATATCTTAATATTCTCTACTCAACAGGGACAACCACGTGAAGGTGGAAGCTCATCTGCCCCCCCCCCCCCCCCTCACATGACTTGGAATGATGTTCAATGCACTTCATGATCATCTTCTCCATCCAAGTCTGCATCTGTATCATCTGATCCAGATTCAACATTATAAGGATTAGAGGCAGCTATATCATCATCGTCGTCGCTGTAATTAGTTTCAATAAATTGATCATGATTGTCAATATCATCTTCATCATGAACATTGTCTCTAACATCATCTTCTTCAACTAACTCTTCAACATCTTCCTGCGTAACATTATGATCATCAACATCCAACTCATGTTGATCCTCTACATGATCACCTTCTTCTTCAACACCCTCTTCAGCTTCCTCTACAATATTATACTTTACCGGCCTTCCTCTTGGATCATGTCTAATAACAAACGACCAACCCTGTCTACCAGGAACTTCTGAGTAAAATACCTGTTCACATTGACTTGGAAGAACATAGGGCTCTGACGTTCGTGACTCAAGCGACCTTGTATTGACCATGGTAAATCCATTAGCATGTTCAATAACAGTTCTATCGGGATCAAATCGATTCAATCGTAGCTTGTACCATTTCACAACAAAAAGAATTATTTTGAATGATTTAAAGTCACAGTCAATGATATCTTCCAAATATCCATAATATCGATTTTCTGACAATTCTGGACGTCTGTCACTTCTAGATGAAACATTAGTGACCTCAAAGACTGCACTTATCCCAGAATCACATGTTTTCCTTGTGTCATCCAACTTTTTAATGTGATATTTACGACCGTTCCACCACATAGCCTTGTGGTGTTTTACCTGCAATTGATAATGAACTAGTAAGTATTTTATGTTCTTAAAGTATGCAAATAAAATGAAATTAATCAAGATGAACATGAATATCGACGTAATTGAAAATATTATGGCTTATATATTTATAATATCATGCTTACCTGTTTATCTTTTAAACCATATGCTAAATCGATTTCCCTTTCTGTTAGATTGACATCTCCATTGCGATGTGCTTCTTTAACCAATGAAGCCACACCTTCCCATGATAGTCCTCGACCAGATTGATTACATCGTTCAATCCATACCTTCATCCAATCAAGATTGTTTGCGATGTACAAATGTAGTGCATCCCACTCGCGACCAACTGCATGAAAATAAAATTACATAAATCAACTCAAAAATTTATAATTACATAACGCAGTGTAACATTATAAATATTAATGATGCATATCATTAATGAATATTAAAATTGAAATAATTATGTACGATACTATTAAAATGTATTAACATTATTATTCTATAACACCATTTAATAATTACCTTTGACCTTCCTCGATTTACCTTTCCCCATCAGGTACTCTCCTTCTAATTTCTTAGTGGAATTTGGATCACCAATGCATCGATCTAATTCGGTCTTAATAGACCCCAACCCTGGAAGATATTCAACAATATACACCATGGCCTGAAATACCATATATCCCTCTATCATAGAACCCTCTGGACGTGCTCTTTGTCTAACTAAAGCCTTCATAAATTTCAAGTGCCTCTCAACCATCCACATGGACCTTGCATGTATAGGTCCACACAATTCAATCTCCTCAACTTGGTGTATGAGGTAGTGTTCTTGTGCATTGAAAAATGCCGAAGGTAGAAATCTCTGCATTTGACACATTAAACGAGGAATTTCTCTCTTCCAATACTTTATAACTTCTTTGTGGATTTCTTTCGATGACAACCATCTACATGTAAAGCAAGAAAATAATGATATCATTTAACGACGAAAATTTAAGATTGTAGTACGTCAAATCTACATGATTGACTAAAACAAATGTCAATTCATATAAGTTATGCAACGAATTAAACAAATTACATGATGATGCGTGAAAAATATTGTTTCTAATTACCTCATGTATTTTCCAAGATCATATATGACCTGTTTGACATTATTGTCAAAGTTGTCTGGGAGAGATACAGGTAGAACATACTGTAACAATGAACACGTCTCATCAATATATTTTTCAAAATTAAGAAAAAAAGTAAACAAAAAACATGCAGTATTGTAATATACCAATATATATACCAAAAATATAATTACCTTAATGAAGATATGCCAATCATGCGTTTTTACCCCGCCAAAATCACCTTTCCTTGTTAAGATATTCTTTATGTTCGAACAAAATCCTGTGGGAAATTTCATTTTTTGTATCACTTCTTTTACTGCATTGCTTTGTTGCTCAGTCAATAACCATGGAAGTGACCTTATATTAATTTGGTCTCCATCGTTGTTTAAATGTTCAATGATATCTTTCATTGCATGATTGGATTCATGAATGTCACTGCAAATTTTGACAATTTTTTCTTTGTCACTCCTTCCGTCTAATATTCGCCATAGTGTTTCAGTTACATTCTTTCCGATATGCATTGTATCAAACAAATGAACAACTAGTAAGTGCTCATAGTAAGGCAGCCTACTAAATTGTTTCGGATAACTTTTCATTCCTCGTGGAAGCCCATTTACACCTTCATGATGTTCATGCAGACCATTAGTAATCAATATATAAGTTAAAGAGATTAAAATGTAGTATATTACAGTAAAAAAAATTAATACAATCCAAAATAAAACATTAAAAACATATAAGAGATGATCAATACGAATATATAAGATAGACAAATTGAATCATACCTTGACGATTTCTATTATATTGCAACTTCCATATGTGAGGTGTCATTCTCTGTGGTTTTAATGCGGTCTCCTCTTTCCCATCAAAAAGATGTTTTTCGGTAGTTCGATACCTATGATTCTTAGAGAGGAAGTGCCTATACTCATCAAACACTACCTTACACAAACTCTTTGAATGACGAGATTTCATCTTGGGACCACAAACTGGACATGCAAATTTTCCCTTTGTTTGAAGACCACAAAAATGTGTTAGCCCTGGAGCATCGTGAATTGTCCAGGCAAGCATTGCATGGAATTGAAATTCCCTTTGCCCTACTGGTCTAGAGACATCATACATAGTGACACCATTCCATAGCTTAAGTAGTTCATCAACAAGAGGCTCGATATATACATTCATATCTTTAACTTGGAACTTACCTAAAAGAAAACAACAAATACAATACATATAAGTAAATGAAAAATATATATGACATGAATATGCAACAATATTGATCTTCATGACAAATTAAATACTAAATATGCATTAAAAAAACACTGTTCTAAAGTACAAATTATACCTGGAACAATCATTGCCAACATTATATGCTCCCTCTTTATTGACATCCATGGAGGAATGTTATTGTTGATAACAAAAACAGGCCAGGCCGAGTTAGTAGATCTCATCTCTGCATGTGGATTGACACCATCCGTTGCCAAAGAAAGTCTAGCATTACGAGGTTCTTCTTTAAAGTGTGGCCATTTTTCCTCCATGTTTGTAAATGCATAACCATCTGCAGGCATTCGCAGAATATCATCTCCACTTCTATTCCGTGCGTGGTAATCCATAAATTGAGCTATTTTTTTGCACCTAAACAGTCATTGCAAGCGTGGAATAATGGGAATATAACGAAGAACCTTACGAGACACCTTTTTGGTTACTTGATCTGTTCGGTATCTACTGCTATGACATATAGGGCATTCTGTTGCAAGCTCATACTGATTATAATATAAAATATGATCATTAGGACATGCATCAATTGCTTGATACTCCATTCCAACATATTTCATGATGGAAGTTAAATCTCGATATGTGCGAGGTAATTTATTTGATGCCGGTAAAAAATATTCACCTATCAAGCTGTTACAACAAATTTAAAAAAAATGGTTAATATAAATATTTGAAGAGCATGATATTAACGACAACAAATACATCCTTATTTTTTGGAGTATGTTATAAGATCAAAGTGGTTTTGATTGAAAGGTGTGACATAGTTTTGGAGTATATGCACTAAAGTTGAGATCCGACGGATCACATATAATCACATGCGTACCTTAACACCAGCGTGATGGATGTGTTTGAAAAACCATTCATAACCTTCAAGTTCATTATCAGCAACACAGCAGAGAGAACACTTATGGGGGAGACTTCAAAAAGCGGTTCCGTCGCCTTCTCAAGTGTAGGTAAATCATTAATATCTTCGAAGTCATCAATTGGCGGTGCATGATGTTGATCATCGTCCATTCTAACATTAAATGCATCATTGATTAATGTATTTGCACCATCATCCTCAATTATGTTATCGTCATCATGATCATCGTTTAATTCCATATGATCATCATTAACTTGATCATGATCAGTATTCGAAGGACCTGCATATTGTTCTTCCTGTGCTAGTTGTTCCGCAATTACCACATTCTCCATGTTCGGAACAGCCCTAGGAGGCCCTTGCTTTATAATTACAATTAAAACATCAAACAAAGAACGTTAGTCATGTGATCGATTAATAAGTAACAAAAATAAAAATGATACAATATACAATTACAAAAACTCTCAATATAAAGACCGTGTTAAGTCATGAACTTGTTTCCTTCGATTTTATATTTTGATTGTGATTTTGATTTTAATTTTGCTCGTTTGCTAAATTTTTCTCATTTTGCTTCCTTTAGGAATTTTTTGATTTTCAAATGAAATTTTAAATTTTTTGCTTGCTTTTAGATTTCTTATTATTTTCTTTTAGGATTTGAAGGGATAAATAGGATTTATATTAAGTAAGGATGTCACAAACATACTCAAAGAGTGTGGTTTATCATTTAAACTGGAAAAATAGTTGAAATTGGGCAAAAATTTGAATGCAGATTATTCTTGTAGCGCAATCATGAAAAGTTAATACAGTGGCGCTACAAGAATATCGCGCCAGCCGAAATCATTATTTTTTAAGCTAAATTTTCACATGGTTTCATTGCTAAGTGACTAATCACATGAATGAGGCTGTTGATACATGTTGCTCCAGTAGTAATTATGAAAACAGGTGCTGCTGGATCGTCGAAGAGATCGTGGAGATTATTAGCTGGAACAGTGCATATCATGACAGGAGGAGGTGTTAGACGAATTTGACGTGAAAGGAGTTATTTCACAGATACATCACGAAGCTGGAAAATAGGTGGAGAGAGGACAGGTGCCTGAAAGCCAGAAGTTGCAGTTACAGAGAAATTACAGCTTGCTCGTTCTGCCAGCTGGTAGTGAATTAAAGACCTGAAGACACTTGCACAGAGGAATTGAACAACCAGGTACCTAAAAAATTGATTTAAACATCCACAGCAAAGCGAGAATAGGGTATTCAGCATTAAATCGATAGCGGCTGCTAAATTGGGGTTTTTTCTCAGAAAAGCTTGTTTTCTTAAAATTCATTAGGGAAAACATGAATATAGGTTCTAAACAAAGCTCCTGTCAAAAATAGATCAGTTTAAGAGTTCTTTGAGATGCTGTGACAAGTGGAAATTTGAAATTTAGCGATACATTAAGCCACTACTTCTTCAAAATCTGAAAGCAGCCTGTTAGCTCATCAATAGAACTCCAAAAGTGCATAGGTTTCAGTAGTTGAAAGCAGATGGGTAAAAGTGGCAAAACAAATAGAATCGAACCCACTGAGCTAAATTGGATTGACAAATTTCCAGATTGTGCAAAGCTTTTTCAAAATGCTGGTTGGTTGGATTTCTTCAGGAAAATCAATGGCTATAACACTGAGGTTTCTTATAAATTTGCCCAAAGCTATAAGGAGGACATGATAGTATTTGATACTTTAAAGTTTAAAGTGACTGTGGATTTAGTTGCTGAAGTTACATGAGTCAAGAATGAAGGTGAAATGTGGTTCAAAAAACTTCCTTTCACTTTTGATGATCAAAGGTACCTTTTACCTGGTATTACTCCAGACTGGCGCAAATGGGTGTTAATCCAGGAGGTCAGGGATGAATGGGTGC
Organism: Larix kaempferi; assembly: GCA_027924585.1. NCBI lineage: Eukaryota > Viridiplantae > Streptophyta > Pinopsida > Pinales > Pinaceae > Larix > Larix kaempferi. The sequence continues at coordinate 21,810,841 of BSBM01000445.1, forward strand.
AGCCCATTAAAATTCTACCAAGCTATATCACTTGTGAAGGCAGATATGCTTATGTTTTCAAATACCATTTTAGATTTCTACAGCATCTGATTGGTGAATCCAAAATGAACCTTCCTTTCTTCTTATTCAGAAGTCTGCAAAAGATGTCAAGTAGGATTAAGGGGCATCATGATCATACTACACAATCCATCTTCCATCATGGTCTGATTAAGCTTATTATCAGCACAGTTCTACAACAAGAAGGGAAGACATGGGAGCATTTCTTGTTTTGGTCTGGTTTTCAGACCAAGCAAAAATAGCAGCAAGCTAAAAAGCGTGTAGACAAAGGTCAATCTCTAGTCAGAAAACTAGGTCAGGAGAGCAAGTCTGAAGACAAAAAAGAAATTAAATTTGAAGAAGAACCAGAACCTTTGAAGGGTAACAATGAACCTCAAAGGGTTGTAGCTGACAGTAAAGGTAAATATTCATTGTTTCCACAACAAGAAGATCAGCCTGAGAAACACATGGCGCCAGCAGAAACTCTCAGTGAAGAGAAAATTGTTGTCACAGAAAAGGGTGCTCTAGAAAAAGAGGACATTAAGGTTCAACGAAGAAGCCCCATCACTGTCCTATCTGAGGATGAGGGATATTTACTAGAAGAGGATGAATTCACTCTCAAAACTGAAGCTGGGATGGAATACACAGAAAAGTACAGTCAAGAAGATAAAACAAAGAAGCCAAAGAAAGAGAAAACCAAAATCGAAGGTATAGAGCTAGCCACAATTAAGCATCAAGGAAAAACTTGGAAGATGGTAAAAGAACTTGTTTCAGAATGGAGACCAAAAACCAGATCTAAAAACAAGTTAAGGCTGAATATGAAAAAGTTGCTAAACCCTAGAATGAAGACAGAAGAGATAAATGTAATTGATGATGAATCTTTAGATGAAGAACTCAAGATCAAGAAGGAAGCAGTTATAAACAGTCCAGTTTCTGAGCATACAAAAGAAAAAAGGTCATTGAAGTCAGCAGAAGATTCCAGTCTCACTCAAACAAAATTATCTGCTGTGTTTCTAGAATTAAAAGATGAAATAATAAAGGAACAACAAAATAAGGAAATTGAGGTTTCTTATTCTGAAAATCAGAACTTGATAGATGAAACTACACCCATTGAAACAACAAGTCAAGAGAACCCTATTTTTCATGGTGTATCTTCAGAGCTGTTACAGGAAGATGAGGATATTTTCAGAAGACTGAATGTCCCTTGGCTGCCCAGTGAGATGCAAAATACCATAACATGGAAGGTTTTTGACTCAGACATGGAGAACCTGCAAAGAACCATCAAACAATATAGGCATCAAATGGCATGCATGCAAGAGACTAATGATGGCCTAGTCTTAGCAAATAGAAGGCTAAGAGAAGACTTATTGGAAGTGAATGAAAATTATCAAGAGCTAATAACAGTGTCTAAAGAAGCCTTGAAGAGAAAGAGAAGCACAGATTTGCATAATGCAGAATTGAAGCAGAATGTCAAAGACTTGCAGCAGAAGAATGAAAAGCTTACAAGGAAGTTAGCAGAGACAGAAGATGAGCAGAAGAGAGCTAGAAAAAAGGCTCAAATCTCGGATGGAATAGCCTTACTAGTCAAAGCTGCCAAAGACCTTTGAGTTGGAAGTTAGTCAGTTACTTATGGAGCTTTTAATAGATGCTTTAATTAGTTAGTTTTTTAGTTATGTTCTAGAGGAAAGACTTTATTTCACTTTAACCCATCGAGGATTTGGTTGAAAGCAGTTAAGGTTTAGACCCTAACGAATTTTGTAAAAAATAGTATTTAGAGTGAGAAGAAAGACAGAAACAGAGTTCGATTTTTGGCTGGCTTAAGGATGTCTGTGACTTGTTTATGAGCGCCTAAGTACTGTAACTCTCATGTGTATTTGCTGAACAGAATTATAAAATATATATGATCCTTTTTACCCTTCAGTCTGTGTTTTGGATTCATTTTTAACTTGTTTAGTTACATAATTGATAAATTCATTGCTGCTTTATGGTTTGTATGCTGGTAGTGCTTGTCTTTAATGAATGAACTTCAAACACTATACAGTAATGTAATACTGTAAATTTAAAACCTTAGATTATACAACTTAAAAGTTATACACCCATTAGCATGCTTGCCAAACTAAAGATTAAGGTTGCTCATGTCAAAGGCTGGCCCAATATACATGGTGTTAATGAATGGACATGACTCAGAAAAACAACTACTACAACGGCTCTATCTCATAATTTTTGCTGTTTGCATGGCTGTAATTAGAGAACATGCATGAGAATTGCCTATTAGAGTGCTTTTACCTCATTCATTTAGCTATCTTTCAGTATAATAACTAATATGTTTACAAGTATCATCACATCACACTTTTTCCAAGGTTATGCTATGTCTAATCAGCACACCAGGCTTAGTATTGTTTCCAGGATAGAAATATTTGACAAACTGCCATCTCACTGTCATATATTCAGTCATGCTGTAATCTAATCACTTTAGCAATTTCCCCCGAGAATAAAGTTCCAAGGTCAACACAGCTTGTCAGTTATGAAATCCACTCATGGAGTAACATTGACAATTTCAGGAATCCTACCCCACATGAAAAGGAGATCAAGTTCTAGGTTGGAATGGCCAATTTCACTTAAGGTTTCAGAAATAGCAAGTTTTTATATGACTTTATCTTGGTCAAATCAGCATGCTTTCCAACCACAGTTAACCAACCAAGCAAGATAAACTGCAGCTTTTATTCAAGGCCTGTTTGTAGCTTTGGTAGGATTAGCATAAATGCTAATTATAATAAGACAGTCAACTTGCTTTCCAGTTTGTCAAACCTAGCAACAGAAAATAGGATTAACTTGGCTTTTTGACAAAATGGTAAAACGAATTAGGGTCCTTAAAAATCCAATTATCAAGGATGCCACATTGCCAACTACAAATCAAGGCGAGTTTAATGTTTCGGAAAATAAACCTAAGGTTTTTAGCATGATGACCTTTTGCAACCTCATACTAATAGTTAAAACACGTCTGCATGAGACATTTCAAAAGGACAAGTAGGCTTTTACAGATTTCATAAAATGGAGCGCACTAACAAAAAGGAAAAAAGCATTTGAATGAAATCAAACATGGATGGGTATATATCAAAAGGTAAACAACAACTAGTGGCCGAGTTCCTTGATATGGCTACAGACAGATTATCATAAAAGAAAATGTTCCTGCAATAATTTTAAAGTTTTTCAATTTTAAATTTTTTCGTATTAATAATTATTAATTTTAATTTAGCTTAATTTTCAGTTTTATTAATTATATTTAGATTTAATTATAAATATATTAATATAATTATTACTTATAAAATTATAAAATTATATATATATATATATATATATGTCTACAGTACCCCGACGTACCCAAGTACCCTATTTCAAAAAGTGGTGTACCCGTACCCGTCACAGTACCCAAGTACCCTGGCAACTTAGCCTAAAACCTACTTTTACTTTATTGTATTTTTGAGATTGTGTTGGCTTGTTTCTTTGTGGCCTGGAAACAATTTCTGGCACAAACAGACCGCATGATATATAATGAATTATGACTTACCAATGGATGATATTCATGCCCCCCCTCAACATGTCCATGTTCCCTACAATGTTTTTTAGCTGTTGAGATCAATAACCTTCTCTTATTAAAGCCCCTACATCGATTGCAAGGACAATAACATTTTCCATCACCCCTTCTTTCCACTCCATCCCACAACCTAGCAAGCAATTCTCGATTTTGTTCAAGATGATCTTGATGACCTGTAACATTATTGTTACGTGGCATTTTATTACTCAAACCCTAAGAACAAAGTACGAGCAAACCCAAGTATATGATGAGTCTTCTTTTCCACAAGGGTTAGAACCAAATCCACAATATATGAGTCAACCCTAACTCAAGACAAGACCAAGTATATAATGAGTCTTCTTTTCCACAATGGTTAAAACCAAATCCACATGAGTAAAACCTAACTCAAGACAAGACCAAGTATATGATGAGTCCTCTTTTCCACAATGGTTAAAACCAAATCCACATGAGTAAACCCTAAGTACTCAAAACAAGACCAAGTATATGATGAATCTTCTTTTCCACAATAGTCAAAGCCAAATCCACAAGAGCAAACCCTAAGTGAGGGTAAACCCTAACTCAAAACAAAACCAAGTATATGATGAATCTTCTTTTACACAAGAGTCAAAGCCAAATCCACAAGAGAAAACCCTAACTAGTGAGGGTAAACCCTAACACAAGAGGACAAACTTTCTCCAACAAAGATTTACCAATGATAAACCAATTAGAAATTAACCAAGAGATACTTCAAGAGAGAAGTCACCAAAGAGCAAGACCAAAATCCGAGACCAAGTGGGAAGATCCCCACAAAGGCACAAGGCCAAAAACCAAACCCTAAACAAGGAAATTAACCAAGAGATACTTCAAGACAGAAGTCAAAAAAAGAGCAAGACCAAATTCCAAGACCAAGTGGGAAGATCCCCACAAAGGCACAAGGCCAAAAACCAAACCCTAAACCAAGAAATTAACCAAGAGATACTTCAAGAGAGAAATCACCAAAGAGCAAGACCAAATTCCAAGACCAAGTGGGAAGATCCCCACAAAAGCACAAGGCCAAAAAACAAACCCTAATACTCCTCAGGAATTTCGCATTTCTTGTCCAAGAGATTTGTGCGAGAGTGAGTGTGTGAGATTATGAACCTAGGCCTACATCTCTATTTATATGAATGTTTGCAAATAATGGCCACAAGCGTCGAATATGCGACGGCTCGTTTAGTACACGTCGGCTATGCGACGGCTATACATATTTCATATATCTCCCCTATTAAACGTGCTCTCTTCACCGTCGCTTAACCGACGTGTACTAAACGAGACGTCGCGTAACCGACATTTACTAAACGCGTCGTCGCATAGCCGACGCTTGTTGCCACATTTAAAAAAAAATTTGTACACTTGTGTTTTTTGGTAAGTTTATAAAGATAAATCCACGCGCCGTCGGATTTTGGGTCAAAATGTAGTAGTGCTCCAAGCAAGTAGACCACCATTTTTCAAGTGCATACAATCTTCAAGTGACCCATCAAATATGCTCCAATGACATAGGTGAGGATCCCATGTCCTATAATGCTACTCCAAAAGGATGTGATATGCATCAAAATATTCAACCATGTATTCCTTCATCCAATAAGTGAATGAAGAATCTCCACCAAAATCTGAACCAAATAACGAGTAGAAAAAACAAGGACACTTCAAAGGAATCAAAGAAGTCTCACCCATACATCCATGAATGTGAGAATCATAAAGATGTAACAAAGTATGTGGCTGCCAACAAAAATACTCTTCAATCATAAATCTATTCACCCAAGTTTTGGATGAAGTTCCTCCAACATCAAATGAACCAAGTGTTGAGCAAGAAAAACCATGAGTCTTCAAGTGACTCAAATGCATATCATAGGGGCATCCAAGTAGATGTGCATCATCATAAAATAACAAAGGATGCTGCTGCAAATGTGAATAAGAATGTGCTCCAACCATGTCATCATAAAAGTTAAATCTAGGAGTTCCATACTCCTCATGTGGCACCATAAAAAAAAACCCTTTCACCCATTCTTCGTGGAGACTAATGTTGCAAAACATGGAATTGTAGGATGTAGGAGAATGAACTAACTCACCCAAATGATCAAAATGTGCAAAAGTTTCATCATGGGAAGGATCCATAGGGGTAGAATCATGCAGCTCCTTCAAAAGTGTGAAACCTTTGTCATAGATTGGTTCCAATGTAGAGGAATCATGCTCTTCTTTAAAAATTGCATGACCTTCATCAAGAGACAATTCAAGTTCCTCGTCCACCACATCAAGTGTTTGGATCTCTTCAAGTTCGTCTTCAAACACATCAAGAACATTCAAATTTCCACATTTCTCATGATTCACCATGTCATGAGAATCCTCCAAACAATCTACCATTTGACAATCTAAAACATAGGAGGAAAAACAAGTATCTTGCAACTTTTCAAGAAGTTGCTCATTTTGAATTTGAACTTGTGATTATCCTCATTATTCTTCAAGTATGCATCATGTAAAAATTCATTAAGCTCAAACAAATGGTTTCTATCAAAAACAAAGACATGAAATTACCTTTGATGTGGCACATTGCTCTTTGAATCCTCTCCATGTCTTCAAGGAAGGATGTTTCCTCCAATGAAGTAGCTCTCCAACAAGAATTTGACACCAATGCTTGAGTGTCATGGAGAATGCTGAGGGACTCTTGGATCTTCTTTTCATTATTCTTTAAGAACCCTTTAAGAAAATGAGGCTCTTGCAAATGAACCTCCTCATCTTCTTCATTTTTTCTTGGACCAACTTCATGAAGCTCAAGTGGTGATGGGGAAGTTGATCTTGGTTCTTCTTCAACTGCTACAAGGTCTTCATTATCATGTTTAATGGAACTTGGGCTTACAGCAACACTTTCAAAAGTGATATCTATGTCACCAACATAGAGGTGTGAGCACCCATCAGTAGGTACTCCTTCATAGTTTAAGCATCCATCAGTAGATGGTCTTTGGTTCATGTCTAAGCTAGAAGGTGTCTCGAAATGATATTCCATATTTTCAATAGAATCTTCTTCATTCTCTTGTGATGTCTCTTCATTTTTCTCCTTCAAGCAAGCTGATGCATTTTGCCCCTTGGTTTCCTTAGGATCAATATCTTTGGAATCTATTTTTGAAGAATTCCCAAAAACTCTCCTCAAGTAGGACATACATGCCTTCGCTGAAGCTTCAGATATTTCATTGAGCTTTTCACTCACCCTCATTTCACGCACACATATATGATACTCTCTCTAAGGTTCTTTACAAGAAGGGCATAAACCTTTCTTTACTAACTCCACATCTTCATTTTTGGGCCTATTTGCAAAAATATGTTAAGCATAGTACTCAAAGGACATGGCATTTTGTGTATTTTTGCTCAAAGCAAGATATTCTTGATATTTTTGATATTGTTGGGGCAAATTTTTATATGTTGCTCTCCATATTTGTAACTCATTCATAGAATTATCCTTGGTTGGTGTGACACACTCATCTTCATCAGATTTAAAGTCATAAGAATAATCTTCATTTCTCCTGAAGAATTGTACTCATAGGATTCATCATAATAGTAAGACATGGCTTCCAATTATTCTTGAATGTATGTACCTAATCCACAGGTGCAAGGACCATGATATGACACCACTGTAATGTCCCTTGTTAGGAATTTTACTAAAATGACAATTTTTCACTTTTTTTCCCTAGTTCGACCTTTGACTAGTTTTGAGCTCTAGGTCTCCAAATTGCTCCAATTGCTCCCAAATATTCTGAGAAGGTATATGGATGATGTTAGAACATAAATATGTGTTTCAGTTATGATTTTGGACCTTTAAAATACTTCTGCAAATCCTCTTTCGATTATGGCCAATGTAGGGAACTTTACTAGTAATTTCCCTTTGACTAGTATTGTGCTCTAGGTCTCAAATTGGCTCCAAATGCCTTCCAATATTCAAGGAAGGTGTATGACTGATATTTGTACTTGACTATGATGTCCAGGGATGATTTATGACCATCAAAAGACTTTTTCAAACTTTTTTAAGATTCTGGACAAAGTATGGAATTTAACTAGCAATTTGAGGTTCAAATCCCCCCTGGGTAAATATTGAAAATGGCTTCCCAAATGCCTTCAACCCCACTCGAATTTCTGAAAATAGGTAGGGTATGTCTCAGGGGTATTATTAAGGTCTCATATGCACCATTAATCAGTTATTAAGTTTTTTGTAACCTTCTCCTAAACAACAACAAAAATCACTAGTTCGACCCTTGGGGAAATGACACCAAATCTTCTCCAAATGTAAATAAACTGAGTAAAATGAATTCAAATGCTTGAGTACTGAACAAGAAAATTTTATAATACATAAATAACATTCCATTCACCAATAAACCATTATTACTTTACTTATCCATTTGAATCTATCAACATTACATGGGTTCAAAACAAGGTAGTGGGGAAATGGCACTGTTCTTTCATTAAAAATGAGATTTATACATTTCTACTTGGAATTTCGAATTGAAAATTTCTGGAGATGAAGAACAGAGTATTTAATTCATATTACAAAATAAATGGGGCATTAAAATCTCCCCCAAAGAGTACAATATCTCACCAAAAACGCCCTCCCTCAAGGAGCAAGAATATGCCTTCAAAACTGGAAATGGTTGAGAGAACGTGATACATTAGAATAAACCATGATCTGCCCTATAGCTTACACCTGCAACAAATGACTCCATTAAAGCTTTAAATGAAAGGTTTGAATGGCCTTTACAATTACCAACTTGGATGGGAATCTTTCACCCTCGAAATTGGCTAAGGCAAGAAACTAGTCATCCACTAGCTCTCCCTCTTCACAAATGCAATTGCAAATTTCTCAAATGATCAAAATCTTCTATTATTCTTTGTTCATGACTTTTATAAACTTCTAATGTCTTCCATGGGTCGAATTCCTTCCAAGAGACTCATGCCAACTCAAGTTGGGAAGAGATTCCAAAGAATGCCACTTGTACAACAATTCCTAGTCTCCCACTTCCACCAAATCACATGTGGAAGCATCTTAGCTGCCCTAACTCCCTTGAGCACCCTCTTGGAGTATATTTTTAGCCCTGACATGTCATATATGTCATATGTCAGCCTTCAGGTCTGATTTGTGTCATAGGTGTCATAACATCTTCATCATTGTTTTCATAGAGCTAGGGAATCTAGCCCAAGTGTCCCACTAGCTCCAAATTGCCCCTTCCTCTTCCATGGAAGTTGATCTTCCTCTATATTTCGACCTTGGATGAGTCATGCCATGAATAATACCTTTTGAACTCCCCCAAGTATGTTACCATTCACCTTGAATTCGAATTTGTGAGAAAATGATGCCAAGTGTAGTGGGGAAATCTAGCCATATGTGGGTCCCACTTCCTCCATGTGTCTTCATGATCAAATGCCACTTTGATTTTCACTTGTATATATTTATTTATATCCTTTATTAAATATTTATGATATTCTAATGTTCAAACATCATTTATTATCCCCCTTATTCCAAATCCCAAAGCTTCCACCCCAAACCTAGGAAACTAGTAATTTTCCTCCTTGGCAATTATTTGACCTTTGGCATCAATTTGATAAACTCTCATGAATATGGCCAATGGGATTTGGCCATTGTGACCCAATGCAAAATTTGGGACATGACAATTCTCCCTCATTGTCATGTTGCTGGTTGTTTCCCTTGATCTTCCCCTTATTCTTCTTCTTATCATAATTGGGTTGTGCTTGTTGGTTATCAAGCACGGGCTGGGCCAAAATATTTTGTACAGTGTACACTTACTAATGAGGAAAAGAGGGAGCTTCATGGTGTGGCCACACTGGAGGATCCGATGGGGGGTTGATGGTTGAAATAGCCACACATGCGATAGAATCACCGCCACACATAGTGTCACTACACGTGGGACCATGAACATGGGGTGTCAAAGGAGGACTCAAATAAGAGGTACGCGTTCTTGAATGTGAGGATGAGCACGAAGGTTAGGGGAATAATAAGGTTTCGAGGGTGGTCCCTGATTACAACACTTTGCACTTGGGGGGTTAGCATACGTATAATATATATGAATGAGAAGCAATTGAAGATATGGGTTTGGATAGGATGCCACACCAACCACACCATCCACAGAATGGGATTCCCACGACATATCAAAATGTGTGGAGTCGCTACAGGGAGCATCAAGAATGATCATGTAGAGGTATCTAGATTGAGCATAAATGAGATCATACCGCTAAGCTTTGAGGATTTCTTCCTCTTTCATTTGTGGGAGATCTGAGGCCATGTATTTGGCTATAGCAGAGAGAAGGGATTTCAAAAATCAATTAAGGAAGATCTGGTCATTGAGATTGATCCTACAAAGACTCTTTTGTCGTCACCACTCATGGATGAGATTTGCTATATGGGTTGATGAGTTTTAGTAACACGAAAAAAGGGATCTTAACTCCCTCATCATAATGGACAAGTATATGGAAAAAGGTAAAAAACGTGGAAGCTAGGGACACAAAATCTGGGTGTATCCCAGATGGTTGCTCGATATACTACTTAGTGGCCACTCTAGTCAAGGTCTTCTGGAACAAATGCAAATATATAAAATTATCGACGATGATATTGGAGGAGCACCTTAGATGAAAGGACGCGATATCATTTTGGGGGTCCTTGCCTACCTTTCCTTCGAACTTTGGGATGTCCAAAGTGGTCAGAATTTAAGGCCATGCATGATCATGCCTAATGGTATCATTGGTTAGTCTTGCTAGATCTAGGAGGTTGAGACTATCCATGAATGGTAGGCTCACAATAGGCATGGAGGTACCAACATTTGTGTAGGCATTCCCTCCAAGGGGTTGGTTAGTGGTATCCCTACTAGTGAAACTTCTGTTGACGCTCAAAATGATATGGTTTGAGCAACGACCCTGTAAACACCCTTGGAGGGATATTCAAGGGGAGGATGGCGATGGAAGCTCGTGTTGCGTTTAGAGCCCTTAGATAGATAGGATTCAAAGGATTGATCAATGGCATTAAACACAAAGGATTAAAAGCATGCTACAATGTGTGCTATTAAATGCGAGAACACTTTCAAAAAATGAATGTTAGTCCACTAAGCGAACTAAATGGAGCCTATCTAACCATGCATGAATTAATTTGTAGAAATAGAATTAATTAGTTGATGAGAAGAAATTAATGCAAAATATATAAAAAATACAATGAGTAATGTAATAAACTCATGAATTGTCAAGTTTCGATAGAACAAATGGTCAAGACAGGTTTCGATCTGCAAGGCGACCCGAGATCAAAACCCGCTGCTGCCGAGAGGCGACATCTAAATCCAACCATGCTAAGGTTTGGTGCGGCCCAGGCGGGTGTGATCCCTGAGTGATTTTGATGGCTTAGATGCCCGTGGATTGTGGTTTCTCAGACCAAAGGCTCGCCCAACAAGTCAAAGGGCATTGCAACAAACAAACAAACAAAAAAGCTCATAAATAATGTTAGTCGAAAGATGCACAAATAAATTAAATTATTATGATACATGAGTAAATTAAAATAGCTACTTTGAATAAGTGAAAGGAAACTTGTAATTTCTTTTAATTTAAGATTTTTAAAATGCTTGCAAACTCTATGTTCATTAGTGCAATAAGTGAGATAATAAAACATGAATTTGTGTTTTAAGCGTTAGTGTAAATTGTAAAAATAATTTCAGTTTCTATCACGACTAAGTAAATTAATAAGGTAACTTTTAGAGTGTAAAGAGAAATCTTTCATTTCGCTCAATTTTGCAATTTAAAAATCAAAATTAAAAATAAGTTTCATTAATGTAATAATATCACTGTAAAAGAGATGAAACTTTGCATGGAGCACTTTTAGGTAAAACTAACTCAATAAATTTTACTGACTTCATGGATTGAAAGGTTGTAAAACACAGTGCATAGCATCTCACTTAGTTTGCAAAATAATGCATTGGAAAGACTAATGACTAAAGATGAAAATCTGAATTTTCTACAAGTTAGTCAACCCCTGAAGAGGAGGTTTACGAGGCCCTATGCATCTCTCAATGTTTCAGGTTCACTTGGGTGAAACCAAAACAACAGAAGTAGTCTCCACTCAAATTGTATTGAAGACGTCAGTCACCTGCACACATGAAGACATAAGTCATTAAAATAAAATAGGAAAGTGCAAATGAGTGCAGGAAAACAGAAGACATCAGTCACCTGCACACATGAAGACTTCAGCCATTAAAATAAAAATAGGAAAGTGCAAATGGTGCCTGAAAACAGAGCATACATCAGGTGGAAGGACACCCTGCCTTCACCCTAATGAATAGACCTGAAACTTAGTCTTACTTGCAATCGCTAGCTGTTAGGATCATGGATAATTGAATATGAAAGAAACGAACAACAATGGAACCTCGCAGTACTCGCCTCTTACCTCCTGTGCTAGATCCTTGTTTCAACAACTTTGTTTCAGTTTGAAAGGTTGTGCGTAGGATAGGCAAAGTGTTTTATGTGCCACAAGGAGCTCAAAGGTTGTTGCATCATTTGGTGTTCTATTTTCTTCGTGTGCATCCGAATGAGGGTGAGCCAGAATTAACCAACACCCACCCTCAGATGCAAAACATTACCTCTAGGAGCTTAATCGTCTTATGGTCTCGCTTCGCCTTCCATGAAGCCATCGGATGTCTTTCGGGAGACCTGAGCATTTTGGGATAAAACTTGATAGTCACGGAACTCTACCATTTTCGTCTTCACTCAATATTTGGTAAATTGATTCATCCCATGATATGTTTAATACCATTCCATAAGATAGCAACATCCACATCCACTCGTTGCCTTATAGTGTGGACACTATCGTTTGAAAAATCACAGTCCCGATTTATATAAAGAAACTTGTTATCATCAAAACAAGTTGAATTATATACAGAGCCATAAATATCCCTGTGTAGTCTTTTCAACCTTATGTCGTAGTTGCACAAAAATGTGTGAAACTATCATCGTTCGACACCCTTCGTTCTTCTAGTTATTCTAACCATATGTCACTGATACTTTGGATTCCTTCCCGAGATCTTTTAGGCGAGGCTTACATAGTACTGTAGTGTCATTTTTACCTTTCCCTTTTTTCATCCTTCACCATCATAAACATATTATGAATGATGGTTTCAATCTAATGCTTTTATGCAAAGCAAAAGTAGAGCCAAATTATAACTCTTTACTGGAAACCACTTGTGTGATAGGATAGAAAGACCAGCCTAATTGCTCCAAGGTTAACTCATCGTCAATCCCATTGAATGTCCTTCCTCAATAACATTCACCCAATACTATCTCAAATAGAGAAGTAATCACGGTTTGCCCATAACTCAATGGAGGTTTTTGGATGCTTGAAAATATGTCACCGCCTCCATGTTTTCTTAGCAGACCGATTGTTATTAATAAAAAAAAAGCTCATCCATCTTTTGTCCCTTTATACATGCCCGTTCATGCCCCTTTCTATGGACTGGGAGGGTTGGCCATCGTTTTTCTTTTGCGTTTATGAGTTGCCCCGTTCACATGTATTCTTGCATGTATGTTTCGAGTATCAACAATATACATTGAGATTGCAGGAAGCCTCTGTAAGTGCGAAACAAACCTATGCATTGGTGGCCTTTCTCTGCGTGTTCTCTATGCGGTCGAGCTCCTGCATATTGGTGTCTTCAATTCCACCTCCAACTACGTGAGATTCCATGCATATTTTTTAAACGATCTTGGTATGCACAATTTTTTCTAGGGTTCCAGTGTGTATCATCCAGCTGCTTGGGGGTGGTAGTTGTGTGTGCCCTTTGTGCCAACATGTGGTTGCTTTCCCACTGGATTATTGCTGTGTTTTTTAATCATTTTCCTACTAAGTCTCTGGTGCTAGCAACGTGTCTGTTTCTTCTTGTGTTGTTGGCGTTTTGATTTCACTCCGAGCTTGTTATCCATCGAATTATGCCTTCTCTTCCCATTCGCCTGCGTTTGCTTTGTTGTGGAAACTTCCTCTGTATGGCAGCGCTCATGATATTTTCCCCTTGTCAGCTTTAGCTTTACCTACGTGTGTCACAGGTTGATTTTGCTCCATGCTTTTTGGATGGAGGGAATCAACAATCGAGATAAGCTCAGAAAATCTATGATAAGCTCAGAAAATTAATGTGGGCCCTTAGATGGAGGGAATCAACAATCGAGATAAGCTCAGAAAATCTATGTGGGCCCTTAGATGGAGGGAATCAACAATCGAGATAAGCTCAGAAAATCTATGTGGGCAATCACTTGCCCTATGACACCTCCTCTTCAATGTTCCCTGCAACCTGTATGCCACGGCTCCCTCTCAATTCTGATCACTGGTATAATGTTTTTTATGTGTGTTATCATTCCCTTCCTTTACCTGTTTGATGACCATTACCTAACCAAAACGTCCAACTTTTCCGGCAAATATGGAATGAAAATCTGTTAAAATTCTTGCTGTAAATTGCTATTTCCTCAATTTTGAAATTTCAGCAATTGAGATTATCTGTCCAATTTTAAAACTATCACATCTCCGAAATTAAGATTTAAACACTCCAAATTGTTATTTAACAAAAAATGCTCTACAGGATTCTAAGAGTCTGGGCGTTTTAGTTAACCCTTATACAACTTCGTGTATTGATTGCTATTAGCTGCCTGCAAATTCTCTGCCTGTCTTCCATTTCGTGTGCCACGTTTGCCCTTCTGTCGGCGTCTTCCATTTCGTGTGCCACGTTTGCCCTTCTGTCGGCGTCCTATGGTAATCGGTCCTGCAATGGAATCGACCTTGCTGCCACCTTGCAACATGAATGCAAAGGTACCTTTTCGGCATTGCCACCTAACTCTCCCCTCGTCAATTTTTCATTTCCATGCATTTGGTTCAAAACCTAATGATCGACCTTATATCCTCCCTTATCATTTGTTTACATATGCACGTAAAATATTGGATAAGTCCCATTCGAACTATGCACTTTGCATGACTAAATAGGGGATAAGGGTTTTTTTAATACAATGTTTTTAATAATAATGAATGGTGGGAAAACATTTAATTCATGGGTTAATATTTTTTTATTTTAATGGATAAGGAGATCATTTTTAAAGGTGGAAAGGGAAATAATAGTTTTTTTTTTTAATGCTTATGGGCACTAGCACTTTTGCAAGAAGATACTCAGGGGGAGTATTTTGACTTTATGGGCTTATTCATGATGAGAATATTGGCGGACAAGCACAACTGACTAATTAACGGAGGACGCCAACTTAGCAAAAATTTTCCAAACAAGACGCAAAAGACTAACTCATGTCGAAACTTCAACTAAGCGTCGAAAGGGTCAAATGATGACGATTTTTGCCAAACAAAATACCGACATGACTAGCATGACAAGATGAATGTAATGACATAGACCCCACGACATGACGCGGTATTTCATGAGAAACGACCACCTGCCAAATCCCGACTTGGCTATGCCATGATGATGAATATGCCGTGACTTGGAAAGTGTGGCGGAGGGGCCAAACATAAGCAAAAATGGAAAAATGATATATGGACGTGACATGCATTTTTCCCTGGACACAATGGTGAGGACATAATGTTAATGTGGCAAAGTTTAATATTGACGTCCTAGTCACTATGTTCCGACACTTCGGAACATGCTAATGTTGGGAATTAACAACTTCCACTACAAACAATGATAGCACCAGACATGTTGAATGTTGGGATATGAAATGGATTAGTGGCGATGGGAGAGGATGGTGATTTTGGCTATGAGGATATTGAATCCAAGGATCATGATGAGGAACTGAGAGGGGATGAAGGTTGTTTGATTATCATGTATTGAGGTGGACTAATGGTCCAACTGTATATCTTGTAAAGAGGGGGACACCCTCAAATTCTACAAGAATACCTGAGAGAAGAAATGGTGACACGATCTAAGACTACTAATCCAACAATGTAGTTCTAAAAAAAATGCTAATGCAAGAAATGATCAAATCAAAAGTATCAACTTTACATATGGTGCTAAATGAAATAACCAATGCAATGTGTGTGCATCAAGTAATCTAATTAGAAAAATAGTGAATATGAAATGAACACCCTATAAAAAGAAAAGACACACTATCCTAAGAGGAGAACTACAAAAAAAATGATGTGAAAAATATTTTTTTCTCAAGTCTTTCTCAAACAAAGACGAGATCCACCATCGAGAAAGAAGTAAAAATATGAACAAGCGCCTTCCAAACGTTAAACCTGGATGGGGTCTCAATCCCACCAAGTAAATGAGTGAGGGTGTGAATGGGACAGTTGTAGAAAAGGTCACTATGAGTGTCTCTAGTCGGCCTAATGCTATCTTCCCTAGGTGCCCACTCACATGTGAGAGCCACCTCTGGATAAGATTCCTAATAGAATGGATACTAAGCTACCTCGTTCTCAAGTAATTACAATAGGTTTCCTGCACCTTTGACTAAAATCCAATATCCATATGATCTTCTATAATGAAATGGAAATGTGCCATAATTATCCCTTTGGTTTCGATCTTGAAACGTACCAACCAAGAAGGATGGGCTTTGGCAGTTATATCCATTATTAATTTCGACCATGTCAATGTATATGTCCACTTTTAGTCACTACTTTCTAAGGGGAAGCATGAAATGATAAATGATAACCGAATTTACAATTTTTGGAGTAGGTGCAAGTTTTTAGGCAATATGTGGGGCTGGAGTCTTTCATTTCAAAGGAAAAGGTGCAACCCTTAGGTTATGGTCATTTTTTTAGTTTGAATTTCAATTTTTGGCCATTTTTTCATTTCCTTAGTTCATATGAGTGAAATGGGATGGAAAATGGTGCTTATACCGCCAATTATGATGCATAATGATTATGAAGTTGATGACAAAGTAGGTGAGCAAATTTTGGTTGTTAACAATGACTAAGTCCTTAGGAGGAAAATTAGGTAGTGCTGCATAATTTTCAAAGTTTGGGTAAGACATTGGCACAAAGCTTTGGGATTGTGACAGTTAGTATCAGAGCCAAGAACAAGTTCGTTGAAGGGTTCAACACCAACAGTTAAGAGTGGTGCAAAATGTGATCTTGTGCATGACAATTTTCGGTGGGAACCTACAATAGAGACCAAGAAATGCATAGTGCCCATTGGAAACATACAATGTCTATTGGTAACGTACAATAGTCTGTTGGTAGGGACCATCGGTAGCAGGTATGAAGGGTGTTCCTAATCAGACAGGGAAATGACCATATTGATCAAATCCTCTCCAAATATTAGAGAGTAGGATAGCTCCAATAGAGAGTTGGGTAGAGAGGTGAAGTGTTGGGTAAGAGGTCAAAGTCTGGAGGGAACTGAAGGCAATTAACACTTGGGTAGAATGGTCGGCATAGAGTTAATAACTTTGGTTTTGGCTACAAGTGGGAAGCTAGTCATTCAACAAAGTGACTATACGAAAGGGCACCCATGGTTGGTTTAGAGGATGACCTCGACTCACATCATGAGGAAAGTGACAACAAATAGTCCTCTAAGGTCACCAAGACAAAGGTTAGGCTTGCCTCAATGGAAGACCTCATTGAAAGACTTCAATAGGCATTCAAACAACAATAAGAAGCCAACAAATCTATGGAGGAAAGGATGAAACACATCGTGAACTCATGCAATGAGGTGGTAGCGTTGAATTCATACACAACTTCCTTAACCAAAGAAGTGGATGAGATGTTGACAGTGGTTGAAGACTTAGTGAAGTTGATGGTAGTGAAAGTGTAGAACCAAGAAGACTCCATCAACCTACTCAAGTGATTTGTTATCGATGGAGGCAGTTCAACAGGACCAGTAAAGATTAAGATCAAAGAGCAAGAATCATATGACGACACCTGCGAATTGAATATGCTAGGTAACTTCTATTGGAATGTGGAGAAATACCTTGAGAAAATGAACTATTGGTTGGGTGAGGCCAAGATGAGTGTTGTCACTATGTTTTTAAAAGGTACCACAAAGCTTTGGTGGAGAAACCGGGTAGAAGATCTTGTGGCAAGATGAATTGTTGTTAAGATAGACAATTGGATAGACATGAAGGAAGCCTTGCAAGCACAATTTGGGATAGGAAGGCAGACTTGGATCGCAAGGAACAAGTTGATGTAATTGAGGCATACCAAGAAGATCCAATAATATATCAAGGCATTTTCTGGGTTCATGTTGGAGATCAAAGAACGTACCAATGAAGATTGATTGTTCCATTTCAAGGAGGGCTTGTAGACTTGGGTGTAGAATGAGCTGCAACACCAAAATGTGTAATTCCTTGCTGCAATGATCAGCAGAGACAAGTTGCTAGACTTCAATTTCAAGTCTGCAAGAAGTCATGAGGAAGAAGAAAGTGTTGCTTTGGAGAAACAATTTGGAAAGGGTAAAAATAAGGCCAAGGGTAAGGCATCTGCAAAGAGGGGAGAGGAAAAAACTACGTAGACTGAAGCACCTAAGGACAACTAAATGAGTAAACCGATTTTTTGTTGGTTCGGTGAAAGGATGATCATGCAAGATATCTCCCACTCAAACAATAGAAGTTGAATGTTGTTGAACAACAATTAACTCAGCCATTGGTAGGAGTCTTGAAAGTATTGAATGCATGAGTCGAGGAAAAGGATATGGTAATTTAAGTCGAAGAAATGACAAATTTGTGCCATGTTCTAGTGGAAGTGAATGGGTAAACAATCATCTCATTGGTGGATAGTGGCACCACTCAGACTTCATGAAGGAATAGGTTGTCGATAGGTTAAAGTGTCAAAAAAATACTTCAAGGAAGTGAAATCAGAGATTGAGTGAGTGGTTGGCACGCAAAAGAGAGTTGCAATGAGGATAGGTGAATGGTGTGGAGAGGAAAATCTCACCATAGTGCCCATGGATGAATTTGATTTAGTCCTTGGGAAAGAGTTCTTAGGGATGGAATATGTGACACCAATTTCACATTTGGAGAAGCTTGTCTTCTTTTTGGGTAAATAACATATCATCTGTTGGTTGTGGAGCCAGATCTTCCAGTCTCATAGATGATGATTTAGCCGTGTTCGTACCCCAGGTTTGGTTATGATCCTAGGCTGACGCTCAGGGGGTCAACCCCCCCAAGAAAATGGGGGTTCGGGGGTGTAGCCCCCGAGGAAATTTTTTGGGGCTGTTTTCACCACCAGTTTTTGGGCCCATGGTTTTGGGTAACCCGTGGTATTTTCCCATTGTATTTCCCTTATAAAAGAAAGACATTGTAACACAACTAGGGTTAAAATGATGTATTAGGTTTTATGCATTGTAAATATCTCTAAGATCAGGAGAGAGACTGTGAGACAGTGAAGAGGAAGTGCAGCGGCTGTGCTGCAGGTTGTATCCCTTCACCTTGCTGGACGGTAATGATAATAAGGACTGGCAAATTCAGTGTGGATGTAGCCCCCAAGTTGGGGTGAACCACGATATATCTGTGTCTCTCTTGTAATGTGTGTGTGATTATATTTGCATTTCTGTTTATTGTTATTGCTCTGTGATCCTGTTTTTCCTATCATCATCTTGATGGTAAGAAAGAAAAGTGGGGGAGTTGATAAGATGAATGCCTTGCAATTGGTCGCAGAAACCAGGGCACCAACTTGAATTTTTGTGCAAGAAGCGATGAAGGCTCATGAGGAAAATAATATGTGGAGGCATTCAAAATGGTGAACCGTGGAGTAGGGAAGCTTGTTGGAGACACAAGTAGAAACACACAAAGAGTCAATTGACACAAGGAAGACTTTTCACTAGTGCAATGCAAGGAATCAAAAGTAGATAAGCCTTGGTATGCGACATTTAGGGAAGAGCATGAACAATTCTTGGGCTCACTTGGGCAAAAGAATCATCAAATGGATCCAGAAGTAGATTGGTTGTTAGAAGAGTGTGATGAGAAGATTGGTTCAAATGTACCCTTATTGTTGTACCTAAGTGTGAAATATGGTCTAGGTAGACTAGACATACCTCAAGAAGACACACAATTTAGGTCATTCAGAGGAATTGGCTTCAATTACCACTTACCTCCATTTTTTTACTAAGGTATAAAAGTGAAGAAAACCCCACCGAGGGAGCAACAATATAGCCATGGCATTA
Source organism: Larix kaempferi (assembly GCA_027924585.1). NCBI lineage: Eukaryota > Viridiplantae > Streptophyta > Pinopsida > Pinales > Pinaceae > Larix > Larix kaempferi. The sequence goes on from BSBM01000445.1 coordinate 21,830,596, forward strand.
GGAATGATGCCAAATAAAGAAAAGTTCAAAATTCGTTCAACAAATCACTTAACCACGATGAACTAGGAAACTGAGACCAAAGGAGGAAGTGGGAAGTAGGCTAACCCTAACATATCTGATAATAGATCAGAGGCTTGGATACAACAACGAGAATTGATTCCAAGGGAGTAGTGCACATAGGAGAATCATGTTCAAGACATTCAGTTCACAGTTTGGACAAAGATTCATTTTCATGAAGAGGAGGTGATACCTGAATTGTACCCTCATGATTCTCGAGGTGGATCAACACAATAGTTGAAGTGAAGGCATTGGAAACAAGAGTTCTTAGGTGACATCGTGGAAGGGTTGATGGGATAAAATCGCATGGATCAGTAAGTCTAAAAGAGCATGGAAAAGGGACAACATTTAGTTCTTCAGAAATTGTCGAGGATGACAACAACATTAGGTGGGGGAGGATTTAATGTCCTTGCCTTGGGGCAGGATATGAAACCTCACCAACCCAGTCATCAATGGAATCTGGTGCATTGGTAGTTAGAATTCCCATGAGAAATCAAGGCATGGATTGGCACTATGGGTGCATTCGAAATGTAAGGCAACTGCAGGCATGTAGATAAAGGATTACCGCATGTGTGCATAGGGCATCAAAAAGGCTTTGACAAGGGAGAATGAATGACAAAAGGAAACATGAGTACAAGGAGTGCAACCAAGGATAACTAGATTGAAAATACATGTTGGGTAGGAACACAGATGACCATGGGGTAACCTTGCAAATGAAGGGCTTCAATAAGCAAGCCATTGCAAGCGTGTTCCCACTTCAGCTTAAAGACAAAAGGACCATGGGTCCACCTTCCCAAGGTGATGTGGTAAGACACCCTTGAGAGGGAAAAAACAATTGTACACCTTCAAGCACAAGTGAACACCATTGGGTGACTTATAAGAGACCATGGCAAAGTTGGTTGTTTAGGTGCCCACTTGAGAAAGAGAATGTGCATATGCAGGAAAATCTGCTCCTATATATAGATGGATGCACCAAAAGGCTAGGTATCATCATGAATATCATTGATGAAGGGAGATCATCCAAGAGAGAAAGTTCGCGGGTAACATCCTTGTGGAAAAAACAAGGGTGAAGAACATTCTTGGAAAATTTTCCCATAAAGTGTATTGTTTAAGGGTTACAGGTCTAGGGAAGAGCAGTCCTGGGTAATCCAAGGCATTGGGTAGGATTTTTCCTTGGAAGGGTTGCTGCTGAAGGATGGTTATTGAAGACAAAGTGTTTCAGGCAGGTAGGCTTGGGAGGAGAAGACAAAGGTGCAACAGGCGAATAGTGTGGCATTTGGTAGGAAATGCCCTAGGTTGTTTGTTTGTTGTATTCAGCTAGTAGGAATTGCAACCCCCATTGTAATAGAGTTCACGACCATTACTTAGACCTCCCCTTTTGTAACATTGTGTAACTTCAAAAACATAAAGACTTGCTAGTGCTTGGGTTTGGGTACCACCATATGTGTTGTGTTATGGTTTTCCTTTGTTGTATTGAATTGTTATAATTTTATTAAGTTTAAGAACAAACATCATAAGTATAAGTCCAAGGGTTGGGTGAGGTCATTAGGTGCAACATGAAAAGGTGATGGGTAACCTAAGGTAGAAGGTATGGGCATGCCCTAGGTGAAGAGGCGTAATCTACCGACGAATAGTCTCAATCAACCAAGACCTTGAGAGGAAAATTGGTTGGTGTCACATAATCATCAAAGTTTGAGCAAGACATTGGCATGAAGCTTTGGGGTTGTGACAATCTGTATATTTGATGCACCGATGAACCGACAAACTAACATCGATTAGTTGGATATATGATTATAACCATAACTGGGGATTGCTAGAGAATAAGGTATTTTAATGGTATTATGAATGATAGGTCTTTGACTTTATTTAGAATGAAAGCATATCTTGTCAGAGGTATTGAAACTTTGTATGTCTATCCATTTTATTTCTTATAAACATCTTGTCATCTTTGACTTATGTTGATTTAAGCAATATATTGGCAATCTTTTTAGAATTGAAAATTTTCATATTGAACTGAATTTGAACTCGGTAACTATGGTTTAGACTCATTTGGGGTCAGATATGCACCTGTTTCAAATTTAGAGTTAATGAATTATTTAAATTTAGTGATTCAATAAAATATCTCCATTGTGAGTCTTTGATACAACAAGAGTTTTGAAGTTATAAAATATGTCTTTGACTTATGTTAATTTAAGCAAATTATATATTGGCAATCTTTTTAGAATTGAAAAGTTTTTATATTGAAACCATTCACAATTTAAGCAATATATTGGCAATTTTTTTAGAATTGATTCCCAAAGAGGACATAACCAACAATGCAAGCAAGTTTTGCCCAATTTCTCTCTGCAATGTCATTTATAAAATCATAACTAAGGTTATAGCAAATCACCTCAAGCCCCTCATGCCCACTATGACTTCTCAAGAGCAATCAAGCTATGTGGAAGGGAGGAAAATTCTTGATGGCATCATTTCCATGCATGAGGTGATCCACTCCCTCAAAATCTCAAAGAATGTTGGTAAACATTAGATATGCCAAAAGTGTTTGATAAATTGAGTTAGCAATATATTAGGCAAATAATTTCGGCTTTCAGATTTTATAAAAATTGGACAGACTGGATTATGTCCTTAAATTATACATATTTCTTCTCAATACTGGTCAATGGCTCCAAGAAGTATTCACCAAAGGGACCCTCTCTCCCCTTTTCTCTTCATTATTATGGCAGAGGGGTTGGGGAGTTGCATTAAAGTTAAGGTGGAGGAAAGCATAATCATAGGATTAAGGATCCATAGTGACGACCTAGCTACTTCCCATCTATTGTTTGTAGATGATACACTTTTAATGAGAGTACCTATTGTTCGAGAGGTAGTCACAATTAAAGATTTTTTGAAACAATTCATGGAGGCCTTTGGATCTTCAATAAATAAAGTTCCGATTTTTCTTTTTAAATACTCCCTTATTAGTTCAAAGAAACATCACTCGGATTTTGGGCCCTTCTGTCCAAATACTTCAATGTTTCTATGGTAGAGAATGCACTTTGTAATGTTTCCTAATAATATCTCCTTTCAAAATTAGAGAAGAAGCATTCCAGTTGTACCTTCAGATCTCTCAACTTAGTAGGCCATCTAACTCTGATAATATTATGATACAAATGATTATTATTTTTAGTTTAATTAATTTACTATCCCATATATTAAGTATTTTATGAATTTAATTATTGTATATCCGTTTATATAACATTTTATAAAAGTATTATAGTGTTTTTTATGGCTATAAAGGTTGAAGTTGTAGTTGTATTATTTTTTACGAAATTTAAGGGACAATTAAGCAAGTCCACATATTATTTATAATAAATAAATTTAAAATTAAGCACAATACACTTTATCTTATATTATTTGGGGCTTCCTCTCATTAAAATTAAAGTTATGATAGGAAATTGTTTTGTTCCACGAAAGAAAAAAAAAGAAAAAAATGTCATGTTTGTTCTATTCAATGAATAAAACTATATAAAAATAGTCCTTATAAATTGTTCCAAACAGTGAGACACACCGTTTTTGGAGATTGTGACCTTCATTTTTTCCCACCAACTACTATCAGTGGTAACTGTCCCCCCATTGGAAGATCTCATACTAAGATTGAGGCTCCACTAGTACTCAATATAGGCCAAGAATCCAACTATAGAACCAGTCTATGGGCTAAATAAATTGTCTCCAAAATGACCAAAAGGTCTCCAAAAATATACCCACTGTGCGCTAAAAAGCCACCAAATTGTCAAGTTAAATACAACAAAAAATCTGGAAGGCCCCCAGAATCCTCCAACCACTTGAAGGATCCTATAACATCTAAGAACTTCTCTTCGGAGTCCCCCGAGTTCAAGAAATCGAAGGAGATGAAACCAATGGTACAAATGTTTTTCGCTTACCTCAAGCAGGGGAACCTACCCTAGCCCAGGATGGCCAACAAGAGACATCTACACAACCAAATAAGGTAATATCCCTAGATCAAAGTAGCCCTCCAACATCGCATTTGAATCAACCAACGAAGAGGCACATGCAACCTAAAATTCACAAGTAGAAGAAATAAAGCCTTCCACATAATCATTGATAGGATTTGAGTGTTGATTTACTAAGGGAGAGATGAAATCACAGCATGGGAGAGAACTTTAAAGGACTTCCAAGGAGGTAAAAAAATCCTCCTTTCTAAAAAATTTAGACAAATAGAGATCAGTCTTTAGATCCACGTCTGAGCCCTCACACCAAACCAAATCAATTATTGTCTTGACATAGAACACCCCAACCCCCAAATTAGCTATAGGACACGAACTGACACCAATCCCACACAAAACATGTGAAAGACCCTCCTCAACCCCACCCATGGCCATTAACAAGGAAATTGATTATGAAGAGCAACCAACCCCAACCTCCAACATGTAACATACCTCGTTACGACACTAACTCATAGCCAACAACTTCCACTTTCCATGGAGACCTTGCGGTGCTAACACACGCATGCTCCTATTTTTTATGTAAATATGGAAGGAATTTTCTAGCTCTCCACTTGGAAAAATAACCAAATCCATTAAAGAAGAACATGCTAAAACAAAACAATGGAAAGGAATCCACTGTCAAACTATGCCCAGAATTACTTCCAACCCAAATTGTGTAATCATTTCCTCAAAATTTATTCTAGAGCAAAACTATGCCCAAAATTATCTTTGAGGAAGGTTTATACATAGTTTGTAAATTCACCGGCAACAAAGCATGGTTCAACATGACAATTAACTCCCAACAATTCCATATGACAGTTTACAATTTGATAAACAGATCAAACCATGGTTCATAATTCCATTTTTAATTATTAAGGTCGAGAAGTTTATGTATAAATCACACACCCAGTAGGAAGAATGATTCACCTACAAGAAAACGACTTCCTTGTAAACATAATGGTTCCCATGCAAATTAAAAAACAAATGAATTTTATTTTCCTAAGGGAGCCATCTGTCCCTTCAGCTAAACTACGAAATCCTTAGCATGGGAGCGACGGAGTTGTTCGGGTACACAGGGTACTACCAAAGGACCGAACACCAAGAGCAACCACTTCACACAAACAGATCACAGATCAACACACCGATGTTTTGACGTGGTTTAAACCCTCTTGAGGGAAACACTCCACGGCCCCGGCCAAATAGCTTCTACGGGACAATTTATTATGCAAAGAAAGAAAGTTACAAATGAGCTTCTCATAATCGATCAACTAAACAATGACCCTCCATGCTCTTTAAATAGAGATCATGGACCAATCGGGTGTTAAGCCACGGATCAAGGTTAGGTTTGATCTAAGAGAAGTTGAGCCGTCGGATCACTCTATGCCGGGAACATATTGTGACCGTCGGATTAAGTATTTACAAATGCATAATAAAGAAACACACTATCCCTAACGAATATATTACACAAGTTGATCTTAACTAACTCCTAAGTGTCTAAATATCCTAACATCCCCCCTTAAGAACAACTTGGGATAGGATTGAAGGATTTAAAAAAGTGACACTATTAGGAGAAGGAAGGAGGCATTAGAGCCTATCCCCCCTTAATGACAAGTTCCTGAACTCTTAACATAGATCGAAGTTTAGAAAACTTCGCTTCTGTAAGAGACTTGGTGAAGATGTCTGCAACTTGATCATCTATAGGGCAAAAGAGCACTTCAAGAACATGATCATGAACAAGATTTCTGATGAAGTGCATATGTAGCTCAATGTGTTTGCTGCGTTGATGTAGAACTAGATCTTTGGCAAGCTTGATGGCACTTTGATTGCCGCACCAAAGTGGAGTAGGCTGCTGCTGCTCGAATCCAAACTCTGAAAGGATCTGTCGAAGCCATAAAGCTTCCTGACTGGCATTAACTGCTGCTCGATATTCTGCCTCTGCTGAAGAAAGAGCAAGAGCTTGTTGTTTCTTACAAGCCCAAGTAATAGGTCCAGATCCCAGACTGAAAACATAACCTGCAGTAGACTTTCGATCATCAGGATCGTCGGCCCAATCTGAATCAGTGAAACCAACCAACAAAGGTTCCCCCCCTGTAGTATAATGAATCCCAAACTGAACTGTACCTCAAATATATCGAAGTATTCTTTTAGCTGCTTTCCAGTGACTTTCATGAGGTGTCTGCATATAACGGGCAACACGACCAACGGCAAAGGAAAGGTCAGGACGGGAATGAGTCAAGTATAAGAGACTACCAACAAGCTGACGATACAAGGTGGCATCGACTTCAGATGAAGTACAAGTGGCAGAAAGTTTGACTCCAGACTGGAAGGGAGAAGGGGCTGGTGTACAATCTTCCATGTGAAAGCGACGAAGAAGGTCACAAGCATACTTAGACTGAGAAAGAAAGATTCCTTCTTTAGTTTGCAGGACTTGGAGACCAAGAAAATAATGCAAATGTCCTAAGTCTGACATTTCAAAATTTTGTTTAAGACTGGATTTCACATGGGTTATAAGCTTAGGGTCACTACCAGTAAGAATAAGGTCATCAACATATAGAACAAGTATGATGAGATGGTTTCCTACTTTCTTGGTATAGACATTGGGGTCAGAATGGCATCTAGAAAAACCAGTGTCAAGGAGAAAGTTATCCATTTTGGCATACCAAGCTCTAGGATCTTGCTTAAGGCCATATAAGGATTTCTTAAGGCGGCATACAAGGCTAGAGTTATTCTGAACATAGCCAGGAGGTTGTTCCATGTAAATTTCCTCCTGTAAATTACCATGTAAGAAGGCAGACTTGACATCCATTTGATGGACTTCCCAGTTGTGTAAGGCTGCAAGGGAAAGAACAAGGCGGATGGAGTTCATTTTTGCGACAGGAGAAAAGGTTTCATTGTAGTCAATCCCTTCAACTTGGGAAAAACCTTTGGCAACTAACCTTGCCTTAAGTCTTTCAACACTTCCATATGATGCATACTTAGTTCTGTGGACCCATTTACATCTGACAAGTTTTCTTCCTTTTGGAAGAGGTACAAGATCCCAAGTATCGTTCGCCATTAAGGAACGATATTCTTCATCCATGGCTGCATCCCAATCTGGATTCCCTGAAGCTTCTGCAAAAGTTTCTGGATCATGATTCTCGGAAACTTGAGACAAAAGAGAAGAGGCTTGTTGAAACTGAGAACGTGTTCGACGTTGATCTCTAGGATCACCGGCAAGATCACCAGCTGCTTCACATGTTGAACGGACCCATCGAGGAAGCAATTGTGCTGGTGCAACTGGAGGAACATGAACAGGCGGAGGTGGATTTTCATCCTCACTGTCATCATCAGAAACTGGAGTTGGAAACCTATCAAGGAAGTTGGAAGAAGAAGAAGAAGGCACAAACGTCGAATCAGGCTCGCAGGCCAAAGATGGCACAATCGCCGAGTTAGGCCCGCAGGCCAAAGATGGCACAATCACCGAGTTAGGCTCGCAGGCCAAGAGATTTTCATCAAATTTAACATCTCTTCTAATGATTATATCATGAGAATGTGGTTGAACAATTCTATAACCTTTTACATCTTCAGAATATCCAACAAATATGCACTTTTCACTTTTAGGCTGCAATGCTTTTCGTTTTTCATCCGGAATGTGAGCCCATGCTTCACTACCAAACACACGGAAGTGACTTACATCAGGTTTAATTTTACTCCATGCTTCTTCCGGTGTTATACCTTGTAATGCTTTAGTGGGGGTGCGATTAACTATGTAATTTGCACAATTTATGGCTTCAGCCCAAAATTGAAGACTCAGTCCCTTAGATTGGATCATACAATTAGCCATTTCTTTTAAAGTGTGGTTCTTCCGCTCAGCTACACCATTTTGTTGTGGTGTATATGGAACAGTGTGCTGTTGTTGGATGCCTTGTTCAATGTAGAAAGTAGTGAACTTTTTGTTAACATATTCTCCTCCATTGTCAGATCTTAACTTAATAATTTGATGACCAGATTGTTTTTCCACAAGGGCCTTGTAGGCCAAGAACATGTTAAATACTTCGCTCTTAAGTTTTAGGAAATAAACCCAAGTGCGTCTGGTGTAATCATCAATGAAAGTTAAGAAATATTTGAAACCAGAAAAGGAAGCAGATGGAAGAGGACCACACAAGTCACTATGCACAAGCTCCAAGGGAACCGAGGCGTTCCAAGAGGCATGTTTGTCAAAACTGTCCCAATGATGTTTTTCGAGTACACAACCGGAGCAAACACCATCCTTGCAAGATACCATCGGAAGACCTGTCACCATATTTTCTTTACATAGTTGTTGCAATGAGCGATAATTTAAGTGACCAAATCGCTCATGCCAAAGTTTGCTCAAGTTATCACTATGAGCAACAAAAACTGAAGGGAAAGGTGATGACCCAAAGTTGTTAAACTTGTACAACCTGGTAATATCATCAACAATTCTGATAGCTAGGACTTGTTGAGGATCTTTAAAATCCTTGATTACAACTTGGTGAGGTGTAAAGGTCACTGTTTTACCTTCACCAGAATGAGTGATCTGATAGACTGATAACAAATTGCAGGAAATTCTTAGAACACATAGTACATCACTAAAATGACCATTATCTACTGGAACTGTTCCAGCTCCTAGAACACTTAGAGATCTATCATCACCAACAAATATTTGTTTGGTGTTACATTCATGCATAGTAGAAAAGATGGCTTGATCCTTAGCCATATGATAAGATGCTCCAGAATCAATGAGCCATTCATTTGAAGTAGAAGAAGAAGATGCATTATAAGAATAACCAGAAGCACAAAGTGCATGTCCATGAGAGGCAAATTCTGAAGGCAAATCTAGGATGATGTGGTGCTTCTTCATTGCTGCTTCCAAGGCTGCCATCTTCTTGAAACACTTAGATTCATCATGATTATCTTTCCCGCAATAGTTGCAATGACGCTCAGTCTTCTTGCCTTTTGGCTTGGATCCTTTGTCATTTTTTAAAGAAGGAGCTGACTGAGAGGGTTTGGGACCCTTGTTTGACTTATTATTGCGAAAATTTTGTTTCTTGGGAGGCTTGGACTTTTCTTTCTGTTGGGACAATAAGGCTTTCCCAGATGTATCTGCATTGTTGATTATTCCAAGATGAATGAGTTTACCTTGTTCTCTAATCAAGGAATCACAAAAAGATTCAAGACTAGGCTCTTGATAGCTAGCTGCATTCAAGGATGCTTTCATGGAGGAAAATGTAGATACAAAAACAAAATATGCAGGTCCAAGTTTGGAAAGAATATGATAAATGCATTGTTTGTCTTCCCTCTCAATCTTACATTATGCACATAAGAGTTTAAGAGTTTTGTACTTAGATAAATAATCTTCAATGCATGAAAAGTCACTTGGATTTAAAGAAATCGACTCATTTTCGAGTTGGTGACCTTGAATTTCATTGTGTTTACCAAACACAGATTCCAACTTGTCCCAAGTAGTATTAGGTTTATCAATTTCAGATATGTGGAATCGCAAATCAGTAGAGATTGACATCCCAATAAATCCATGAGCTTCATCACATCTATTTGCCCATTTTATTTTCTTATCATCGTCAGTGGGTTCTTTTTCTTTCCCTGAGGTAATTTTGAAAAGTCCCCTACTTCGTAAAACATCCTCCATACGAGATTTCCATGAGAAATAGTTGGAACTGTTAAGTAGAATATCACAAGGGGCGACCATATTTGTAAATTAATGGCTATAAAAATAGAAACCAATAGTCTGAATGTGAAGAGCTCGAAAAAATAGGCGGTTTAAAAAAAAACGGCACTGAAAACTGACTCTAGATGATGAAGTTATGCTTGAACAAAGAAACTGTTGAAGATGTCCCCCATAGTGACGTGGCAGCTAGAGAATGTCCAGCAAAAAAAAGTACCCCCCTCTTCCCAAGATGAACCTTTTGATAATCACTTTACAAGAAAGTTGCTTTAAGTGAACCACTTTTGTAAAATAAGTAATTTCACTTTTACAATGATATTACTTTTAAATAGTGCAACAATAAAAAAAACTTAAGTGACTCACTTGTATTTTTATTTTTTATTATTTAAGTGAGATGCACTTTTACAATAAAGTAACTTGAAAATAGAAATTGCATGCACTTTTTCTTTTAAAAGTAACTTCCTAAGACTTGAACTCGAGACCTATGAAGGAATAAAGCAACTTTGAGCCAAGTGAGCTAGATTAAAAGGTATGTAAAATATGGGAATGAGGAAGGGCGCTTTTTTTTTTTTTTTTACTCTTCTTGCTCGGTTTGCGTGCTTGCCCTTTTTCCTGCAAAACACACCACAAATCGAAACAAAAAAACTTTTCCACACTTGTGGACTTAGATATTGTTAGCTTGCCCGGAAAGTCTACATTTTCTCTCTGTTTCTGATTTGTCGAGTTCGCGCAAGGTGCACGGCAAAGAGCATACGCAGCCGAGAAAAACCCTTTCCCTTTCTGTTTCTGATTTGCCGAGATCACTCAAGGTGCACGGCAAAGAGCATACGCAGACGGGAAAGCAACAATCCGAACCCAAAAAAAAATCTAACAGTAAAAAAAATGATGAAATATGAGATTTTTTCCTTTAAAAATAAAAAATAAAAAAAATGCGTCACTGTAACATTATACCTTCAGATCTGATGAAATATGCGTTTCTGGAGCAACCGGGAACCGTTTTCGATCAAACGAAAACTATTTTCTAATGGAAACGACGCTCCGGACACAATGGAACACCTCCTATAGCCTAGAAATGCACAGAAGTACAAAAACTAGAAACCCTTTCGAGTTTCGGCAACAACAGTTCAAGATCTAGATCATAACCGGAAGCGGCACTTCATAAAAGCTCTGATACCATGTTCGGGTACATAGGGTACTACCAAAGGACCGAACACCAAGAGCAACCACTTTACACAAACAGATCACAGATCAACACACCGATGTTTTGACGTGGTTTAAACCCTCTTGAGGGAAACACTCCACGGCCCCGGCCAAATAGCTTCTACGGGACAATTTATTATGCAAAGAAAGAAAGCTACAAATGAGCTTCTCATAATCGATCAACTAAACAATGACCCTCCATGCTCTTTAAATAGAGATCATGGACCAATCGGGTGTTAAGCCACGGATCAAGGTTAGGTTTGATCTAAGAGAAGTTGAGCCGTCGGATCACTGTATGTCGGGAACATATCGTGACCATCGGATTAAGTATTTACAAATGCATACTAATGCATACTAAAAAAACACACTATCCCTAATGGATATATTACACAAGTTGATCTTAACTAACTCCTAAGTGTCTAAATATCCTAACAGGAGTTGAGAGGAGAGCGCATGGCGTTGGAGGGAGGGTTGTATATGAATCCTTACTGCATGAAGTGAGTCACTTATCGAGTCTACAGTTGTGTTTATACACTAGAAAGTGGAGAAGTTGAGGGACCTCTGCGACAGCAGAGCTGGGATCTCAGCATGAAGAAGAAATGGTTCCGATCCCTACCAGGGATAGCCTCCGTGAGAGAAGGGTGCGATCTCTGGATAAAATAGAGAGGTATCGTCTCTGTCCCTTTAGTTGTAATTGATTAATATGTTGTTTCTTTTATTTACCAGCTCTATCTAGTATGGTTGCACTTACATAGTGAAATCTTTGTATACCATTTCCGTTTGGCCTATTTGAAAGATGGGGTTTATATATATGTACGAATATATATTTTGGGAAGCGATAGCACAATAGGTTCACCCCAGATCCCTTATGTGTATATAATGAACTGGATCCTTAAGTGGTTACGGCTTGTTGAAAATGCTGACCCTGATTTATTTTTCTTTTGGGTAGAAAGGTTAATACTTTGTAGTAGAGGCATGACGGCGTAAGCCTTTGAGTTCTTTGATATTTTTTTGTGTAGGTTCATGTAGCTTGCTTCGATCTCTGTTTATAATAGAGGAAGGGATAGCTTATATAGTTGATTCGTTTCACATCTTGTGTTTAGGTTATTGTCTCTGCCATCGTGAGGAAGATCCCGTAAGGGTTAAACACATAAGACGAACCCTGTTAAGATTTGTTTATAAATATTATCTTCACAAGTATACTATCATTGTAAAGGAATCGTAGATTTTCGTTGCTTGTGACCTTTGCTTATACATCTTGCTATCAAGAAAGTGTGGGAAATTTTTGTCTCTAGTTTGGATATCCATCCATACCAGCGTTGTTTTGTAAAATGATTGATCCCTGTAGAGATTCCTCTTACATGTTCTCTGCATGACTTCTGGTGACATATAAGACAGAGTCTACGCCTCTGCCATTAGGGTAAGAGATCTATGTTCCCGTTTTTCTTTAGATCTCGGCGTATCTCTTATTTTCCTCTCGAGCTTTGCATTTCTACTTTAAGTGTTTATTTTAGACTGGCGTTGTTTCATATAAATGTCCATATGGTGGGTCTGCGATTCTTCAAGTGGTAGATCTGCGTTATTCCTAAAGTAGGTCTGCGTGTTTCCTGGTATGATTTTGTAATAGGTTTAAGGTATTTTCCTGTCTATGGTTGATAGAATGAAATCGTGTTCTTGGGTGTAGCTTATTGAAAGAAATCATGGGACCCTATAACAGAGCTAACTGTGTTTTTCTTTATTCCTCTGCATGCTTCCTTCGAACGGGTTATAACTACTGTGGAATTCTGCGCAGAGGTATATATATATATATATATATACTCTGATGATTAAAGCATAATGATATATATACTTTGTTTAAGTTACTACACTATAAGTTGGAAGAGGATGGCCCTAAGCAGGATACCAACTCATATCTGTTTGTATTTTATAACGAGGAAACATTTTTTTCTCTCTGGATCATATTACGCCCTCTTGTAGGACAGATTGATACTTGCATTTCGCATTAGGAAGGGATATCTTATTGTTAGGGTCAGAGTATTTTTCTGTCGAAGATATATATATAAATGCCTTGTATAAGTCATTATGCTATAATCTGGAATACTTTTCAGATTATGAGTAGATTACATTTTACTTAGTAATGCTCATGTATCATTCAAAATTGAATTCTAGATTAAAATAGATAAACGTAAAATGCAATTTCACCTTTATTCATTTTACTAACTAAAAGATATAGAGATTTTTATATGTGAGGATAGGATAAGTAAAAGGTTAGGTTACCTTTGAATCTTTTACTAAATGAAGATTTTAGATTTGTTTTGATAAGAGTTTGAATAAACCAGTAGAATGATACATAGGATTAAAGGTTATGCTACCCTTGGTTCAAGTAATAAAAATAGTTTTTGTAATGTGAAGTTTATTATAGGATAAGTATGATAATGCTTAGTTACTCCATTGCATGGAGTAAAAAGGAGTTTATCTCCTTTTATCCAGATGAAGACATGAAAATATAATGTTGAGGAAGAGTTAATTTAGTCTAAGTATGATAATACCTAGACACGAATATAAGAGAGACTGGAACAAGTAGAAAGCAAAAGTAGTATTGCTGATTGTATCCTTCGAACTTTTGATGAATAATATAACACAACCCCTTGTGGACGTAGCCCAAGTTGTGGGTGAACCACGGTAAAATGGTGTACTTGGTGAGTGTTTTTCAATGTGTCTTTTATGTATGTATACTCGTCTCTTTCTTAGAATGAATTTATGATTACTTTGGCTGGTTCATACGTATGATTAATTTAATTCGTTTCGTTGTTTATACAATGCATATTGCTAATATGTGTACCTTACGATTATGTTTATTATTCTCGTGTTTGTTTCTTGGTGTGATTAACTTATAAAAGATGTACATGCTTAATTGATGCCCTGCGGGTTATTATTGCAAGTTGTATACTCAATAGGGTAAGCATGGTCATAATAGGAGTATATTAAACCTTATGAAAATGCAAGTTTTTCAGTTAAATAAAGGAAACTGATTGATGTACCTCATATGAAGAAGTCAGAAAATAAAGTTTGTGTGTATTTATGAATGGTAGCATATTGGATACTTTTGAGTATTTAGGAATACGTTTTATTTATCATAACAAGTTAAAGAATATATGTATATAAGCTTGAAAGTACCATGAAGGTTAATGTGATGATGATGTTATCTCTTTCTATGTTAAAAGAATTGTTGACGAGTTACCATCTTTAGGCATAGTAAGAATCGTCAAAGTTGTTTCTCTATAACATATTGCCTTAGGTAAGTGGTATGACCATGTAAGTATTATGACTCATTACATAAAAAGCGATAAAAACAGTTAGCATAATTATCCATACAAATACATGAATTCAAGTTGAATGCGTCACAATTAAGTTAATTACAACACCGTGATGTTATGACACTTTTTAGAATAACTCATGACTATTGTGGCATCATATTATAATATAACTGATCTATTATTAAAAGGGTAATTTGTTAGTAATATACTTCCAAGATATTTAATATTAGCATTTATTGTTGTATGGAAATTTTTTTAATTTTTATGAAATTTTGGGTTCGTGATAATTAACTGACATCGTCGCAGTCTGTAAGAGGACAAGCTGTGACGTTGCAGGTTGCATGAGGACAACCTACGACGACCTCTCAAAACCTAGTATAAAAAGGGTCTGCGTCTCTTCCTAGTTAATGACTTAGTCAAGGAAACTTTATGGATGTTTACACTGAGTCTCATGATGGTAAGATTTAGTTGTAACGGAATGCCCCCCAAAGTATGAAGCTGTTTAAACTGGACAAGTGAAATGCTTTGATAGAAGGAATGGCAATGGCTCGTCGGATGAAGGATACTGCTGCAGTACAACCGACTCTGAGTACACAATTTCATACGACATACAACATGGCTGCCGACCAATACATTGCAGAACCATGGTAGTAATGACCGACTGAACACAATCATGGCTACTAGAAACAAGCGTAGATCCATGATGAGATGATAACACAGCTGCAACCAATACAAATGTGGATCTGTGTGATATGACTCAAAACAATCTCCATTGCAACCTGGGTAAAACATGACTCCCCAGGGTCTTCAAGCCGAACCCACAATGATACGAATCTATCCATGTGATTACAAATGTCTTGACGTCGAACATGGTAGAAACCACTTGATTACCGGTCCTTGATGTATACCGTTAACAAGCGCGAGGGAAATCACCATTAATGTCAATGATTCCCAAGGTATCACAGTACATATCATCAAGCATGAATAAATTAGTTGAAGTCGAACGTCGGATGAAATCTTTCAATCAAGAGTCAATGATGTAAACTCATGTTGAAAGCAAGGTAACCTGCCATTGAGGCATGCAGGCTCAAGGTACTCGATTGGTTTCTAAATTCAATCCTCGGATGATGATTTGAAGTCGACAAGGATGAACCCGTCGAAGGAGGGCCATGATGAATCCCCCATCATTGACACGAAACACGACAAATGATGTTTTGAAGTAGATCGGATGGTACAGTAATATGCAAGACTGACTCAAAATAGAACGACATGGTGGAAGGTGTGCTGACTGCAGAAAATGAGTGGTGAAAGTATTCTTGAACATGGGCATGGCATGACTTGGCAGTATTGACATGACGAGTAGGACACCGACTCCTAATGCAACTGATGATGGAAGCGTTCTTTGAATGACTCAAAGGAGTGACTAGACTCAGGAAGTAGGTAAAACTCGAGGACAAACGGATGATCCAAGTACAGTATGCAAATGCAAATGAGTGCCATGTTCAAGAACGACTAGGTATTGCCACAGATAAAGAGTGTAGCATAAAATATTTCCTTATTCCCCATCATGAATGATGAGTGCCTCAAGTGTTTTTAACGATCTTGGTGAGGGTAACCAGATGCTCGGTATAGCTCATCTCATAGATGAGTCCAATCCCAAATGTTTTTCGAACTTGGGAGAGGAGGGGTTCGTCCCATGATGGGCCCTTCAATGTTAGAGTTTAACGAGTCCATAGAAGGTAAACTCGGTCGTCATTTCATGTTTAGAGAGTCTGAAAAGAACTAAAGAAGACTCCAACGGTCCTTTTTCTTAAAGTTAGCCTCATTGCCCGAAAAAAGGCTAAAACAACGTGGGAGAGGACTCTTCCAGTCATGATTGGCTGGAGTATACCCTTTTTTGTAAATAGTGCCCCCTGGTCCAAAAAAGGGGTAAACTATCACCAGGGAGACGGCCGTTCAAATACTTTAACAAGTGTGAACGCGACAAGTTTGCTTGGCGATCTTTTCATATTTCAAGAGCCTGAAAAGAGCTTAAAGATAGACTCCGAGGGGGTTCCTTTTCCGTAGGAGTTTAATGAGCCCGAAAAAGTGATAAATCGTAACTCGGTAACTTATTCTCATGGTTTTAAGAGCACGAGAAAGAACAAAGATTAAGCTCGTCATCATTAAATAATTAAAATTTCACTGATGAAAAATAACGACAAAATATTCAAGGGGTTGTTCATACTTGAGCTGATTGCTACAATGTGAAAACGGCGCAAAATGGAACACTTAACATCTCCTGCATGCTTGAAAACTAGGTAAAACAGTGAACCACGCATTCTGATGTAGTAAAATGATCCAAACTATAGCAAATAACCCAAAGAGCATCTAATATTTGAAAAAGAATATTCCCTTTTGTTTATAAAATAGAAAAAATGACCAAATATAGTTACCATTGTTTATTTGCCAAATTGGGGAGAAGAAAGTGCCATTTGGATCATAATTTCATTCGTTGATTGCCGGAGCTACGAGCAACCATTTCACAATCCGTTCGGAGCAGGTAACCCTAAATCTCATCTGGTATATTTCCAGTGGTTTAGAATTTCAATTTTTGTTCATTTTTAGGGTTTTGGGGTTTATTTATGGGGAGTTTGTGCGCCCTCAGGTTGTCGCAGGTCTCCCTTACGGGAACTACGATGAACCTGGGTCGTCGCAAAGCCCGAAAGGGTGTCTTGCGACGATGTCGCTCTGTCCGTAAGGACGGGGTGTGATGGCGGAAACGTCCATCCCACAAATCAAAACCAAGCCACAAGAAAAAATTTCAATGGTTTGGGTGAGTTTTAATGATGTTTAAATGCCCCTATTGACAGGTTTGTGGCTGCCAACATGGTTCTAGAGTGGTGCGAGCGAGAACATGAGGTGGATGATGTGTAACCAGCAAATGACCCTTTATGTGTGGAGGCATTGCGGAACTGTGGGATCCTGAAGTTCTTCTAGGTCCAGGGCATGAAGGCCCAAGTCCTACTACTGGAACATATGGTCCGTTGTTGGGATGCAGCACAGCAGTACTTCATGATTGGAGAGCACATACTAACTATAGATGTCGAGGACATCTATTTATTGACTGGATTATCTCGAAGGGGGGACACTGTGGCTCTTACCGGATCACGGGGGAGTGACCAGATAGTGGACGACTTGATTGTCCAACATTGTACTCCACATGCCCATGCCTCTAGTGGGAAGATTCCCATCAAAGAGGTGTGAGATCATGCATTGCGTGCTATACTTTTCACCATAGTGAGGATAGAAGGGAGCCAAGCGGCTCATCTAGCTACCAGGTCCCAGATGTTGTATGTGGAGGACTGCATGTCTCCGAAGGTGTTCAACTTGTGTGAGGGACTCCTCACCAACCTACAAGCTCAGCTGACCAAGTGTCAGCGCAGAGAGCTCAAGCAGTTCGGGTATGGATCGATAGTGATCTCATTCTTGTTGGAGCGGGTTCCCCTCTTATGCCCATAGGTGACTGTGGATGACAGGGATCCCAAGGATCCTCACATGGTCCGATGGACAGAGGTGATGGCCCGCCATGGTGGCGGGGGTCCTATCATCTGGTACAGTCCTAGATTCTTCACCTGGCTAGAAGGCCAGATACTTATGATAGAGGACTATCTGTACAACGGTACGGATTTCAGGGAGGACCCAGACCTCGTACGTCTTAAGGGAGCATAGTGGGGAGACATCGGTAAGAACAATGACCCTTGTACTTTTTATTTTGTGTATTTATAATTTTTTTTGTATAGTGCTAATGAGTTAATAACATGTGTGTGCAGATGTGGGCCCCTCACGGCTAGTAGGAGTCTCACTACTAGCGAGGAGAGGAGAGGCACCACCAGTAGCGCCATCCATGCATGATGCCATCGTGGAGATGGATGACGTCTATGAGAACCTTACGAGGTTGACATTGGACGTTCCAGATGCAGCAATACATGAGTTGCCAAGGCCGATGCAGAGGTACACAATGGGCGTGACTATGCGTTTTGGTACGCTACTTCGCAAGGTAGTGAGGGCAGTTGACTGCTTCCACGTGCAGCAGGCGAGGGCATCGAGGCCTAAGGGTGCACGGGCCAGGAATCAAGCCTTGTGATGTTATTATGTATGTACTGAGAGCTATGTGAGACTCATATTTTGTACTACTGAAAGCTATCATGCTTCAGATTTTTGTATAGACTCACTGAAAGTCGTCGTGCTTCAGAATTTTGTATCAGCACTACATTATCTTGATTATATATATAGACAGACATTTTGGCAGTTTTTATACATTATGTGTTTTAATGGATGAATGATGTGATCTTGTTTATGTGGTTGCTTATAAAATGAGTTATTTACATCTTATGTCTACTTTTACAGTTCATGAATGTACTCATGTGTGTGCAATGTACCAATCTAAGATGAAGTTGGCCATGGAGTCGACAACTGTGTTCATGTCTCGTGGAATGTGCAGGTACTGAATGGATTCAAAGGACCTTTCCAGAAGATGAACTCGTCTGTAGAGAAGGAGTAGGGTAGGGTCGCGGATGACATAAACCCGGTTAAGATGAGAGACCACCAGTTGAGAATCCAAATGGATGACAACGTGGTCCATACCCAAAGAAATAGCGTCGGTTAGGGTTCCAATGACTACTTGATATTCCGCAGCATTATTGGTTGTGAAACCTAGACACATTCCTTCTGAGCTGATAAGCTCGCCAGTGGGAGAATAGAGCACACAGGCTACCGAAGAAAGGTTACGGGTATGCCGGTCGGCGCCGTCTGCGAATCCGTAGCAAGTTGCCATCTGCACATGCAGACAGAACATGGTATAAGTAACGAAACAAAACCTAAGCACACAAAAAATCAAAGTGTCACACCACACAAAAAACACACGCCATGTACAGTATATACAAAAGTACTTATGCGTGAAAGACTCAGGCATAGTACCTCTTCAGGTAAATCCCATTACGGGATTCACCTAAAGATATCCCGTCGTAGTCTTCAAGCTTGTAAGCTTTCTTCTCTAAGACGCGCTTCACTATGTAGGGTCCATGCCACATGGACTCAAACTTTCCTGCCCCCAGCTTATCATGTATTTGGTCGTATGTAAGGACCAAATCTCCTTCGCTGTAGACGCGAGGTTCTACCGACTTGTCATATTGTACTTTGATGCGTTTCTTATGAGCCTCGTTGGCAAGAGCGGCATCACGGTGAGTCTCATCGAGTCTATCTAGGTAGAGGAATTGTTCTTCCTCAACAGTAGTGTTGGGGAGAAGTTCAACTGTGAGTTTGAGGGACGGAATCTCGCACTCTATTGGAAGTACGACCTCCAATCCGTAAACTAGTTGGAAGGGAGTAAATCCAGTGGCGATCTTAACGGAAGTTCGATAAGCCCATAGTGCGAAGAAGGGTATATTATGCCAATTGGACTTGTGCGTACCCACCATGTGTTGGATCATGGTTTTCAATACCTTGTTAATGGCCTCTACTTGTCCATTGGATTGTGGGTAGTACGGTGTTGAGTTTTCATGGCGAAAACCCAATCTAGTGCTCAAATCGTCAACCATATGGTTCATAAAGTGAGAACCATGGTCAGTAACTATAGCTTGAGGAACTCCAAACCATGCTATAAAATGATTAAACATGAAGAGTGCGGCGGTTTTTTTCATCGTTTGTGTATGTAGGCATAGCCTCGGCCCACTTTGTGAAGTAATCCACGGCTACTATGACGTAACCATGCCCCCCGGCCGAGGTAGGATTACAATGCATGAAATTGACGCCCCATTTAGCAAAGGGGCCAATGAAAATAATCGGGCGTAATGGGGCGGGGTGGTTGCGCTTCTTAGTTTGGAAGTGCTGGCATGGAGGACACTTTTTGACGACCTCAATACAATCTTTGAAGATAGACGGCCAAAAATATCCTGCGCGAAGTATTTTCAGGGCTGTAGCCATCCCAGAGAGATGACCTCCACATGCACCAGCGTGACAGTAAGTTAAGACGTGTTCACCCTCTTCATGAGTGAGACAATGTCGAAGGATAGAATCAATACCACGGCGGTACAAAGTATCACTAATGATTAGATAATACTTTGCATGGTGGCGTATTCGACGACGGTCGTCCCGCGAGAGTTGAGGGCTGAAACGTTGGGTCTGAAGATATAAAGTAATATCTCCATACCACAGATCAGACATGCTAATGAGGAACAATGATTCATCTGGAACAGAATCATTGGGCTCAAAATCGATATCAGCCCAAGGAAGATCACAAATAAGCTCAACAAACACCAAAGACTTTTTAGACTTAGCCTTTTCAAAAAGGAGGTCAAATTCCTGCAGTATCACAATCCAGCGTGAATACTTTCCCCCAAGCACCTGATGTGTCAAAATGTGGTACATGGGGTTTGAATTGGCAATGATGGTGGTGGTGCAAATCAAGATGTAATGTTGGAACTTTTGGACGGCAATGACTGCCGCGAGAGTGATCTTCTCGACATGTGAATAGCGAGTTTCGGCGTCAATGAGACCTTTACTTGCGTAGTATATCACATGTTCCTGGGCGTTGTTGTCTTCTTGGACCAAGACCATGGCGATCGTGGTGGCAGAAGCAGCAAGATAAATGATATAATCCTTGTAGTAATTGGGCGACTGGAGCATAGGGGCATGTATGATAGCATGTTTTAAGCTTTCAAAAGATTGTTGAGCTTGGTTGTCCCAAATGAACGAGACATCCTTCTTCATCAATCTCATGTAGCCTTGCATCTTTTGCGTGAAATTATAGACAAAACGCCTTAAGTAAGTTGCCTTCCCTTGAAAACTTTGAAGTTCTGTTATGTCCGTGGGAGGTGGGAGAGCGATGATGGCTGCCACCTTCAGGGAATCAATGCAGATCCCTTCTTTCGAGACTATGAAACCGAGGAGGCGTCCAGACTCGACGCAGAAGATGCACTTGTGAGGGTTCAAGCGGATGTTATACCGCCTGCATCTGAGGAAAACTGTCGTCAGATGGTCAATGTGGTACTCGCGCTGCCGTGAATGGGCAGGTAGATCGTCCAAGTAAGGTTCCACAAAATCCTTCATGTCATGAAAGGTGTACGACATGGCCCACTGGAATGTGGCACCAACATTTTTAAGACCAAAAAGGAGCTTGCAATAAGAAAACATACCCCAAGGACAGATGAAAGTTGTCTTTTGTTGATCAGTCGGGTGGATCTCGATCTGGTTGTAGCCGGAAAAGCCATCCATAAATGAAAAGATGACGCTTCCCGCACAGTTGTTGATGATCTAGTCAATAAAGGGAGTCGGGTAATTGTCCTTGGGATAAGCCTTGTTGAGATACCGATAATCGACACAGACATGAATGGTACCCTGCTTTTTAGCTACATGGACGATGTTCGAGACCCATTTTGTCAACGAGACAGGGTAAATAAAACTAGCTTTCAAGATATTTTCAATCTCTGCCTTGATTGCCGCAGTCTTTCATGGGTGCACCGGTCGCAACTTTTGTCGGACTGGTTTGGCGTCAGGATAGGTTTGAATCATATGCGAAACAATAGAGGAGTCTATCTCGGGCATCTCCTTGTAAGTCCAAGAAAACACGTCTCGAAATTGCTTGAACAAGGCCGTAAACGTTGTGATCTATTCAGGGGAATACTTCTGGCCTAAACGAATGTGTTCCACTACGCCAGATGTAACCGATATGTCGACTGAAATGGTAGGCTCAATGTTGGCCAAGTTTCCTTCAGAGTCCGTTTGACATGTAAGTATCGAGGACTGAGAGAAAGAGTGGACATTCAGTGTAAAGATGGTGGAAATGCTATTCTCCACAGTATCCAAGGAAGGAAGGAAAGACAACCGATGATGGAGGTCTTGCCACGTAGGATCATCTGCACTCATGATTTCCATAATGGACTCGTCAGAATGAAAAGTCTGCAGCAGAGGATCGAGTAGGGATGATGTCCGCTGTAGAGAACAAGAGGTGGAGGCCACAGCTAAGTGGTCCTTCGAAGCTGACTGGATAGCCTCGTACGTGAGTTCAGCAGGTGAAAGAGGCATAGTGTCTCCAATCAACTGTGTCGTGGCTTCATCAGGTACAAGCCATGAATTAGTAGAGTTGGGAATGGATGAAATCCGCGAGGAGATCATGTTCACCGTGGCAACATGATTTGGGGGATCCGAGGTTGGAAAAACACCCATAAGGGATGAATCCTTGATGAGGCCAACCCCCACGCTCTCATACTGATGCGAAGATTGTCCAAGTAATGGAACATTATCGCCCAAATGAGTAGCGGTGTCAGGTGTACAGAAATCCAGTTGGTCAACAGTAACAATTCAGCCTTGATGAGGGAATTGTACTATGCGGAAGACAGATGATGCGACTGCAGTCATGGCATAAAACCAATTACGACCAAGCAAAATGTTATAATCTAACGGGGCAGCGACCACTTCCACATTAATGGTGGCGATCTTTCCCCCCAACTCGACTGCTAAAACTTGTAACAACCCATGAGGTTGAAAGCCACGTCCGTCGAATGCTTTCAAGGTGGTAGGAGAACGGTTCAACTCAGGAGAACCAATGGCTCTCCAACATGAGATAGACATGACTGAAGTAGAGGCACCTTCATCCAAAACGGTACGATGGATTGTCTTCCCAACAATGTTTGTGGCAACTTGAAATGCGAACTGATGGGAAAGCCTCGGTTTAAAGTAGTCTAGCCCGAACATGATGGTATTCAACGAATCTGGATCAACCGCGCTGATGGTAGCGAGGAGAGTCTTGCGTTGGTCAGGACAGTTTTTCAAGACCTCAAGCGTCGACATGGCACAAGTAGCTTGTGCCAGGTCCTCTACAATATTGTAGTTTTGAGCGGCCCGAGCATTGGGATTGAAAACAAACTTTCTTATCGTGCTCTTGGGCGGACGCAACACTGAATCGAAAGAGGGCTTCTCAATGGTGAGAGAAGCAGGCGGTTCGGTGACGTCAGGGATCGAAGTGGAAGCTTTTTCAGTATTACTTCCAAGAGGTTCCTTCTGTGGAATGGAGTCATACGAACAAGAATGGGTGTTCAAGTTGATGGTCTCACTACGCATCATGAGAACATGTGCGGTGGCAGATGCTTCTCCTTGGGAAGGAGAGGTGTGTGCAATAAGTTGTTGGTTTTGAGTGGGGAAGGGATCGTTGAGAACTGCGGTAGTAGAGTTTCCTTTGAGAAACTTCTGAACTTTGTCTCGGTGGGGACATTCTTTGGAGAAATGGTCTCCACCACACAGCAAACAAAGATACTTTAACTTCCTCTTCTATTTGGTGTCTTCCTGAGTGGGCTTGGGCTCCTGTTGGTTAGAAGACTTCTTAGGTTTCCCTTTGTTCTTCTTCTTACCACCAGATTTCTGAGATGAAGCGGATTGCACAGAATTCACTTCTTTGGTGGAAGCAGGAATGGTGGACTTGGTAGTGTTGTTTCCAGCCTGTGGTGGTGATGGGGAAGAACCTTGGGGGTTCTACGAGCCACCAGTATGAATAGAAGGCTGGGAGGCAAGGGAACCAATGATGCCATCAGTTTTTGGTCCCTTGGGTGGTTTATCAGGATCGTACATAGGGCAAGGCGCGTAAGAAACAATTTCATACAGTGTGTCGGATTGAGCATAGATCAAGTCTAAGTAATGGGCAGTAGCAATAGCTTGTTCCTCAGTGACGGCTCCTCCCATAGCTACTTCTCGAGATACAACGGGTAAAAGTGACTTTGTGAACCAATCAGCTAAGAGTTGGTCCAGAATATGAGCCTTGATAAGACGCCGTATTCGCCGCCATTCATTAATTTGATTGGAAATATGAGTGGTAGTGTTCTGGCGAAGGGATTTCAATAAGTCCGTACCAATCTCATAGCGAATGGGTAACTGGAAGTGGGTAAAAAATGGCATAGCAAGAGATCAAAAATCGGGAAAAGAATTAGGTGGTAGCTCATTGTACCACTTGGCAGCTAGGCCAGTCAGAGTCCATTGAAATAACCTAAGATGGATCGAGTCATCCATCAATGAGTTCGATGAACACCATAAATGGTAGGTCATCACATGGTTCTTAGGATCCTCACCAGGTTTGCCATCAAATTTGGGGATATTTGATGGTAACTTAACTGGAATGGGTGGCCAGTTATGCCCATGGAAAATGGGATCATTCGTCAGATGAGACAAGTTGGGTAAGTCCAAAGTAGCCAAAAAGGGCAGCTGTTAGTTCAGCTGGGGGTACTGATAGTACTTATAAGGCATGTATGGACCGGTAGGACCTTGAATCGACTGATTATAAGGTGTTCCCGGAGGAAACTGACCGTAAGGGGGTGTGCCGCCTGGACCGTAAGTAGGTCCACCACCATAAAATGGTGGTCCATTATGATAATAAAGTGGCCTGTTACCATAAGGTGGGGGGCGACCTCCACCTCCGAGAGGGGGTGGGCCACCTCCAAATGGTGGGGGTCCGCCACTACCGCCACGATAGGATGGGATTCCACCACCTTCGTCGGGAGGAGGTGGTGCTCTGCCACCACCGCCGGAATAGGGTGGGCCTCCACCACCTCCGCCGGAAGGGGGTGGTGGTGCACCACCACCACTGAAAGGGTAGGGGCCTCCTCCACCACCTCCACCATAGTAGGGTGGTCCTCCACCACCACCACCATAGTAGAGTGGTCCTCCACCACCACCACCATAGTAGGGTGGTCCTCCACCACCACCACCGGGATGGGATGGCCCTCCACCACCACCACTAGGATGGGATGGTCCTCCACCGCCATCACCAGGAAGGGATGGTCCTCCACCACCACCAACAGGATGGGATGGTCTACCACTGTAACCACCAGTAAGGTATGGTCCTCTGCTTGAAGGGGGAGGACCTCCACCTCCGCCTGTAGGAGGGGGTGGGCCGTGATGGCCAGAATGAGGTGGTCCTCCGCCAAAGGGTAGAGTTCCGCCTCCTCCAGAGTTGTGTGGGGATGGATCAAACGGGGGTGGAGGGACTTGAGGGACTGTAGGTGGCGGTCCATGTTGTAAAACATTTTGCTATCTCCATAGAGTGTATGGATTTCCGAGGTAAGGTACCCCGTAGAGTGTGTTTCCGGGATTGAGTTGTCCCGACACAAGGTTAAGATAACCTAGATATGCTTGACTCGATGGTGGTTGAATTACATTGGACGGTCCCCCAACATGGGATAATCTCGTAGTGGAAGGTCCGGTAGGTAAGGAATTTCCAACAGAAGGACCGATGGGAATTCTAGCTGCAGTATTATGGTTAATAGACGAGGGTTTCCCCCCAACAACAACTTGCTGACCACTAAGTAAAGGTTGACCCAACACGGGTTGTTGATTATCTACCGCAGGATTAACATTACTGGCAAGGAAGGTAGGGGGTAAAGAGTATCCTCCCAGCGAGGTTTGAGGTGGGGAAGGAATGGGTAATGTAACTGTGGTAGTAACAAGTGTGTTGGAATGTTGTCCTTCAACAGGTTGGGTCATTTGAGGTATAGGACTGATCTCCTGTCCCGGAGATACATGTGCAGGAGTCGATGGTTGACGAGATCCATAAGTGGTCACGTGTTTTGTGGATGGTTTTGGTGAATCATAGGGATTGTGATAAGGAGGTAACGTCGGGTCTTCCACCCTTCGTAGAAGACTTCATCTTCAAAACTCCTCACCCATAGCACGTAATCGAGTCAATTGTTCACAATAAGGTGCCATGCGGTCGTCGGGAGTATCCCAACTAGGTGGGGATGCAACGGCAAAATGAGCCACTGGGTGGCCTAGAGATGATGTCCAATAAGCTGCTGTTGGACCAACAGCTGCTGCAGGGCCGTCCTGGGGTGAATTTAACCATTCCACCGATCCAAGCTCTCCTGGTAAAACGGAAGGTAGGTCTCGTGAAGTAGAAGTTTGTGCCTCTTCACCTTGTGGGGGGATGGAGGTAGGTGAATCTGAAGGAAACATATGTGCTCCAATATTCAAAGTAGGGTTTTCTACTTTCGATGACACGATCGTGGCTTGTGGGTCCATCCTTACCTTCGAAATTACCTCTTGGTTAAGGGGATATTCGGGTGGCAAATTCCGAATCCTACGAGACCTTCTCCAAGGAAAGTCAGCCAGAGTGACTGAAACAAAAAATTTATCCTAGGGAAAGCTAAACAAAAGAAAAGTAGTCCAGAAAAATCCTACACAAACTAAGGCCACAAGCAAACTTATGTGATAGGAGTGGATTCAACAATCTGGAACCTCACAAAATTTCCAAGGCTTCGCAAATCGCTATATACCACAAGGTCCAATAGTAAAATGCGACAAGGAGGATTGGGACAGTACCCTTGCCTGAATACCCGATTACCTGGACGGTACATGCATAGTAATCTCCCCGAGTGTTGTTCTCGGTGTATTGCTCTGCCAAGACGACCAAAAGGTTGACTCAGTTGGTCTTAGGAATCCTAATGGTGTCTCCCGATATACTCAAGGTATGTGGGAGCTCAAATCCGTAGTGGTGTTGTCTAATGCACAACCGTACAACATGATACCTTCCTATATACTGTCGAGTACGTGAAACACCTTTATATATACGCCAAGTACGTGAAACACCTTTCGATATACGCCAAGCACACGAGGTACTTGGTGGGTACGTGAAAGAGCTTCGATATACCTGGTTGGTACGTGAAAGAGCTTCGATATACCGATAAGTACGTGGAAGACTACAATACCCCCAGAATACAGTGCTGGCAAGTAACGACATCTTCCACGTTTTACGACGCCGGAACACGTCTCTAACTTACACACAAGTTACTAAAAATTTTACCCTAGTTCTACCGTTAATTTTATCTGGACGGTTAGGTGAATGCATGAGGTGAGTACATAATCGTAAACATAATGCAGGCCCTAACTACATGCAAAAAATGTACTTTTCTTTTGATGAACTCTATGTATGGGAGGGAGAAACTTCTTTCCAAGTGATTTTACCAAAGCAACACAATGCAACACAACCCCAAAATCTACAAAATTTGATAAAAATACTCTTTTCATTTTTCCGTTTTTCAAGCAAAACTCAAGAATCAACAAGCACAACAACCAAATCCAAACATTTTCTTTTGTCTTTTCGAATCAAAGTTTAAGAGATGAAAAGAGAGAAATTTCCTATCTAGAGCACTCTAACTTTTCAATTGCACTATGATAGCTTAAAAACACTAAAAACCAAAAATGCATACAATTTTTTCAAGCATGGAGTCACTTTTGTAAAGACTTGATCTCATTTGAATTCTTCTAGAAAATGAGTGATTCATAATTCCCGAAAAAGCACAAATGACTAATTTTTCTTCAAAATTTTCCAAAAGATTATTGAATGACAATTCCAATGCATGAAGTAATTTCTACAATGATTTCCAAATGTACTTGAAAACAGTAAAAATGATGCACTTTCAATTTTCCAATGATATGCCAAGATAATAAATTGATAACAATGATATTTTTAAGCATGGATAACTGAAAAGAAAGTTGATTTGCAGCACTCTAAAAACTCAGGAAATCTCAAGCAAAAGACAAGCGCTCAAATGGACTGAAAACACTTCAAAACACTCAATCAAACAACTGAATTGCAAACAAAGCTTAATGACAAGTGCAAAAAGAAGTTTGGGATCAGATCCAATGCAAGGATCGGATCAGGTGAGGAGAGGGGTGATGACAAGGCTAAGTGGATGAATATGGGGAATCCAAAGCGTCCACCACTACCAAGCTTAATATTGTTAAGAAATGAGGCCCAATACAACCCACATGAAGAACCAAACACTTTAAACACACTGATCAAAAAGGTCTCTGACTGGATCTTGCAGCACAGAGAGGTCTACACACCAAACCAAAACTCAACTCACAAAATGGAGGGGGATGCCCATATGTCAATTTTGACAGATCAGCGCAGTCTGTGTGTATACACAGAGCGACCGTCGCAGGTCACTAGTACGGGAATTGCGACAATGTCGCAATACACCAGTGGATGGGTTGCGACAAAAGGCCAAAAGACAGAGAACATAGGTCCAATCAATGCTCTGGTTGCACTGCCCAAGTGCGACGAGCGAGATCCAAGTTCAAGAATGAACAAATATCCAAACAATGAGCAATAAAATGGTTTGAAAATAGTGAGTACAGACTCATAAGAGGACTATAGTCTCTTCAGAGTGAAGATATGATGGTGAAAAAGACTTAGGAGGCAAAATAAAATGTCTTGCAAAAGAAATCAATTGAAAATGGAATTCAAATTGAAAACTACAAACAAAGAATGTATTCCCCAGTATGGTCACCAGATTTGTTTGACGGACAATCTACCAAGAGTAGACTCGAGGCCTGATCTCCCTAGATCAACGTGAGTCTAGAACAAATAGAGACAGAACATAAATAACTCTCCTAGATCTAATTAGAGATCAAGGAACTAGATGCTTTACCTTTTGAATCACTGATCCTTTCTCCTTGAATGCTGCTCCAAACTTGATGGTCTTCAGATCTGAGCTGCAAAACCTGTCAAGACAACGCAACAACAAAAGCAGTAAAATGGCATCTACACAATAATAGATCTAAGTAAGCAGTTAAGTAAGCAAACTACACAATATATCATTAACACAATGAGATTTGGTGGAAAGCACTTATATTACTGTATTAAAAGGGAAATACATAGGATGAAGAGATTACAACCAATGACTTAACGTAGCAATCCTTCTCCGATCAAGCCAATGCCAAAGCCTCCAAAGGGATGATGGATCTCTCAAGGATGAGTAGAGATCTCTGCTAATCTAATTTCACAAGCAATTAGATACTATAGACTTCCTCCCTTTGGAATGGGAGTGAGCTTCACTTATATAGGACTAAGTGGATAGGGTAGGTTGAGATATGGTAGGAGAGAGATAGGGGATCCTTCCAAGAGGCTAGGAACCGAATGCCAGCTTCCCCAAATGCTAGGGATAAGGATACACAACAACTAGCTTTGAGAATGGGCTTGAAGAAGCTATTTTAGTCCATTAATTGACATCGTCGCAGTATATAAGAGGACAAGCTGCGACGTCGCAGGTTGCATGAGGACAACCTGCGACAACCTCTCAAAACCTAGTATAAAAAGGGTCTGCATCTCTTCCCAGTTAATGACTTAGTCAAGGAAACTTTAGGGATGTTTACACTGAGTCTCATGATGGTAAGATTTAGGCATAACAAAAGATTGTGAATAAGAAAAAGTTGAACTATTACGAAAAAAAATTAACCTTAAATTAGTTAATCACAATTATACCTTCATTATTAATGAAATAAATATTGCAAAGATAACAAATTCCCATGAGTTTCATATTGAAACACAACATTACACAAGACCTTAAACAACTTGACATGAAATAATTTCTAAAATCTATAAGACTAATAAAATAGATCATGAAACCTCCTGGGACTTCTTCGAAGAATATCTTTATTGGATCCCTAGCAAT
Organism: Larix kaempferi; assembly: GCA_027924585.1. Classification (NCBI taxonomy): domain Eukaryota; kingdom Viridiplantae; phylum Streptophyta; class Pinopsida; order Pinales; family Pinaceae; genus Larix; species Larix kaempferi. The sequence goes on from BSBM01000445.1 coordinate 21,860,315, forward strand.
GGGAAAAGAATAAATATTTGGAAGGATAAAATTCTCCAAAACCTCCGTCTACATGATCACCAAGAACTTCATACTTTACATACTTGGATGACAAATAATGTCATTCACAAGGTTTGGGATCTTTCCATTTGGGATGGAAATTACGATTAGGATGGGTTGGCCTCCTTACAAGTGCCTCCTCATCTTTAGGAATCTTTTAGAAAACTCAAAAGGTTGTTACCCAAAGTAGATCCTATCAATCAAAACCAGGAAAATAAAAGAGGTTTGGATCATCAAGGAGAGTTTATTGTATCTTGGGGATATAAGTCCCTTCTTTCAAAGCAAGGTCTTCTCCCCAAACTTCTTTGTGGAAAATAATTTGTACAACTGATGGGATTCCAAAAATAATATTCTTCTATTGGATTTTGGCCAATGGGAAAATCCTCATTAGGGAAAATCTCAAAAAGAGAGGAATTCAACGCCCCTCATGATGCCCTCTCTGTTGAACCTCAAAGGAATCTATTACTCACTTATTTCTAAAATTCTCAATCTTAAAATAATTATGGATTCAAGTTATGAGGAACCTAGGTAATGAAGAATCTATCCCCAAGTCAATTCACAATATGGTCACTTCACGGGTGACAATGAATTCACGTAAATACAAGAAAAAACCCATTCTCAAACAATGTTGGTTGACTCTTCCAAAATTTATATGTTGGAAAATATGGATCACTAGAAATAGAAAAATCTTTCAGAACAAAATCTATCTTCCTACTCAAGTCACATTGCAAGCTAACTATCTTCTTTTTAAAATACTAAATAGTACAAACATCCCCTTGGTAATGTATTATATGAGAAAGAAGCAGATTGTGTCATGTCCCCAATTTTGGTCCATCCAGTACCATGGGTGAAAGGGGACAAAATCAACCCCTAAGGGAATTAAATGGTATTAGTTCTATTTGCTTAGAATTAATTTTGGCCTAAGTCTCCCAAGTTGGCAAATTTATTTATTAAAGGTAATTTTGATAAATAAAATTAATGGATAATGAGCAAGTGGGCCAAGAGGGCACCCATGTGGAAGATGTTGCCAAATTGGAGTAGGGGTTAATTTTGAGGCAATTATACCACATGAATTAATTAATTATTAATTAATTGCTTAAATGTTGAATTTGGAATTAATTCTGAGTAGGAATATTTTTATTGATAAATATTGCTAATAAATATTGGCAAGTGGTGATAATATGGCTAGGAGGTCGAATTTGGTCATGTGGACCACTCTTGCCTTAGTGGCAAATCTCAAGAAAAGCGAGTGCAAAGGAGGAAAGAAGACAAGGCAAACAAATTAGAAACTGGCAAAAGCAAACAAAAAAGCTGGCAAAAGCAGAAAAGTGGAAAGTAAATAAAGCGGAAAGAACAAGAAAAGTTGTACGTAAAGATTTAGCAACATCCAGAAAGCTAACTAAGGCGCAGTTGCTAATCTGGGTGAAGAGAGACAAAAGTTGGCAAGTTTTTCTAAGACAAAACTTGCTAATTATTCCAAGAAGGCGCCTACATGACTTGGAGTAGGATTGGAAAGTGGTAACCTACTCTCACAAGTCACCAAAGCTAAGTAACTTACTCAGCAGGTCATCATAAAGTTTATAAAAGAAGCCAACCAACTCCAATGAACAACTTTTGATCATTTATGTTTTCTCACGAGAGCTCTGATGCTTCTCTAGTTGAGTGATGTGCCTCAGCTGTGCTTCTTGGGTGATGTGCCCCAAGGCCCTTAGTTTCCAAAGAGTGTTGTGCAGGTCTATTTCAAGATATTGCAGCCAGTAACATATGCTTCCAGCCTCCATTGAAGATCTACAGTCATTCGGGAGAACAGTTTCCTCCAACAGTGATTCTCCAGCTAGTTTTGGTGAAGATCCATCCATTGAAGAAGATAGAACTTGGAAGTGCGCCCAAGGGATGAAGGAGAGTTGGTGCAGCCATTATTGCAGACATCAAAGGTGTTCAATATCAGTAGCCAGCTTCAAATCAAATCCATACTTCTCTTCTCACTCGTTCTCCATTCACAGCTAAATCTAGAGGAGTTTTCCCTGAAGGAGAGGGTTGACCTAGTGAATGCGCTCCAGACAAGTTCATAAGCTCAGTAAGCAGCCATTTACAGTCATATGACCAGTAGATGACCTGATCCTATCACCATAGCAGATCCACAGTAATATTCTATTTCTTCTCTTCATTCTCCATAAAATGTAATGAATATTTAGCCTATGAGGCACTGTTGTGTTGGGAGACAGTTAAATCAATAAAAGAAGGATTCTAATATATTATTTTCGACCTGCATATGTTTAGTATGTTATATCAGATCATTTGTAATGTACCCACCTGCTGACCCAATGCAAGGAAGGGAACATGGCAATAAAATCTGGGCATTTCATAAAACTCAACCCACTAATTAAAATCATAAAAATTTAATTATTGGTGTGCAGATACAAATTAGGCAATATGCACAGCGGAATTAAAACTAATCCACACACACGATTAATGCTCATCCAACATATCAAAATAATCATTAATTAAACATTGCAGAAGTAAATACATAGACATAAAAACACTTATCTTCATTATGCAACTGCCCCAAGCAACTAGCTATGTCGCTGCAACGTTCCACCCAACCATAGGCTCTTCGACAGCTTATACTGAGTCCATCCGAAGGCCACCCCCGAGCTGGGCATGATTCTCACAAGGAAAGGGAACATTCCAGCTCCCACGCAGCCCATTAACCATTTCATCTCAGCCAAGCCAGTCCAACTGGGTTTATCAGGCTACACTTGAACCCTGGAGGCTTACACTCAAGCTCAAGCCAAAGCTATGGATACCCATAACCCATACCCAACATACTCTTCTCTCACACAGCATGCACAGACATGGGGCAGGGATACACAATTCAAACAATGGGATTTTACAAATAATATGGCCATAGGTTTTCCCCAAATCGTGGGCACCCCAAAACGGATTGGGAGAAGGAAATTCGACCATAGGGGAGAAGACGATTTCTTCCACAGATATCACAGCATTCCATGGGCCAATGAGCCTCTATACACCCCCAAATCGATTTCCTCTTTCTTCCCAACTGCTATACCACAAAAAAACGCCCTTCTCTACTGGGAGAATGAAGGAAAACACAGCCCACATGCCTGGAAAACGCCCAGGTAGATCTAAACTCCTGAGGGAGAAGGAAATGATCATGAATTATGGCTTGGGGGAGAAACACATGGCTCTTTTCTTGCCCCAAGAAGCAAAACACGAATTCCCATGAAGAGTGGCTTGCCCATACCCGAATTTGGACAGCCATACCTCCCTATTCCCAAGGAATTAACTACCTCAACCAACTCTTGGGAGAAATCAATGTTTGGGTACAAAAGTCAACATGGGTAGTTGAGGGTTTGATGGGTTCTCTCATTGACACTTGGCTTGACCTGATTGGCTCAAGGGTTTGAATGTTTTCCCTCCCAATTCCTTGTGAAATCATGCCCCCATCTCTTTGTTGCATTGCATAGCTATTTGTGGGTATTTTTATTAAAATGCATATTACATGATATTTAAATTTCCAATGTGCATGGCTAGCACGCAAATCATATGCATCACTAAATTGATGGCGGGGCCTTGGCCTTGAGCTCCTCACCATGATTTCATAACAATAATACATCATTTATAATGTTAATGCCATGGGGTCAAACTGGGGACATTACATCATTATTTAATGTCATAGCAGAGTTTATCATTTATTGGAGCAATTTAAAGGATTAAAATGCAAGACTAGCTAGTTTGGTGCTTAATCTAGACTAGTTTCACCATATTTGCTGCTGAATCTTTTCTGAGGATCCATTTTGCATTCTGTCAGTTGGAGGAGGTTTTTAGTTCAATATAATATCCATATCAGTCTCTGTAATAATAATTTGAATGCTTTTAACTTCATTTTGGAAAGCCTGTATTGTGACTAGCTCAATTGTCCACCATCTGCAAATAGACCCCAAATTGTTCCAAACCTTTCCAAGTCAATCCAATCCTAATTCTAGCATTCATTATGAGTTGTATGACTGATATATCTCTGTCATAAACACCTTTAACCCTTACCCAGTCTTGTTGGCATATGCTAGAATCCCAGGAAGCCTCGAAGTAGGCAATAGATTCATTATATTGCTGAAAAGTGAATGGCTCTAGTACCTTGTGCCAAGGACTCCTGCTAAAAACATATTTTGTTGTTGCTGCACCTAATCCCATATAAATTATAAAATCAAACTTTCATCCCACCACCCTCAATCTGCACACCAGTACCCCTCACTTACCTCCTGTCCGGTTCGAAGGATTTGCCACAAAATTTCACTAGTAAAAGTTGTAAAAGTTTTAAAGTGAAGTTAATATCTGGGTCAGATCATGCCCAGGATATTACAGTGGTATCAGAGCTCTTTCCTTGGCTCATCCTGTGGAAAGTAATTCTCATTGGAAAAATATCTCAGCACTATCTTCAAGATTGCAAATGTGGAATTAGTTCCAGTTATGGAAGATTTAGACTTTGAGATTTATGAGGAAGAAGATTATTCTTATGAGGAATATGATGAAGATTATGATGAGAAGTATGAAGAATACTGCAGACAGTATGAGGAAGAGAATTCCCAAGAAGTACCTTCCATAAGCATCCCCCATGAGATCATGATTGACAGAACAGACTATGGTTATTCTGATAGCCATATTCAGGAAAAAGTTGCATGTTCTATAGTCATAGGTAAACCTTCTATGGAAGATATAATAAAAGATATCAAATTTGCATTGGATGCATGTGACTTCACAAGAATTTTTGGATCCTCTTCAAGAAGATCCTCCAATAATATTCATCCTAAGACAACCAAGGAGAAACGTGACCCAAAACCCAATTATGAGATTGTTGACAAAATAGAAGAAGAATCTACTGCAAGATTCTATCATGAGGATCTCAAGATCATCTCGGATGAGATTGGTACTGTTAGGGGTGTTGAACCATATTTCGGATCAGATCTAAAAGTAGAACATAAATCAGATCCAAAGACACAACTTGAGCCTCACCAGGAAGCAGAAATTGAGCACATCTCAGTAGGGTGTGAAGTAGAGAAATGGGTGGATGAACAAGCCATCATAATTCCACCACATAAGGAGGAGAACATGACACATGGTGAATTAGTAATTTCTCATTTTTATGTGTCATTAGGTCAAACTAAGATGGCAGCCATGTCCATTGAAAATTTCAGAATGTTTGAGCCCCCTACTGATGAGGTTCATAATTCTAGTGTAAAAAATGAAAACAGTGTGAAGGCTGAAACTTTAAGAGAAGATATTTCTGTTGCACCAAGGATGAATGAGCACTTATGTTGCAGCCCAAATTATGTTTTTGAGGACCTAAAAGATGAATATATTGCAGCAGCAACATATGGATCAGATTTCAAAACCTCAAGTGCACTGCCTGAAATCGATCCGGTGATGGGGAATGAAGAGGAGGAACATCTGCAAGAACCTCATCTTCTTGCAGGGTCATTGAAGATGGATGAACAAAATATCCAAGAGGCCCTGGAAATTCTCCATGACACTCATTCTTCAGTGTCTGTTGACACCCAAAAAGTGCTCACTAGCTCATTTCCCTATTCATATAACCCATTTGTCCACTTTTCCACCATCTGAGCCTCTGAAACCAATGAAAGGTCACCAAAGGACCTTAGTACACCCCTTTTTCCCACTCAAAAAGATTATTTTTCCTAAAAAGCATAAAAAACCCTCAAAAAGGGTCCAAATTCCCAAAAATATTAAAAAGGGAATAAAAATATTAATTTTATTCAAAAAAGGAAAAAGGAGGGAAAAGTACCTAAACCATGTTGGTCAATACCATTGGTTTCCACAAAACTACAAATGGTATTCCCCACCACCAAAACCTATAAAAAGGTGGTAGGGGCTCCTCATTTCACATCCATCCATTATCTCATCCTCATGCTGCCGAAATCTCCCTTGAGGATTTTGACCATTATAAGCAACCTTGGAGAAGGAGACCTCTTGGAACTTGGAGCTACTTATCTTGGGAGTTGCTCTACATCAAGCTTCACCATTGGAGGTATTACTATTGCAAGCATTAGCTTGCCCCATTTTCAATACAAATTTATTCTTTCATATTTTCTTGTTCTTGTTTTTAAAATATTTCCATTATTTGCTTATATTCTTGCATAGATCCATGATTAGTTTTGTTTAGATTAGTTTCTTGTTTAATTCTATTGAAACTGCTGCTACTAGTTAGCAGGTGCCCATAGCACTAAGCTTGCTTGCAAAACCAAGCCAACAGTTTTTTGGCGACTCCGCTGGCTTTGAACAATAGATCTCAAATTTTGCTTTCAATTTTAGTTTTTTATTAGTTTTTAGCCTTTAGATCCATAGATCTGCCATCCTAGACAGCAGATCTATTGCTGCTATAGGTTTTGGCCCCATCTATTGCCATTAACAGCCCGGAATTCTCAATTTTCGGGTTCGTTTTTCGACTCCCATGCACGGCTTTTGCCTCGCGATTTTTAGCCTAACAGTCGCGCGGCTTTTCGACTTTTTTCCGCGCAGTTCCCCGCGGCTTCGCGGCCTATTTCCGCGCTGCACAACGCGGCTTCGCGGTCATTTTCCGCGCGGCTCATCGCGACTGTGCGCCGAAATACCGCGCTGCACATCGCGGCTTCGCAGTCAAAAACCGCGCTTCCCATCGCGACTGTGCGACAGAAACCCGCGCGGTCCATCACGGCTTTTCTGTCAGAACCCGCGATGCTGATTTTTTCATTTGGCCGAATCATTTAAAAAATTAATTTCTGACTGTACTTTCTGCCCATATAGCACATTTTCCAGTATTAGAAATTCTGCATATTTTACAGCCATAGAAAAATTTTACTATTTAGAATGCACATGTGAAAAGTCTTTTTAAATATTTTCAGAAATTGAAAGAAGGACTTAGTTTGCATTTTATCTAGATTAAAAAAAAATTTGCTATTTACTTCTTTAATATTTTGCCCTTAGCAATTTTCAGAAAAAGAAATCCATTTATTTCTTAAAGAAGTAATATTATTTGCTTTCGTATTTCAAGAAATCCTTTGTTTTTTGAATAAGTCTTTGAAAAGCATTTAATTTCCATTTATTGAAAAAGTCATAATATTTGCTTTTTTACTACAAAAGATCCTTTGTTTTTTTAATACTTAGCATTTACTTTTTCAAATTTCAGTTTAAAATATCACACGTGCACCCACTCAAACACATAATTAAACTGAGCCTCAAAAAGAACCCTAATTTCAACCAACTTTTAACCCCACTTGGGGAACACTAAAAAAACTTTGTAGCTAGGTAGTATTGGGGGGATAGGTGTTCCAATAACACCCCTCAGTTATTACATCTGAGACATAGAAGTTGTCCATTTAGGGAGCTAAAATCTCTTAGTATTTATTGGCGCGGTCACAACCGGTTTGTGGGAAGGCATCTCCCCTAGGAGGGTTGAAGTCGCGAGGATGGTTCCGGAAGCCTGAGTGGAATACCGAAATCCATTCATTAACCGAAGGGCTACCATTCGCAGTTCTCGGGATATCCCTGTATGGGGGTATTGCGGTAAAGGACCAAACGGCAGATTTACCTTTTCTCGACGCGTCATGAACGGAGTATCCTAGTTGCCATTCTTTAGGATTGACTACCCGGTGTCCCTCCCGGTAGGGGGATATCTAGCCGTTGTCTCAACACTCATATTGTCTGACTTGGATTTCATCACCTTGCAGAGAATATCGTTTGTTGATTCACAATACTTTTAGTTAGGTGTTTGCATGATTCAACCCACCTTTGGTCTAGTTACACCTATTTTTTCTAGGAGCTGTTTGCATGTTGGTACTCTGACCATTTTTTGCATCCCTCCACTTATTATAGCACAGCTGCTATAATAAGTGCCTTTTTGAGGTTGATTTTTTGGCCTGAGAGCCTTGTTTTTCACTCCCCTTCTTGCACCCTTGGTTGCATTAGGGTTTTGAGTTTTTTATACATTACCATTTTACACATACAGATTTTTTACACAAAAACTTATTTCTCACCATTGAGAATTTTAGACGCTCTCGTCGTCTACAGGGTGAACTCCCAGAGTTCAGTCTACTTGGCTCGCCACGTCACAGACGCTGAGCCTTATCCCTCGACTCGACACATCGTCGGTCGAACAGACAGTCATCCGATTCTGACACGCCTCACTTCACCTCTGATTCTGAGGCAGAATCCGAAAACCCCACAGAGTTATTCCCAACCAGCCTTGTGGCTGGAACACCATTTGACCCACTTTTTACCAGCAACATAGGAGAGACGTCCACAAACCCTTCTGCTGTGGTGCCATCCATGGCAACCACCACCCCCTTAGGTATGCCTAATATGGCGGACACCCCACATTTAGGAATTCCCAACACAGGGCCACCCCCTGTTATAGGAATTCCCAACACAGGGCCACCATCTGTTATGGGTGTGCCCAACATAGGGGTCATACCCCCTCTGGTTTCCACAAACCCTATCCCAACAATCCCTACTGCTATTCCTAACCCAAGTGTAACCCACGTTGCACTTAGAGGCGCCGGCCCATACCAGACCACACCCATTGGAGGGCACATACCTTCCATACCTAGCATACCTTTAGGCGCTACTGGACCCCTACATCATACCACCATGACCAGGCATGTCCCAGTCCCAGTCACTACATTTGCTAGCTTACCATACATGGCAAGTCTGAACCTACCAGACTTAGCCAGACTTACCAATGATCCTATCAGACACGATCCTGCGTGGCCTCACATGCCCACCAAACTCCCCTCTGACATCCCTAAGTTTGAGGGCAAGGCAGGTGAGGACCCCTAGAACCACATCATGTCCTTCCATTTATGGTGCTCCTCCAACTCCATAGTGGACGACTCTGTCCGCCTCCGACTTTTACAGCGCACCTTCACTGGCTCTGCAACTAAGTGGTATATCGAGCAGCCCCATGGGACGCATGCCACCTTTACCTCCCTTGCCTCGACCTTCCTGCAATTTTTCCAATTACCTATCCGCTATGATGCGAGATTCGAAATCCTACTGTCTTTCAGACAGAACAAGGCCACCCACATCACTGACCACATTCATGAGTGGCGTCGACGCCGAAGCCTCTGCAAAATCAAGTTAGACGACCGTATCTTCTTAGATTGGTTTCTAAAATCCCTCCTCCCTCTCATTGCGAAGGATGTGGCATCCGAAAGACCCCAGTCTGAAGAAGAGGCCATCCTCAAAGCCCAACAGTTTGATCTCATTTGTGCCCAGTCGGGTTATCTATACACAATCATACTGGACGCCCCACGATGCGACTCTTCACGCGGTGACGCGCCGGGGGCATCTCATGCCTCCGATGGCATTATTGGCCAAATCACACCACAAGCTAAACCTTTCAGCATGGTGAGCACCATGCCTGCCCCAGACCTCTCTAGGGCTACATCCAGTTCCGGAGCGACAACTTCTTATGCTCCAACAAACCAGACACATCACATTCATGGACCCTCTTGTCCACAACATTGCTATGGCCAAGCGCCATCAGCATATGTACCTCCTACATACTATAACCAACCTGCTACACAGAACCCCATTCAGTTCCCGCCACAACCGATGCAGTACCCACAGCAAGCTGCACCAGCTAATCCAACACATCCAATAGCTCAGGGGTACCAACAACCCCAACAAGCAACTAGACCACCGCCAGCTCCACCTGCATATTACCCACCGCAACCTGCTCCCACACCTGCGGTTCCCCAGAATCCCCCCAATGCTCAAGGGCATGTGTACGCACAACAACATCAGCCCCAATACCAGAATAACCAACGCAATCAGGGTGGGCAACCAAACCGTGGAAGAGGACATAACCGCGGCAACAACCAACACCAAAACCAAGGTCCACAACCTCCCCATCCTCCACAAAATAATAACGCGGCACCTGCTCATCAGAACCCTGATCGGCCACCCAAGCAAGCCAAAAATACTAATTTACGAACAAACCATCCTTGTTCTATTTGCGGGGTCTATGGCCACTATACCCACGCTTGCCCACATTTGGAGCGAGCTCGGCAACTATGGACAGATGACGCCCATCGTCAAGGGCAGCCGCCAGCCAACCCTCCACCACCACAACCTCAACCTTTGGTGCTACAAAACCCTTTTCCAACACAAGGAGTGGTGAACACTCAGCCATTAGCTCCCACACAGGGCAACGTGCTACCACAACAAATCACCTACGCCGCTCCTGATCAACTAATGTTCGATTCAGGTACTCACCACTTGCTGATGATGTCAACTGCTGATGTCAACATCCAAACCCATCGGAACCAGTATGGCTCTACTTCCGAAGCCCCCCCGCCGATAAGGATACTAGCGCTCATCCCACTGATCAGACGTTACGTATACCCCCGCTTCCACTCGATGGCGCCTCTAAAGCACCTTGCTTCCCACTTCGCCGTATCAACAACAACCCCAATGCACAGGCTGCGTCAAATTACAACATTGTAGATGACTTAGCTCAGTCTCCCGCAACCATGTCTGCGTTAGAAGTCTTGAAAAACTGTCCTTCACAGCGCAAGACTTTACTTTCCGCCATTGGGGCGATTGACCCGAATGATTCGAAATTGATGACCTTTGATTTGGACCAGTCCGAACCACGTCTGCCTTCCACCATAGCAGTCCAAGTTTCTGTTTCCATTCGGAATCTTTTCATCCATCGATGTATCATCGATGAGGGTGCCTCTACATGCGTCATGTCCACATTCGTTTGGCAGAAGTTGGGATCCCCTACTCTCCAGCAATCCACCATTGCATTGCGGGCCTACGACGGTCGGTCAGCTCAACCCCAAGGTCTGCTACCCAATGTACCTGTCCAGTTGGGTGGTAAAACTGTACTCATCGACATAGAGGTCATTAATGCCCAGCTCGATTATAACCTCTTACTTGGCCGCAACTACATGTATGCCATGAAAGCAATTGCCTCATCCGTTTTTCGTACCATGATGTTCCCCCACGAGGGACGCGTGGTCAAAATTGACCAACTCACCTACTATGATCCCAATGCCCCTGCAGCACCCGAAAACGTTCTCCCCATGGTTGAACAACCCATTTCTAGTGCAACCACTTCCTTTCTTTCTTCTGTGGGACCCGGACTTTACTCAGATACGCCAATTACCTCAACCTTCCAATCTATTCCACCCCTGCCAGCCGCGACCGCTGTATCTGACCTATGTACTCTTTCCCACAATATGCAAACACCCAACAATCAACTGCCCTTGTTTCCTAAACCACCATTGGTACCTAGTCACATTGGCGTTACACCTATCCACACAATCCCCTTCGTATTCCCTCCCTCGGGCGTGGTAAGTTCCCCGGTTATGGCTACCCTTAGTCTCCCCGGTTTAACCTTGGGATTACCTGTGTGGTACATTCCCCCTCCCGTTCCCCTGCCGACACCAAATGTCATCCTCCAAACGGTACAACCTATTGTTACCACTACTCAACCTCCTCCTGGTGTCACAATCCCTTCATCGTCAACGAAACCTCCTCCTGGTTTCACAATCCCGTCGTCGTCAACGAATCCTCCTCCTCTTGTCAAGCCCACTGGGGGCAGAGGTCCACAACCATACACTGCTATACCACCTCCTAAGGCAGTTAAACCCCCACCCGTATTTCGAGCTCCTCCTAAATGCTCGTTGTGCGACGAGATAGGCCATCCCACTCATCAATTCCCACAGTTACCGGCACTCCAGGAACATATGAATATGTTGGACGATGACACCAGCATCCCAGTAGTTAGACTAGAGCCACCTCCTCAGCCTCGCGATAGATCACTGCGCACCAACCATCCTTGTGCCATATGCAGTGTTTACGGCCACTACTCTCACCATTGTCCTGATCTCCCTGACTATAGAGCAGCATTGTACGAGTTAAACAACGTCGATTTGGAGATATCTCCTCCCCTCATCAAGGAGATCTACCCCCCGCAATCATCCTCGTCGGAAGAAGTCAATACAATCTATATGATTTCAACAACTTTCAAACCAGAACCACTTGACTTATGGTCTGACTACTTCAATACTGATGAGCAAATTTTGGAGACACTCACTGCACCCGACTACCCTTGGGATGATATGCATCATCGCTCGTATTTCCTCCCGGAAACATCTACATCCACCGCATCCAACCAGCTATCGGTCGAATCGAAAGATTTCATACCCACTAAGGTCGATTGGTTAAAGGACCCCATCCCAGCACTGGATTCCTTTGAAGAAGGGAACATGTCCAACATTTCCCCCATTATACAAATAGATATTTCCACAACACCTGGGAAACCTGAGCTCATCTCGTTGGGCGCATCTTGCACTCAAGCAGAAACTCAGGCATATAAAAAGCTTTTTCAAGAATTCCGTGATGTTTTCGCCTGGTCCTATACCGAAATGCCTGGTCTTGACCCCGCCATTATAGAGAACCACATTGATACATGGCCTGAGGTACCCCCTGTTCGTCAGAAACAGTGACCCATTCATCCTTCCAAACTCCCCGCTGTTAAAGCTGAGGTCGAGAAACTTCGCAAAGCAGGATTCATTTATCCTATTCCGTACACCACCTGGGTTTCAAACCCGGTTCCCGTCAACAAAAAGCAAGGCACCCTTAGAGTATGCACTGACTTCCATGATTTAAACCGCGCTTATCCCAAAGACAATTTCCCCACGCCATTCATTGACCAACTCATTGATGAGTGTGCGGGACATGAAGCCCTATCTTTCATGGACGGGTTTTTCGGATACAACCAGATTCACATCCATAAGGAGGATCAGTACAAGACTGCCTTCACCACCCCATGGGGAACCTTTGCCTATCGCGTCATGCCGTTCGGCCTCAAAAATACTGGTGCCACTTTCCAGCGAGCCATGACCTATTGCTTTCGCGACTTGGTCCATATCCTGCGAGTCTATCATAAGGCAGCTTCCCCATTTTTGGTCGCCTTTGTTCAGAGCATTCTGCAGTATGTCACCCTGAGAATCCCTCGACAGCACCCATCAGCTTGACCCCCCCCCAGAGTCAATACATACCCTTCAGTCCCTAAAAGTCATGATCCCCACACCTACAAGTCAGTTCCCTACGCTGCCAGGTCAACCATTTCATCATGCTCTGAACAAAGGAAGTTTGAGTCTACCCACTTTATGACCCAGTTATTTCCCATCCCCACAAGTATGTCAGTTCTACCATCAGTACTACAACACTTCAGTTCTACACCTCGTGCTCCTATCAAGGAAACATAATTGTCTTGTTAGTTGCTGGTCTCCCTCTGTCAACGACAACCACATTTATTCCAAAGAATAGACCTAGAGGTCCCTGTGTCTTGGACTCATCACCATTCAGGATGAGTGCCTACGAATCATTTCGAGAAGACTCCTCAGTGCTTCTCTAAATGGTTGTCTCTCACATGACACTCATTCTTCAGTGTCAAGGTTGTGTTGGGAAGCTTCTTTAAGGGAAGATCAACATTTCTTTGCAGCCATGGAGAATATCCAAAAAGCAATGTCCACAATCAAAGGTAATTTCTCACAGTTGCTTTCAGATAAAAATTACATGTGTGAGCTTGTTGAAATGTTGCGGGATGCATCATTGCTTGATGAAGCGAATATTTGTAGATACGAAGAAGAGAACTACAAGCTCAAAAGTGAGTTGTTGGCCACCCAAGATTCTTTGAGATACACTCAAAGTGCTCTCTCAGAATCCCAAATGAAGATAGAACAATTCCAGCAAGAGTGGAAAGAATTGACTGAATCCTCAATTTTGCCTAAAAGTCATCCCTTTTGGGTCAATGACAAAAAATATTACATGAAGGAACCTCATGAGTGGGTGGACCATGAGGAGCAGTCTATGCGGTATGTGCTTGAAGAATGTGCCGAAAAAGTAGGTGAAATGCAAGTGCATGATTTTTTCCAGAATGAACATGAGAGGATCATTGAAGAAGGTCTTTCTTCCAAGGAAGGTGCAGTTGATTTCACCATAGAGGGTTAAGCCATCAATAGAGAGGATACATCCACAACTTCAGTAGATGAAATGTTCATAAGCATGGATCACCACCCTTCATTCGCCACTTCACATGCAGCCACAAACCTTGGGAATGAAAATTGGGTAAAAGGATTCTATTTTTTTGTGTCACATGATGAGCAGAAAGATCCTAAATTCAAGTCAGATGACATGTTCATTAACCTGCAGCAGTGGAGGCAGCCCATGCATGTGTGTGCAACCACTTTTGACAAGGAGGCATCAGATCCACACTTACTTTCAACATGTGGGTCATGTGATGGAGTTTGGCACCCTTGGATCAATGGCAGAGAGTTGAGCCATTGGATGAAGAGGGGAACACCTATGGAGTTCCGTAGAAATCATGAGTTCTCTTTATTTGAAGAGGACAGACATATGGCTAATCACATCCCATATGATTCAGCAAATAAAGGTGTTTTTCCATCCATTGGTTGGATGGATAGAGGCATCACTAAAAGGGAAAACCTAGAAGGTAAGAATCTTATGTTTTGTTGCAAGAAAATTGTTTTCATCATTGCTGATTTTTATATGATTTGCAAGCAGCAGAAAAGGCATAATTTGCAGCCATCTGATGTCACTCATCCACATATGGATTGGGTGAAAGATTACCTGACAGACATGAAATCTCCTTGCAAAAATGTTTTTGCTTATGGTCAAGGGAAGGCAGCTAAGCAGGAAAGTTGCCAAGATGAATTAATGATTACTTGCAAAAGTTGGCCTATGTGGAGGGAATCCACATGCTTGGAGATTGGAAAAATGCAGTTGATACTTTGGGATCCGGGAATTCCTTGGAGTGATAACTTTCTGGAGGTGACATAAAATTATGGGTCCTTGCGGAGGAAGCAGTGGGATCCGGGACTTCTACTCAGTTATATTAAATAGGTTAAGATTTTTGTTCATGATTTAGTGTAGATAGAGTTTACAGTGCAGTTTAGTCATATTACATTTTACTTAGATTTATTTGAAGGCCCCAAGTTTAATTTTCAGATTGTTCAGTGGACGGGCACAAATAAAATCAGAGTGGTGCAGCAGAAGCTTGGTGGAATCCTAACATTGCTTGAGGATAAGCAATCTTGGGAAGGGAGGACTGTCATGTCCCCAATTTTGGTCCATCCAGTACCATGGGTGAAAGGGGACAAAATCAACTCCTAAGGGAATTAAATGGTATTAGTTCTATTTGCTTAGAATTAATTTTGGCCTAAGTCTCCCAAGTTGGCAAATTTATTTATTAAAGGTAATTTTGATAAATAAAATTAATGGATAATGAGCAAGTGGGCCAAGAGGGCACCCATGTGGAAGATGTTGCCAAATTGGAGTAGGGGTTAATTATGAGGCAATTATACCACATGAATTAATTAATTATTAATTAATTGCTTAAATGTTGAATTTGGAATTAATTCTGAATTGGAATATTTTGATTGATAAATATTGCTAATAAATATTGGCAAGTGCACGGTACAGTACGGTATGTCTGGAACATGGTACAAGGCAAATCATCCTCCCGTTAGTGAGTTGCGATTTCACCAACGATTTAACAAAGCTAATTATATAAAGTACACCTATTGAGATTTATTCATTTACATACTAAAAGTCTTTGATAGAACCTCTGGTCAGTCTAGAAGCTCTTGTCAGTGATACTCTTTTCATTGATAGCTCTAGTTATTGCCAGTAGTAATTGCCAATCATATAGACAACCAGTCATTTCCGATCATAGTTGAGATCATACCCCTGTTCATAAAACCCCGTTTAGCCCCCCATTAACAGTCATACCCGAGAGTAGAACGAAGGCCCACTTGAATAGCCTGCTACTTCCGCTCCTTTCTCTGCTTTCCTATAAAATTAGAATCAAAGTAAACCTAATCTTAAAGTGATAGATATAGAGTATGTTACAGTTCTCCCTTGCCCAATGCGGCTTCGCAATTACAAGGCTGGGCGTCCTTTCCCCTTGGGCTCTCCAACGACCTTGAATGACGGGCTGGCTGTAAAATGTTTCCCTCGAGCTAGGGCGTTCCTTCAATCATGCTAACAAATTGAATCAAAGGTGGAACGCCTCCCTATTTTACCATATCTTACAATCTCCTCAAAATTATCCAACAGCTTCATTGGATATCCTCCATGCTGGACGTTCCTAAAAAACTTCCTTATATTGTGGATCTAAATGGGAAACGTGCAAGAAGTGATCCAATGGTAGTTATTACGACTTTATAAAACGCTTTTGACTATTGCCCACCGAGAGAATATGATTACATTACTTTGAAGGGCATCTTTAGGTCCACGCGTACACGTTGGTCATGTGGACCACTCTTGCCTTAGTGGCAAATCTCAAGAAAAGCAAGGAGTGCAAAGGAGGAAAGAAGACAAGGCAAACAAATTAGAAACTGGCAAAAGAAAACAGAAAAGCTGGCAAAAGCATAAAAGTGGAAAGTAAATAAAGTGGAAAGAACAAGAAAAGTTGTAAGTAAAGATTCAGCAACATCCAGAAAGCTAGCTAAGGCGCAGTTGCTAATCTAGGTGAAGAGAGACAAAAGTTGGCAAGTTTTTCTAAGACAAAACTTGCTAACTATTCCAAGAAGGCGCCTACATGACTTGGAGTAGGATGGGAAAGTGGTAACCTACTCTCACAAGTCACCAAAGCTAAGTAACTTACTCAGCAGGTCATCATAAAGTTTATAAAAGAAACCAACCAACTCCAATGAACAACTTTTGATCATTTATGTTTTCTCATGAGAGCTCTAATGCTTCTCTAGTTGAGTGATGTGCCTCAGCTGTGATTCTTGGGTGATGTGCCCCAAGGCCCTTAGTTTCAAGAGAGTGTTGTGCAGGTTTATGTCAAGATATTGCAGTCAGTAACATATGCTTCCAGCCTCCACTAAAGATCTACAGTCATTCAGGAGAACAGGTTCCTCCAACAGTGATTCTCCGGCTAGTTTTGGTGAAGATCCATCCATTGAAGAAGATAGAACTTGGGAGTGCACCCAGGGGCTGAAGGAGAGTTGGTGCAGCCATTGTTGCAGACATCAAAGGTGTTCAAGATTAGTAACCAGATTCAGATCAGATCCATATTTCTCTTCTCACTCGTTCTCCATTCACAGCTAAATCTAGAGGAGTTTTCCCTGAAGGAGAGGGTTGACCTAGTGAATGCGCTCCAGAAAATTTTATAAGCTCAGTAAGCAACCATTTACAGTCATATGACCAGTAGATGACCCGATCCTATCACCATAACAGATCCACAGTAATATTCTATTTCTTCTCTTCATTCTCCATCAAATGTAATGAATATTTAGCCTGTGAGGCACTGTTGTGTTGGGAGACAGTTAAATCAATAAAAGAAGGATTCTGATATATTATTTTAGACCTGCATATGTTCAATATGTTATATCAAATCAATGTTTAATTTCATAGCAGAGTTTATCATTTATTGGAGCAGTTTAAAGGATTAAAATGCAAGACTAGCTAGTTTGGTGCTTAATCTAGACTAGTTTCACCATTTATGCTGCTGAATCTTTTCTGAGGATCCATTTTGCATTCTATTAGTTGGAGGAGGTTTTTAGTTCAATATAATATCCACATCAGTCCCTGTAATAAGAATTTGAATGCTTTTAACTTCGTTTTGGAAAGCTTGTATTGTGACTAGCTCAGTTGTCCACCATCTGCAAATAATCCCCAAATTGTTCCAAACCTTTCCAAGTCAATCCAGTCTTAATTCCAGCATTCATTATGAGTTGTATGACTGATATATCTCTGTCCTAAACACCTTTAACCCTTACCCAGTCTTGTTGGCATATGCTAGAAGCCCAAGAAGCCTCGAAGTAGGCAATAGATTCATTCTATTGCTGAAAAGTGAATGGCTCTAGTACCTTCTGCCAAGAACTCCTGCTAAAAACATATTTTGCTGCTGCTGCACCTAATCCCATATAAATTCCAGAATCAAAATTTCATCCCACCATCCTCAGTCTGCACACCAGTACCCCTCACTTACCTCCCGTCCGATTCAAAGGATTTGCCACAAAATTTCACTAGTAAAAGTTGTAAAAGTTTTAAAGTGAAGTTAATATCTGGGTCAGATCTTGCTCAGGATATTATAGTGGTATCAGAGCTCTTTCCTTGGATCAGCCTGTGGAAAGTAATTCTCATTGGAAAAATATCTCAGCACTATGTTCAAGATTGCAGATGTGGAATTAGTTCCAGTTATGGAAGATTTAGACTTTGATATTTATGAGGAAGAAGATTATTCTTATGAGGAATATGATGAAGATTATGATGAGCAGTATGAAGAATATTCCAAACAGTGTGAGGAAGAGAATTCCCAAGAAGTACCTTCCATAAGCATACCCCATGAGATCATGATTGACAGAACAGACTATGGTTATTCTGATAGCCATATTCAGGAAAAAGTTACATGTTCTACAGTCATAGGTAAACCTTCTATGGAAGATATAATAAAAGATATCAAATTTGCATTGGATGCATGTGACGTCACAGGAATTTTTGGATCCTCTTCAAGAATATCCTCCAATAATATTCATCCTAAGACAACCAAGGAGAAACATGACCCAAAACCCAATCATGAGATTGTTGACAAAATAGAAGAAGAATCTATTGCAAGATTCTATCATGAGGATCTCAAGATCATCTCGGATGAGATTGGTACTGTTAGGGGTGTTGAACCATATTTCGGATCAAATCTAAAAGTAGAACATAAATCAGATCCAAAGACACAACTTGAGCCTCACCAGGAAGCAGAAATTGAGCACATCTCAGTAGGGTGTGAAGCAGAGAAGTGGGTGGATGAACAAGCCATCATAATTCCACCACATAAGGAGGAGAACATGACACATGGTGAATTAGTAATTTCTCATTTTTATGTGTCATTAGGTCAAACTGAGATGGCATCCATGTCCATTGAAAATTTCAGAATGTTTGAGCCCCCTAGTGATGAGGTTCATAATTCTAGTGTAAAAAATGAAAGCAGTGTGAAGGCTGAAACTTTGAGAGAAGATATTTTTGTTGCACCAAGGATGAATGAGCACTTATGTTGCAGCCCAAATTATGTTTTTGAGGACCTAAAAGATGAATATATTGCAGCAGCAACATATGGATCAGATTTCGAAACCTCAAGTGCACTGCCTGAAATCGATCCGGTGATGGGGAATGAAGAGGAGGAACATCTGCAAGAACCTCATCTTCTTGCAGGGTCATTGAAGATGGATGAACAGAAGATCCAAGAGGCCCTGAAAATTCTCCATGACACTCATTCCTCATTGTCGAGGTTGTGTTGGGAAGCTTCTTTAAGGGAAGATCAACATTTCTTTGCAGCCATGGAGAATATCCAAAAAGCAATGTCCACAATCAAAGGTAATTTCTCACAGTTGCTTTCAGATAAAAATTACATGTGTGAGCTTGTTGAATTGTTGCGGGATGCATCATTGCTTGATGAAGAAAATATTTGCGGATATGAAGAAGAGAACTACAAGCTCAAAAGTGAGTTGTTGGACACCCAAGATTCTTTGAGATACACTCAAAGTGCTCTCTCAAAATCCCAAATGAAGATAGAACAATTCCAACAAGAGTGGAAAGAATTGACTGAATCCTCAATTTTGGCTAAAAGTCATCCCCTTTGGGTCAATGACAAAAAATATTACATGAAGGAACCTCATGAGTGGGTGGACCATGAGGAGCAGTCTATGCGGTATGTGCTTGAAGAATGTGCAGAAAAAGTGGGTGAAAAGCAAGTGCATGGTTTTTTCCAGAATGAACATGAGAGGATCATTGAAGAAGGTATTTCTTCCAAGGAAGGTGCAGTTGATTTCACCATAGAGGGTTAAGCCATCAATAGAGAGGATACATCCGCAACTTTAGTAGATGAAATGTTCAGAAGCATGGCTCACCACCCTTCATTCGCCACTTCACATGCAGCCACAAACCTTGGGAATGAAAATTGGGTAAAAGGATTCTATTTTTTTGTCTCACATGATGAGCAGAAAGATCCTAAATTCAAGTCAGATGACATGTTCCTTAACCTGCAGCAGTGGAGGCAGCCCATGCATGTGTGTGCAACCACTTTTGACAAGGAGGCATCAGATCCACACTTACTTTCAACATGTGGGTCATGTGATGGAGTTTGGCACCCTTGGATCAATGGCAGAGAGTTGAGCCATTGGATGAAGAGGGGAACACCTGTGGAGTTCCGTAGAAATCATGAGTTCTCTTTATCTGAAGAGGACAGACATATGGTTGATCACATCCCATATGATTCAGCAAATAAAGGTGTTTTTCCATCCATTGGTTGGATGGATAGAGGAATCACTGAAAGGGAAAACCTATAAGGTAAGAATCTTATGTTTTGTTGCAAGAAAATTGTTTTCATCATTGCTGATTTTTATATGATTTGCAAGCAGCAGAAAAGGCATAATTTGCAGCCATCTAATGTCACTCATCCACATATGGATTGGGTGAAAGATTACCTGACAGACATGAAATCTCCTTGCAAAAATGTTTTTGCTTTTGGTCAAGGGAAGGCAGCTAAGCAGGAAAGTTGCCAAGATGAATTAATGATTACTTGCAAAAGTTGGCCTATGTGGAGGGAATCCACATGCTTGGAGATTGGAAAAATGCAGTTGATACTTTGGGATCCGGGAATTCCTTGGAGTGATAACTTTCTAGAGGTGACAGAAAATTATGGGTCCTTGCGGAGGAAGCAGTGGAATCCGGGAATTCTACTCAGTTATATTAACTGGGTTAAGATGTTTGTTCATGATTTAGTGCAGATAGAGTTTACAGTGCAGTTTAGTCATATTACATTTTACTTAGATTTATTTGAAGGCCCCAAGTTTAATTTTCAGATTGTTCAGTGGACGAGCACAAATAAAATCAGAGTGGTGCAGCAGAAGCTTGGTGGAATCCTAACATTGCTTGAGGATAAGCAATCTTGGGAAGGGAGGACTGTCATGTCCCCAATTTTGGTCCATCCAATACCATGGGTGAAAGGGGACAAAATCAATCCCTAAGGGAATTAAATGGTATTAGTTCTATTTTCTTAGAATTGATTTTGGCCTAAGTCTCCCAAGTTGGCAAATTTATTTATTAAAGGTAATTTTGATAAATAAAATTAATGGATAATGAGCAAGTGGGCCAAGAGGGTACCCATGTGGAAGATGTTGCCAAATTGGAGTAGGGGTTAATTATGAGGCAATTATACCACATGAATTAATTAATTATTAATTAATTGCTTAAATGTTGAATTTGGAATTAATTCTGAATTGGAATATTTTGATTGATAAATATTGCTAATAAATATTGGCAAGTGGTGATAATATGGCTAGGAGGTCGAATTTGGTCATGTGGACCACTCTTGCCTTAGTGGCAAATCTCAAGAAAAGCAAGGAGTGCAAAGGAGGAAAGAAGACAAGGCAAACAAATTAGAAACTGGCAAAAGCAAACAGAAAAGCTGGCAAAAGCATAAAAGTGGAAAGTAAATAAAGTGGAAAGAACAAGAAAAGCTGTAAGTAAAGATTTAGTAACAACCAGAAAGCTAACTAAGGCGCAGTTGCTAATCTGGGTGAAGAGAGACAAAAGTTGGCAAGTTTTTCTAAGACAAAACTTGCTAATTATTCCAAGAAGGCGCCTACATGACTTGGAGTAGGATGGGCAAGTGGTAACCTTCTCTCACAAGTCACCAAAGCTAAGTAACTTACTCAGCAGGTCATCATAAAGTTTATAAAAGAAGCCAACCAACTCCAATGAACAACTTTTGATCATTTATGTTTTCTCATGAGAGCTCTAATGCTTCTCTAGTTGAGTGATGTGCCTCAGCTGTGCTTCTTGGGTGATGTGCCCCAAGGCCCTTAGTTTCCAGAGAGTGTTGTGCAGGTCTATGTCAAGATATTGCAGCCAGTAACATATGCTTCCATCCTCCATTGAAGATCTACAATCATTCGGGAGAACAGGTTCCTCCAACAGTGATTCTCCAGCTAGTTTTGGTGAAGATCCATCCATTGAAGAAGATAGAACTTGGGAGTGCGCCGAGGGGATGAAGGAGAGTTGGTACAGATTTTTGTTAGACATAAAAGGTGTTCAAGATCAGTAACCAGCTTCATATCAGATCCATACTTCTCTTCTCACTCGTTCTCCATTCACAGCTAAATCTAGAGGAGTTTTCCCTGAAGGAGAGGGTTGATCTAGTGAATGCGCTCCAGACAAGTTTAGAAGCTCAATAAGCAGCCATTTACAATCATATGACCTGTAGACTACCCGATCCTATCACCATAGCAGATGCACAGTAATATTCTATTTCTTCTCTTCATTCTCCATCAAATGTATTGAATATTTAGCCTGTGAGGCACTGTTGTGTTGGGAGACAGTTAAATCAATAAAAGAAGGATTCTGATATATTATTTTCGACCTGCATATGTTCAGTATGTTATATCAGATCATTATTTAATGTCATAGCAGAGTTTATCATTTATTGGAGTAGTTTAAAGGATTAAAATGCAAGACTAGCTAGTTTGGTGCTTAATCTAGACTAGTTTCACCATATTTGTTGCTGAATCTTTTCTGAGGATCCATTTTGCATTCTGTCAGTTGGAGGAGGTTGTTAGTTCAATATAATATCCATATCAGTCCCTGTAATAAGAATTTGAATGCTTTTAACTTCGTTTTGGAAAGCATGTATTGTGACTAGCTCAGTTGTCCACCATCTGCAAATAATCCCCAAATTGTTCCAAACCTTTCCAAGTCAATCCAGTCTTAATTCCAACATTCATTATGAGTTGTATGACTGATATATCTCTGTCCTAAACACCTTAAACCTTACCCAGTCTTGTTGGCATATGCTAGAATCCCAGGAAGCCTCGAAGTAGGCAATAGATTCATTCTATTGCTGAAAAGTGAATGGCTCTAGTACCTTGTGCCAAGGACTCCTGCTAAAAACATATTTTTCTGCTGCTGCACCTAATCCCATATAAATTCCAGAATCAAACTTTCATCCCACCATCCTCAGTCTGCACACCAGTACCCCTCACTTACCTCCCGTCTAGTTCGAAGGATTTGCCACAAAATTTCACTAGTAAAAGTTGTAAAAGTTTTGAAGTGGAGTTAATATCTGTGTCAGATCTTGCCCAGGATATTACAGATTGGATGAGAAATCCAAGGCAAGATATGGGAGCAACAACTTCCTTCTCTCTCCCGAGTTCACCCCCTGATTGGCAGATCATATTAAGTCCCAAGGAATTTAATAAATGGATAATAGTGCAAGGAGTTCACAATTTTTTTTTCAATGGGGATTTGAAGGGGAACCTAGGGACGATAGGCACGGGAGGGGGAGTCTATAACCTTGAGGGAAATCTAATTAAAACCTTTTTCTAGGAATTAGGCACCAAAACTAATAATCACGCTGAGGCCTTAGCTCATTATAAGGGGTGCAAAATTATTCAACAAATGGGTATTAGTTCGATCAATATCTTGGGTAAATCTTGGCTTATAATAATGTATGGTTTTACTAGCACTCAACCCCAAGATATAACTCTTCATCGCAATCTCATGCGAATAAAGGGTCTCACTACTTGGTTGGACAAAGTATGTTTCTGGCACATTCTTAAGAGATAAACGAAGAGGTTGATCAAGCTACTAATCACACCTCAGCCATGGAGGAAGCAATATAATCCTAGAGGGGGAGGGGGACGAATTGGTTCCATTTCATTAATCTCAATATGATGAACCAAATCAATGGAAAGAGAGT
This sequence comes from Larix kaempferi, assembly GCA_027924585.1. Taxonomy (NCBI): domain Eukaryota; kingdom Viridiplantae; phylum Streptophyta; class Pinopsida; order Pinales; family Pinaceae; genus Larix; species Larix kaempferi. Next base: position 21,884,163 of record BSBM01000445.1, read on the forward strand.
CACGATTTGAAGCAGATCCTAGGGAAACTTTAGGGAAACTTTGAACATGATGAAATGAATTAATGCAATAGGTGTCGTGATTTGAAACAAATCCAAGGGGCGCCTCGGTTCAGATGTTTGGATGATGGGTAGCACATGGCACATGCTCCAAGTCTCAGACATTCCCAAGGTGGTTTTTATGTCGAGCGTATATGGTCTTTATGCCCATCCTTCTTTCAAGCTTTAAGGGGATTTACCCCTTGTCATTCCACTCTAAGTAATAATCGTTGAGGATCACATTCATGTGTTAATAATGAACAAAGGATTGAGTTGCATGATGACAGGTTTTGGAGATGGATATTATATGGGTCAGAAGGTTTTTATGGTGTAGGAAAATTCATGCATGCATAAATTCTCAATTAGAAGCTCTATGTGCCCCTTCGTTGGTTCTTTGGTTTCCCTTGTTAGGCTTGTCATTTCCTATCATAGAGGGAGAAGGGAGGGGGATTGATGTCGGTACCACGAGCTTCATCATGTGCAGTATAATTATTGTCATCTAACTCATTCATTATGGCATATGGAACGATATATTCATCCAAACGCTCAGGCTGTGGGAGTGCAAAGGGAACGGGAGGACTCCGTCAAAGCTTACGAGGCAGACACAACGAGGCAAAGGGAGATCGTTTTTCCAAGGGAAATTGAAATGCTCCAGAGTCAAAACATCGAGCTAACCTTGAAAGTTGTAGTATTGGAAGTAGAAGTGGCTTCTCTTCAGGCCCGAGTGTAGAGCATAGAGCATGGGAATGTGAAGCCAGGTTTCTTTATATAGTTGAGCCCTTCCATTGTGTCGGCACCAACGATGCATATTCCTAGAAGCCAAGATGTGAATTAGGCTCCATATTCTCCTTGAATGTCTTATGGTTTTTAAATTTATTTTTTGTTGTTTTAGTTTGTTAGAGTCTACATAATCGGTTTGAATCCTTTTGAGACAAATAGGAAATTGTTGTTTAAATCTGCAAAAATTAAGAACTTTAACATTGTCTTTTTGTTGAATGCCCTACATTGAAGGGTTTTGATGTAATAGGCCTATGGTATTTTCTGTAGCTATGCTGTTAGGGGTTTCCCAACAATGTTTTAATAAAATATTATCTATTATTGTAAAAATAAATCATGAAAATCACTTTCTCTTTAAGTCCCTCGGCTACAAAGAAATTAAATACAATTTCAAAATATGTGTAATAAACCCAAAGTATATACTCTTCATCACCAAGATATTGGAAACAAAAAGCTCAACGATTCGCTTAATCGACCATGAGCCAAAAGTGGTCTCTCCTCCAACAAAGTTAAACCTAGTAATTAGGTCAATGGTACTTTACTTACCATCCATAAATTATGGGGAAGTATTTAAAAGGTATTCAAAAAAAATCTTTAGGGAAAAAAGTTACTGCAAATAACAATTTAACTTTATAAATGTTGTAGAAAATTTTCCATGTGAATGAATTGTAATCATTATCTACATAAAAAAACCATTCTTTCATATATACTTTTAGGAAAACTTATTAAATTAAATTAATTATTAACAACCCCAACATTCATACTAACGTATAAATTAATATTAATATGTTTTTGAACACATATTTATAAGGTAGCACAATGTCACGATTTCGAATGGATCTTATAGATTGTATTGCATGGAGAAATAAGTCTAAAGACTTTGAAAGATGTGGAAGAATACTTTTTAAAGATGATTGCCAATATGTAGCCTCAAATTCCCCCATGATAGCACCATTCTTTCTTTGTTTTTTAACTACTTTTAACAAGTTAGATTCAATGAGGTCAGAAAAGATAATGCAAAATTCAATTATCCATCTATTTGGGTTAAGAATCCTATTGCATTGACTATACAAATATTTTGAGTTCTTCCTTAAAAAATTATTCCACTAGTGTATTGTGTTGGTCCTCAATGACGAATCTTGGAAGGAAGGAGGAGAGCTATACAAACTTAGCAATGTTTTCTGAAGGGAACTCCTTGTATAACTCTTCAAAAAGTTTAAAACATTCCTTTAAAATATCCTTATAAGAAAACACACCATCTCGCCGTGGCTATCTTAAGTCCCTATTTGGTGTTAAGATTCTTCCTCATATGTATGGCTATAGAAGAACCTTTGTATTTCCATACCCTTTGTTGATACCACATTGGTCTAATTTTTTGTATTCGTTTCTCTTTTTTCCCATTTCAATATGATCACCAAATGCTCCTCTTTTGAGAAAAAATCTCTATTGTTGTATGTGTAGATCCTCTCCAACTTTTTATTCCTTTGACTTTTGTTTTGTTCGAGTATGTGTCAATATTATGATGCTTTTCACTAGATTGCCTTGAAATTGATTCATTGTTGACTCTCCTTCTTCAAGAAAGTGTTTCCACATCTGAGTTAAATTATTTCTATATGCTTCAAAGGTGATCCAAAAGGAGTTGAATTTAAAAGAGGTTGGGGGTTTCTTCATTCCAGAGTATATGTTTGAGGATCCTCCAATACTTGTCCTTCTAACTTTCCCCTCTTCTTTTAACACATTTTAAGATGTAAAAAAAATGTCCAGTCTTTTGTCTAAACCATCCACTCCTTTTCTATTATTATTCCAAGTGAGAAATACCTCAATAGGCTCTACAACTACTAGACATGTATCCTTTGATTTGTGAGAGAATAAATATGCTAAGGGGTCCTCTCTACGTAAATCCCCCATATTTCTTATATTTTCATTACAAAATTCATACCTCTCCCACATATCAGGTCATTCCTCTTGGAAATATATTCTTTTAGAATACTTGCCCAATATTACATGCTTTGGAGGGAATGCCCATATATGTTTAAAATTGTGAATGTTCTCCTCAAATTTTTGGAAATAAAGTTTATGAAAACAATATAACTCAATAAGGAAGCATCCATTTTCTATATAGTATTCTTCCACATTTCAACAATCCCTCGAACCTCCCTATAGCTCCTAGAACTTCAAAATTTTATCCTATAAACATTTGGCTTAAGGTCCTCTTGGATTCTTCTAATGCTATAATTCTCTATTGCAACATGAAAATGTCTACATTATATTTATCTACTACCCTTTTAATGATTATTTATTTTGTTAGAAGATCCAAATCCACATGAAATATGTACTAAAATAAATATCATGTCTAACCTATTACAAGTTTCTTCCTTGCTTTAAGGGACTAATAATTATGTTTTGATTTCCTTCCTAGAACTCATTCTCTGCCATCTACAATGTGCTAATCTTGGAATAGACCTCTTACCTTGTGAAGAATGGCAATTGGATTATGATGGTCCAGTTTCCAATCCTCTTTCAATCATAGCTTGTTCTCCTTTTGCATTCCTTGTTGCTAACCTATGGTGATATTTTTATTCATAGTTAGGTTATATTCCTTGTTCGAGGTATAAGATGATGCATGTGTTCCATCTTCAGAAACAAGGCTTCATCCTTTTTCAAACTCTTGGAATTTAAGTCTTTTAATAATAAAAAGTTCACTTCCACTCTTTTAGCATTTATGTTCTCACATATTTGTGTACATATGATATTTCAACCAATATCTCATTGTGATTCCTTTTCCCCCATATCCTCTGGGAAGTCCCTTCTAATTGTTTTTATTAATAGGACATTTATTTTTATATTTTTTTTAATGAGAATCTTGTGAACAAAATATTCATTTTCCAATCTTTTAGGAGTTAATTGTTGCTCCCCCTTTTGTAACAAAACATCTCCATCTCTTGTTCCAAATAAAAACCTTCAAGTTTCTTTAATAAGTTTGTATTTTCCTTTGGCATTATTCAATTTTTTAATGCTTTGTTCTAGTATGGACTATGAGGTGTTCTCATCACCTTCCGCTCTATCTGCCTCCTCCTCCTCCTTTTGTGATATTTAATTACCCTTAACAAGACACTAAATTAATTGTCAAAACATGAATTGGTAACCATTCTAAAAGGATCACCACTATTTCAGTCACCAAAACCACTTATGTTGATGATTCTATAATAACTATTGCAAAAGACACTTGTGATGACAAGCATTAAACAATTGTCATCCTAACAAGATTTTCTAATGATCATTAAGGTCCTGTGTTACACCTAAAATCTTACCACGATTAGATTCAGTGTATACATCCCTGAAGTTCCATTAACTAAGTCATTTATCTAGAAAGGATTTTATTGCTAGGTTTTGAGAGGTCGTCGCAGGCTGCACTCATGCAACCTGCGACGTCGCACCTTGCTCCATTATAGGGTGCGACGAAGTCAGTTAATGGAAAAAATAGCTTCTTCGAGCTCATTCTTGAAGGTTGTTGACTTGGATCCCTATCCCTGACCTGTTGGGGGAGCTAGCCTTCGGTTCCTAACCTATTGGGAGGATCCCCTATCTCTCTCTTACCATATCTCAACCTACCCTATCCATATCCTATCCACTTAGTCCTATATAAGTGAAGCTCTACCCCTCTCCAAAGGGAGGAAGTCTATAGTGTCTACATGCTGGTGAAATCATCCTTGAGAGATCCCTACTCATCTATTGGGAGACTCATACTTCCTTGGGAGGATATGGCAAATGGCTTGGATGGAGAAGGCCTACAGCGTTAAGCCTTGGTTATAGTTCTATGTCTCTACTATGTATTTCCCTATTTACAGTAATACAAATGCTTTCCACCAATATTGTTAATGTGTGATGATATTGAGTAGTTTACCTGCTTAAGTGTTTACTTAGATCTCTTATTGTATAGATGCCCTTTACTCATTTCGTGTTGTTCTTTGTGTCTTAACAGGTCTTGCAGCTGAGATCTGACGACCTCTAGACATGGAGCAACATTCAGGAGAAAGGATTGCGAAGTAAAAGGTAAGACATCTAGCACTTGATCCTTAAGTAGATCTAGGAAATCCATTTGTAGTCTATTGTATTTGTTCTAGACTCACGTTGAGCTAGGGAGATCCGGCTCGCGTCTGCTCGAGTGGATTGTCCATCAAACAAATCTAGCGACCATACTGGGGAGTACATTGTTTTCTAGTTGTCAAGTTGAATGATATTTTCAATTGATTTCTTGCCAAGCCTTTTTATTTGTCATTTGCTTCTTAAGTTGGTTTCACCATCAGATCTTCACTTTGAAGACTTTGATCAACTTCCTTTGGATCTGCATTCTCATTCCCAAACCTGTTTATTGCTCATTACTTGGAGATTTGACTCATCTTTGAACTTAGATCTCGCCTGTCGCACCTGGGTGATATACACAGAGCAACACTGTGTCATTCTTGGTCTCTATTCTTTGTCTGTTGGCTTGTTTTCGCAACTCTGTCACTGTCCTTCTGCGACACCGTCGCACTCCCCGCATTGGTGAACCACGACGTCGCACTGTGTACAAGCACAGAGTGCGTCGATCTACCATTTTTTCCATACATGCACCTTTTATCCTCTTATGTTTTGAGTGTGGTTTGTATGCAGACTCCCTCTGCACTGTATGATCCAGTCAGATATCCCTTTTGCTTTATGTGTTTGAGTTGTTTGGTTTTATTGGAGTTGTTTTGGGTTCCATCTTGAACAGGTTTGAGATTTTGCTAGTGCTGGACACATTGGTCCCCCACCTTCATCCACTCACCCTTGCATTCCCTCCTCTCCTAGACTGATATGATCAAGTGCATTGGATCAGTTCCAGACCTCACTTGCATTCATTTTTGTGAGCCTTGTTTGCTTTAGTGCTACTTGTTACTATTTGACTTTGAGTGTTTGAATGTATTTTCAGTTCATTGAGTGCTCGCTTTCTCTTGAGATTTTTTGAGTTGTTAGAGTGCCGCAAGTGATCTTTTCATTTCAAAAATCCATGTTTAAAAGCATAGCTGTTGTCAAATTATTGTTTTGATGCATCCATTGAAAGATTAAGGGTACTTTGTCTCCATCATTTTTTAAATCATTTGAAGAATTGCATATGCATTGGAATGTTTCATTTACAAATCTTTTGGAAAAGTTGAAGAACGATTGTATTGTTTGCGTTTTTCATGAATTATGAATCATTCATCTTCTTGAGAAACTCGGATAGCTTTCAAGTTTTGCAAAAGTAGTTCCATGCTTGAAAAAGTCACATTGTATCTTTTAATTTTTTATGCTTTTAAGCAATCATAGTGAAAGTGAAAAGCTTGCATACTCTGCTTAGGATCTCTCTCTTTTCATTACTCAGCATTGTTTTTGAAAAGACAAAAGAAAAAGAAAAACATGTTTTGATTTGGCTTAGTAGTGTTGTGGAAATTTTTATGTTTTGTTGAAAAAGGAAAAGAATGTTTCAATATCATTTTTTGTAGATTTGGGATTGTGTTGCATTGCATTGCTTTGGTAAAGTTGTTGGAAAGAAAAAAAAAGATTTCTCCTTCCCATAGATAGCATTCATCGAAAGAAAAGCATACTTTTGCATGTAGTTAGGGCCTGCATTATGTTTCCGATTATGTACACACCTCATGCATTCACCTAACCGTCTAGATAAAATTAACAGTAGAACTAGGGTAAAATATTTAGAAACTTGAGTGTAACTTAGAGACGTGTTCCAGCGTCGTTAAGCATGGTAGCTATTGTTATTTTCCAGCACTGTATCCCGGGGGTATTGTAGTATTCCACGTCCTTATCGGTATATCGAGCTCCTTCACGTACCCACCAAGTCACCTTGAGTACTTGGCGTGTATCGAAGGGTGTATCACGTACTCCGTAGTATATCAGAAGGTCTCTTGCTGAACGGTTGTGCTTTAGACAACACCACTACGGATTTGAGCTCCCACGTACCTTCTGTATATCGGGAGACACCCTTAGGATTCCTGAAACCAACTGAGTTAACCTTTTGGCCGTCTTGGCGGAGCAATACACCGAGAACAACACTCAGGGAGCTACTACACACGTACCGTCTAGGTAATCGGGTATGCAGGCAAGGGTACGGTCCCAATCCTCCTTGTCGCGTCATATTGTTGGACCCTACGGTATATCGTGAGTTGCGAAGCCTTGACAATCCTATGAGGTTCCAGACTGTTGAATCCACTCTTATAACATAAGTTTTCTTGTGGCCTTAATTTGTGTAGGGTTTTGTCTGGTCTATTTTTTTTAGCTTGAATTAGGAGAAACTTTTGTTTCAGTCACTTTGGCTGACTTTCCTTGGAGAAGGTCCCGTAGAATTCAAAACTTGCCACCCGAATATCCCCTTAATCAGGAGGTAGTTTCGAGGGTAAGGATGGATCCACATGCCAAGGTTGGGTCACATGAAGTGGAAAACCCCACTTTGAATGTTGCAGGACTTTTGTTTCCTCATATTCCTCAAGATTCACCTGCCCCTCTCATCCCCCACAGGGTGAAGAAGCACCACTCCCCACTTCACAAGACTTGCCTCCCGTTGCGTCGGGAGATCCTAGGTCGTAGGAATGGATAAACCAACCCCAGGATGACCCTACAGCTGTTGTTGGTCCTTCGGCAGCTTATTGGACATCTTCTACCGGTCACCCAGTAGCTCGTTTTGTCGTTGCACCCCCACCCAGTCAGGCTAGTCCCAACGATTGCTTGACACCTTATCGTGAGTAATTGGCTCGTTTGCGTGCCATGGGTGAGGAGTTTCAAAGTAGGAACTTTCAAATAAGGTTTGACGATCGACCGATCCCAGGTCGCTCTTTATCTTTCGAGTCACCAGAATCATCCACGCAACACGTGACCACTACTGGAACTGGTCAACCATCCATTCATGCACATGTATCTCCTAGATAGGAGACTAGTTCAGTACTTCCTACTACCCAACCTGTTGAACAACAACAGTCCAACACACCTGTGACCACCACGATTACGTTACCTGTTCCTCCCCCACCCTAAAATTCGATAGGAGGATACTCTTTACTCCCTACCCTTTTTACAAGTAACGTTAATCCTACGGTGAATAATCAACAACCAGTGTTGGGTCAACCTTTACCTAGTGATCACCAAGTTGTTGCTGGGGGGAAACCCCCGTCTCTTAACCACAATACCACAATCGGATTTCCCATCGGACCTACCATTGGTAATTCGCTACCTCCTGGACCTTCCACTACGGGACTATCCCATGCCGGAGGACCATCCAACGTAATTCAACCTCCATCGATTCAAGCATATCCAGGTCATCCTAACCCTGTGCCGGGTCAACTCAATCCAGGAAATGCACTCTACAGGGTACCCTACACCGGTAATCCTTACACTTTATGGGGATAGCAAAACGTTTTACAACATGGACCCCCACTTACAATCCCTCAAGTCCCTCCACCCCCCATTGGTCCACCCCCACCTCCCATTGGAGGCGGCGGGCCCCCACATAGCTTTGGAGGAGGCGGACCTCTACATTCTGGCAGAGGACCACCTCATTTCAGTCATCATGGCCCTCCTCCCCCTGGAGGAGGAGGCAGAGGACCACCACCACCTCCTGACGGTGGTGGTGGTGGTGGAGGACCATCTTATCCTAGTGGTGGTGGTGGCGGTCCACCACCCTACTATGGTGGCGACGGCGGAGGAGGTCCTTACCCATCTGGCAACGGCGGTGGTGGACCACCACCTCCTCCTGGAGGAGGCAGTGGAGGCTCATCCTATTCTGGCAGTGGTAGCGGTCCACCACCTCCTCCTGGAGGAGGCGGTGGCGGACCATCCTACCCCGACGGTGGTGGTGGACCCCCACCTTTTGGAGGCGGCCCACCTCCTCCCAACGGCGGAGGAGGGCCACCACCTTACGGTAATGGACCACCCTATTATGGTAATGGACCACCTCACTATGGGGGCAGACCTTCTTTTGGTCCGAGCGGCGCGTTCCCCTATGGCCAGTTTCCTCCTGGTACACCTCATGGTCAGACTGGTCCTTACACGCCTTATCTGTACTATCAGTACTCGCAGCCTAATCCGCAACTGCCCTTTTTGGCTACTTTGGACCTACCTGACCTGTCTCGTTTACCCAACGACACCATTTACCACGAAACTAATTGGCCACCTATTCCGGTGAAACTTCCGTCAGATATCCCGAAATTTGATGGTAAGCCGGGTGAAGATCCCAAAAACCACGTGATGACATACCACTTATGGTCTTCATCTAACTCCCTAATAGACGACTCGATTCATCTTAGATTATTTCAAAGGACTCTCACCGGTTTGGCTGCCAAGTGGTATATCAAATTACCACCCCACTTTTTTCCTGATTTTGGTTCTCTTGCCATGAATTTCTTGACTCATTTCCAGCTGCCTATACGGTATGAAACTGGTACTGAGCTTTTAACCTCACTTCGTCAGAATACCACCACTCACATTTCAGATCATATACATGAGTGGTGAAGGAGACGTCATCTCATTAAAGCCCCAATTCCAGATCAACTCCTAGCAAACTAGTTTACGAAGTCCCTCATCCCTACCATAGCATGAGATGTTGCCATGGGAGGTGCTGTCACTGAAGAACAAGCCATCGCTTGCGCCCATGTGCTAGACTTAGTTTATACTCAATCTGACACATTGTTTGATATTCTTCCTGACGCACCCCGCGACGCTAATGACCCCGTGAAACCACTCAAGGGACCCCAAGCCGATGGCATCATTGGATCCCTTCACACCCAGCCTCCTCATCAAATTGTTGGTTCTTCGAACCCCCAAGGTATGTCCCCATCACCAACACAGGCTGGTCTCAGCACCACCAAATCATCCACCCCTATTGTTACTGAAGAGGTGAATTCTGTTTCATCAACTTCACCTCAGAAGTCTGGTGGTAAGAAAAAAAACAAGGGGAAACCTAAGAAATCTTCCACCCAGCAGGAGCAAAAGAGCACCCCTGACGATACCAAACAGAAAATGAAGTTAAAGTTTCCTTTTCTACTGTGTGGTGATGATCATTTTTCCAAGGAGTGCCCCCATAGAGACGAAGTTCAAAAGTTTCTTAAGGGAAAACCCACACCCGCAGTTCTCAACGATCCTTTCCCTGCTCAAAATCAGCAGTCGATCACTCACACTTCTTCTTCCCAAGGAGAAGCATCTACCACCGCACATGTTCTCATGGTACGTAATGAGACTATCAACTTGAACACCAGTTCTCGTTCATATGACTCCATTCCATCCAAAGAAACCGTTGGAAGTAATACTGAAAAAGCTTCCACTTCGATGCCCGATGTCACCGTACCGGCTGTGCCTCTCACCATTGAGAAGCCTTCTCTTGAGTCAGTGTTGCGTCCACCCAAGAGCATGATTAGAAAATCGATTTTTAATCCCAATGCTCGGGCTGCTCAAAACTCCAACATTATAGAGGACCTAGCACAAGCTCCTTGTGCTATGTCGACGCTCGAAGTCTTGCAAAACTGTCCAAATCAACGCAAGACTCTCCTCGCCACCATCGATGCAGTTGACCCGGATTCATCGAATACCATCATGTTCCGGCTGGAATACTTCAAACCGAGGCTCTCCCATCAATTGGCATTTCAAGTTGCCACAAACATAGCTGGGAAGACAATCCATCATTCCATTTTGGATGAGGGCGCCTCCACTTTAGTCATGTCGATCTCATGTTGGAGAGATATTGGCTCTCCCGAGTTGAACCGTTCTCCTACCACTTTGAGAGCCTTTGACGGACGTGGCTTTCAACCTCATGGGTTGTTACAAGATTGATCAGTCAAACTAGGGGGCAAGACCACAACCATTAACGTGGAAGTAGTCGCTACCCCCGTTAGATTATAACATTCTGCTTGGTTGTAATTGGTTTTACGTCATGACCGTGGTTGCCTTATCAGTCTTCTGCATAGTGCAATTCCCCCACCAAGGTTGAATTGTCACGGTCGACCAACTGGATTTCTGCTCACCTGACACCACTTCTCACCCGGGCGATAACGTTCCTTCCATTGGACAGTCTTCGCAAAAGTATGAGAGTGTGGGGGTTGGCCTCCTTAAGGATTCATCCCTCATGGGAGTCTTTCCTACCTCGGATCCCCCAAACCATGTTTCCACGGTGAACATGATCTCCTTGTGGATTTCATCCATTCCCAACTTCACTGATTAATGGCTTGTACCTGATGAAGCCACCACACACCTGATTGGAGACATTATGCCTTTGTCACTCATTGAACTTATGTATGAGGCTATCCAGTAAACCCTGGAAGATCACTTTGCTATGACCTCCACCCCTAGTTCCCTGCAGCGGACATCATCCGATCCCTTCCTACATACTTTTCATTCTGATGAGTCCATCATGGAAATCATGAGTGCGGATGATCCTCCATGGGAAGACCTCCATCATCGTTCGTCTTCCCTTCCCATTTTGGCTACTGTAGAGAACAACATTTTGGCTACTGTAGAGAACAACATTCACACCATCTCTATACCGGATGTCCTTTCTAGCTCTCAATCTTTGATACTCGCGTGTCAAACGAATTATGAAGGCAACTTAGCAAACATTGAGCCTACCACTTTGATCGACATCTCGGATAAACCTGGTGTAGTGGAACACATTCAGTTAGGCCAGAAGTGTTCCCTTGACGAGATCATCATCGCTGCGGCCTTATTCAAGCAATTTCGAGACGTATTCGCTTGGACTTACGAGGAGATGCCTGGGTTAGACGCCTCCATTATTTTGTACGAGATCAAAACCTATCCCAACATCAAACCTGTCTGCCAAAAGTCGCGACCAGTACACCCCCGGAAAACTGCAGCAATCAAGGCAGAAATTGAGAAACTCTTGAAGGTCGGTTTCATTTACCCTGTCCCATTGACATAATGGGTCTCAAACGTCATCCCTGTGAACAAAAAGCAGGGAACCATCCGTGTCTGAGTTGATTATCGAGACCTCAACAAAGCTTGTCCCAAGGACAACTACTCGACTCCCTTCATTGACCAGATCATCGACAATTGTGCTGGAAGTGTCATTTTTTCATTCATGGATGGTTTTTCCGGATACAACCAAATTGAGATCCACCCGGCCGATCAACACAAGACTGCTTTGATTTTCCCTTGGGGAACATTTGCATACCGCAAACTTCTGTTTGGCCTTAAAAACGCCGGCGCTACATTCCAACAGGCCATGTCGTACGCTTTCCATGATGTGAAGGACTTTGTGGAACCTTACTTGGAAGATCTCCCTGCCCATTCGAAGCAGCGTGAGTTCCACTTCGATCATCTGATGGCTATTTTCCTCAGATGCAGGAGATACAATATCCGCCTGAATCCTCACAAAATTATTTTTTGTGTCGAGTCCGGACGCCTCTTAGGCTTTATCGTCTCAAAATATGGGATCCGTATTGATCCCTCGAAGGTGGAAGCCATCGTCGCTCTTCCACCTCCAACCAATATTATGGAACTTCAGAGTCTGCAAGGCAGAGCAACTTACTTACGGCGCTTCATTTGTAATTTCACACAAAAGACGCAAGGTTACATGAGATTAATGAAAAGGGATGTCCCATTCATTTGGGATGACCAGACTCAACGATCTTTTGATAGTTTGAAGCATGCCATCACGCATGCCACTGTGATCCAACCGCTGAATTACTATCGAGATTACATTTTATATCTCGCTGATTCCGACACAACTATGGCCATGGTTTTGGTTCAGGAAGACCAGGACGCCCAGGAACATGTGATTTACTATGCCAGTAAAGGTCTAATTAACGCTGAAACTCGCTATTCACATGTTGAGAAGCTCACTCTCACGGCGGTCATAGCCGTGTAGAAGTTCCGACATTATATTTTGCTCCGCACCACCACCATCATTGCCAATTCGAACCCCATGTACCACGTTCTGACAAGTCAGGTACTTGAGGGAAAGTATTCACGCTGCATCATGATACTACAAGAATTCGATCTTCTTTTCGAAAAAGCTAAGTCTAAAAAGTCTTTGGTGTTTGCTGAGCTTATTTGCGACCTCCCTCGTACTGATGTAGAGTCTGAGCCCAATGACTCCTTTCCAGACGAGTCATTGTTTCTTATCAGTACATCTAACTCCTTTCCAGATGAGTCATTGTTTCAAACACAACGCTTCAATCCTCAATTGACTTGCGACGACCGTCGTCGTATACGCCACCACACAAAATATTATCTGATCATCAGTGATACTTTGTACCGTTGTGGTATCAACTCTATCCTTCGACGTTGTCTGACTCATGAAGAGGCTGAACACGTTGTGAATGACTGCCATGCAGGGGCATGTGGTGGTCACCTCTCTGGGATGGCTACAGCCCAGAAGATTTTGCGCGCAGGATATTTTTATCCGACTATCTTTAAAGATTATATCGAGGCCATCAAAAAATGTCCTCCATGTCAACATTTTCATACTAAGAAGCGCACCCACCCCACCCCGTTACACTCGGTTATTGTCGTTGGCCCCTTTGTTAAATGGGGCATCGATTTCATGCATTGTAATCCTACCTCGGCCGGGGGGCATAGTTACGTCATCGTAGCAGTGGACTACTTTACAACGTGGGCCGAGGCAATGCCTACATACATGAACGATGGCAAGACCGCCGCACTCTTCATGTTCAACCATGTAATAGCACGGTTTGGAGTTCCTCAAGAAATAGTTATCGACCATGGTTCCCACTTCATGAACCATATGGTCGATGAGTTGAGCGATAGATTGGGTTTTCGCCATGAAAACTCAACACCGTACTACCCATAGTCGAATGGATAGGTTGAGGCCATTAACAAGGTCTTGAAAACTATGGTCCAACGAATGGTAGGGATGCACTAGGGCAATTGGCACAACATGCTCTTCTCTGCACTTTGGGCTTATAGGACTTCCGTTAAAACCGCCACTGGATTCACTCCTTTCCAACTAGTGTATGGATTGGAGGCAGTCCTCCCTATAGAGTGAAAGATTCCATCTCTCAAGCTCGCCATCGAACTTCTCCCAAACACTACTGCCGAGGAAGAATGCTTCCTCTACCTATCTAAGCTCGGCGAGACTCGTTGAGATGTCGCTCTTGCCAACGAGGCCCATAAGAAACGCATCAAAGCGCACTACGACAAGTCGGTATAACCTTGCGTTTTTAGCGAAGGGGATTTGGTCCTCACTTACAATCAAAAGCATGATAAGTTGGGGGAAGGCAAGTTTGAGTCCATGTGGCATGGACCTTACATAGTAAAACACGTTCTAGAGAAGGGATCTTACGAACTTGAAGATTATGATGGGATATCTTTAGGTGAACCCCGCAATGGGCTTTACGTGAAGAGGTACTATGCTTGTGTCTTTCACGCAGAAGTACTTTTGTATATACTGTACATGGCGTGTTTGTGTTTTTTCTGTGTGATGTGACGCTTTGATTTCTTGAGTGTTTTAGGTCTTGTTTCTTTTCTTATACCATGTTCTGTCTACTTGTGAAGATGGAAACGTGTTATGGATTTGCGGATGGCGCCAGCCGGCATACCCGTAACCTTGCTTCGGCAGCTTGGGTACTCTATTCACCTATTGGCCAGCTCATTAGCTCAGGGGGAATGTGTCTAGGTTTCATGACTAACAATGCTGCAGAATATCAAGCAGTCATTGGAACCCTAACTGACGCCATTTCTTTGGGTATGGACCACGTTGTCATCCATTTGGATTATCAACTAGTGGTCTCTCATCTTAACCGAGTTTACGCCATCCGTGATCCCTTTTTGCTCCGTCTATATCGATGAATCCGTCTTCTGGAAAGGTCCTTTGAGTCCATTCAGTACCTACACATTCCATGAGACGTTAACACAGTTGCCGACTCTATGGCCAACTTCATCTTAGATTGGTACATTGCACACACATAAGCATTTTTCATGAACTGTTAAAAGTAGACATAACATGTAAATAATTCATTTCATAAGCAAACACATAAGCAAGACCACATCATTCACTCATTTGAAACACATAATGTATAAATCATCGGAATGTTTGTATATATATATATAATCTCAAAAGGTAGTGCTGGTACAAAAATCTGAAGCACCACGGCTTTCAGTGAGTCTCTACAAAATCTGAAGCCTCGTAGCTTTTAGTAGTACAAAAATATGAGGACTCTAAGCTCTCAGTACACATACAATAACAACATGTGGCCTATTTCCTGGACCGTACAACCCTAGGTGGTCTAACAGCTCGAGCCTGCTGAGTGTGGAAACAGTCTACTGCTCTCGCAACCCTGCGGAGCAATGCGTTGAAGTGCGCAGTCGCTCCAACCGTGTGTACCTGCATGGGCCGCGGCACCTCATCTACCATTGGCTCAGGAACGTCTAGTGTCAACCCACTCAGGTTGGCACAGACTCTATCCATCTCCACGATGGCAGCATGCATAGTTGGACCCATAACGTCTCCCTCTCCTCTCTATCTCCTAGCAAGAAGAGAGGTCCCCACTGGTTGTACAGGCCCCACATATGCACACACATGTTGTTCACCTATCAGCACTATATCAAAAAAATCATAAATGCACAAAACTTAAAAAGTACAAGGGTCATTTGTTCTTACCAAGGCCTCCCCATGCTGCTCCTTCTGGCAACGACAAGTCAGGATCATCTCTAAAGTCCATACCACTATATGGGAAGTCCTCCACCATCAGTAGCTAGCCCTCAAGCCAAGTGAGAAACTCAGGAGGGAATCCAATAATGGGGCCCCCACCATGTCGGGCCATCACATCGATCCACCTAGCCATGTGAGGGTCTCTAGGGTCCCTATCCTCCAGTGGTACCTGAGGATGCAAAAGCGGAACCCGTTCCAATAAGAACGATATCACTATCGATCCATAGCCAAACTGTTTGAGCTCTCCCCGCCGACACTTTGTCAGCTGAGCTCGCATGTTTGCGAGTACACCCTCGCACCAGTTAAAGATGTTCAGAGACATACAGTCCTCCGCATAAAGCATTTGTGCCCTGGTGGCTAAGTGAGGAGCTTGGCTCCCTGACATCCTTGTAATGGTGAATAGTATGGCGCGTAATGGACGTCCCTGTACATCTTTGATGGGAATTTTCCCACTAGATGCACAGGTGTTGGGACTACAATGTTGTCGGATCATATCTTCCACGGTCCGATCACTCCCGCGTGATCCAGTAAGTAGCACATTGTCCCCTCTTCGGGACAATCTGGTCAGAAAGTAGATGTCCTCGACATCTATGGTAAGCTCGTGCTCACCGATCATGAAGTATTGCTGGGCCGCATCCCAGCATTGGAGCATATGAGTCAATAGTGGAATTTGGGATCTCAGCCCCTGGATGCGAAAGAACTTGAGGAGCCCACAGTTCCTCAATTCTTCTATGCATTTTGGATCATTTGCGGCACGCATGTCATCTATTTCATGCTCCCTTTCCTGCCATTCCAAAACCATTTTGGATGCTTGGAACCTGTCAACGGGAGATTTTTAACAATGTTAGAACTTGCTTCAACCATTTCAAGTCCTTCTTTTGAGCTTAGCTTGAGTTTGGAGATGGACGTCACCATCGTCGCACCCTGTTTTTACAAATAGAGCAACATCGTCGCAGTCCAGTTTTGAGACCTTAGCGACGACTTGGTCTCGTCGCAGTTCCTGAAAGGGAAAACTGCGACAAGCCGAGGGCGCAATTGCCCTTCCCAAATCAATCTAAAACCCAAAAAAAGACTGAAATTCAAAAATGTAAACCACTACAATTATGATGGATGAAGTTTAGGGTTACCTGCTCTGGACGGCGGGTGAAATGGATGCTCGTAGCTCCTGGAATCGACGAGTGAAGTTTTGGCTCCAAATGGCACTACTCCTCCCAAATTTGGCAAATAGAACAATGGTGACTATATTTGGTTTTATTTCTATTTATAAACAAATGGAATATTCCTTTTTCAAATATTTGATGTCGTTATGCCATTTGCTATAGTTTGAATCGATTTTATTATTTTTTGAATGGTCGGTTGATTATTTGACCTAGTTTCCAAGTGTGCAGAAGTTGTGAAGTGTCTTTCTACGCCATTTTCACATTGGAACGGTCATCTCAGGTATGGACACCCCTTGTGAATTTTTGTCGTTTATCTTTTTATTCGTTAGATTGCAATTAATGAGCTTACTCTTTGTTCTTTCTCGTGCTCTTGAAACTATGAGAATAAGTTACCGAGTTACGATTTATCACTTTTCCGGGCTCGTTAAACTCCTACGGAAAAGGAACCCCCCCAGAGTCTATCTTTAAGCTCTTTTCAAGCTCTCGAAATACGAAAAGATTGCCAAGTGAACTTGTCGTGTTCACGCTTGTAAAAGGATTTGAATGGCCGTCTTCTTGGTGATAGTTTACCCCTTTTTCCGGACCAGGGGGCACTAGTTACGAAAAAGGCATACTCCAGCCAATCATGATTGGAAGAGTCCTCTCCCGTGTTGTTTTACCCTTTTTCGGGCGATGAGGCTAACTTTACGAAAAAGGACCGTTGGAGTCTTCTTTAGTTCTTTTCAGACTCTCTAAACATGAAATGATGACCGAGTTTACCTTCTATGGACTCGTTAAATTCTTACATTGAAGGGCCCACCATGGGACGAACCCCTCCTATCTCAGGTTCGAAAAACATTTGAGATTGGACTCATCTATGAGATGAGCTATATCGAGCATCTGGATACCCTCATCAAGCTCGTAAAAAACACATTATGCACTCATCATTCATGATGGGGAAAAATGAAAGCTTTTGTATTACACCTTTATTAGTGGCAATGCCTAGTCATTCTTGAACATGGCACTCATTTGCATTTGCATACAGTACTTGGATCATCTATTTGTCCTCGAGTTCCACTTACTTCCTGAGTCTTGTTACTCCTTTGAGTCATTCAAAGAAAGCTTCCATCATCAGTTGCATTAGGAATTTGTGTCATACTCGTCATGTCAATACTGCCAAGTCATGCCATGCCCATGTTTAAGAATATCTTTCACTATTCATTATTTGCAGTCATTACACCTTCAATGATGTTGTTCTACTATGATTCAGTCTCACGTATGATTGTACCATCCGATCTGCTCTACACATCCTTTGTCGTGTTTCGTGTCAATGATGGGGGATTCATCATGGCCCTCCTTCGGCGAATTCATCCTTGTCGACTTCAACACATCATCTAAGGATTAAATCTAGAAACCAACCAAGTACCTTGGCCCTGCATGCCTCAATGGCAGGTTACCTCACTTTCGACATGAGTTTACATCATTGAATCTTGACTGAAATATTTCATCTTGCGTTCGACTTCAACTCATTAATTCGCCCTCGATGATATGTATTGTTTTCCTAGGAATACCCCTAACGGTTACAGGTTGTCCATTACTGTTTACACATCTAAAAGTTTTGTCAAAATAGTTTAAAACTACCCTGTGCTGTTCCAGCCAGTCCATTTCGATAAGTATGTCATAAGAGCCAAGTGGCAAAACATTTAATTTAACTGTAGTCTTAAAATCATTCATATCTAAGATACATTCCTTAATATAACAGTTTACTTTCCTTTTTGCCCCAGTAGCTAGTTGTACAGACCAGGAATTATCAAACCTTTCAACAGTTAGATTACATTTTTCTACTAGCTGGGGTGAAATATAGCTAAGGCTAGCACCTGGATCTATTAAAATAGTTACAGGGATTTTGTTAATCATACCTCCTACTTCCACCATGGAAGTTTGATAGTCAGCTTGGCGGTTCTCCAATGCTGCATTGATTCGGGGCATAGTTCCTGCAAAGTCTCCAATAGTCATTTCATCTTGAACAGTATGAATATTGCTGATTTGTTTCTTTCTATTTGGGCAAACTGAAGCATAATGTGGGCCATTACACTCCCAGCACTTAACAGGCTCCTTCCGTTCAAAATTCTTAGTGTAATTTCCGTGATTGTTAGGAACCTCCTTGTTGCCCTTGAAGTTACTGGAATTATTAGTAACTCCATTTTTGCTCCCCTGGAAGTTTTTACCATTAAACAGGGTTCTGTTCTTGTTATTTTTGAAGCTTTTCTGGGGTACAAACTCCTTTTTCCTGTACTCAAGCTGATTGCTGTTCTTTTTAGCTTTCCAGCTGGCTATCCCTTCTTTCTTTTTATTCTGTTCATAACAAAAATTAGCCTTCCGCATAGCCTCTTCCAGCGTTTTGGGGTTATCATATTCAATTCTGTCCTTGATATGATAGGGCAGGCAGCTAAGAAACCGTTGTATTTTTGGTTTCTCTTCGACAAAATACGGCACATACCTTAACAGACTCAAGAACTTACTGTTTAAGTCCTTCATAGTCATAGATCCTAGCTTCAGTTCATAAAATTCCTTGGCCCTCTCCTCATAGTACTGTTCGGACATAAACTTCTTTTTGAAGTACCTTTTAAAAGTACTCCAATTGACTTCTTTTTCTTTAATTCCCTTGACCCTTTTCAGATATTGCCACCATATGTCCGCCTTTCCAGAAAGGTTGTAGATGGCCATTCGTGCCTTCAGCTGATTTGAATAGTTATAAATCTGGAAATATTTTCTCATCCCGGATAACCAGGATTCTGCCTCTTCTCCTATTTCAGATTCTCCGTTGAAAGTTGGGGGTTTTATTTTCTAAACTCCCCGGAAATCTCTTTGTAAGGTCGGTACTTTTTCCTTCTTTTGTGTGGCTCAGCTTCACTGCTGTCACTAGTAGTGCGATAACTGGGTTGTTCCCTTCTTTCTTCAGATGATGAACTGCTGTCAGATTTAGCTGGTTTCATCCTTTTAGACCCTCTTTGATGGCTAGCTTCTTCTGAGTCAGCTCTTTTGCTCCTTCCTTTTGTTTGAAATTTTTCTATCAATAACTGAGTTAGCTGCTCTTGAGTTTTCAGAATTCTTTCATTATCCTTCTTGACTGTTTCCATTTATGTCTTTAATCCTTTTATGGTCTGCATCAGTTCAGTGGAGTGAACAATTACCTCCTCTATCTCAGGTTCTCTCGACATCTGTCTTGTCTCAGTGTTTGGAGATTCCTGCTCAGCATATTCTCCTAGCTTTTCCATACCTGCCTGTTAATTTCAGAAAAAAAGAAATTTTTTCTGCTCTGCTTCATGAAACAGAAATATAAGTTAGTATTTAATATATTTAAATTTTTCTTTCATGGTCACCGTTTTGCGGAACTAGTGGAGTCACATCCAGGCCTAGTGTCCGAACCATCGCTCTGATACCACATGTCAAAAACCAAAATTTCCGAAAAATAAAAAAAATTTAAGATAGAAATAAATGTTATTAATTTCATTCCTTGATCTGTTTGTTTTAGTTAAATGATCATAATTTTGTCTAAAAATTATCTGTTATTGTACTTATATCTTAATGTGAGTTTTTAAACGCAGTTATTGTTCTCTAACCTCAAAGGGAGAAATGGCCATAGCTAACTGGCTTACTTAGCTTTCGAGCTAATGCATAATCCGTCCTTTTTCTACAGGTATACAGGTAAAGTATGGATCGTTGTCAATGATTTTTATAAGCATAAAAGTTCCTTTTACTGTACTATAAAGCTCAGAGAAGATTTAAATATTCTTACAGGTTGTCACGTGTAAGACGGTAGAATTCCCTTTCTATAATCTTCATGAAATTCATGCTTGATAGAGAGTTGATGGTTTACATGAAAATGTGATCATTATTGTTCTGGATAGAATAAGATAGGCATTCCCATGAAGTAATGTCTCTTTGATATTATCATTGCGTTGTACCAATGTCTCTTATTTAATGCTGTATAAAGTCACTGGATCATGTTAATCATAGCATTATTTTTTTTTGTCTTAATGATGCTGTATCTTTTACCTTTACTCCTATAAAGGATCTGAAATAATTCATCGTATACATTACGTAATGCTAGCATTGTGTGATGTTCTGTCAACTATTAGCTCTAACTATGGATGTGACCCTTGTCGTTTGCATGAAACTGGAGTTGTGATAGCAATAGCGATATACTGTTTTATCCATTTATAGTTTATGATACATCATCATCTTAATAATTTTTATAATTACAATATGCTTATTTCATGCCTAGAATCTTTTGTTCCTTTGTTTTTGAACAGCGTCCAATTGTATGGAAATATAAGTGAGTTTATATCATTATATCACAAGAACTATAGGTATTGTTCCTATCTTTGATTGTTAAAGAGGTGACGTAAGAATTATAATAGTAATACCTTGTGGATAAACTATGCATCCAACTATATTAGCCAAGGTAATATTTTAATGTTACAACAATGATGAACCCTCGTCGTAATTTGACTATACCACCTTCTATTTGTTTGTAGGGCAAGGTATTATGTCCACTAGGAAGCTTCGATGGCAAGGTTTCAAATCATGCACTATACGATGGTTAAATGATAGTGTCTCGATCATAGTAGAATATCCTTACTACGATTAAAATTTTATCCATGCAATGATTTAAATTTGATGATCGAATAATTCGAAATACAGCTTGAACTTTGGAATGTCGACCCATGGCAAGTTAAAAAATTTAAAGGCTACGTGGATAGCTCTCGTCCTTGTATTGATGATATATAAGATTTGTCTGAAACCCTACTTGGTCATTCCCTCTGCCTTCAGGCTCGGGTTACATGAGAGAACCCTTCTGGTCTGAGTTTGCTCGTTGTGGTACTTGTAAGTTGCAGTTTCTCATGTGACTACAGTCATGGAGTACATCCCTTCTGTTGTTTGTAAGTCTATAAACTCTGCTAAGCATTCCCTAAGTTCATTGGGCATCTTGGGTTATCGTTCTGTTGTTACTGAGGATTATCAGTCGCATGCTGCTCCCATCCCTCATACTTATTACCTGTATTGATCTACAGTCAGGGTTTCCCAAATGTCATTTTCTGTGAAGTGGTTATGTCCTGGGGTTTATATTCGTACTTCCCATACTGGTTCATCCATGGTGTGAGGGTATTGTTCTGTATGTTTCCCGGTCACGGCTTTCATTGTGGGAGGAAAACTTGGAGTTTCCTAGCCCATTCTTCTGGTGATCATGGTTAGGTTTTTCTACTTTGCTCAACTCGTGGCTACAGGGTTACCGACTGGGTTTGCTTCCTGCAAAAATCGCTGGTAAGAATTATCATTTGTTTCGTTAATTTCAGTTTAACAGAGATTATTTAATTTAATAAAAGTTGGCCACTAAACTCGTCAACTTGTACTGTGCAGGCGTTGATCTCTCCTGAAGGTGTACGAGGCTCAACCTCTGGCACTGGGCTCCTACCGGGTAAGCCTGGTTATACCATGGCTGTTCCTCCCTTTTGTGGTTAGGGTGTTTAGGGTTTGATGTGATAAGACCACCTTTGTGGCTAGCTCCGTGCTGTTGGTCTTGTGGCTTGAATGTTATCACATTCACGGTCATTGTTGACCCTGTGATGTGTGTAGTATGGGATGGTTACTATTGTATGAAATGCATTCGTTTTTCTTACAGTGATTAGGGTTTGTATAAGAACTTAATGTGTAACAGAAACAAGCTGTGGCTCGTTCTGACGTGACAGCCTTGGGGTTTTATTAGTTACTGTATTTCTTGAAGGGTTAGGGTATCCACCCAGTTTTGGGGAGGTTAAAAAGTATAATGAAAAGTTACTTGTAAAAATAACTTGTATAACGTCTGCGTTTCCTTCAAATTGATGCAATGTACAGTGATAGTATGTTTTAAGTTTCCAAAACCCTTTCTGAGAAGAGGATAAATCGGCTGTAGGTGATGGCATGGTCTTATTGCTCGGCGTTTTGTTTTTGTATGTTAAATGTTAATAGTAGGGTTCAATAAATTTCACAGTTGTAGACTGTTAATGTATTGATAACTCGGTCAAGTTGGGGATTCTCATCGGTTGGTTTAAAATACATATGAAAATGCATTCTTGCTCCATTGATTGATGTAGAGTATACCTGAACAATTTCGATGTTTAACATTCTAATAAGGGTTAAAAAAAATGAGCTATGGTTGTGGGTGAGTCGTTTGTATAAACTCTTCAATATTTACATGCCTGCGACGTCTAGTATGCCAGGGTAAAATCCGAAAACACAGCAATAAAATAGTTAAAAGATAGTTCTGTAGTTTATAATGTTTTATGGTTAATAGTTCAGGAAAACAAAAGAAAGATATAAACAAAAGAAACTCGATAGTGAAATAAACTTCTGTTCTGTTGTGGCTTTGGTTGTAAAAACCGTAGATGGAAACCTTGGTCCTAAACCCTAGTATTTATATTAATAATAAAGACTGAAAAAGATAGGAAAAAGAAAATAGTTTACAGGTTACGGTTTGGATTCTGAATTTCGATTTATAGCTCTGTTGATATCATTAAGCTCGATGTTGAGCTATTCTTGGTTCTGTTATCTCACCTATGTTCGATCCTGTGAATTTGTTAAATATAGTAAGATGCTTGTGTTGTTATTCTATCAGGTTTTCTGTATCATTATTGGGTTTGGTAGTTAATCATGGTAGAATTGTTTCTAGCATTAGTTGTAATAAAATTGAAAGGCATTGATAACTAGTATAAATACTGTGATTTGAATGACTGTTTTTGTTACAGTTCCTATGGTTGTTTTAATGAGTTGTAATATCAAGGAAACAAAATAACTTGTACCCTTAAAATCCTACGTATCTATTTCTGTGTCATTAGAAATAAACTAAGTTTAAAAATTACTACAATTGCTACTACTTACAGTACTACTACTGTTTTATTATGCATTATAATTATTTTATCCATGAGATAATAATAATATAAAGGAAATCTTAACACAATAACTACTATTAAATCCACTACTGATATTCAGGGATTGCAAATTTCCTTCTGAATTTATTAATACTCAGACATAATGAAATAAACATAACATGCATTCATTTATACCTAATAAAACAAACAGGAGTAAGTAGCAGAACCTGTTTCAACCAGTGGACAACAACAGCAATGGGAGGCTGTTCCTCCCTACCAATTCCTGGAGAGTGCCCAGATAGCACTTCTCAGGACCCCCGAGCTTGCTCTGGTCTCCCTGGCTGGAACTAGGTGCAGCAAAACAATTCACACAGCCAAACTGGAACCAAGTTACTGCAGCTTTCTCTCTCCAAAACACTTCCTTACTGTTTTTCCTCTTCCTCAATGGGACTCCTGAATAACATTCACCTGAATGTATTCTCCCTCCATAACTATTGTTGAACCCCCAGCTCAGTTCATTGAGTACTATTTAAAAGATTGCCTAGGTCTTAGTTGGGTTAACTGTCATTAATGAGCCACCTGCTCAGATTCCACTTTCTTGGGGAATCATGACCCCAAAATATAGGGAAGTTGCCACCTGCAACTTAGGAAGTGTTTGAGGATGCTGCCACTTGTCTTTTGCCCTTACACCTAGTTCCATCCACCGGTTAGACCAGTAACCTCTTTTAACATCTCTCCCATGCTGTTGTCTCCATAATTTATTTATTAATAATAAAATATTCAGAATTTACATTCCATTTCTAGTGACTCTGCTGAGTCATCAATTCCTACTTAGCATTAAATTTAACATAATGTCTCAGGAATATAATAAAATAATTACATTATTTTTGCAAAATTGGGGTATGTGACAAAATAACCCTATTACAATAGTATAATCTCTTGAACTAGGATATTTATCCTCTTCACGGTATAGTGGGAAGGAGCAAAGAAAATCATAGTGGTTACCGAAGCCTCTATAAGGGATCCCTCTATGCACCACAAACACGTTGATCAGTTGGTGGTAGAATACAACAATGTATTCACCTCATCTACATGAGTATCGATGCACTCCCAAGTGAAGCATACAATTGATTTAACATTGGGTGCCCCTCTACGCATAGGCCCTATATACAAACATTTTATTTTTTAAAATGAGAAGATCAAACAATTGATTCAAGAGCTAATATAGAATGGCCACATTCAACCAATCTACTCATCATGCAAGTGTGATTATGCTAGTTCAGAATATGTACAAGACATGGCAACACTGTATTGACTATAAAGCCTTGAAAATTATCACAATCAAGAACCAATACCCAATCCCTTGTATTTATGATATTCTTGATTAGATCAAAGGCACTAAGTTTTTAAACAATATTGATCTTAAGTCAAGTTATCAATAGGTTCCAATCGAGTGAATTGATGTGTGGAAGACAACCTTATGGTATAAGTAAGGTCTCTTCTAGTGGTTGCCATGTCCTTTCACTTGGTTAATGCACCAACAAAATTCAAGAAGAAGATGAACAATATTCTACAATCATTTACCAATTTGTTTGTGGTTGAAAACTTGGACAACATCCTCATCTCTAACCAAACTTAGGAAGAGCATTGAAAGCACATTCATTGAGTGTTAAGAATCCTACAACATCACAAATTAGATCCCAACCCAGAGAGGTGCTCATTCGACATGTAGAGAATTCAGTATATGGGGTACATTATGGATAAGCATGGTTTGCATGTGGAGCCAACCAAGATCCAAGTTATCAACTATTGGATGGCACTGAAGATACTAATGAAGCTCCACAATTTCTTGGACATCACCAACTATCATTGCAAGTTCATGTTAGGGTTCTCTCATATTTCTTGGCCCCATATCCAAGTGACCAAGGGTGGAGCCAAGGCCAAGTTTATATGGGTCGAGGAAGAACAAAAAGCATTCGAGGAGTTGAATCAACAACTTTAGTTGATGTTGGTCCTCATTTTTCCATATTTGTAACAACCAATCAAAATTTAGACAAATGCCTCAAATTATGTTTTTGGTTTAGTCCTCACTTAACATGGACACTCCATGCCCTATCACAGTGACACACTCTGTAACATGATTTAGAAATACCCCACGTATGCCAAGTATATTCACTCCATTGTCCAAGCCTATTAGCAGAGGAATCATTATATTTTAGGAAAGGAAATTGTCATCCACACCAACCACGACCCTTTATGATTTATGCAAACTTGGGGCAAGTTATATAATGATTGTCATTAAAAGTGGTCCACCTACATTCAAAAACTCCACTTGAGCATTAAGTATAAGAAGGGCAACTCCAATCGAGTTATGACTACCTTAGTTGGACTCTAGTCATGGCACTGACCACAATCCTTAATTCTCGTGGATGCAAGACCTCAAAATGGACCCAACTATATAATAGTGATCTTGATTTTACTGCTACATATTAAACACCGATTGTAGGCAATCACGTTTCAAACTTTGACCTTTAAGATGGGATTCTATACCATATAGGCCATATGTGTGTTCCTTTAGGTGAGTATGAGAAGTTGATTTGGGAGGCAAACTACAATAGGGTGGAAGGGCACTTTAGCACGGAGAAGACATTGTAAATGTTGCATAAGTACTTCTACTAGCGAAAGTTTCAGTAATACATTAATAGATATATTAGATCACGCACCACCATTACCATTGCTAAGCCTTCAATCAAGAAGTAGAGAATGTACACTCCTGTCCCCACTCTTGATAAGCCTTAGAAATAAGTGCCTATGAATTTTATGTCAAGTCTAACCTCAACCAAGCCTTGTCAAGCTTGCGTTTTTGTAGTTGTTGATCAATTATCTAAGATAGAAAATTTGGCACCTTGTAAGGAGAGTGTCAAATTATAGGATAATGTTAAGCTCTTATTTGAGCATGCTTGGGTTCAATTTGGGTTACCAACGACCATTTTGTATGATAAGGATGATGGGTTCATAAGTATCTTTTGATCCAACCATTGGTCCATGATGAATACCACACTAACCCAATAAATTGCCTTCCATCCTGAAACCTATGGATAGACGAAGGTATTCAATGTTACAAATGTGATCCTAAAGTTCAACTAATTAGGACTATAGTTTAGAGAATAATTTATTTATGTAAATGGTCACTTACAACACTCAAGCATTGAGCTTCCCCACATTACTAACAATTGTGCAGAACATCAGTTTTTTTTTTATCTTTTTCAATGGAGAAGGTTCACTGTAGCTACATCCACCAAGAAATATGCCAACTAAATCATTACATAGGGACTCAACAAGAATCTCATGTCTCTTACAAGAATTGAACCTAGGTGAGGAAAGTAGCAATCATTCCTCCCAAACACGCCAAGCTACATCCACATAAGTTTTTTAATCAAACGACCTTCTTAAGACATTTTTTATTATTATGTTTCAATTACTGAAAGCAATGATCCCACATCGGAAACAACCTTGACCCCTACAACTTGGTTGTGTACAACCTCGACCTAGGTTACCAATATGATTCCATATACCAAAATGATTGAAATCATTTTTTGAACAATAACTTGAAGCGTATGACCTCGACCTGGAGAGGTTGCGATCTTCCACTACAACCTAAGGCATTGATGATTGTCCGACCTAGCTGCTCCATTTATTTGCTTCCATGTCCACCTGTGACTATACAAGATAATTGCGACTGTATATGACCTATGATCTGGTGCCTCCATGCAGGATTGCAACTTGGTTTAGGGTTTCTTCACAAATTATGCCATAATCGATGTAAAGCCTCGACAATTATGCAACCTCGACCATGGAGTAAGATCTTATGTTCTTCTAAAATTTATGGTTTTCTACTGTACCGACCTCTATACAGCTTTAAGTTTCTTGCACTTTGGCTCAGTGGTATATAACTTTTATTTTCTATTCATATGAAAAAGGGATCACAAGAGAGGTGTAAGTTTTTTGGAAGTCATATGAAAAAGAAAAAACAAGAGAGGTGTATATTCCTATAACAAAATTTTGGCTTCAAGTGAACAAGATGATATAACTTGGAATTTGAGTGAAAAAGGTGATATGACGAAAGAAAATTTTCCCTCACATTGTAAACTTTATATCATTTGGTAATTTTATGTATATTTAAATCTTGATTAGAGAGTAATCAATCTTAATCAAGCACTTTTCATCTTCTGATAGGCTATGTCAGGGTCAAAGGCCAAGCCTCTATAGTTCTTTTTATGGGTAGAGAATGGTTATTTGTTCATGGCATTGTAGTGGCGGTCTTCATTTGATTGTTTTTATTGGTGGTTACATATTTATCAGATTAGGATTGGCATAATCAAGACACAAGATCATGGTTGTCTAATTGATTTTACAATGTCTAAAGTTGCAAAGTATTTTTAGTAATTTTGACAAATTTGAGTGGTCTAAAAATTATAACTACCGAGTCGTCACATTCAAAGCACTCTAATTTATAATGAATTATGGAAAGATTTTTGTAGTGCACAACCCACAAAACCCACTAACGTTGCATAATTATCAAAATGGGAGTTAAAAGATGAAAACACATTAGCACTTATTCAAAGCATTCTTTTTGTGAAGTTTTTGTTCACAATGAGAATTGTGGTGATGCATGGTCAACATGGAAATCCTTAAGGATTTGTTTGAATCATGGAATGACGTCAAACAAGTTGATCTTCAATTAAATTCATTGCAAAAAGATTTAATTGAAGGGGGAGATGTCATGGAATACATTTCTAGACTAAAAATACTAAATAAGAAATTACTAAAGTAGGGAAAAGAAGACAGTTTGATGATTATAATATTGGAATCAGGGTTGTTGGAATCATACAAGCATTTTTTTAGAGACATTTCAAATACTGATTAATTGGAGAGTATATATTTTGACAAGTTTAGTGAGTTAATTCTTCTACCATTCCTTATATTATATCATGTATTTTAATGTGGCACTGCTTTGGACATATTTTTTGCCTTTGTTGGACACATCGGAGATAGAAGAGCACTTGGACACTACATAACTCATCATTTATTGCATTAGGAAAGATACGTTAGATTGGATCATGGAAACCAAGTTTAATAGCACTCACTAGTATTATAGACAACTCTTTTGGGTTGTCAAAGAAGGCCAACTTCTTCACCAAGGAAAGTAATTCGAACCAAATCCAACAAAAGTTCCCCATTTCATATAAGAATTTGACACAATTGAGACCATTACTAATAAAGTATGAGGATTGATCCATGTGGTCGTCTAGGGATTTAGTATCCGCAATATGAAAATCATAGATATTGACTCCCCTTCCCAGATCTAATTTCAAAATATGGAGACTAGGTGCAATTCCTAGCTTTTGCAAGTCAAACGCTGCTTGTTTCCAAATGGATTCAAATGGAACCAAACCCTTTCTATTTTAAGATTTGATGCATGGGATGAGTCCTAATATGTCCTTTCTGACATGTATGACCCTTATACAGACACTCAAGATCCCCTTGGACGGTAAATTGATAGAAACTCTCGATAAGGTACTTGGCCAATTACACTAGAACACTAATGGGCAAGATGGTTTCCCAAACACAACCAATGACTCATGGATTGGGAAAAAAAGGTACTGATGATCATCTACAGACTTAGTACATATCATAAAGACACATGGAAGTTAGATTCAAGGTTCTACTTCGACAGTTGCACATTCTCTGAGTACATCACTCCTGGGATGGTCACAAGGACTGCGTGGTTGTTAGTCCCCGGGACTTATATGATTCTGGTGTGATACTGGAAATACATTGACATATGACAGCCCCAAACTGATATGGAAACAATTGAATTGTTAATAGGCTTTATTATAGCAAGATTCAGAAACTAGGAAGAAAAGTTCAAATGCAAGCCAACTCAACTAGGCAGTTTCCATGTGATTCCAAACGACATCTAATCCTCATGAATTTCTTATATGATTCTATATATGATCTCTATACTATCCCACCTACTTACAACAACTTACAGAACTTGATTTGGTTATGCATAAGTTAAGATATTGCAATTTTATTGAAGACTAGTCAAATTTACAAGGTGTTTGAGCATAGGTATGAAAGAGCATAGAAAAGAGACATAGAATTTGCAGAATACAATTGCAGCACTGTTATTATCTGATATAGAATTGTCAATAAACATGTACAGGCTATTACAATAGTAGCATGGCTCATGGAATTCCAAGCATCAAACCAACAACTTTATTATTGTCCTTCCCGACAAGATTGTTAGGAAACTAGTACATAAAGACATAGGCGTGAGCATTGGAAATGGAAGGATCTGATCATAGCAGTATAAATCTGAAATATACTTAGCGAGAAAGTTTGAGTTCCTTCCTCCTCAATATCTAGCTAAATACACAACTAGTGAAGTGGAAATGAGGGGCCCATCACCCTCTTGGTATGCAAGGGGAGCATCGCCCAAGCAAAGAGAAGCCTAAGAAACTCCAATACAATAAAAAATCATCCACAAGCTAACCCGTGCTAGTGCACCTTCCTTCTCCTTTTAATCTTGATAAGTCTCCAATACCATGGTCCAATACCATGGGCTAGACAAAACTATGGACAATACTAGTTCATCCACTTTAGCCAATACTAGCGACAATTACCATGGGACATTTCAAAACCATGCATTGGGTAGTTAGTGTTTCGTAGTTGTTCCACTATATTCATGAATGCACCCTCTAACAACCTCAACCACTTCTTCCCATTTTTGAGGAGCGTTGGTTAAGTTTTTCCACTTCCTTCATGGTTTCTCCACATGATTTTCCCACAAACTTCCTTGGGAACCACCAATTGGTCAACTTCTCTCACATTATCATAAATAAAATATTAATAATTCATTATTTATGAGAGAATGGGTCTTTTAATATTTAATTACTTATTTTAGCGCCTTTGACCCAACATTACTTGCCTTGCAAACCAATTCAAACTGGATGTGCCAAATAATTATTTTCGTGTCCCACTTCCACTTGCTTTACTCATAACGAACCTACAACATCGATTTCCCTTTCACACTAGTTTAGAGTTGTTCTTCCTTGGAATCTTCTCCACCAACAATTACTTCCAACCTTAGGATGGCCAACTTAGGATATTTTCAATATTTTCAACCACATGGGGACTTAGCTTAAGTTATGAATCAACTAAGGTTCACCATCTCATTCATGCATTTTCCCAAGTCCAATATATTTTAATGTGGAATTATTCCTAAATTGGACCTTAGGATTAGCAAATAATAAACCAAATCACCACCTAGGTGAATAAACATGAACAAGTCTAGGTGACTTAGGCAATTGTGGTCCATGGCCAAATTTGGGAACATTACAATTCCTCCCCTCCCATGATTTCTTGTCGTCAAGCAATGACATCAACTCCATAGAAAACATGAAACCAATCAAGGACTTCTCACCATCGTGATTATGTTGAACTGACATAGCATTGGAATTCAATTCCAGGCTAAACTCAATAGGTCCATCATGATTCCATTGTGCTACTATGAATTTAACCATCTCCCCAATGAGTGACTCCCCTATCTCTGCAACTGAAAATGTATGTTCCACCCAGTTGACACAACTGAGACCCAAAATGATCCCAGTTTCCCAAATGAGCCTAATAAACACAAGGTGTCTACTGCACCCACCTCTGCATTGCATAGTGTCAGTAAAAGGAGCCTTACGGAGACTCCAAGTATACAAATACTAAGTCCATCTCTCAAATGGTTTCCCATACATGAAACTGAAACACCCCTCTGCATAAGTAGACTCATGCACATGTGGGTTGGCTCGCTCTCTCAAGCCAACACCCAAATTGTTGCTCCAACTGAGCTTGAACCAAGCAATGCCAAGATCCCATTACTTCTACCGCACTCCAACATACAATAATGCTATCCAAGACAATCCATCATGCCAAAGGATGCCTAGATCCCACTGTCCTAGCTCCAACCCATACAATGTCACTGTCATATAGAAGGATATAGCATCATGAAAGATACAAGGATCCCAACACCATATTGGTAGTGCATCACTCCCAACCAAGTGCATCATCTCATTGAACTGCTTCATCAAAGTATGAGACTCCTCATATGCCATGTGCATGATAACACTGAGTCTCACAACACTACTACATGTTTCACCCCAATGACATAGGTGAGAGTCCCATGTCCTGCCACGAGGATTGAAGGCATCATCTAGCAACCATTGATGCCCATGTTTCTCACAAAAGATGAAAGATGTGTCAAATGACTCTCTACTGATGCAAGCAAGAAACTTACCCCCTTGTGTACTCATTTGAGACATGTATTTATCCACCAAATCCTTGGATGAATAAACACTCATGTTGACTGATCCAAATGGAAATCATTTACCTTCCCTATGTGCAAGTTGCACCATGGTACAATGGTACAACTCTCCAGCACTTCTTCCACTCAACTAGCTCAAGTGGAACTCCCATTCATAAATATGGATGATGAGGGCATCAAAGAGTGAAGGTAGATGCCTCTGATGTTGATGGGAAGGGACATGTGCACTTGTCAAACCCCATGGCTTGACCATCAAATCATCAAGAGCGAATGTGGGAGCTTCATGCTCCTCATGTGGCACCAAGAGAAAGAATACTTTCACCCAATATTCATCCCCATGTGTCGTGGTTGTAAGATATGTGTGGGATGAAGGATAGTGAACCAACTCTCTGAAAAATCCATCCATCAAACTTGAGGATGCATATCGTCCTCTAGTGGTTGGCCCAATAATAATGTGGTAAAATTCCTCCTCCATGACTGTGTGACTCACTCCTAGAGGCAGAACAAGTGCTTGATCCTCCTCAAGCATGTGAAAATCAAAATGTACCTCATGTTCCACCATCACATTAGGATCCTCCATTGATCCATGAATGTAATAAGCCATATGGAGTTGGTTGTCTGAAATGTAGGAGGTAGAGCGTGATCTCACCAACTTCTCATGAAGCCGCTCAATTTGAATCTCAAATTTTTGAAGTGCACTTTTTTTACTCTTCAAATAATCCCAGGTGGTCTCCAACTCATGAGTAAGCTTGTCAATCTCCTTTTCATCTTCTAATGAGGCACTATGGTACATCTCCACAAACTCAAGAAGGTGATCTCTATCATAAAGTAAATGCAAAAAGTTACCTTTTATGTATGTCATTTCCTTCTGAATCTTGTCCAAGTCTTCAATGGAATATTTCTCTTCCATTCTCCAACAATAGTGTGACACCAATGCAGTAGTGTCATGTAGGATGCTCAAGGCCTCTTCAATATTTCTTTCTCTCATCTTCAATGGCCCTGCAAGAAAGTGTGGCTCTTGAGGACAAACATATTATTCTTCATTCTTTGGATCAACTTCATGTTGAAGCTCAAGTGGTGACTGAGAAGTTGATCCCTGTTCATCTTCTTCTACTGGAAGGTATTCATCTTCATGGGAACTGTCTTCATCTTCAAGGTCTTCATATTCATGGGAACTGTCTCTTGCATCAACCTCTTCAAGATTGATCTCTATGTCACCAATATACAAACTTGAGCATCCGTCAGTAGATGTTCTGCTATCCATGTCCATGCTTGCGCATCCTTCAGTGGATGCTCTCCAATCCATGTCCAGAGTGTCATCTATATCCATTACCAATGGATGAAATGGAAAATCAGATTGCTTGCGGCATAGATCCACAACATATGGTTCACATAGATCATCATTAGAAGCATTTGCAATATCACTTTCATGGTATGAAGTGGAAGGTACTTCAAGGGGCTGCAATGAAAAGTGACTCTTGAAAAAATGAGAATTTTGATCATACCTTCATGGCTCTTTTTCATCATCTTCAAGTGGTTGACTTGTATTGGCATGCTCTTCCTCTTTGAGATCCACAAGAAGACTCACATCTACAACTTGTGGTTTGCTCTGCTTCACTTCTTCATTTGATTGGAGCGAATCCATGTGCATGGATTCATTCTTGTCTTTAGGTGCTTCTTCTTCTTTGTTATCCTTCTCCAAGTGACTTGTGGCTTCTTTATCATCATGGATTCCACAAATAGGCTGATTTTGCTCTCTTCATGCTCCTCTAAAGGTTGATCTTCAATTGTAGATTCATCGTTGCTTGTACCACTTCCTTCACAAAACAATTTTGAGACTTTCTTGGTAGAAAAACCAAAGAAGAGTATTTCCATGCTTCACATTCCTAATGGTGATGATAGGATTCCCAACATTTTCTTCAAACTCCTCTTAATATTGTGTAGTGTCTTGTCCAATGGAATCTCCTTTTCTTCCCATACATGATCTTGAACAGCAGGTACTAGTCTCATTTTGCAAGATTCTCTTCTTCAAGTAAACGATGGAACTTTAATATTGCAGCTCACAGGTACATAGGACCATGCTATGATACCACTATAGTATCCCCAATATGAAAATTAGAGATACTAACTCCCCTTCCAATATCTAATTTCAAATCATGGAGACTAGGTGCAATTCCTAGCTTTTGCAAGCCAAAATTTTCATGTTTCCAAATGGACTCAAATGGCACCAAACCCTTTCTATTTTCAGATATGATGCATGGGATGAGTCCGAATACATTCTTGCTGATATGTATGACCCTCAGACATACACTCAATATCCCCTTGGATGTTAAACTGACATAAACACTCGACAGGGTACTTGGCCAATTAAACTAGAACACTGATGGGCAAGATGGTTTCCAAAACACGACCAATGACTCAGAAATTGGAAAATAGAGGTTCTGATGATAATCTATAGACTTAGTACATATCATAAAGACACATGGAAGGTAGAATCAAGGTTCTACTTTGACAATTGCACATTCTCTGAGTACATCACGCCTAGGATGGTCATAAGGACCGCGTGATTGTTAGTCCACAAGACTTCTGTGGAAAATCAACGGCTTTTGGTGTGATAATGGAAGTATATTGACATATGACAGCCCCAACATGATATGGAAACAATTTACTTTTCAATAGGATTTATTACAACAAGATTTTGAAACTAGGAAGAAAAGTTCAAATGCAAGACAACTCAACTAGGCAGTTTCCAAGTGATTCCAAACGACCTCTGAGCCTCACCAATTTCTGATATGATGTTGGGGATGGGATCTATATTGTCCCACCTACCTGCATCAACTTACAAAACTTGATTTGGTTTTGTAGAAGTCAATATATTGCAATTTTATTGAAGAGTAGTCAAATTTACAAGGTGTTTGAGCATATGTATGAAAGAGCATAGAAAAGAGACATAGAATTTGCAGAAGACAATTACAACAATGTTATTATCTGATATAGAATTTTGCATAAAAATGTACAGGATGTTACAACAGTATCATGGCTCATGGAATGCCAAGCATCAAACCAACAACTTTATTATTGTCCTTCTCGACAAGATTGCTAGGAAACTAGTACATCAAGACATAGGCATGAGCACTGGAAATGGAAGGACCTGCTTATAGCAATAGAAATCTGCACTATACTCATTGAGAAATTCTGAGTGCCTTCCTCCCCAATATCTAGCTGAATACACAACTACTGAAGTGGAAATGAGGGGTCCATCACCCTCTTGGTATGCAAGGGGAGCATCACCCAAGTAAAGAGAATCCTAAGATACTCCAATACAATATCAAATCTTCCATAAGCTAACCTTTGCTAGTGTGCCTTGTTGCTCCTTTTAAGCTTGAGAAGTCTCCAATACCATGGTCTAGAGAAAACCATGGACAAGACTTGTTCATCCACTTTAACCAATGGTCCAATACTAGCGACAATTACCATGGAACATTTCAAAACCATGCACCTGGTAGTTAGTGGTTCATAATTACTCCGCTATCTTCATAAATGAACTCTCTATCCACCTTGACCACTTCTTCCCCTTTTTGAGGAGCGTTGGTTAGGTTTGTCCACTTCCTTTATGGCTTGTCCACATGCTTTTCCCACCAACTTCCTTGGGCGCCACCAATTGGTCAACTTCTCTCACATTATCATAAATAAAAGATTAATAATTGATTATTTATGAGAGAATGGGTCTTTTAATATTTAATTACTTCTTTTAGTGCCTTTGACCCAACATTACTTTCCTTGCAAACCAATTCAAACTGGATGTGCCAAATATTAATTTTGGGGCAAATAATTATTCTTGTGGCCCATCTTTGCTTACTTAACTCATAATGAACCTGCAACATGAATTTTCCCTTTCATACTGGTTTGGAGTTGTTCTTCCTTGGACTCTTCTCCTCTAATAATTACTTCCAACCTTAGGATGGCCAATTTAGGATATTTTCAATATTTTCAACCACACAGGGACTTAGCTTAATTTATGAATCAACTAAGGTTCACCATCTCCTTTATGCATTTTCCCAAATCCAATATATTTTAATGTGGCATTATTACTAAATCTGGACCTTGGTATTAGCAAATAATAAACCCAAATCACCACCTAGGTGAATAAACATGAATAAGTCTAGGTGACTTAGGCAATTGTGGTCCATGACACAATTTGGGAACATTATAAGTCCTCCCCTCCCAATATTGTGTGTCCTCGAGCAATGACATCAACTCCATAGAGAACATGAAACCAATCAAGGACTTCTCACCATCAAGATTATCCTGAACTGACATAGTATTGGAATTCAATTCCATGCTAAACTCAATAGATCCATCATGCTTCCACTGTGCTACTCTGAAGGTAACCACCTCCCCAATCAGTGACTCCCCTACCTCTACAACTAAAAATGTATGTTCTACCCAATTTAAACAACTAAGACCCAAAATGATCCCAAGGTCCCAAATGGGCTTGAGAAATGTAAGGTTTTCGTTGCATCCACCTCTGCATTGCATAGTGTTAATAAAAGGAGCCTCATAAAGACTCCAAGTATGAGAATATTGAGTCCATATCTCAAATGGTTTCCCATACAAGAAACTGAAACATTGATTTGCATAGATAGACTCATGCGCATGTGGGTTGGCTTGCTCTCTCAACCCAACACTCAAACTACTGCTCCAACTGAGCTCGAACCAAGCAATGCCAGGATCCCATTGCTTGTAATGCACTCTAACATAATACAATATTATCTAATACAATCCATCATGCCAAAGGATGCTTGGATCCCACTGTCTCAGCTGCAATCCATACAATATCACTGTCATATAGAATGATCCATCATCATGAAAGATATAGGATCCCAACACCATATTGGGAGTGCATCACTCCCAACCAAGTGCATCATCTCAGTGAACCACTTCATCAAATTATGAGACTCCTCATATGCCATGTGCATGATAGCACTAAGTCTCACAACACTGCTACATGTTTCACCCGAATGACATAGGTGAAAGTCCCATGTCTTGCCATGAGGATTGAAGGCATCATCTAGCAACCATTGATGCCCATGTTGCTCACAAATGATGAAAGATGTGTCAAATGACTGTCCACTGATGCAAGCAAGAAACTTACCCGCTTGGGTACTCATCTAAGATATGTATCCATCCACCCAATCCTTAGATGAATAAACACTCTCGTTGATTGATCCAAATGGAAAGCATTTAGCTTCCCTATGTGCAAGCTGCACCTTGGTACAATGGTACAATTCTCTGGCACTTGTTCCACTAAATTGGATCAAGTGGAACTCCCATGCGTAACTCTGCATGATGAAGTCATAAAAGAGTGAAGGTAGATGCCTCTGATGCTGCTGGGAAGGGATAGGTGCACTTGGAAAACTCCATGGCTTGACCATCAAATCATCAAGAGCGAATGTGGGAGCTTCCCGCTCCTCACGTGGCACCAAGAAAAAGAATCCCTTCACCCGATATTCATCCCCATGTGTCATGGATGTAAGAGATGTCTGGGATGAAGGATAGTGAACCAACTCTCTACAAAATCCATCCATCAAACTCGAGGATGCATATCCTCCTCTAGTGGCTGACCCAACAAGAATGTGGTCAAATGCCTCCTCCATGATCGTGTGACTTGCTCCTAGAGGCAGAAAAAGTGCTTGATCTTCCTCAAGCATGTGAAAATTGGAATGTACCTCATGTTCCACCATCACATGAGGATCCTCCATTGATCCATGAATGGAATCAACCATATGGAGTTGGTTGTTTGAAATGTAGGAGGTAGAGTGTGATCTCACCAGCTTCTCATGAAGCCGCTCAATCTGAATCTCAAATTTTTGAAGTGCACTTGGAGTACTCTTCAAAGAATCTTGGGTGGTCTCCAACTCATGAGTAAGCTTGTCAGTCTCCTTTTCATCTTCTAATGAGGCACTACGATACATCTCCACAAGCTCAAGAATATGATCTCTATCAAAAAGTAAATGCAAAAAGTTAGTTTTATGTCTGGCATTGCCTTCTGAATCTTGTCCAAGTCTTTAGTGGAATATTTATCTTCCATTCTCCAACAACAATGTGACACCAATGCAGTAGTGTCATGCAGGATGCTCAAGTCCTCTTCAATATTTCTTTCACTAATCTTCAATGGCCCTACAAGAAAGTGTGGCTCTTGAGGAAATACATCCTCTTCTTCCTTCTTTGGATCAACTTCACGATGAAGCTCGAGTGGTGACTGCGAAGTTGATCCTTATTCACATTCTTCTACTGCAAGGTCTTCATCTTCATGGGAACTGTCTCTTGCGGTAACCTTTTCAAGATTGATCTATATGTCACCAATATATAAACTTGAGCATCCATCGGTAGATGCTCTATTGTCCATGTCCATGATTGTGCATCCTTTAGTGGATGTTCTCCAATCCATGTCCAGAATGTCATCTATATCCATTGCCAATGGCTGAAATGACAAATTAGATTGCTTGTGGCATATATCCATAACATATGGTTCACATAGATCATCATTAGAAGCATTTGCAATATCACTTTCATGGTATGAAGTGGAAGGTACTTCAAGGGGATGCAATGAAAAGTGACTCTTGCAAAAATCAAAATTTTGATCATACCTTCGTGGCATTATTCCTAAATTTTTACCTTAGGATTAGTAAATAATAAACCTAAATCACCACCTAGGTGAATAAACATGAACTAGTCTAGGTGACTTAGGTAATTGTGGTCCATGGCCAAATTTGGGCATATTATAAGGGCCATTATAGAAATGGTTTTAATGTTGATAGTTTAAGGTCGTGAACATGACACATTTTTTGTGGCCTTGCCATGTGTTTTTCAAGAATTTTATGCTCAAATGGAATCCAAATTAGTCTACAATTATCTTCCAAATAGCTAAAGAAGGCATCAAATAAAGTGATCAGTAAAAAATTATGGTCCCTATGAGGCTCCCCTTTTTTCATACAACTCAACGTCGTGCATATCAACATCACACTGGACGTTAACTCATATTAGGGTCATGGTTCTTGCATCTTAAGGTTTTCACAATGTTATAAAATGTAGTTTCATTAACCTCATGTTATGGGATTCCCATGAATTAGCATAACAGACCCTTCTTTTCTCAAAGATAGCTACCACTATTTCGACCAATGCTTGTACACTATTTTTCTACCATGGTTTTATTAAGAGACTTTCGTGTTTATTGTGTCTTTATGTCTCTTTTATGTATTAATGTTATATTTCAATTTGTTCTCAACGTAATCCATATTAAGAGACAACATGTTCAATGAAAGTTGTTGTGTTGGAACAACACTGAATTTGGCAATGTATAGATTGATTGTGCTAGAGCACACAAATCGAATGGCAGTTCACCTCTATTGATCAAGCACATGCGTGTTTCTAGTGATGAATGACATTGTGATGTATTTTTGTGAATTGTGAACGAATTGGGTGTCTTCAATCCATGGGGCTATCATTCTACTAATTTTAGAGAAGGAGAGGGAGAAGTTGTACTGTATATTGGGGATTCTTCAAGCAAGTGATTCTATTTATAGCGATGACAAAATATTTTTTAGGGTTTCTAAAGGAAATCTAGGCAACCTATTACTACAAGGTCTAAATATCTTATTCAAGACCCAAGTTTTGCACATTTATTGGTGTGAAGGAGTCAAACGCTCCATTGTAACAATAAGATAGTTTTATTAAAGCTTTTATATAGGTGGCAGGGCTCATACCTTAAATAGAAATACATATCATTGGAGGGGAAAAGTACAATGACCATTACATGCATCAATCGTTTGGAATTTCTTCTCTACTTAGTTTAGGCCATTCTCTTAACCTTCAATTAAGCTTATTAAAAGCTCATCACGTTTGCAATGAATTGTTGATGAGCATGGGAATAATTCTTGATGGTTGAAGCATTTGAATGAATTCCTTCAAAAATTTATCCTTGACTTCTTGGAATGTGGTGGAGTGTGGATTTAGTCCAACCCATGGTGAAGAGCGTGTTCGCCAAGAGTGCTCTTGGAATATATGGACATGATTTTTTTTTGTGATTGGATGGTTTAGTAGTTTTGAGAATGTTTTGACCATAAACATATGAAAACATTATCCATTTGGGTGTGGTATAGGTGGACCTAAGAAAATGGAATACATTTGGCATTGGTGATGGGTTATGCCATGATTGTGAGTGTAGTCATACCAAAGCTAGTAATTAAGGGATGTCTGAACAACTATGAGGAGAAAACCAATCCCTTCTAGATATTCCATGGATGATGAGGAGGCTAAAAGATAACATGCAAGTGGAGGAGAGATATAAGCCTTCACCCCCCCAAAAGTAGTGTTTTCCTAAGTATGTGTGTGATCTACTAACCAACAATCCAATATTCAACAATTGTGTATGAACATTATTTTGCACACAACACATCTACAAGATAAAAATATACAAGTTTCAAGTTCCATGTCGAGGGAAAATCATAAAATTGTTTGCTATAGCAAATAATGTGATCACGTTGTAATGAAAAGAACGTGAACATGCTCTAAATGAGGTAGTTGTGAGTGCGGAAGGCATTGTTTGACAATTTCCTTTTCTTCATCCAAACATTCATGGTGTTTTACCTGTGATTTATGTGTAGAGGGAGAAGATAGCGAGGTGTGACAATGACAAGTTATTGATTTACCACCACTATACAACATGCAAACCCATACACTATAAGGAACAACATGCCTTTTCCAACAAAACTAGTGTTAAGTTAGCAAATGATCTTTATATTTCTACTCTACTCTACTTACTTATGTAATTGATTATCACAATTGAACGAATCTTTGTGCCAGAACACAACAACATGTAAGATATTCATATGCTAATATTATAGCTAGTGTGCTAAGCGATAATACTTATAAAATAATTGCACATGAACATGCATATTTATTGGCTTTTACATAGTCAATAAATAAATTTACATAGAGTCAAAGTCAAGCCATACTATAAACTCATGCACCTCGCCGATTAACACACATTGAGTGCCCATGAAGGGTGTGGTTGTTGTCTTGAGATTTGAACTTGTAATTATTCACTTAAATTGGATTTGTTTGTAGTGAAGACTCGTATCCAACTCTGCCAATGAATCACTTTAAAAGTGACTCAATAGTGGTAAACTAAGTCCATATACATTGTAGACTCACACATACAATATGCTAGCACACAACCAATGCCCATGAATGTTGAA
This sequence comes from Larix kaempferi, assembly GCA_027924585.1. Taxonomy (NCBI): domain Eukaryota; kingdom Viridiplantae; phylum Streptophyta; class Pinopsida; order Pinales; family Pinaceae; genus Larix; species Larix kaempferi. The sequence continues at coordinate 21,925,346 of BSBM01000445.1, forward strand.
GTTCTTGTCTTGAAATTTGAACACATAAAAATTCACTTAAATATGATATGTCTGTAGTGAAGGTTCATCACCAACTCCGCCAATTAATCACTTTAAAAGTGACATGATGGTAGCATGCTAAGTCTATATGTACCAAAGACTCATGCACCTAATGGACTAGTAGACAACCAACACCTAAGAAGTTTAAAGCTTGTCTGGGGATATGAACTCATAACCATTCACTTAGACATGCTTGTAGCGAAGGCTCATAACCAACTTCACTAATGAATCACTTTCAAAGTGACTTGTTGGTGTCATGCTAAGTCCATCCACATTGTAGACTCTTGTCCCTAATTGACTAGCACATAACCAACACTTAGGAAGGCTAAAGCTCTTGTCTAAGGGATTTGAAATTGTAACCACTGACTTAAATGGGAGATGCTTGTAACAAAGACTCATAACCAACTCCACTAGCAAATCACTTTAAAGTGACTTGATTGTGGCAAACTATGTCAATCGACACTTTAGAATCAAACACCCATCCAATTATCACCCAACTAGCGCTGGAGAACGTTGAAGCTCTTATCTCAGATTTTAACTCATATTTAGAAGGCTCATTACCAACTCCACTAGTGAATCACTTTAAAAGTGACTTGATGGTGGTAGGATGAGTCCATCCACACTGTAAGCTCACACACCCAACGATTTAGCACACATATGACAACCATAAGCAACATTAGGGGATCATAGTATCTATTATTTCTTAGTATTTGGAATGATCCGCCTACATAATCATCAACTTACATGAGAGAGGGACACCATGCTATTGGCACAACAATGTGACCTTAACTTAAATTTGTAGTTCTATGCTAGCATTAAGTTATACAATTTTGAGCTTATATATAGAGCCTATTATTTTAATAATTTGTGGATTTTTTATAGATTGATTTTGGTTTCATGATTAACAATCATACATACAAGTTATGGGTTATATTGTGCTCTAACAGTAAATAAATTGGAGTTTTAGTAATTGGCCCATGTTTAATTCCCAATGGATGGTGCTCTTACACCTTACTTGGGAGTGTTTGGAGTGACATGTCCAAACAATGCAAAGTATAGTTTTATTAACTCTAACCCCTATCCAATCTAATCCCAACATATACAAATATAGTTCGAGGCCAAAACAAAGAAGTGTCAAATAGATTTCAAGGCCAAAAAATAAGAAGTGTCACTTTTTTTTCACCAAGAAAAAGAACCATCAACTTGATATTCAAGCTGAATCAAAGTTAATAAGCCTATACATATTTCTGAGCATAGTACTCATCTAGAGTAAAAACATATACCATCTTGAGGAGATTTCTAAAAAGATACATAAGTCTTCTGCCAACCCAACAAAACCCGATGAGATTTCTAAATTGATACATAAAATCGCCAAAATAGCTATACTGAAAAAAACAAAAGATAACATGGTCTTCCTCCAAAAAGAAGGAGAGTTGTAGGATTAATACAACTTGAGAGAACCGGTATTTATGAGATCAAAATTATAGAACTCCTCAAAAAGCATAAGACCTTCAAGGTTTCCCACAACATTCTTTGAGAGCTCATCCGCCAGAGAATTAAGCTCCCTGAAAATACGAGTGATATGTATCCTACTGAAACTGTTAATTAAAAGAGAAATTTTGCTGCACCAATGTTCCAAAATGGATACCCGAAGAGATGATGAACCTTTTTCCCACTCAAAAATAATCCTGGAATCGCCAAAGACCTGTAACTCCTGAATATTTTTCCTTTTAGCAAAGGATAACAGTCCCCAGAGAGCTAAGAGTTCTCCTATGGTTTGAGTCCCAGCTCCCAAACCCAACCTTAATAAAAATATATGCTTCGAATTCAATTGTAAGACCATACCTCTTCCACACAAATCGTTGTTGCATGCACCATCAAAAAATCCCGAAGGAAGATCTGGACTGGAGAAAGGAAACTGCAGAGACCGAGGCTTTTTCAAAGTGCGAGCTTTGTAGTAATATTTAAAAAATCACAGACACATTAAGATTACTTGGACGGGTGATTGGTATTGACCTTCGAAAATCAAAAGGTTTCGGGATCTCCAGATACCCCAAAATATAAAGAAAGGCAAGGTTTTTAACAAAGGTTGCGTGGAAAACCAACACCTCAAGCATTCTTCCAAGGAGGAGAGATTCCAATTAAACTGAACCTGTAACATGTCACAAACCAAAGACCAAACCTCATGACAGTAGTGGCAGGCCACAAAGAGGTGAGGTACATTTTATTCTGCATCTTTACATAAAATGCAAACATTAGGACCAGAAAAACCCTTCTTCATCAGATTGTCAAAGGTTGGAATCTTTCTTTCCATGCACAACCAACTGAAGCATTTAATCTTTAGTGGCATATTCCAAGTCCAAAGGTTTTGATACCACCATTGATTGCTCAAAGGAGTATAAGACGCCGAAATAACTTCATAGGCGCCCTTAGCAGTGACACACCCTGCATGCCTATTCCACACCCACACTAGGAAGTCTGCCTCCTCAGTAAGTCTGATCCCACAATGATTAAGCCCAACAATGTAATGGGACCATTCCACTGCCAAATCGCCAGTTAATCCCAGATCAAAATCAGAGAACCAATAATTACATGAAAACCTACTATAATCACGTGCTCTGACATGCACAAGAAAAGAGAAACCCAAATAAAATAATTTAGCAATCAAGGTAGCTGAGAGATTAAAGAAAGATTCTCCTCCTATAAATGGATCAATCCATAGGGCCACACTTTCCCTGTTGCCAATCTTCCACATAAGCTAAGAACCCAATCAATAAAAATTCCTGGAGAAAGCACACCAAATGTTGGACTCTTGGGACACTGATCTTTTGTCGACCCTTAGCTAGACCTCAACAAGAAATCGTTTAATGTATTTCGATATGAATACTTGGCTCTAAAGACTTGTTCCAAACAGGGCCCCCCAAAGGCTTTTAAGACTTAAGGCCCGATTGAACTAGATAAGGTTCTTTATGCCCCAACGACCCCTCTTCTTAGGTAAGCATATATGCTCCCATTTAACCAAATGAAACTTGCTTCACTTAAAATTTCATGGACACACAAAAGCGAGTAATAAACATTTGTTCTATTGTTCCATTATTTAAATACAAAACATGCACATATGTTTTATTACTAATATAAGTATTTGGTGCATTTTATAAGTGTTTATGTAAAATCACAACATAATACACTTAATAATGATGTCTTAGAATAACTTTTACAACCATAAAATCTCCTTTCTCATAAATATTATACATCAATAGTTGCACACTTGAGGCATGGCCTATAGCTTCACTAGTCAAACATACCTTCTTTAACATGTGACCTTCGAGAGGTTATGGTTTCAAGACCAAATGTGTATCAAGTGGCGTAGATGTCTAGCAACATAAGAGGTTTTCAAAGTTGAATGACTTGCATGCCCTTAGTTTTTTCTCTAACAAGTCAAAAAGGACTAGACCCATCCTTGAAGTGTGGGGATACCTAACCCTCCACAACTATCAAAAAGGACCAAACCCATCCTTTGAGTATGGGCATACCCATACCCTCAATGTGAAAAATTACATATTATTGGAGTAAGCTAACACTCAATAATATTAAAAAAAAGACTAGACCCATTTTGAATATGGAGATACCTAGTTTTTAATACGAAAATTTACACACTATTAAAATAAATTAATCTAAGTTAATTTTATAATAAAATAACCCTCTTTCTAATTTGAAAAAAAAATTATACTAACTCTTTTTCCAATCCTAATTTTCTTAAAACGCTCACACACATTTTAAACATAAACATAAATCATGCGTAACCCAAATTCTTTCAACATAAATACCCAATTTTAAAACAATCAATTCTTCACATTGTTGATACCCAATTTTAAAACAATCAATTCTTCACATTGTTGATACCCCATTTTATTATTTGCATTTGCTATAATATTATATTAACTATTCGAAGCGATATTATACATTGACTTATTATTAATTTCACACAATTCGTCGTCTCGACAAGGCCAGGTATCGCATTGGCTCAATCGATAACTGCAAACTCTTGGGCAAGACTATCATAGTATCATGGTAATATCTCCTCTCACTCGTACACAGTCCTTTTGGGATATTTGATGTAGCGCATTCGATTCAACATCCAAACAAACTCTTCCTCGCCATTGCCAGGGAGCGTCAGCGATGATATTGAAATGGCCAAGGCAAATAACTGCAGAATTTGTATCACAAATGATAAGGGCAGAACGAGATGTGAGAAAAGCTCTTGACATCTTCAATTCCGCAACGGGCGAGTACCCAAATGGTTTCAGGCATAACGACTCAACTTTTGGGCTCATGATAGGCAGACTGGTTAGTGCGGGGCAGTTCGCAGCAGCCGAGTCCCTCTTGCAGAGGATGGATCAGGAAAAATGCAAGTGCCCTGAAGACATCTTCATAACGATGTGCAGAGCCTATGGACGGGCCCATAAACCATTGGAAGCCCTCAGAACCTTTCACAGAATGAAAGACTTCCAATGCAAACCCACCCAGAAATCTTACACAACCATATTTGCTATTCTGGTCAAGGAAAATCGCCTCAAGATGGCCCATAAATTCTATGCCCACATGAAAGCAGTCGGCATTGAGCCCAATGTATCGACCTGCAATATTCTGATCAAGGCCTTAAGCAAGAGCCCCAAAACATTAAATGGAGCATTTAGGGTTTTTACAGAGATGCCTAAGAGGGGGTGCATTCCTGATTCCTTCACATATGGTACTTTAATAGACGGGCTCTGCAAGCATGACAGATTGGATGAGGCGCTGGAGCTCTTCAGGGACATGGAGATCAAGGGTGGCTGTGCTCCTGATGTTGTTAGTTATACAACCATCATTCATGGTCTCTGCATGGCAGGCCAGCTGGATGATGCCGTGAACCTTTTCCATCAAATGGTGGCGAGCAAAATTTACCCAAATAAGTTCACTTACACTGCTCTCATGCATGGCCTCTGCAAAGGCGGGAGATCTCTGGAAGCCATGGATCTTCTGAGAGAAATGATAAGCAATCACCAATCCCCTAATATGATCACTTATAGTACTTTGATTAGTGGGCTTTGCAATGAACAAAAAGTTCAAGATGCCATGGAGATTCTAGATCAAATGAAACTCAAGCGTTGGTCTCCAGATGCTGGATTATACGACAAGCTTATAACCGGTTTGTGCTCCGAGAACAAGTCACGAGAGGCTGCCAATCTTTTGGATGAGATGGTTCTGAGTGGTGTTACACCAACAAGACTTACAAGGCGCCTTCATGAAAACATGCACAATATTGTTATTCAGAATCTCTGCAAAGGAGGGAACTTGAACAGGGCATTCCAGAATTACTTGAGTATTCTGACGAAGGACATTTGCCCGAGTTTGGAAACCTTTAATTCGCTAGTTGATGGGTTTTGCAAGAAAGGAGAGGTGTACAAGGCTGCTCATATTGTCAGTCAAATGTTCACCAATGACTGTATTCCTGATAATTGTACATGGAATACTATTGTGCAAGGATTTTGGAATAAAAGGAATGCGAGAGATGCTGCTTTGTTGCTTCAGGATGAGCTGACAAAACCATTTTTGTAGCAAGCATAGATGGGTGCCAATTTCTGTAGATGAATGTCGGATAGATCGGTTAATGAGTTTGAAATCTATAGAGCTGTTGTTGCTCCCAGGATGCCTTCCTATCATGTCAGTGTCACTCAAGCATTGCGTTCGATCATATCCGTCTGAGAAATTGCGAGGACATGCAGACAGGGATAATGGTAGCTGCTGAAGCCTGAAACTATGAAATCCATGATTTTCTGTTCACTGCATCTTCTTAGATCAGCTTAATTCTTAAAGCCTCGCCTCTGGTACTGAAAGGATAAGTGCATTCGATCATTGCCAAGGTCTCTTTCCAGAATAAGAGATTTTTGTGCCATAAAAGGTTGGCTTGATTGTTGAAACGTTGGTACAGAAAATTTCGATACATAGGTTTGAAATTTTTTTAGTAATATGTTTCGATATAAGCCTTTTAGAATTTTCTTTCGCATCTCCAAATAGACGTGGAAAGGCCATTTTGTACAAACTTTTATTGAGATAAATTGAGGGCTGTGCCTAAAATAGCTTTATTGGGTAGCTTGCAAGTTTCAGAATTTAGCTTGCAAGTCTCAGAATTTTTTTTTTTGGTTTTTTGTTCAATTGAATTTTCATAGTAAGGTTTTTCCAAGTATTCCCTTACCGAGATCTGAGTACTTTGGTCATTGCCTCAAAACAAAAGTTACTAATTGTTAAATTTCATACATTCATAGCATAAAACATAAATGCATAACCAAGATCACTAGAAGCAAGACAAAGCACAAAACAACAACATAGAGTTTGACCTGGGAAACCCAAATGGGAGAAAACCCAGCAACCTTCGCAAAGAGATTATAATTCCAAGATCAGAGTACAAATAAGAAAATAGAAAGAATGTGAAAGTGTCTTTCACAAGTAGATGCCCCAAATAAGCTTTCTCCTTCAAGTGATGCGAAATCAACTTCCTCCAAGTGATGCGCACTTGCTAAGTGTGAGAATGAGATAATGAGGTGCACTAGTCTCCTATTTATACAAGTGCAAACCTGGAAAATTCCCTAATTGGGCTGACTTCACCTGGGGGCAATAAATAATTTAAATTTAATATTTTTATTTGTTTCTCTTTGCACCCCAAGGCTTACATTGATTCTTTCATGTGTTTACATAATTGATTACATAAAGTTCTTCTCCCTTAGGAGGTATAAACAAGTACAATGAAGGTACAATAAAATATAATGAATAATATCTTCCGAAGTTGTACAAAATCCAACACTCCCTTTCAACGAGGAAGGTATTCTTCGGTCTTCATCTGCATCACGATCATTTGGGTTTCGTCTTGTACATCCATTCTGTCTCCATCATCTCTATGCATACTGAAGGTTGTCCACACAGTCTCTGTGCATCATTATCACCAGTCCTTCGGTGAGTCCAGGAGAATCACTCAATCCTGGATCCAGGAGAATCACTCAATCCTGGATATATGAGATTATCAGCTATACCATCTATGTTATACAATTTTCTACCTGTCTATCTTATCTGCCAATGGGGTCCTCCCATACCTGGCTGAGATCTCAGACAAGCAAAAGGGGCACGGCCATCTACTGACTGTTCGACTCTTCTGCCTATGGGATTTCTCCCATATCTGGCTGAGTACCTGGATTGTAGAGGCACTTGTGCAACCACACAACCAACTGTTGACTGTCCTACTCATTTGCCTATGGGATTTCTCCCATATTTGGCTGAGAAACTGGACTGCAGAGGCACCTGTGTGAACCCGACCAACTGCTGATTGTCCTACTCATCTGCCTATGGGATTTCTCCCATATCTGGCTGAGTAACTGGACTGCAAAAGGTACCTGGGTGAGCCCGACCAACTGCTGACTGTCCTACTCATCTGCCTATGGGATTTCTCCCATAACTGGCTGAGTAACTGGACTGCAGAAGGCACCGGGGCAAAGCAGGGCAAGCATCTCAATGTCATCTTTCCCTCTCAAGGAGGGATACGTTCTCTTCGACTCCAAGTCTTCTGCGAAAGTATTCGAACTTCACCCTAGGAAGAGCCTTGGTGAGAACATCTGCAGTCTGGTCATCTGTCGGCACATACTGTAACTCGATTGCACCTTTTTGCACCATATCACGAATGAAGTGATATCGAATCTCGATATGCTTCGACCTGCGACCTGTCGTGAAATACAGGATTCATTGACATTTGCACATAGCTCTGGTTATCACTTTGAATCATGGTCGGCTCTGGAATCTGGCCGAACAATCCTGCTAGGAGTTTACGAAGCCAAACTGCTTCTCGAGTTGCTGTGCTAGCAGCCATGTACTCGGCCTCTGCAGTATTGAGTGCTACCGAGTTCTGCTTCTTGCTGCACCAGGAAATAACTACAGAACCCAAATTGAAGCAACATCCAGAAGTACTCTTCCGATCTGCAACACATCCGGCCCAATCTGAGTCTGTAAACCCCTGCAATATCAGGTCACCATCTGAAGCATACTTCAATCCATATCCCACAGTGCCACGTAAGTATATGAGCACATGTTTTGCAGCAATCCAGTGAATCTGCCTCGGTTCGCACATGAATTGACTGAGGGCATTCACAACAAAACATATATCTGGTCTGGTGTTGGTCAGATACATCAATGACCCAATCAACTAGCGATAAATGGTGGGATCAAACAAATCAGAATCTGAAGTAGAATCTCTCAACTTCTTCCAATTCGCATCCATCGGAGTAGCCATGGACTTGCAGTCCAACATTCCGAATCTCTTCAATATATCAATGGTGTATTTTCCTTGTCCTAGAAAAATCTCTTTCTGCCTCTGCCATACTTCTAATCCCAAGAAGTAATGCATCAATCCAAGATCTTTCATTTCAAACTCAGAGGCGAGATTCTTCTTACACCATACAATGAGTTTCTCATTTCCCGTGAGAAACAAGTCATCAACATATAATACCAAAACTAGTGGCTCATCACCTACAACCTTGTAGTAAAGGTTGGGGTTTGCATCACTCTTGGAAAATCCCAAGCTCACCAGGAATCCGTCTATTCATCCATACCAAGCACGGGGTGCTTGCTTGAGGCCATACAATGCCTTTTTCAGTTTGCATACATGAGACTCCTTTCCTTGGACAATAAACCCATCTGGTTGTTCGATGTAGACTTCTTCCTCAATAACACCATTGAGAAAGGCTGTCTTCACATCCATCTGATGCAACTTCCATCCCATAGTTGAAGCAATCGCGATAATGGATCTGATGGAAGGATATCGGGCCACAGGAGCAAAAGTCTCATCATAATCGACTCCCTCTTTCTGAGAGAATCCTCTGGCTACGAATCTGGCCTTGTATTTCTCAACACTGCCATCTGCTCCATGCTTGATCTTGTATAGCCATTTAGAAGTCACTACTGACTCCTCCTCAGGTCTCGACACAACTTCCCACACACCATTCTTCATGATGGATTGATATTCTTCCATCATGGCATCCTTCCAAACTTGATGTTTGGATGCTTCTTTGTAAGTGGTGGGTTTTGAATCAATAATGTTGCTCATCAGTGCTACATAGCTAGAGAACCTCTGAGGTCTTTTGCTTTCTCTGAAAGTGCCATGTGGAGCATCATGCCCCTCTGCATCCTGCAGTGTTTGCTGTGCACATCTAGGTCTTTTTCCGACCTGCAACATCTCTGGGGATATCAACTGGATCTATGGGATCGATAGGTTCATCTTTCTCTGCTGTCTCCCTCCGAACTGGAGGGGGAGATGATCTCATCTCCTTAGGTTCTAGCATTTCTTCATCATCGATCTCCATATTTGATCCTTTGCCTTTCCTGACAGCCATTTCTTCTTCAAAGGTCACATCCCTATTGACTTCAATCTGTCTGGATCCTGGAATGTAAATTTTGTAAGCCTTTGAAGACTCACTGTATTCCACAAAGGTTCCCTTCTTTCCTGAAGGTTCTAACTTGGATCTTTTCTCTTTGGGCACATGTATGTAGACTGGACAGCCAAAGATCCGGGGATGGCCCACTTCTGGTTTCACACCTGTGAACGCTTCTTCCGGAGTCATGTTCTTCAATATCTTATGTGGACATCTATTCTGTACATATACAGCAGTTCTGGATGCTTCTGCCCACAAGAACATTTGAAGACTCTGGTCATGTATCATAGCTTTGGCTGCGTCCACAATTGTACGATTCTTTTTTTTCTGCAACCCCATTTTGTTGAGGGTTGTAGGTAACTGTGAGCTCCCTCTTAATTCCTGCTTCCTTGCAGAAATCATTGAATTCTGTAGAGGTATATTCTCCACCATTATCGAATCTCAAAATCTTGATCCTCTTTCCTGATAGATTCTCAACTTGTGCTTTAAACTCTTTGAACTTGCTGAGCACTTCCTCGGATTCTTTTGACTTGAGAAAGTATATCCAAGTCTTCCGTGAGTAATCATCAATAAAGGTGATATAGTAATGATAACCGCCTAATGACACAACTGTCATGGGCCCGCACAAGTCAGAGTGTACTAGATCCAAAATCCCTTTGGATCTACTCTTGCTATCTGGAAAGGACTTCTTGGCATTCTTGCCAAGTGCACATCCTCTACAAGTTCCATCATGGTCTACCTGGAGCCCTGGCAAACCTGTCACAATATTCTTTAGAACTGGGAGAGCTCGATAGTTCAGATGAGCTAACCTTCTATGCCATAACTCGCCCATACTTGCAGCATCATGTATTAGGGCTTGGACCGGAGAAGTGTTTAGTCTATACAAGCTCTCTTCTCTTATGCCAATAACTTTGGCTGTGCTCATGCTTGAGTTCTTGTGCCAAGCAAGGACTTTCCCTTATGAGAAAGCTACTTTATATCCCTTATCCTCCAATGCTGAGATGGAGACAAGATTTCTTTTCATACTAGGTACATAGAGTACATCACTTAGGCGTAATGTATCATTTGATTTTAATTGAAGGGTGGTGGCTCCAGACCCCTTCACAATGTAATTTGCATCATCTCCAAGTACAACACGGAGATGTGAATCTTTCTCAATTGATTCTCAAAGATTCTCTCTATAACCTGTCATGTGTCTAGATGCACCACTATCTATGAGCCAAGTGTCACTAGTGGTAGGAATAGTACCTGATAGTGTTGATATGAATATAAATTCTGTGTGATCTTCATTCTTTTGCTTCTTGTGATGATGATCTTCTTCTACATCAGCAGTGGATGCTTCATTCTTCCTTTTGATTTGACTTCGACAGCTACTGGCGTAATGTCCATACTTCCTGCACCTATAGCATTGAACTTGAGCTACATCCTTCTTCTTCTTTTGTTCTTGGCGGGGACTTGATCTCCTTTCTTGGTGCTTGTGTCTATGGAACTTCTTTCCTTTTCCCTTACCATTCTTGGCATGGGAAACAAATGCTTGAGTCTCTTCAGGTTGAGTGCCATGGAGTCTTTGACGTGCTGCAATCCTTGTCTTCTCCTGAGAGCAATCTGCCCAAAGCTTGTCAAACTTTGGTAGTTTGGATCTACCACTTATGCTTTGGATAAATGACTCCCATGATGGTGGAAGACCATTTAAAGTGTGGAGGACAAGCTCCTTATCGCCAATAGGATCTCCACTGGTGCTGAGCTTGTCTCTGAGTTCTGCGATCCTCATAAAGTATCAGGCAATGGATTCTGACTTTGCTATCTTCATATTTGAGAGTTGGTTTCTCAAAGTCATGGATACATTTAGGCTAGTGTGTTCAAACAACTTCATAATGGTCTTGAACATTTTCCTAGCATTCTTCTTTCCTGAGATTTGTGGGACCAAGTGATTTCTCACTGAATCCACAAGTATCCTTCTTGCTTTAGCATCATTCTTCCTCCATTGAGATTTATCCTCTTCGGCTTCTGGTTCGGGGACCTTTTGATTTACATATAGTAAGAGATCATTTTCTTCTAGGAGTAGAAGAACCCTAGACTTCTAGGAGATAAAGTTGGAGGCTCTTTCGAAACGATCTTCAACCTTCATCCCAATCATCTTGATTGCATATTCGATTCAAAAACCCTAGCAGGAGCTAGGTCAAAAATGAAAGTTCTCAGAATTGAATTTCGTCTTCACCAATGGATTTGTCTTGCCAAAAACAAAATTCCTATGGCTCTTTTTCTTCAAAAATGGTGGGTGAAGACTTCACAAAATGAAACCCTAATTCCGGCAGGGTTCCGACAATGCTTCAACAATGGCTTCTTCTAGAACGGCTCTGATACCATGTTAAATTTCATACATTCATAACATAAAACATAAATGCATAACCAAGATCACTAGAAGCAAGACACAGCACAAAAAAACAACACAGAGTTTGACCTGGGAAACCCAAATGGGAGAAAACCCAACAACCTTCGCAGAGAGATGATAATTCCGAGATCAGAGTACAAATAAGAGAAGAGAAAGAATGTGAAAGTGTCTTTCACAAGTAGATGTCCCAAATAAGCTTCCTCCTTCAAGTGATGCGAAATCAACCTCCTCCAAGTGATGCGCACTTGCTAAGTGTGAGAATGAGATAATGAGGTGCACTAGCCTCCTATTTATACAAGTGCAAACCTGGAAAATTCCCTAACTGGGCCAACTTCACCTGGGGGCAATAAATAATTTAAATTTAATATTTTTATTTGTTTCTTTTGCACCCCAAGGCTTACATTGATTCTTTCATGTGTTTACATAATTGATTACATAAAGTTCTTCTCCCTTAGGAGGTATAAACAAGTACAATGAAGGTACAATAAAATATAATGAATAATATCTTCCGAAGTTGTACAAAATCGAACACTAATTGTTGCAGCAACTTATCAGCACACCAATTGTTCTTTTGTAGGGAATGAATGTTAATTGTGAATGTAAGCTCTTCTCTTTTGAAATGTAATATCCCTAATGCAATTATAGACAGAATTTCTGATTGGTTGTGTGGTTTCGTCAAATAGTTTGCAATTTACATTGATTTATAACTTTCTTAAGCAATTTGCATTCTCATAAAACATTTCATCAAACATTTTGCAGTCAACCCAAATACACATGAAGTAGGGAGAACATCATTGGCATTTTATTATGAATAGATGGCAACAACACAATCATCTAAGGGCTGCTGTAGCAGCTACAAAGTACTAAACAACACAATGAAACCTGGGGAGTGATGCCAGTTATTTGATGTGTCTTCTTCCAAGGCTCTTCCAAAGCCACGAAACTTCCACAATGTTGATGCTATCAAACTCCAAGGTAGATCAACCTTTATGGGAACTTTGGCCTCCACAGAGAGTAAAACTTGGCTACTCAAACTAAGTTCGATCCCTACTGAATTTGTCCTTTTCTTCCGACTTGGATTTCCTCAAGGGGTTCGGTCTTCTTTCAAGCTTGCGGCTCCACGACCTTCACTTAGAATTCACGGCTCCTTTTCTCCAAGAGTGTCGTGATCTCCACCAAGCCTCACTGTTTACCTACGATCCACGGCTCTCTCCACAATATCAGGCCTCTACCATGCAATGCGGCCTCCCCCACGAAATTGATTTCTACAACTGACGTGGCCTTCCCTTGTAATTTCAGCCTTGTATGAATCTGCCCCACACACACTAGCTGCTAGTCCCCAAGAAATTCGGTCTTCTCCACAGTAAAATCGACCCTTTATGATTGGGATTCGATCCCTCTATTAAATTCGTCTTCTACTGGAGATTTCAACTCTTGTAGCAGAATGAACTTGGCTCCCTTTCTCTTCCAGATCTCGTCCTTACGGGAATTTGGCCCCAACTGTGAAAGATTTCGACCTCTACTAAGCAATTCAGCCCCCATCAATTCGGATTTTCACAAGCATAATGGCACAAGATGAATTCGTCCCTCCAAAGATGAAGTTTTTAGGAAATTCGGTCTCTGCAAGAAATTTAGCTTCCACGAGCAATTTTGATTTTCCCCAACTGAGTAAATCTGTCTCAAGAGATGTGCCCAAGCAAGTGTCCGCACCACCAATAGAAGATCAATTGCCAATTAAGCTCAAATGGAAACTCTGGTTGAATTCCCCTCTTCATCTAGCTAGGGTGGATCTTGCACCAACGGAACTAAACCAATACATAAGGGTTTTGCCAAACCTTAACGAAAACTCTGGCTCACCAGACATACAAGAGATCAAGTCAAATCAACATGACCTCCAATGAGGTGCTACCCCTTCTTTAATCTTTCTTTGGACTCCATACCATGGTCAATACCATGGAACACCCCAATACCATCCAAAATGCTACTAGTCATGTTTAGAACATAAACACCCTTCTAAGCTGAGTGGCAACAATAGTGACCCCTTGTCTTCATTGACTCTAGCCTATGGGGTCAGAAAGGTCACTAGTCATCCTGTCGACCTGATAAGTGGAAGGGGACACCATAGTCCTCCCTTCCCAAAGATTGCTTGTCCTCAAACAATGCCACCCCAACCTGATGCTCCATCGGCTGAATTGGGCTGAAACTGGAAATGATACCAGGGTCCCAAACCAATCGAATAGAGGTGAAGTATCCTCTGTTCGATAAATGGTCCGATAAGATACTGACTTAAGAATGCTCCTGAATACTGCCAGTAAGTAGAGCGATCCGATAGTCCAACAACTCAATCAACCCCTCAAAGAACTGCTCTACTAGGAACCCAACCTTGTGAGAGCAAAAACTGGCTCTTGCCTTCGTGTCAGTTGCTGTACTGACCCATACTTATATCCTAGGGTCCCAAGCTAATCTCAAAAAGGGACTACCATGCTGACGTTGCACCACTCTGATCATAACCATCCGACTATCATGCTCCGTCTGCATCCTCCTCTCCTAGAACTCCAAGCTGAAGTACCTATTGTTGAATTTTAAGATATAATTTTTCATCTCTTTCAACTTTAACAATGATTAAGGATCACTGTGTTAAAGTTAGGGTTTGAAATAAATTTACAATTGCAGATATACACAGTAAAAGTACTATAGAAATAAAATCATAACCAATAGAGCAACATCAGTAATAATGTTAACTAATTAATTAAAATTAGACTGAAAGATAGCAACGGTAAGAGATCTAACCAACAACACAAATGAAACATTTCTGATAACTTACTTGATGAGTTGGACCTTCCTTATACTCAGAATTTACTTTCAGATCAGATCTTGTCTCTCAGAGACAAGTCAATAAATGCAACAAATAGTTGATCCTTACCTGAGGGTATTCACATACCTGAGAGAGAGAGATAGAGTGATGAAGAATAAGTTTAGATAGTTACAGTACAACAACTTACTGAGGGTATAGTACATCCAATATCAACCCCAAGACTTTAACCTAAACAACCAATAAGTGCCCAACAGAGAAAGGCAGCCTTAAACATCTCACAACACCTCACAGCAGTGTACGACAACCCTTAGTACCCTTACAGTAGTGGGTGGTTGCTCCCAAAACCCTCATAGCAGACCTCAACAAACAATGACAACCTCAAACAAGGTAGTGGCAGCCTCAAGCAAACAATGACAACTTCAAACAAGATAGCGACAGCCTTAACATAGGCAACGACACCCTTAACAAGCCCTAACAAGCAGCGACACCCTAAGCACAGGCAGCAACACCATCAATAGACCTCAGCAGAGTAGCGACAACCTCCAAACTAGCCCTAACAGGCAGCAGAACGCCCAACAAGGCAGCAACACCCTCCTAGTAGCAACGACACCCTTAAGACAAACCCTATAGCAGACGACAGCCACGAAGCAGGCTTAAAAAAGACCTCGGCAACCTCAGGATCAGGGTTGCCAGAGCGTGGGAGCGAAGAGGGAGTGCGGGGGTGCATTTTTCAAAAAATGGTCAGGAGCGAAGCGTCTTAGGAGCGTTTATATATATATATATATATTAAAAAAAACATGTAGAATGCCAAACTAGATGGAAAATTTATGAAACATGTATGTTTGTGCTACTTCCAATATATGAAATGCCATCTAAATTCCATAGTTCATGATTCCATTATCCATGATTACATCCATACTACGTAGTATGGTAGTACACTAATTATTAATCATTCAAGCATCAACCATCTAGCTGTTAACAATTACAAAGTTACTAATTGAAATACATTTTACAAATACAAATACAAACCATTTAGATTCTATCAATTACAAACATACAACCTTTAGAACCATATAATAGGGAAGTACATCATTAACTTATGGAAGTACATCATTAAGTACCAAGAAAACAAAAAAACCTAAAAATGCCCTAGGCCCCACCCAAAAAGCAAGAAAACAAAAAAAAACATAAAAAATGTGACTTTTCCGTCAGTTTTCGGGGAGCGACGGCCCAAGAGTGGGAGCGTTCGGGGAGCACGGCGGGAGCGATGGCGGAACATGGAGCGGGGAGTTCAGAGCGCTCAAGAGTGTCGACGAACCCCACAGCGGCAGGGAGCGCGAAAATTCAAGGAGAAGCACGGTTCCAGAATTCGGGAGCACGCTCCCAGGGATGCTTCGACAACGGTCCCGCTTAGAGTGTGTTTTGCCCTATCGGACCGTGAGCGGGGGGACGCTTCGGCAACCCTGCTTAGGATAACCCCAGCAGCCCTTCAATAACAAGTAATTCACTCGTGTGGCAGGACAGAGTAGTTAGAAGCCTCAAGAAAGGAGCAGCGCTGAGGAGTAGAACCCAAATCAAGAGAGTGCTCAAGCAAAAGAAGTCTAGGAACCCTAGACATCCCCCAATCAAAGCATCAAACCCTAGATCAGATATAAGCAATCAGATCTCTGATTTCATCTTTAAGATATGTTCATAATGAGGGCTTGAACTTATAATTATAACCTTTAATGACTTCTAGAAGGATCTTCCTTCTATTTCTTCATTGACTTCAGGGTTACTTTAACTAGGTCAAAACGTCCTACCTTTTAGGAAGGTATCTCACATAAAACTAAAATTAATATTAGGACGTCTTTTGGAGAGGGTCCCTAAGACATAACTATGGGTAAGATACCACACTCAAAAGTGGTGCTAGCACATAGGACCAACAAGGGAGGGGTCAACACAAGATCAAACTAAACACAAGGCTGACCATAAGTCAACAAGAGGTGTACCAACAAAGGTGGGAAGACAACCCTTCTAACCACAAAACAACAAGGTGGGAAGACAACCCTTCTAACCACAAAACAACAGGGTGGGAAGACAACCCTTCTAACCCTCTCTCTTAGGGTATGTGGTCCACATATGTCCCAAGCTATAATTGGAAGTTTTATCATCACCATATAAGGAAGGTCCAAACTGGATGATGTGATCCCCTGATCCTCTTGATTGCTCCTAAGGTTAAATGCCAGTGACTCCATCAAAGGATGGCCAGTCCCTTGAGGAAACAACCTAGCTCATCCATCTCGAAGACCTAGGAGAGGAGGTCATCACACATCATCATCTTGGTTAACTGACCAAGATCCACCTGGTTAACTGACTAGGTACCCTAGGGATCAACTAGGGACCCTAGGTAACTGCTAGGGGCTTATCTGACTTGATCCCAGATCAAGTTCCCTAGATAACTGCTAGGGTTATACACTGCTTGGTCCCAGACCAAGAATCTCTCTGGTTAACTGACCAGGAGGCCCTAGTGATCAGCTTGGGGCTTTTTCCATGGCTCATACTGCTTGGTCCCAGACCAAGATCCCTAAATAACTGCTAGGGTCCCTAGGTACTTGCTAGGGACTTACACTTCCTGGTTAACTGACCAGGAACCCTAGCTAACTGACTAGGGTGCCATCCTCCTAGAGAATGGCTCTCGCAGCTGCATTAACTTTAACACTCCCTCTCAGCAACAGACGCATTCTTAGCAACACTAAGCTTGTCTAGGAAGTACGCAAACTTTGTTGTGGACAGAGGATTAGTCAACACATCAGTATTTTGTTTATCTGACAGAACATACTGAAGTCTCTGCACCATGTCCCTTACATAGTGATACTAACTCTCAATGTGTTTCGACCTATCATAGAATACAGGATTTTTTGAGAGCTTCAAACAACTCTTGATGTCAGCAAGTAGCTTGATCTTATAAATCCATTTGGAAGTTATAACTGACTTCCCTTGTCGTCTGAGAACCACTTTCCACATGTCATTTTTCATTATTAACTGGAGATCTTCTGTCATAGCATCTTTCCAAACCTGATGTTTGGTTGCCTCCTCATTAGTGGAGGGATCTAAATCATTGACGTGGCTATGCCTCTCTCCCTACTCCGTGGCTACGCCTCTCTCTCACTGAGGTGGCTCATGATCCTCATAATGCAAAACATGCACCTAGTCCAAACTCTCTGTGTCAGATCTCTCCTCAAGCACCTACAATTTTGAATGCTCCTCGTGCAGGATCATCATGTGAGGCTCCTCCCTCAAACCATGAGTGCCCTCATGTGTTACGGCTGCCAAAGACACTGGAGTTTTTGCTGTTGTCAATGGTGAAGAGTGTGCCAAAATCAGTTGGTAACCAAGCTCCTCAACGTTCCTTGTCTTGTCTTCAGTGAAATTAAGAGCAAGGTCCCTATCCATGAAGAAATCCAAGTAATTAGACTTCAACTGCTCTAGTGCTCCTTTGATGATGCGCAATTGGGTACTAGTGACCTCTTCTGCAACTCCCTTTTGTCTCTCCTCCAATTCGGTCTTCCACATAAGGTTTTCAATAAACTTATGTGCACCATCTGCTCTCGTCAACACCTGCACAATTTGCTCCTCTGTGACCAATAGTCGACTTTCGAAGTCATGCAATGTCATCTCATTAGCGCTGTGTAGGCTGCCACATAAAGGACCAACTGACTCACATGGATCATTATCCTCATACAAGCTCTCATCTATCACTATAGTCCCTTCATTGTCTTTCCTCCTGAGAAATGAAATCATCCTCAAAAGGTAACTCATCCCACGCTAAGTCCTCATCATGCTTAGGTGCACCCACTCCCAACTCGTCATATCCGGGTACAATGATGCCTGCATCATTATATATACCATGAATAGGATGAGGTATTGAATCCATGTTATCATCAAGCATCATTCATAGGGAAAGAAGTTGGCTCCTCAAAATCCTTATAGTCATCATAAGTAAGGCAAGCTGCTACATCCTCATCTTTTGCTGATTTGGAACTTGCATCATAGGTATGCCCACCCACTATACTGGTGTCATTGTCCTCATATGCTACTGTTTGTTCTTCCTTTATGCACTAATCCTCAATATGGGTAGATGTCTGCTTCTTCTCCTATTCTTCATGCTCAACTTTCTTCAATTTCTGCCTTATGCTTTTAAGTTAATCCTCTTCCCAATGCTTATGCCAACTTATGTACTTGGCGATGTAATGTTCTCAAAAAGGTATGATTGCACACGCCTCATCACCAAATTGTAGATATTCTTGATATCTAAGCATGTATAGATTTTCCGAAATCTCAGCCTGTCTCTGAGCAAACTTATTCTGTCCCTTGACCAAGTCTCTTTGTATCCTGAGCACACTCTCCTTTGAAGGATCTCGCTTGTCTCTCATATCCATCAATGTCTCATGCAATCACAGGTTGGTAAGATCACCAGCTCTGATACCACTATAATATTCCCATGGAATTATAGACAAATTTTTGATTGGTTGTGTGGTTTCGTCAAATAGTTTGCAATTTACATTGGTTTATATTGTATAGCTTTCTTAAGCAATTTGCATTCTCATAAAACATTTTATCAAAGATTTTGCAGTCAAACCAAATACACATGAAGTAGGGAGAACATCATTGGAGTTTTATTAGGAATAGATGGCAACAACACAATCATCCAAGGCCTGTTGTAGCAGCTACAAAGTACTAAACAACACAATGAAACTTGGGGAATGATGCTAGTTATTTGATGCGTCTTCTTCCAAGGCTCTTCCAAAGCCACAAAACTTCCACAATGTTGATGCCATCAAACTCCAAGGTAGATCGACCTTTATGGGAACTTTGGCCTCCACAAAAAGTAAAATTCGGCTACTCAAACTAAGTTCGAGCCCTACTGAATTCGTCCATTTCTTCCTACTTGGATTTCCTCAAGGGGTTTGATCTTCTTTCAAGCTCGCGACCCCCCCAAGTGGCCATGACTGGGCTCCACGACCTTCACTTAGAATTCACCGCTCCTTTTCTCCAATAGTGTCGTGATCTCCACCAAGCCTCACGGTTTGCCTACGATCCACGACTCTCTCCACAATATCGGGCCTCTACCATGCAATGCGGCCTCCCCCACGAAATTGATTTCTACAACTGACGTGGACTTCCCTTGTAATTTCAGCCTTGTATGAATCTGCCCCCCACACACTAGCTGCGAGTCCCCAAGAAACTCGGCCTTCCCCGCAGTAAAATCGACCCTTTATGATTGGGATTTGATCCCTCTATTAAATTCGGCTTCTACTGGAGATTTCAACTCTTGTAGCAGAATGAACTCGACTCCCTTTCTCTTCCAGATCTCGTCCTTACGGGAATTTGGCCCCAACTGTGAAAAATTTCGACCTCTACTAAGCACTTCAACCCCCATTAATTCGGGTTTTCACAAGCATAATGGCACAAGATGAATTCGTTCCTCCAAAGATGATGCTTTTAGCAAATTCGGTCTCTGCAAGGAATTTAGCTTCCATGCGCAATTTCGATTTTCCCCAAATGAGTAAATCGGTCTCAAGAGATGTGCCCAAGCAAGTGTCTACACCACCAACAAAAGATCAATTGCCAATTAAGCTCAAATGGAAACTTTGGTTGAAGTCCCTTCTTTGTCTCGCTAGGGTGGATCTTGCACCATCGAAACTAAACCAATACAGAATGGTTTTTCCAAACCCCAACGAAAAATTTGGCTCACCAGACATACAAGAGATCAAGTCAAATCAACATGTCCTCCAATGAGGCACTGCCCCTTCTTTAATCTTTCTCTGGACTCCATACCATGGTCAATACCATGGTGCACCCCAATACCATCCAAAATGCTATTAGTCACGTTTAGAACATAAACACCCTTCTAAGTTGAGTGACAACAATAGTGACTCCCTTGTCCTCATTGAATCTAGCCTATGGGGTTAGATTGGTCACCAATCATCGTGTCGTCCTGATAAGTGGAAGGGGACATCATAGTCCTCCTTTCCCAAAGCTTGCTTGTCCTCAAGCAATGCCACCCCAACCTGATGCTCCATCGGCTGAATCGAATTGAAACTAGAAATGATACCATGGTCCCAAACCAATTGAAAAGAGGTGAAGCATCCTTCGCTCGATAAATGGTACGATAAGATACTGACATAAGAATGCTCCTGAATACTGCCGATAAGTAGAGCAATCCGATACTGCAAGAACTTGATCAACCCCTCAAAGAACTGCTCTACCAGGAACCCAACCTTGTGAGAGCAAAAACTGGCTCTCGCCTCTGTGTCAACTCATGTACTGACCCATACTGATATCCTAGGGTCCCAAGCTAATCTCAAAAAGGGACCACCATGCTAATGTTGCGCTACTCTGATCATAACCATCCAACTGTCATGCTTCGTTTGCACCTTCCTCTCCTGGAACTCCAAGATAAAGTATCTATAAGGATTGAACCTACCACCATGAATAGTGGCCTGCATACTCATCCAGTTGAAGTCACGTCCTAAAGTCTACTGCGATACTTGATCTCGAATATCGACAAAGGAAGTCTGTCCTTCTCACCGGCAATGACTTTGGGCTGCTCATAAACTCTAAATAACTCCTCTATAGATAGCTCTATCACTCGTGTTGCCCTATACTCTGAAGAAATCACCGAAAAGTGCATGAATCCTGATAACTAGTCAATCTCTGCGCTCTGCATCCTCGGTAAACTTGTGATGCAATCTAACAATATGCTCTCCCTACTTGGCCCCAAAATGGGAAGGGACTGCATCAACCCTGTTGGATGAGTGGACCTTGACCTGCCTTGCTGACAAGTCGTACACACCCCATATGTCCCAACACAACGTCCGCCAAGTCCCTCCATGCGAACCTATTTCGAATCTGCTCGTAAATGATAAAGTCACTGGGGTCCCACACTAGCTTGTAGGATGTGACACACCTTCTACCCATAATGTTGGCTTGCCAAGTGCTAACATAAGAATCCATCTAATTGCCCCTGATAAGACAAGCAATCATAAGCTGCATAAACTCCTCAAAAGACCACTCTATGCATCCAATCCCAAGAATAAACTCAAGAAAACAAAGACTATCTGTCTCATCTATATCAGCTCCACTATCAGACTCGATCCTGGATGCCAGAAAAGAAAACCTGCCCTGCCATAAAGAAGAAGTTTGAATCTCTCCTCCACTGACATCCCAAAAATATAGTAGGCCGATCACCATCACAACTATGTCGACCATCTCTACCATCTGAAGCAATTCATCGCTCGGATGAATGCTTGGATCCCACCACCAAATAGGAAGTCCATCAAAACCAACTCCTACTGACTATTGTTGTGCCATGTTGATAATGATCGGAGTCCCAATGAAAGCTTCTGGTGGAAACAAAGTACTAGGAATTGACTCTGAGCCTGGTAATCTGTTCGGATGATGCCAAATTGCATCAAGAAATCTACTATCCCAATCACTATCAATGTGCTCGAGTAACCCATGGGGTTTATGCACCTCCTTGGAGTATAGCTCCTCGACCTGTGGGTACCTCATACTCGTGCAAGTACTAAGAATGCCCTACCAAATTTGAGCCACGCCAAACCCTCATGATCCTCTGCCTAAGCGAGGATCAGGGACTAAGCATGTACGAACTCTGTAGTGGATAATGTCATCCCCTACTTTGTCGGTTGCAGTCTTTGTGAACTGATCCAATACACTCTGGATCTCCTCCCGAGCACCCTATGCACTGATCACATATTCCCAACGATGAATCTTGGTCATGTCCATACTATTTGATGACTCATCCCATGTTCTGCTGTGTATAATGGAAGCACCAAGGAGTGTCAATAGAAATCGCCACAACGGTACGCAAGACTGGGCAATGTCAAGTGCATCGGTCAATCCCAATGGTGTGACCAGTAACTCATAGAAGCACTTGAACGCAACACTGTGAGTGTCCGACTCTCTGACCCTCGTCTGGTGATATCCCCATTGAAAATCAATCGTCGAGGGATATATTGCTCTATGAGGCTCACCCATCCACTCATTGATCTTGGGTAAACCAAACTCCATGATATGTTCGAGGTCCATGTCATGAGGTCTTCATGGAGGAAACACTTCAACCCTCCTATGTACACCCTTGTGTGTTCGTGTACCCTCTTGTATACTGTTGCATACAATTGTAACCTCTTGTGCCATTCGGAATCCTGTATGCACTACTACATCCAACACTCTATTGATGTAAGCTGAACTTATATCCCAGTGTGACTCCAAATATATCATATACCTGTCCACCCAATCCATGGATGCATATACTCCCATGCTGGCTGGTCCATATGGAATGTGCTCAACTACCTTCTTCATGGCTATGCCTCTCTCCTACTGAGGCAGCTCAGGATCCTCATAATGCGAAACATGCGCTTGGTCCAAACCCTCTGTGTCAGATCTCTCCGCAAGCACTTGCAATTCTGAATGCTCCTCGTGCAGGATCGTCATGAGAGGCTCCTCCCTCAAACCATGAGTGCCCTCATGTGTCATGGCTGCCAAAGACAATGGAGTCTCTGCTGCTGTCAATGGTGAAGAGTGTGCCAAACTCAGTTGGTAACCAAGCTCCTCAACCTTCCTTACCTTGTCTTCAGTGAACTTAAGAGCAAGGTCCCTATCCATGAACAACTGCAAGTAATCAGATTTCAGCTGCTCTAATACATCTTTGATGATGCGCAATTGGGTACTAGTGACCCTTTCTGCAACTCCCTTCTATCTCTCCTCCAATTGGGTCTTCCACATAAGGTCTTCAATAAACTTATGTGCACCATCTGCTCTCGTCAACACTTACACAATTTTCTTCTCTGTGACTAATAGTCGGCTCTCCAAGTCATGCAATGTCATCTCATCAGCACTAGGCTGTCACATAAAGGACCAACTGACCCACATGGACCATTATCGTCATACAAGCTCTCATCTATCAGTTTAGTTCCTTCACTGTCTTCCTCCTGAGAAATGAAATCATCCTCAAAAGGTATCTCATCCCGCGGTAAGTCCTCATCATGCTTAGGTGCACCCACCCCCAACTCGTCATATCCGAGTACTATCATGTCTGCATCATTATACATATCATGAATAGGATGAGGTACTGAATCCATGTCATCACCAACATCATTCATAGGGAAAGAAGTTGGCTCCTCAATATCCCCATAGTCATCATAAGTAAGGCAAGCTGCTGTATCCTCATCTTTTGCTGATTTGGAACTTGCATCATAGGTATGCCCACCCACTATATTGTTGTCATTGTTCTCATATGCTACTGTTTGGTCTTCCTTTATGCACAAATCCTCAATATGGCTAGATGCCTGCTTCTTCTCCTGTTTTTCATGCTCATTTTTCTTCAATTTATGCCCTACGCTTTTAAGATAATCCTTGTCCCATTGCTTGGGCCAACTTCTGTACTTGGCGATGTAATATTCTCAAATGGGTAATGACTGCACATGCCTCATCACCAAATGCTAGATATTCCTGATATCAAAGAATGTATAGATTTTCCAAAATCTCAGCTTGTCTCTAAGCAAACTCATTCTGTCCCTTGACCATGTAACTTAGTATCCTGAGCAGACTCTCCTTTGAAGGATCTCACTTGTCTCCCATATCCATCAATGTCTCATGCAATCACAGGTTGGCAAGATCACCAACTCTGATACCACTGTAATATCCCCAATGCAATTATTGACAAATTTTTTGATTGGTTGTGTGGTTTTGTCAAACAATTTGCAATTTACTTTGATTTATATTTTTCTTAAGCAATTTGCATTCTCATAAAACATTTCATCAAACATTTTGCAGTCAACCCTGATGGAAATCTAATCCTCCGGGATTATGATTTCAACCATATTGTAAATATTGTAGTCAGTTGAATAAAAGGAACATGAGGAGTCATAGGGACTCCAACGGATCTCTTGGAATCCGAATCCCAAGAGACACTTGGCCATTGTATAAATAAGCATATTGATTAATGAAGTATCATCAATTTGGGAGTTATCCACTAACACTTGGCCATAACTCCTGCCTGCTGCTTCTCAGTCCTGGCATTCTATCTGTTTTGCTCTCTGCAAGATTCTTCTCTGCCTGCCCGCCCGTCGCCAGTCTGCCCTCCACTCGTCCCTTCTGCTAGTTTGCTTGCCATCATTATATGCGTTATTCCTTTGCCAGATTCAGACTTGCGTTGAGGAACATTTATGAGGTTGATATAGAAGCTGTGGTGTCATTTGGAACTGTGACCATTCCACTCCACGAGTGCTATGGCCTCCATCTCCTGTTACTCCGTCAACTCTCTGCGTTTTGTGACCGCCTCCTCTCTGCTATGAAAACCCTAAGTCATTGTGATATTCATCTTGTTGTTGATAGTGGTATGGTAGCGTGGAACTAGTTTTGAACTACACCGATACCCTATCCTTGTACCGTGTTTTCTTTGGTGCTGCGACTACTCCTAGAATTGGCGTTGAAATGTATGAGAGATATCATCGTGGTGTGAGACTCAAGATGCGACCTCTGTCTGATCGTGAGCACAATTGCTTTCTCCACTTTGCTGCTGCGCGTTCCTCCATGGAGCTGCATTCTCCATCTTTGTTGAAGAAGGTTGAGTGTTATGTTTGTAAGCACAATCTCAAAGGAGCATGGGGTATGTTGAAGAGCATTGAAATATGTGAAGAATATGAAGCTGGAGATTGTGGTGAGCTGAGCTGCCATTTGGCGTGAACAATCCTTGTGCTTTGTATATTGAGCATGTGTAGGGTGAAACACTAAGTTATGAACTGAGCTGCGTATGCTGTGTTTTTTTTTCTGCCACAATAGAGACTGCTCGTATCCATTGAGTACAGTGCTGCTGCGTAATACTTCGTGTAGAACTGCATTTTTATGCTGAGATTTGGTGTAGGGGTGTTGTGACCTCTCATCCAACAACTGGAGGCTGTGATCACTTGAAGGAAAAGACCTCAAACTTGAGTCGAAGTTAAAGAATTGGAGTTGCGATCCCTCCTGATGCGTATGGAACTGTAAGACTGTCACTGCTTGTGACTACTCGTAAGATTGAAGCTGTGGTATCATTTTATTGTATTTTGTCCATGTATTTCTGGAGATGAGAGTGAATGTAATCTTCTATAGCATTGTAATAGCGCTACAGAATTGAATGTAATACGCTACAGAACAAAATTGATAGCTGCAAAATCTAGTTCATAGCTACATAATTAAATTATTAGAGTTGCAGAATTGAATGTAACACTGCTGCAGAATTAAATTGATAGCTGTAGAATCAAATGTAGTACCGCTATAGAATTTAGTTGATAGTTTTGCAATTTGTAAATAAGGGAGCAAGAATTTAGACCTGCACCTTCCCATCTTTTCTTCAAAGTTCTGTCTAAAGCTGCAGGTTCCGGATTGAAGAAGATGCACTCAATGGCATCAATAGTTGGTGCTGTCCTTACCGGCAAGGACACTTATCCAGAATGGTCCAGGAAGATTAAAGCTACGTTCATCTACAATGACTTGTGGGACGACATATGTGAAGGAAAAACCATTCACACAAATGAAGGCACAATCTCGAGTATTGATCCAAAGCCTCCAACATCAGAGAAAGAACTTGCTATCTGGCAGACCGGAGAGAAGAAAGCTTTAGCAATGATCATTGCTACTGTCAGTGAAGAGGTGAGCCAACACATACTTCCTGCAAAATCTTGTTTTGAAGCATTAAAGACATTGAAAGACTTGTATGGCTCACATTATGAAATGGAGGTGATTTAGTGAATGTTAAAGTTATTTAGTTTGGAAGGAAAGGATAATGATCCTATGCTGGTTGCATCTGAGATCAGAGCAATCATGCACAAGATTCAAGCCTTTGGCATGAAACCAGACCTTCCACTTGCAGCATTTGTCAAGTCCCTCTATCCTACTCACTCCAACTATCTTGAGTCTCTTTAAGCAAGTGACAAGTTCAAAGACCTCACCTTTGACACCTTGGTGGAGAAGATTGCAGACAGAGAGAAAGCCTTTGGAAAGAAGACAAGTGAGCATCCTGGAGAATCTCTTTGTTTTGCTTAGAAAGCAAAGAATCAGTGCAAAGACTCTTCCAAGGGAGAAAGTAGCAAAAGAGGACGAGGAAGAAGAAATTTTAGAGGCAGAGGGGGCAAAAACAACTCGAGCAAAAGATCAGATTTGAAGTGCAAGCGCTGTGGGAAGACTGGACATGAAGCAGATTAGTGTTGGGATCCTTGGGACTCCATCAAAGGAAGACATAACCATAACAAAGAAGACAAAAGTAAGAGCCAAGAGGCTGGTAAAGCCCTTGATTTTGCTCATTATATTGTTGCACATTGTGATCTTGGAATTAATGAAATAACCTCTCTTTCATCTTACAAAGGTTGTTGGCTGCTTGATACTGGTGCAACATCTCGCATGACTTTTAGGAAAGATTGTTTTGAAGAGCTGAATGACATTGTAGATGGCATAGTGTACTTTGCAGACAAATCTAGCCTCAAACCAAAGGGAATTGGCTCAATCAGGCTCAAGCTGCCTGGATTCCCCGATTTTGTGTTATAGAATGTTCTCTATCTTCCAGAGTTGCATAGAAGCTTGATGTCCTTACTGCAGATTCGACAACAAGGCCATTCCATCCACATGTTCGATGGAATTGTAGAGATAAGGAAGTCCTCTAACAACAAGGTCATCATGATCGGACATGAAGATGGAAAGTTGTTGAAGTTGAGGGGCTCTTTTGCAAGAGTTCAAAACTTTGCCTACCTCTCTTAGCATGAAGAAGGTAATATGTCATCCAATTTGTTATGGCATGCTAGATTTGGTCATCTAAATTATAACAGTCTTCGCTTGTTAAGAAAGGATGGTGTATTTGGTTTGCCCACCATTCCTAAGCAAAAGAACAAATGTGATGCATGCATACTAGGCAAACATAGTAAGCAACCATTTTAAGAGTCTAAATTTAGATCATGTAGAAAGTTAGAGCTAGTTCACTCTGACTTATGTAGCCCCATGCCAATTCCTTCTGCAAATGGTAATAAGTACTTCATGACCTTTCTTGATGACTATACTAGAATGTGTTGGGTATACTTGTTGAAGACAAAATTTGAAGCATTTCAAACATTTAAGAACTTTCATGCATGGATAGAAAATCAAGCACAAACTCATATTGGTACATTTTGTTCTAATAATGGTAAAGAATACACCTCTAATGCTTTTGAAGAATATCTTTGTAAACATGGGATTACACATCAAACTTCAAATCCCTACAATCCTCAACAAAACGGTGTAGCAAAAAGGATGAATAGAACTGTTATCACATATATAGTAGCCGGGCTACCATACATTATTTTTCTCATTCCAGTACACTATTCAGCCAGTTCCCTTGCATTTGAGATGCTGAGATGAGCATTTATATTGGATCACTATCAGATTGTGGACAGCAGTTATATTCCCCATGCCATGACTGAGTTTCAGGACACTCAGAGAGATGCCCGATATAGCCATTATGCCATTGGTACAGAGCAGACAGTAGTGCCCAGAGTTACAGCAGCAGTCTCAGAGGACAGATGATGGTACAGGTTGATGAGCTTTCAGGTATATGACTCAGCAGGTATATCATGGTATTATGGTTAGATTGCTTTTATACTTATTCTTATAGCATGTCTTAGCACTTAGTGTCATGATCTGGCGATCATATAGATATTTGGACCTGGTTGACCTATTATATATATATTACTGTCCCTACTCAGACTTAGAAGTTCACTATTCATACTCATTGGTATATACCCTCCTTAGGGAGAATAGAGGTGATCATTCAACCATACCTTGGCTTGCTAGTGTTGGCTTCATCTTTTCATTGTCTTCATCCATCCATGGCCTACCTTTTAGATTATCACCCTGATTTGCTACTTGACTAGTGACATGGAGGACCTTTCTCCACTGTAGCCTCTGTATTGGATGAGCTTCCCTGTTTATTGTGTCTCGGTTCTGAGTTGGTGACAAAACTTACCTATGGTGAGTTGGAGTTCCTTGAGAATTCCCCCTAGTCACTAAAGTTGTGTTGGCTAAACCTGAAACTTTTAGTGCTGCCATCAATACAAAATCTGGAAAAATCAAATGCTATATCTTGTATATGAAAGAAATGCCAAATGAAAATGGCCATGAAAAATAAAATGTTATATCTTTTGGAAAAATAAATACCTAGGTAAACAAGTTGTCCATGACACACCTAGAAGTGCTCAGGTAAACAAGTGCCTTAAAAACACACCTGCAGCAGAAAGCCTAAAAATAAATGTAAATCTATGCAATGTGTTTGTAAACACACATAGATCAAGGCTATGGAAACCTCAGGCCCAAAAAGCAATGGAACTTAAATGTTATATCTAAACAATTGCTGGCCTTGTTTGTATTATGGATTGTGCGCATCTGTGAAGGTGAATAAACCCTCTTTAAACAACTAATCCATTTGTGAGACACCGCCATTCCCTGTGTTATTGCTCATTCAGTATATACTATGGTGTACATTCCCTTTCCCTTGCCGAAGTGTCACAAAGTCAAGTCAGTCAAGTCTTCCCTTAGCCTAGCCAGTTATTTCAGCCTTCACCCTTCACTAGCAAATTGATCACAACTATGAAGTGAGTATGGTCCTGAAAGTCTGGTCTGAGTAATAATAATAATTAACGACACTATATATTTGGATTTAGATCGCCAGTCATGATTACTCTGTGTTTTAGTAGCTATTTGAATAAATTGTAAAGCATGTATTAACCTTGACACCTTGCAGCAGCTATGGATGATAGTCTGAGTTGTATTTGGTCTTGGTTAGACCTAGTTTGACCATGGAGGACCATGAGACATGAGATGTTGGACCTTATGATGATATGGATAGATGATATATGGTCCATGTACACATACAGGATGATTCTATGCAGCAGCTACAGGGTTATGATGATGATTCTTGGGATACAGCAGTGTTTGGTCATTTACAGATCATTATTATTGGCCTTGTTCCGGTACATTGGATATTTATTTTGATCATGCAGAGATTCATATGGTGTATGAGTACACATCTTGGATGGATTTGGACCTTCTGAGTCCAATGGGACAGTTTGTTTTCAGTTCCGGGCACTTACAGTGATGATTTAGCCTCAGTAGGCTGTCCTAGTGCAGTTTTGGCCTGTTGGAGGCCCTGTCGGAGCAGAGATGACTTTTATCCGGTTGACCTAGGGCGCTGATGATGGAGGGGGTAGTCCAGCCACTTGTTTTTACCATATTACCCCCCTCCCGGACACATTGGTACCCTCACCTTGATAGCGCCATCACTCCAGGAGGCAGTTTGGGCAGTTTCACGTTTCCCGAGGCATTTCAGGATTGGTAGAAATGGCTATTGAGGAAATCGATTTGGGCTACTGAGGCAAAGTTATGGCATGGGATGATCAGTGATGATAGATCGGGACCTTCCACACCTCCTCCTGCAGTTTCAGCTTCATCGGGGCCCGCATCCATCACTTATGGCACTTTCTGTGGATTTTTGAGGTCTTTTGAGGGCCACGACTTCACCTTGGAGGCACGATTTGGTATATTCATGATTATTTATTGGTTATTGTGCCATGGGGATTGACCAAGGAGGGATAAAATTACCCCTTGGACCCACCATGAGCCTCTTATGATATTTTGTCATCATGATTTGGTGGGACTCCCCTCTCCTAGGGCGACTTTGTCCACTTATGTTATATTTTATGTGTGATCCATGTATTATATTGTTGAGCTCATCTCAACCATTGATTAGACATTTGTATCTTTTAATCTTAGCCACTCATTCAAAAAGTGGTTAGGGTTTTGGTGCCTCTCCTTCGTATTTAAAGGAGAGAGCCTCTCATTGTAAAGGGTCTTTGGCTCTTGGATTATTGGTATAGAAAAATATTCTTGTGGAAATTCTTGTGGTCTCCTTTGCATCTGGTGTTCTTAGATGGTGATTGGAAAATCTATTGCAACCTAGCATTTGGAAATTGTGGTAAGATCTATCTTTTGTTTGGAAATCATTGTTTGTCTACAGGAGGGCGACTTCAACAAGGGCGATTTTGCAAGGCTTCTTCAAATCGACTTTCTTGGCATTCGCTTGTATCAGGGGGTTATCATTAGTATCATTGTGATCTATGCTATCTTTCTGTTACTTCTTTTGTGGCATTAGTCTTATCTCTTGATGCATCAAATCTGATATTGTTGACGTTTGTTGTGCAGGAGAGAGGGCGCATTGGCTTCTTGGACTAAATCGATTTGCATAGAGACTACCTCAAAGCTTCCAAATTGATCGGGATTGCATAGATCATCATCATCAAGGCATCTACAAGGTTATCCAGGTAAGATCCACAGGTTTGTTTCTCTTTCCTTTATCCAATCCATTGACATAATTCATAAATTGTTAAAACCCTAAATACTTCAAAACCCCCATTTTACATTTTGTCAGATCTACTTAGATCTAGTGGGTTGTTGGGCATGATATTGAAAACCCACCTCTATAGCATCCACGGCATCCCGGATCTATAGTTTGGTGTGGATTGGCTTCCGTTTGACCCCTCTCCCAAGCCAACTTAGCTTCTCCCAAGGAAGGCGCACTTCACCATTTGAGCAAGTTGACCTAGATCTAGTTGATGGGTGTTTGAGATTTCACTTGATTTGACATCTACACATCAAATAACATACACCCAGGTTGTCCCTTTCTTGAAATTCACCTTGTGGGTCCCATTCCACATTTTAAGGGATTTAATCCCCATTTTGGACCACTTGGAACACTTAAACTCAGATCTACAAAGATCTAACCGGTGGATTGCCATGAAATTATAGATCCATACCCCTACTTGACTGATCTACCCGGATCTAAAGTTTGGATGCCATCCGACATGATTTGACCCACCTAAACCCAAATTGAAGCCTCCTTAGGGAAAGTCGCACCACCTTGGAGAAGTGAGTTCACTCACTTCGAGGAACTGGGTACTTGAGATTTTAGCAGATCCGGAATCAGAATAATTCAAAACCTAGGTCTAGACTGTCACTTTGTCAAATCTTGCCTTGGGGACTGCATTCCTTGTTTTAAGGGATTGTGGTCCACTTGGGTCAAACCTAGATCTAGACATATTTAACCATCAAGGCCTATACTGTCCACTTATCTCATGTTGTAGGAGTCCAAAACCATAAAGTCAACCCTACTTTGACTCCATTTCCCAATTCCCAAGGCACTGGTTTATCTCCAAGACAACCCACTCTCCTAGATTGTGGGATTGACTTGTGGTTTGACTTTTGCATGGTGAACTATACCTTTGAAGACATCATGGACCATGGTCAAGATTGTCTCATGTACTAGTTAGCCCCAATCTGACCCCTAAACAACCCTGCATTGGACACGGTTCCCAAGGCAGTGGATCTTTTGACATTGACCTAGTACACTAGCCCTAGATCTCACTTTAAACATTATAAGTCACTTTCACTTCAACTATGAACCAAAGCTATACCTATTAAACCCCTCACTTGGCTTGTGACTTCATCCTTAGGTCTAGGATAAACCATACACCTAACTTCAACTAGAAATACCCTGATTTGGTGTCTTGGTTTTGATCTCTCCTGTCGGGAGTAGATCGGGTCTCCCCCCTTGTTGTCTGGGCTAGATAACATAAAGTGAAGGTTGCCTCGACTGGCGTGACAACCATATATTGGAGGTCGAGGTGATCGTGGTTGCACCTTTTGAGTTGCCCTTCCCTATTGCCATCCATGACTGGATCTATCCATAGGGGTAACTACATCTTAGGTGATAACATTTTGGCGCCGTTGCCAGGGAGGCAATAGCTTGCCCTAGTCCTTCCCGCATTTACAACGACACGTATCTTGGTAGAAGAGTTAAATCTACCTGGCGACTCCCAATTGTGACTCCGCTGAGGAGCGAGCTCATTTACATCCTTATAACACAAGAAGTAAAGTGAACTTAGATCAAGTTGAAGGAACCCCAATCACATATCGTAAAAGAGATCCTAAAGCACAACCATCTAACTTCCTTTGGAAATTGGTTAACGATTCTCCAAGTAGAGCTTCAGGATTCCCTTTGATTAATTCGGTTCCTCCCTCATCTCCTAGTTCAAACTTAAACATAAACTTACCAAATCCAACGGCCGGAACAAACCCGGGAAACCAGAATGTTCCTCCACCACAAGCTCCTAGGATTTTTGGAAGAAAGGCAAAACCATCTCCTTTAGACTTTTCCCAAATCCAGGGTGCACCCCATGACATGCCTGAAAAGTATTTTGAAAAGGTTCCCAGATTTGATGGAGTATCCGCTATATCAATTGAAGACCACATTGATAAAGTATGGGAACACATGGAAGCATATGGAGCATCTGAGGAAGATGTGTTCATGAGGGGTCTCCTGGCATCCTTGGAAGGAGATGTTAGGAAGTGGTTTGACAGGTTGCCTGCCTCATCCATTGATGGGTATGACAACTTTGTCAACAAGCTAAACAGTGAGTGGTCCCGAAAGTTAGATGGGAAATTTCTCTTACACCAACTTTTTGACATCAAGAAAAGAGAAAATGAAACAGTCCATGAGTTTAACATAAGATTTGACAAAACTGTTGCTGTTATCCCTGAAGAAATTAGACCAAAAGATCAAGCAGTTGTCATTCACTACTTGAATGCTTTTGAGGGATGGGTTGGTTATCAGCTAAAGGATAAAAACCCAAATGACTTAAAGACCGCTCAATCAAATGCTAAGATGGCTGAACAAAATGTAGCATCCATGGGGAAACAAAACTTTTTCGATCAATTCACCCCATCTACTTCCAGATCTGACCCTAGACTCCGAAAACCAAAGGAACCTGTGAGTGTGCCAAAGGAATCCAAGGACACTTTAGAAGTCATGCAAGAAATGATGAAACAATTGACTGTCCTAACTAAGAATGTGGCAAGTTTGAATGACCCTGAGAGACATAGGAATCCTTATGGCCCTAAACCTTACTGGAATAATAATAGAAGGCCTGATGGGGATAGGGATAGACGACGACCTGAGTATCCAGAAAACTCTGAAAAGAAGGAAGTCAATTGGTGTGATGAAGAAGAAGAAATACCCTCTGACACCATTGACCATGATGACCAACCAGAAAACATCAACTTTATAAATGGCTTATCTTATGATGAAGACTTTGGAAGAATCCTTTTAGAAGAAGAGCCATGGGAGCAAGAAGATGATATAGTTGAAGAACCTAGCTCCACATGTTGTGCTTTAGAACTCCCAAAACCTAAAGAGCAACCAAAGTATCAAATCTACAAACGAGGAAGTACCTCCCAGCCTTCTTTCCTTGATAAACATAAAAAGATTGATGAAGACAAAAAGGAAGAAGAAGATCTTGCCATAGATGATTATGATCTTAAAATTGATATGAAGAAAGAGCTAAGCAAGATAATGTGTAACATCCCTGTCACTGAGTTAATGAAGGTGCCCTCTGTTAGATGCCAAGTAGAGGAATTTTTCAATGGTATTGGCCAAGAGAAAACTCCTGAACCGGTCCTTGAATCATGTCATATCCAAAAGCTTAGTGGAACACAACCTAGTGAAACAGAAAAGGATCCGCCAATAAACATCCATTCAGCCATTTATGAAAGAAAGAGCGGTGGTCACTCTCCCTTTTACCTTACCCTGCATATTCAAAACATGCTCCTTCATAACTGTATGTTGGATTCTGGAGCAGCAATGAACGTTATGCCTTTACAAGTCATGAAGGAAATGGGACTTGAAGTGACTAGGCCTTATGGAAATGTTTGTGGCATAGATTCCCGACGAGTACCGTCTTATGGTTTGATTAAAAACCTTAGGGCTGATCTTTTCGCATGTTCAGACATTTCTACTATGATGGATGTAGTTGTTATTGACTTACCCCCAGCATATGGAATGCTTTTATCTAGAAAATGGGCAGCTGGTCTAGGTGGATACCTTATGATGGATTTATCATTTATTTGTGTTCCCAACCCTGATGGAGCTTTGATTCGGGTTAACAGAGAGCCTTGTTATAATGAGCATGTTGAATCTTTTGATGAAGGGTTGAAAAACACATATGGGGATGAATTATTAAATAATGCCAAAACTAACCTTGTTGGAGATGAGGATGAGTTATATGAGGTTGATCAAAATATGTGTATGGTCATGGAAGATTCTGATTCTTTTTGGGAAGACAAGCAAATGATTGAAATTACAAGAACAGTTAGAAATGAATTTGTTGAGGAAATAGATGAATTGAATGGATATGAAAATCAACCCCAAGATGGTGAACAAAACAATGAAATTATTCAAGAACCTTCTATAGAAAATCACACACTTGAAGGGGTTGAGGATGGCATAAGAAATATAGGAGGAGATGAGAGTTTGCTTGATGATCAAAGAATGGAACAAACTCCCCCAATAGAAAACCTTCATGAACAAACACACAATGAGGAGAACATTGAAAACCCAATACATCAAGATGAGTTTGATGATATTAGGAGGGGAGAAAGAATTCCTTTCACTGTTAGGGAGTGGTTTGCCTTGACCGATCACAATAGAGAGAGAGAAAGACAAGGACTTGCACCTATTTACCCATGGGAAAACAATCTTGCAACATCTACTAGGGTTGAAACAAATGAAGAGCCTGAAGCCACTTATTATTCCGATACAGAAGATTCTTTATCTCATTTATCTCTAGAAGACGGTAGCCTTATTCAAGTCCATGACAACTCTCTAGGTT
This sequence comes from Larix kaempferi, assembly GCA_027924585.1. Lineage (NCBI taxonomy): Eukaryota > Viridiplantae > Streptophyta > Pinopsida > Pinales > Pinaceae > Larix > Larix kaempferi. The sequence goes on from BSBM01000445.1 coordinate 21,960,830, forward strand.
GGGAAGAGGATGCCCTAATTAATGATGCTCCTGAAGGGGACTATAATTTAAATAACCTTGCTATTTTTCAAACTCCTTCAGAGCCTCAAAGCCATACTGTATCTACATATCCGCATATCCCTAGTTTCCTCCTACCATCTGAGTCATCTAGTCAGCATACTCATGATCTTTCTCACATTCCTACTTCCTCCACTTTTCATTCTGAGTCAGCTTCTCCCAGAATGGAAGACATGGTCATTCCTGTTCCTTCAGGGGAAGGTTCTAGTCATAACACTGTCATATTTAGAGAGCCACCTCCCTTGGAAGAACATAGAGACTTCTTGACTGTAGGTGAGGTTGTTCAAAGAATTGTGTCTCCCCATGGGGAAGAGCCAAATGAGGAAATCCAAGAAACAAGAAGGGAAGTTAGGGAAATCCTTGTTGGCACAGTTGCTATTTCCTTAGATGGTGGTCCACCCAGAATGGAGGCAGTTCCTTCTAGAAGAAACTCGAGGATTGTCACACCTCAACCGCAAAACCCTGCTGAAATCCATCCCATACCTATTCGTAACATTGGAGTTATTCCTGAGTCAGTCAATAGAAATAATTTTCATACAGGAAGTCAAGTCATCATTCCCAACCATTTATTGCATATAAGATCGGGACAAGCTGATGACTTATGGGTTGGACCTTTCACAGTAGAGCGATGCATTGATGGCATGTGCTTTCTGACCACTGGTAGTGGACGATGTATTTTATATCCTGTCCATCAGAGGGACTTGAGGGATCACATCCCTGATCCCACATAGTTGGGATTTCTCCGCTTGCATTGCCTGGTAGTTTAGGGTAGGTAGGAAAACAAATAAGCCTACTTGGGCAGTAGTTAGTCTCTTCAGCCATTGAGTCTGGCACCTTTTTAGTCTCTAAGCTCCTTTGTAAGCTCCTAGTTTAACTGAGTACCTGTCACTTTTTCTTTTCCTGCACAATAAAACTCAAATTTTGCAAATTATGTTAGTAGTTTAATTTACTTTCTGCATTTATATTTTATGCATTTATATTTCTGACATAGAATAGATTTCATTTCAGTTGATTTTATTATTTTTCCCACACATGCGGCATGAGGTATTTTCTTTAGATGTTTGTGAATGCAGAAAATAGGTTGCAAGAATGAAGATGGAAATAAAATGGTAGAGTGCTGGATCGTGGATTCGAGTAGCAGAGTTTGAGGACCAGAGATTCTGAGGTTCTCAAGCGCTCACTTCAGCCGAGCACTTGTCCCAGCCGGAGCCAGATGTTATCACATATATAGTAGCCGGGCTACCATACATTATTTTTCTCATTCCAGTACACTATTCAGCCAGTTCCCTTGCATTTGAGATGCTGAGATGAGCATTTATATTGGATCACTATCAGATTGTGGACAGCAGTTATATTCCCCATGCCATGACTGAGTTTCAGGACACTCAGAGAGATGCCCGATATAGCCATTATGCCATTGGTACAGAGCAGACAGTAGTGCCCAGAGTTACAGCAGCAGTCTCAGAGGACAGATGATGGTACAGGTTGATGAGCTTTCAGGTATATGACTCAGCAGGTATATCATGGTATTATGGTTAGATTGCTTTTATACTTATTCTTATAGCATGTCTTAGCACTTAGTGTCATGATCTGGCGATCATATAGATATTTGGACCTGGTTGACCTATTATATATATATTACTGTCCCTACTCAGACTTAGAAGTTCACTATTCATACTCATTGGTATATACCCTCCTTAGGGAGAATAGAGGTGATCATTCAACCATACCTTGGCTTGCTAGTGTTGGCTTCATCTTTTCATTGTCTTCATCCATCCATGGCCTACCTTTTAGATTATCACCCTGATTTGCTACTTGACTAGTGACATGGAGGACCTTTCCCCACTGTAGCCTCTGTATTGGATGAGCTTCCCTGTTTATTGTGTCTCGGTTCTGAGTTGGTGACAAAACTTACCTATGGTGAGTTGGAGTTCCTTGAGAATTCCCCCTAGTCACTAAAGTTGTGTTGGCTAAACCTGAAACTTTTAGTGCTGCCATCAATACAAAATCTGGAAAAATCAAATGCTATATCTTGTATATGAAAGAAATGCCAAATGAAAATGGCCATGAAAAATAAAATGTTATATCTTTTGGAAAAATAAATACCTAGGTAAACAAGTTGTCCATGACACACCTAGAAGTGCTCAGGTAAACAAGTGCCTTAAAAACACACCTGCAGCAGAAAGCCTAAAAATAAATGTAAATCTATGCAATGTGTTTGTAAACACACATAGATCAAGGCTATGGAAACCTCAGGCCCAAAAAGCAATGGAACTTAAATGTTATATCTAAACAATTGCTGGCCTTGTTTGTATTATGGATTGTGCGCATCTGTGAAGGTGAATAAACCCTCTTTAAACAACTAATCCATTTGTGAGACACCGCCATTCCCTGTGTTATTGCTCATTCAGTATATACTATGGTGTACATTCCCTTTCCCTTGCCGAAGTGTCACAAAGTCAAGTCAGTCAAGTCTTCCCTTAGCCTAGCCAGTTATTTCAGCCTTCACCCTTCACTAGCAAATTGATCACAACTATGAAGTGAGTATGGTCCTGAAAGTCTGGTCTGAGTAATAATAATAATTAACGACACTATATATTTGGATTTAGATCGCCAGTCATGATTACTCTGTGTTTTAGTAGCTATTTGAATAAATTGTAAAGCATGTATTAACCTTGACACCTTGCAGCAGCTATGGATGATAGTCTGAGTTGTATTTGGTCTTGGTTAGACCTAGTTTGACCATGGAGGACCATGAGACATGAGATGTTGGACCTTATGATGATATGGATAGATGATATATGGTCCATGTACACATACAGGATGATTCTATGCAGCAGCTACAGGGTTATGATGATGATTCTTGGGATACAGCAGTGTTTGGTCATTTACAGATCATTATTATTGGCCTTGTTCCGGTACATTGGATATTTATTTTGATCATGCAGAGATTCATATGGTGTATGAGTACACATCTTGGATGGATTTGGACCTTCTGAGTCCAATGGGACAGTTTGTTTTCAGTTCCGGGCACTTACAGTGATGATTTAGCCTCAGTAGGCTGTCCTAGTGCAGTTTTGGCCTGTTGGAGGCCCTGTCGGAGCAGAGATGACTTTTATCCGGTTGACCTAGGGCACTGATGATGGAGGGGGTAGTCCAGCCACTTGTTTTTACCATATTACCCCCCTCCCGGACACATTGGTACCCTCACCTTGACAGCGCCATCACTCCAGGAGGCAGTTTGGGCAGTTTCACGTTTCCCGAGGCATTTCAGGATTGGTAGAAATGGCTATTGAGGAAATCGATTTGGGCTACTGAGGCAAAGTTATGGCATGGGATGATCAGTGATGATAGATCGGGACCTTCCACACCTCCTCCTGCAGTTTCAGCTTCATCGGGGCCCGCATCCATCACTTATGGCACTTTCTGTGGATTTTTGAGGTCTTTTGAGGGCCACGACTTCACCTTGGAGGCACGATTTGGTATATTCATGATTATTTATTGGTTATTGTGCCATGGGGATTGACCAAGGAGGGATAAAATTACCCCTTGGACCCACCATGAGCCTCTTATGATATTTTGTCATCATGATTTGGTGGGACTCCCCTCTCCTAGGGCGACTTTGTCCACTTATGTTATATTTTATGTGTGATCCATGTATTATATTGTTGAGCTCATCTCAACCATTGATTAGACATTTGTATCTTTTAATCTTAGCCACTCATTCAAAAAGTGGTTAGGGTTTTGGTGCCTCTCCTTCGTATTTAAAGGAGAGAGCCTCTCATTGTAAAGGGTCTTTGGCTCTTGGATTATTGGTATAGAAAAATATTCTTGTGGAAATTCTTGTGGTCTCCTTTGCATCTGGTGTTCTTAGATGGTGATTGGAAAATCTATTGCAACCTAGCATTTGGAAATTGTGGTAAGATCTATCTTTTGTTTGGAAATCATTGTTTGTCTACAGGAGGGCGACTTCAACAAGGGCGATTTTGCAAGGCTTCTTCAAATCGACTTTCTTGGCATTCGCTTGTATCAGGGGGTTATCATTAGTATCATTGTGATCTATGCTATCTTTCTGTTACTTCTTTTGTGGCATTAGTCTTATCTCTTGATGCATCAAATCTGATATTGTTGACGTTTGTTGTGCAGGAGAGAGGGCGCATTGGCTTCTTGGACTAAATCGATTTGCATAGAGACTACCTCAAAGCTTCCAAATTGATCGGGATTGCATAGATCATCATCATCAAGGCATCTACAAGGTTATCCAGGTAAGATCCACAGGTTTGTTTCTCTTTCCTTTATCCAATCCATTGACATAATTCATAAATTGTTAAAACCCTAAATACTTCAAAACCCCCATTTTACATTTTGTCAGATCTACTTAGATCTAGTGGGTTGTTGGGCATGATATTGAAAACCCACCTCTATAGCATCCACGGCATCCCGGATCTATAGTTTGGTGTGGATTGGCTTCCGTTTGACCCCTCTCCCAAGCCAACTTAGCTTCTCCCAAGGAAGGCGCACTTCACCATTTGAGCAAGTTGACCTAGATCTAGTTGATGGGTGTTTGAGATTTCACTTGATTTGACATCTACACATCAAATAACATACACCCAGGTTGTCCCTTTCTTGAAATTCACCTTGTGGGTCCCATTCCACATTTTAAGGGATTTAATCCCCATTTTGGACCACTTGGAACACTTAAACTCAGATCTACAAAGATCTAACCGGTGGATTGCCATGAAATTATAGATCCATACCCCTACTTGACTGATCTACCCGGATCTAAAGTTTGGATGCCATCCGACATGATTTGACCCACCTAAACCCAAATTGAAGCCTCCTTAGGGAAAGTCGCACCACCTTGGAGAAGTGAGTTCACTCACTTCGAGGAACTGGGTACTTGAGATTTTAGCAGATCCGGAATCAGAATAATTCAAAACCTAGGTCTAGACTGTCACTTTGTCAAATCTTGCCTTGGGGACTGCATTCCTTGTTTTTAAGGGATTGTGGTCCACTTGGGTCAAACCTAGATCTAGACATATTTAACCATCAAGGCCTATACTGTCCACTTATCTCATGTTGTAGGAGTCCAAAACCATAAAGTCAACCCTACTTTGACTCCACTTCCCAATTCCCAAGGCACTGGTTTATCTCCAAGACAACCCACTCTCCTAGATTGTGGGATTGACTTGTGGTTTGACTTTTGCATGGTGAACTATACCTTTGAAGACATCATGGACCATGGTCAAGATTGTCTCATGTACTAGTTAGCCCCAATCTGACCCCTAAACAACCCTGCATTGGACACGGTTCCCAAGGCAGTGGATCTTTTGACATTGACCTAGTACACTAGCCCTAGATCTCACTTTAAACATTATAAGTCACTTTCACTTCAACTATGAACCAAAGCTATACCTATTAAACCCCTCACTTGGCTTGTGACTTCATCCTTAGGTCTAGGATAAACCATACACCTAACTTCAACTAGAAATACCCTGATTTGGTGTCTTGGTTTTGATCTCTCCTGTCGGGAGTAGATCGGGTCTCCCCCCTTGTTGTCTGGGCTAGATAACATAAAGTGAAGGTTGCCTCGACTGGCGTGACAACCATATATTGGAGGTCGAGGTGATCGTGGTTGCACCTTTTGAGTTGCCCTTCCCTATTGCCATCCATGACTGGATCTATCCATAGGGGTAACTACATCTTAGGTGATAACAAGAACCTTAATGAATATGCACGCTCAATGTTGTTTTTCAAGAATGTGAAATTGATGTTTTGGGGTGATGCAGTAGTATGTGCAACATATTTGAGAAATAGAAGTCCATCTCATGCTCTTGAAGACAAGACTCCACATGAAATGTGGTTTGGCCACCTTCCTTTGGTTAGGCATCTCAGGTTTTTTGGTTCCACCAGCTATGCCTTGATACCGAAGGAGCAAAGAAACAAGCTTGGTGCTAGAAGTCAAAGATGCATTTTCTTGGGGTACTCAGAAACCTCCAAGGCATATCGTCTTTATGATGAGGTAAACCGTAACCAAGAAGTTTGTTGTTTCCAGAGATGTCATTTTTCTTGAAACTAATAAAAATGACCAATCTATTGAAAGCTTAATCGTCTGGAGAGATTTGTCCATCTAAAGACATTATGAATTTGATAATGAAATTCCACATCTTGAAGGGAGTATCCCTATCTTGGATCAATCTATAGAATTTCTTTTTGAAGCACCAACACCCCCTCATGAAGAAACTAATGAAGAAAAAGTTCCTGCCAATGTTACAAATATTGGCGCGGCGACAAAATCGGCAGGGTCCAAGAAACATCGTTTCGGGATATCTCCGCAGCACATCGGAAAATTAAAAAAACACAAAAATATTCATTTTTTTTCCAAATTTTTAAACATCTAAAGCAACAATAACATCAAATAAACACATTGCCACATGAATATGGAAAGAAAACCGATATATAAGATATATAAGATGTCTAGAGATACATCACACATCAAAATGGATCGTGTCCCAATCCTACTCCTGAATAGTGAATACCGAATCATCAAAAATATAAGTTATAACAAATGTATCTCATGATCATCATCATGAGTCATGAGTCATCTACAGTGAAATAAAGTAAATAAACTATCGATTCCCTCTACCCCTTTTACCGGAAAAGGTAATCGCTGTGGAAATGACCCTTGCCCTTCCTCTAGGACTAGGTGCCCTCGAGGCTTGTGGGCCTCGTACTGGTATCTGATGTCCTCTAGAAGAAGACCCTGTAAAATGATGTCCTCTAGAAACTGAAGGTGGCTGAAACTGGTATCCTGAAGAAGAAGAAGGAGCTCGAGGAGGTAGTCCTACAGATACTCCTCTACCAGTACCAGTGCTACTATTGGGTCTATCTCCCTCTAACCTTGACTGTGGATCTGGCTCTAACTGTGGCACACTCCTAGACTCAGTGTGAAACTCCTCTGGAACTGGATCACCCTCATATGGAGCCTCTGTAACATCATCATGATCACTATCATGATCATCCGCTAGCTAATTAGGGGCTACCTCCATAGCAGGCTCCTCACACTCCGCCCTCCAAGCTGTAGTGGTGTCGATCTCATCTAATGAAATGGCCTTCACATCAACTGTTTTCTCAAATTGCTTCATCCACAACCTGAGATTGTAGTGGACGTAGACCAAATCATTAAGGCGCGGAGTATCCAACCTGTAGGAGGATCATAAAATTAGATATTAAATTATAAATTTAATAATTTGTAATGCATAAATTAGAAGGCAAAGGGGCATAATGATAAATGATAAAATTATAAACTAGAATTCAATAATTTATAATGAATTTGAAAATTCTCTAACCTGTTGCGCTTTTTGGAGTGTACTTTTTCAAATACACTCCAGTTGCGCTCGCAACCGGAAGAGCTACATGTCTGGATGAGCACTCGAGTGGCGAGCCTCTATAGAATAGGTACGCAACCACCATAGTTTTCCCACCAGGTATCTACAACGAATTAAAGAAACATAAGAAAAGACAATGAAATTTAAAAAAAAGAATTAGAAAAAGAAAACAAAATTTGAAACAAGGTGAAGCTTCCTTGGCATCAGGTTGGTCTTGTCATATATTGCCATATCAAACCCAAGTAATCCTGTGGCTCTCTTATACACTTCCAACTCTTGGGAAAGCTTTGCACGATCAGTTGAAGACGACACCATCCTATGGACACACTCGTAGAATCCAAACATAACCTCTCCATCAAATCTAAAGCCACAGGAGTAAGCAAACGCAGGGTTGAGGTATAACCTTGCAGCATGAATGGGGCGATGGAGTGTGTGGTTCCATCACACATCAATCAACCCCCATATAATCTGTTGTCTCTCCTGCCCTTGATCTCCCTTGTCCTCGTAATAGGCACGGATGGACTCTTTGGCCCTATCCATGGCCTCATATAGGTAGCCCATTGCAGGCTTATCTCCATCAACCAAGTGGAGAACCTTTACCAAAGGTTCAGTGACAGCACAAACCTCCCTCATCGCATCCCAAAAGCTCTGATGGTATGTAACTAGCCTGGATATGGCTTGCCCCTCTGGTCTAGTGCTAAATGATAAAGCACGCCACTCAGGTGAAGGGAACATCTGCTGCAAGTCCCACATAGAACCCAAGAGGGACTAGAGAGAAATAAAGTTAGTGGCAAAGCATGTGATGGCGGGACGCACCAACTCTTTGTCACCTGTGAAAGTTCTCATCAAGCTAAGCATCGCTGCGTGATTGTATATGAATTTTGTGATGCTCCGTGCTGAATTAATGGTATCCATGATCCAATCAATCTTGGCTAAATCCTCTAACATCAAATCAAGGCAATGGGCCACACAAGGAGTCCATAATAGTGAAGGATACATGGCCATAAGCATCCTACTAGCAGACACATAGTTCGCAGCGTTGTCCGTTATGACTTGGACAACATGTTGCGGGCCAATCTCTTGGATGAACTCATCCAACAAGCTACATAGTAAAGCCGCATCTTTGACATGTGCAGATGCATCCACGGATTTCATAAACATAATGCCCTTGGGACAATGAACCAAGAAGTTGAGAAAGGTCCTACCCTTCATATCAGTCCAATTGTCTAACATCACTGTGCATCCTGTTAACTCCCATGATTTTCGAAGATCCTCCAACCTGTGAGTGCAATCGGCCTTTTCATCCTGGAGGATGGGCCCTCTCAACTCCTCATAAGTGGGGGGCTTAAAAGAGCAAACATTGTCTTATCCCATGTTAAGATGGGATAAGACGATGTTTGTGCATGAGTTCATCTACTCTTCAAAACTAATTTTCTGAGTTTTGTATTGTTGTAAATATTATGTTAAATTAGATTATTTGTGTATTCTTTAATTTAGGCTTAGTTGTACATTAATTGGTAAATATTTTTCATTTTTTTAATGGTTAAAAGGCCCTATTTTTTGTTGTTGTAAAGCCTGCTGTAGAACCTTTCATACCCCTGCGACCTGCCTCCTGCCTCCTAAAAAAACTTCGCTCCCTTTGCTTTCAGACTCGGCCTCTCTCCTTCTCCAAGGATACACCTTCGGCCTCCCCTTCTGAGCACTCACTGGCCACCTACTAAAACTCGGACCTGTTGCTCCCACAGTCCGGACCTCCACTCCAACTCCCTCCTTCTCCAAGCCTCCTATCCTTTCCTGTTTGTTGCCCTATCAGAGCCCTTACTCCATCATACATAGGTCTGCAATAAAAATTGCAGACCTTGTGCTTCCCTTCTTTCCTTACCTGCAACACAAACATAAAAACCAAGTTAGTATATTAATTAGCTGAGGTATTTATGTTAGTTTTGAACAAGCTTTGTTACAAGGTTGCATTCTCTACTGCACTTTGTGATGACATACAGATCTGAAGATTGCATTTGGAATTGGAATACTCTTTGGTCTCTTAAATGATTAATGTTGGTTATTCTCTATTGGATTGACATTTGTTGGGGAGCATTTAGTGCTGATATACTTGCTACTTAACTCCTTTAAACTGATAACATACCAAATTTAGAATCTTGGCTGATTGGTTAGTAGTGACTATTGGAGTTTTATGTTTATCTTATGATATGGAATGCTAAATTGAATGACATATCTTTGACTTGGACACTTGTGATCTGATATAAGCACTTCTTGTAATTGTGTACTTTGCAATCAGGTATTTGGCTTATGTACACTTTGGTTAATGAATGTAATCATCCTAACTAACCTTGTTATCTTATTGACTTACTGCTGTTATACTTTATCTCCATATAGATCTGGAAATTATATTCATTTTGATGATAAGGCTAAGTGATATTTAGTGAATGCATATTTACTTGCTATACCTAATTGACACTTGAATTAAATGATCCTTGGTGAATGATAGCAAGTGTTTATCAAACCTAAATTGTACGAATGATCTAGGATTCTTATATATATATCTATATGATGAATGTGATGATCTTGGGTTGACTTTACACTTCATTGAATGAATCATAACAATTGGTAACTCTTTGATCATACCACTTACCTAATTTGCATTTACTGACATTGGATAATAAAGTGTTATGATTTCTTCATTCTTTGATTGACTCCATTTAGGCACTGGTCTATCTAATATTTGCATAGAGAATATAGTCTTTTCGTTGTATCAGTGTTCTATAGGGTTCCATAAGGATACTTCTCCTTGGAGGTTATTGGCTTCCGAAGAAGTTAGGATCGTGATCGAGGTGACATTGGATCACTTTTCTTAGTTTTGCTTATCGGGAACTTGTCCTGCTAGTTTGCCTGGTAACAATTTTGGCGCCGCTGTTGGGGATGTTTCGAAACTCGAAGTGGTTTATCCGGAGTCATTACACCCTTGGGCAAAAACAACATTTGGTAAGAACTCAAAGGTGAGTCCTTTTTCCTTATATTTTGAAATATCTATAAAGGACTAACCCCGTAGGTCTTATCTGGTGACTCCACTCTTTTAAAGCGACTCCACTGGTTGATAAGTGATTCAGGACTCAATCATCTCAGGTATGCCCTTGTTTTTGGTACTTTGGTGAGATTTGTTGAGCTAACTTGGCAAGTCTCTCATGGCGACTCCGACTGAAGAAAAATGACAGAAGTACTCTATAAAGACAAAGAAACCAGATGACATGGCATCTTCTTACAAAGAGGATATTCGATTTGAATTTAAGGATCCTGATAATCCGACAGATGCAGAAAAGGAAATGGCTTTTGCTCTTGATTTGTCAAACTTTCCAGGGCGTTCAGATGAGTTGCTAGAGATATTTTGGCACGCATTCAAGGGCGATCGTGGTAAGGCTTGGCACCATGTTGAATGGTTCATAACAATGGTTGCAAAAAACAACATTAAAAAGGAAGAAGATGTTTACATGAGATCGTTTGTTCATCACCTAGGAGGCAAGGCTCTTGTTTAGTTTGTGGGCCTAGAAAAAGCAACAATATCATCATTTGCAAAATTGATAGAAACCTTCTGTAGCTACTGGAATTCAGAGCAACGCGACATGTGGATGCCTTATGTTGAAGATGCAAGGAACTTGTTCGGTGAATAAATCCATGAAGATCAATTCTCATAAGTTTTGCTTGAAGAAAACATTGTTCAGGACCGGGTAAATGACGTAATGGTCCTTGTGACTGCAAATGGAGTGACTCCTGAAGATGAAGAGCAAGAAGCTTTAATTGAAGAAATTGAAGTAAAGGTGGTTTCTTCGTGCTCCCAGATTATGGTTTCTTATGATATTTTGGCTCTTTTGGAAGAAAATAACAGGGTTACAGAAGGCGATGATTATTGGAAGTTCCTTGGTCCACCAATGTTTGATTCTTCACGACCTTGTAGTATCATGGTAGAAGAAGCTTACTCTACCATCAATGAAGAATGGATCAACCCTTTTGCTTTGCTCGATGATGCAATAGTGAAAAATCTAGTGCCTGTTGACGATGGCCATATGCAGAGTTCCTCCAGTGTCTCTCGGTTCATTGTATGCCGGTGCCCTAACCAACAACATTATGCTAGAAATGTTCATCCCTTTCTGTCCAGTTTCAGTAAGTTTCCAACAATGCATTTCAGTAAAGTCAATATAGGTATATGGACAGGTATGACATTCTTTTCACATTGTCACGATTTCTATTGTTCATCTTTTCGTTTGAAATGTGAAGGTATAAATTATGTGGTTGACAATTTCAAAATGATAAAGATCATTAGGGGTACTAACATGATAATTATGAAGAAGAACAATATGCATGTATTTCCAAAGGATTGTTCAAATAGGTTGCAGTTAACGTACAAAGATTTGCAAGGTCCTCCTCCACCAATGCTCTCTCAAAGTGACGATCAAGCAATTTTCAAGCAAATTTTTTTCTTAGTGCCAGTATGTGATCCATACATTAGCCCCGTAGAAGCTTGGATAAATGGAGCTTGTGAAAGCAACCCTTCTCTGTGGAAGCAATATCAAAGTTCCCAGGTCCCCATAGCCATCCAATCCTCATCTCCTATCATGATGGAGACCCTGGTACGTATTTACTTTGTGAGCAATAAGAGCTTGTCATCGTTTCATTCTAAAGACAAAGGTAAAACACCAGGTATGAATTGGTTACTCAAATGGTTACATTGGTGGTATGATTTTACTTAACATTTTCTGATTTATATATTTAGCATAGGTAGGTTTAGTTAGGAATATACGGTTACCCATGCATTGCGTTTGATGTTCTTCACATCTACATAGGTTAGTCGCTTGTTTATGCATTTGTTTTATTTTCATATGATGAGCAAGGCAGGACGGAAGTGTCTGCCTCGTGGTAGTTTGATGTCCTTGATTATTTGACATGTGTGTAGGTCTACAGGTACCCAGATGATTCTTGGATTCTCAAGCACCCTCAAAAGGAGTACTTGTCTCGCAGTTGGAGCCGGTGTTACGATTGTACCAGTACCAGCGCACTTGCCGAGGTGCCCCAGGGAGAGGGTGTCATTTTTCTTGCCAGGAGGGGTGTTTAGCCAACTTTTTCTGAGTAGGGATTATGGCCAGACCCTCTGGTTTCTCTCTTGGAAGTACTATGGCTTAGTGGCATTACCGACTGCCTCATGAAAGGGCTTAAATCCCTGAGGTTGGTGTCCGGGGCTTCCAGGGGTGGATCACTGGGTCACATGACCCCAACTCTGTTCCACCACTCGAGCGGTAGATGTTTCAGCACTGAGACACATTTTTATCCTCTAGAGCATCTCCAGTACCCTCCTGGCCCTCCAGCTCACTAATGCCCTCTCTCTGGGCCCTCTTACAGAAGATGACGTCATACATGAGAGCTGAATGTGATGCTTGATAAAGGGGGGGCGTTGAGGGATTTTTTCACTTCTATTGGGCTTAGTTGGTGCATGACGACCCCCCCTTCGTAGTCCGGTCTTCAGAACGGGCTATTTTACTCATTTTTAGGCATTTTAGTCATATGTGGGTAAAGATTGGGGAAAACATCCCAATTTACCCACAGTTCTGATTATTTTATATTATTTTGTTTTAATTTTATGTTGACATTTTAAAAATGCATGTCGGCCTGGATTTTAATTATTTTTGTAAAAGTGAGTGTGAAAAGTATAAATAACTTTTCCTCACTTCATTTTTATACATCAACTTATGGGATTACACTTTTATTTCTGATTTTTACCCTTACTAGGGCTCTTTGAGTGATGCGCACCTCTTGAGGATGATCATGTTTGCTAATTTGGAGACAAATCTTTGAAGCCTTTGCTCTTGTTTCTTTGCTAAGGTGATGCTAAGAGTTGTTTGCTTGACACATGCACAAGAAGGTATCTAAGTCTTTCTCTTAATGTCTTTTTGTTAAAATGTTGGATGTATGCTTGTCCAAGGTTGAATGGTAGCCATTGGAGTTGCATTTTGCCCTAGCATATGTCATTTTCTAGCCTTTAGTTGCCCTAGCATTGTCAACTAGAGTTTTAGGTCTCCAAAGTTTGTCTTAGTTAGGGCATCATCAACCAACCCTTGTAGTTGTTGAAGAAGCCCTAGCTTTCAAAACTTGGCAAGCACCATCTCAAGAGGAGGGCCATCCTCTTTGATGCTCTAGGGTTAGGTGAATTTCACTAATGAAGCCCTAATGTTGTTCATCTTGTTGTCACCCAAAACTGGCATGTGTGTGCTGAAGCCCAAAATAAGCACACCAGCTCGATGACAAGTCTAAAAAGAGTAGCCATTGTCACCACACTTCTCTCTTCCTTGCTTCAGGTTGGCTCTTCTCCAACTCAAGCGGGGTTTCCCTAAGGTAGGATCGCTAAGGCAGGTGCAATAAAGGGGCAAGGTGAATTGATGAGGCTTCCTTAGAGAAATGGTTGTAATATAAAGGTATTTTTGAATAAGTGATGGGAAGGAAGGGAGGATCAGTCCTCGAGGAAAGACCAGTGTCAGTATACCAGAAGGGAGAATGGAGTCAAAAGAGAACTCAAGAGGGCCTTGCATTATATGTGACTGAGGGGGAGAGATCGCATGATTGAGCAAACCCTGCTTAGTCTAGTGTAAACAACCAAATTTACTTCTTCATTTCTAGCTGCGGGAGGTGCGCTATACACACAAAGGATCAATATCACACAATCAACTGAGATAAAATGTGAAGATCAATGCCCGTATATGCATGCTTACAAATGAGAGAGACAAACAACCTTTCCATTCCAACGTGATGGCAACACCCTTCTATGGCCTCTTACACAACATAGAACATAAAAAGGAATGTCTAGTAATATTCACACTTATTTAAACTCACACAAGATCACGCCACAATTCAAAAAGAGTGTTCCATTGTATCCAAATAACCCAACATGATTTTTTCTATTAAGTTTAAAGGGAAAGAAGAACTCCCAACTTTTTTTTCCATCCTTCTGGTGGAGAAGGCTGGTCTCTTATATAGACCCAAAAACTCACCTACCTATAAAATAAAATAATATAATAATGGAGATAAACTGAAAAAAGATGATCATCCTAGATCCACCTTTTTCTCCCTAACGAATACATGACCAACTCCTTATTAAATAGCACTTCTACTTTGGGTTAGTGGTTCCAACCCTCGCGCCTTCATCAAAAGGTAGACAGCTCATCAAGAGTAGAACTCTTTATGGATCGGGTCCCTTCTAGCCAAGGTAGAAATGCCAAGCAACTCCCCTAAATCACGTGAAATTGTAGGTCCAAGAGGAATGATTTATCCAAGGTTGAAATCGGCTGCCAACTGGACATGTAATTGCGGGTCCATGCTTTTATGTGAAGAAATGCGCTGATGCCATATGTGAGAACCACAGAGAAAAAGAGGTGCGCCATGCATGAAGCGGAATCCCACTTCTAATCGACCGCCAGGAGGATCACTCAACGTGTTGCAGTTTGGCGTGAAATGGTGGACAGGAGCAACCACGAGTTAGCTGAAATGGCTACGATGAGTGATGGTTTAAGCAAACTGTAACTCCAACAAGTCAACTTCTACGCAAACAACTGTCAAAAGGGAAATGATATGGGGATCATTAGATAACTATGTTAGCTGCTCCAAAAATTCCTCGTTTATCGTGAAAATAACACCAGCTGATCGTGAGGTGCTCCAAAAATCCACGTAACAGGCAACAATGCCTTGAATGCTCAGCAAATTACATCCAAACAACAGCTACAAAGAGCCATTAATTGCTGACACAGATCAAACTGTCGCCAACACACTGAATTTTAGCATGCGATGGTTGATCAGATTTCTTTATTGGCTGTTGAAAAGAACTCAACCCCCCTTTATAAACCGCGATGGAAAGCGATTCTCACAAAAAAACTACACGCAACTCAATTGTAGGAGCAGGTAACCTAGAAAATACTTTTTGCTTTGCTGAAACTGGTGGGCTTCCAAGTAGCTCCTGCTGACTAATATTTTCTTTTGCGGATGCCTTAAATTCTGATGGAGCAACATCTTCTTGAGGACCACCTTCTTCATTCTTCTTCACTTTTTTTTTTTTTTAAATTTTGCAATCTTCATTTTCTTTCTTGACATCATCTTTTCTCCATAAATTCAACTTTGATAGTTTGGTATCTTCTTGGGAGATGGCATCATGTCCCTTCCCTTTTTTCTTCATCACTGAGGCTTTATTGAGCTGCATTAATTCTGGCTCACTAGAAACATCTTGTTCCATATCGAATTGCTTCCCTTTTCTTAGCCGCTTTCTAGGTCCCCACTCTTCATCATCTTCACTCATACTCTCTTTGTCAGAAGCAGCATGTCCAAACATCTCCTTTACTTAGTGTATCTTCTGTTCACAAAATCTCAGCATGAGTAACTCTTCATTGACGATGAGGGTCTCTAGGAGATGCCTTTTAGTACTATTTTCTTCTGTGTCAATTCCTATTTTCAAAAAACACAAAATGTTGAGTATGGATCAATTCTGCTCGAACAAGGACTGCTTCTGACTTCTCAATGGCAGGATGCCCAAATGCCATAAAATTCCCTTTGATCTTGAACTATAAATAGTAGGGCATATGCATGGGCAACTTTAAAATCCAATTTTTAATCACTGAAGAATATAGCACTCCTGTAGGTGACTATATATCAGAAATACCCCAATGAATACTGCCAATACTAGTTTGCAAGAAGAGGTCACACCTTCGATCAAATCTGTACAAAAATGATGATAACATCTGGCTCCTTCTTTGCATATGTTTATGCTTCCTTCTGTTGTTTATCTCTGTTTTTTAGGACAACAGAAACGAACTCTAAATATAGGCTGGAAAGTAACTGGAATCCATTTAAGAAAATGCCATCCACCAGAAAGTTTTGTGGTAAAGAGTGCATAATTCAGATGCCGACATCCTTGGCAAAACACAGTAACATCTTTGCACTGGAGGCAACACTTGAGTTTATAATGCCATCACCAAACTTTCCGTATGTTCATTTGGCTGTCATATATGAGGAGTGCAAACCAGACCTCTTCTATCCCATGCTCCATGGTAGCCTCTCTAAAGAATGATCTAGGACTCAGAGCTTCCTTCAACTTCCACTAGTGTAAGGTAGGCAAAACGCTGTCTCAGATAGGTTGAAAGTCTACTCTCCCAAAATAGGCAAATGTCAAATCCATAAACAATAGCCTTCTACGAATTTGGTGCTAACATCTGGCTCCTACTTGGGGACATGTGCTTATCTCGTGAGTGCATGAGAACCTCAACATCTCTGAGTATTCGCAGACCATCCTAGAAAGAGAGACACAACGTGGTGGGGATGGCTCAATTCACATCCCAAGACCACATGCTTATTACATGCTTGAATAGCAAAAATAAAAGAATAAGAAAAATATGATGTTGATAACAAAAGAAAATGCTCATGCAAGAGCTTTATTCATCCTACCTACCTACTCTATCAAGTGACAGAAAAACATCAAGTGAAATGATACAACCAATGAAGCCATCTCAGCTCCTCATCAATGATGAAACTTCTGCCCTTATGTTTAGTGATTAACCGGAATACGGTCTTATCAAATATATTGTGAATGTGACCTGGAAATGCTATCAAATTATGGCTGTCACAGGAAAGTTCATGCTGCAGATACACACCATCTCTCAAATGTACAACAAGATAGCAAGTTAGCGCACATTCTACATCAACATAACACTGAAGAGGGCTTAAATAATAAATGGGTTGCTTCTCTTCAAGCTGAATCCTGTCATCCAAGAAACTTTCATGAGGCAGATCTGTAATGCAAGTGTAATTACCTTCGATGAGATGAAATTTAGGCAGGTCCAAACCTTCATCATAAAGTTGTTCATAAGCTTGAGGCAGCTTCATATCTTCAATGTAAAGCAATTCAGCAATATCAGGAGGTTCTTCAGCAATATCTTCAAACAGGGACTCTTCTGATGCTTCTTCAATGGGATCTTTACATAAGTGTTCTTCGAGCTGTTGTTCTTTTGGTTCAAGATGGTCCCTAGGGAGGAGGGCATCATATTCTTTAGCAAGCTGCTCAATCTCATCAATTGTTCCTTCATGCCAGCGAAGGAGAACACTTATGCCAGCGAAGGTGCAATAAAGGGGCAAGGTAAATTGAAGAGGCTGCCTTAGAGAAACGGTTGTAATATAAAGGTATTTTTGAATAAGTGATGGGAAGGAAGGGAGGATCGGTCCTCGAGGAAAGACCAGTGTCAGTATACCAGAAGGGAGAATGGAGTCAAAAGAGAACTCAAGAGGGCCTTGCGTTATATGTGATTGAGGGGGAGAGATCACATGCTTGAGCAAACCCTGCTCAGTCTACTGTAAACAACCAAATTTACTTCTTCATTTCTAGCTGTGGGAGGTGCGCTGTACACACAAAGGATCAATATCACACAATCAACTGAGATAAAATGTGAAGATCAATGCCCGTATATGCATGCTTACAAATGAGAGAGACAAGCAACTGCTAAGACTCTTTCCATTCCAACGTGATGGCAACACCCTTCTATGGCCTCTTACACAAACATAGAACAAAAAAAGGAATGTCTAGTAATATTCACACTTATTAAAACTCATACAAGATCATGCCACAATTCAGAAAGAGTGTTCCATTGTATCCAAATAACCCAACATGATTTTTTCTATTAAGTTTAAAGGGAAAGACGAACTCCCAACTTTTTCCATCCTTCTGGTGGAGAAGGTTGGTCTCTTATATAGACCCAAAAATTCACCTACCTATAAAATAAAATAATATAATAATGGAGATAAAGTGAAAAAAGGTGATCATCCCAGATCCACCTTTTTCTCCCAAACGAATACATGACCAACTCCTTATTAAATAGCACTTCTACTTTGGGTTAGTGGTTCCAACCCTCACGCCTTCATCAAAAGGTAGACAGCTCATCAAGAGTAGAACTCTTTATGGATCGGGTCCCTTCTAGCCAAGGTAGAAATGCCAAGCAACTTCCCTAAATCACGTGAAACTGTAGGTCCAAGAGGAATGATTTATCCAAGGTTGAAATCGGCTGCCAACTGGACATGCAATTGCGGGTCCATGCTTTTACGTGAAGAGATGCGCTGATGCCATATGTGAGAACCACAGAGAAAAAGAGGTGCACCATGCATGAAGCGAAATCCCACTTGTAATCGGCTGCCAGGAGGATCACTCAACGTGTTGCAGTTTGGCGTGAAATGGTGGACAGGAACAGCCACGAGTTAGCTGAAATGGTTACGATGAGTGATGGTTTTAGCAAACTGTAACTCCAACAAGTCAACTTCTACGCAAACAACTGTCAAAAGGGAAATGATACAGGGATCATTAGCTAGCTCTGTTAGATGCTCCAGAAATTCCCCGTTTATCGTGAAAATACCACCAGCTGCTCGTGAGGCGCTCCAAAACTCCACGTAACAGGCAGCAATGCCTTGAATGCTCAGTAAATTATGTCCAAACAACAGCTAGGAAGAGCCATTAATTGCTGACATGGATCAAACTGTCGCCAACACACTGAATTTTAGCTTGCGATGGTGGATCGGATTTCTTTATCGGCTGTTGAAAAGAACTCAACCCCCCTTTATAAACCGCGATGGAAAGCGATTCTCATCAAAAAACTACATGCAACTCAATTGCAGGAGTAGGTAACCTAGAAAATACTTTTTGCTTTGCTGAAATTGGTGGACTTCCAAGCTCCTGCTGACTAATATTTTCTTTTGCGGATGCCTTAAATTCTGATGGAGCAACATCTTCTTGAGGACCACCTTCTTCATTCTTCCTCGCTTTCTTTTTTTAAAAAAAATTTTGCAGTCTTCATTTTCTTTCTTGACATCATCTTTTCTCCATAAATTCAACTTTGATAGTTTGGTATCTTCTGGGGAGATGGCATCATGTCCCTTCCCTTTTTTCTTCATCACTGAGGCATTATTGAGCTGCATTAATTCTGGCTCACTAGAAACATCTTGTTCCGTATCGAATTGCTTCCCTTTTCTTAGCTGCTTTCTAGGTCCCCACTCTTCATCATCTTCACTCATACTCTCTTTGTCAGAAGCAGCATGTCCAAACATCTCCTTTACTTAGTGTATCTTCTGTTCACAAAATCTCAGCATGAGTAACTCTTCACTGACGGTGAGGGGCTCTAGGAGATGCATTTTAGTACTATTTTCTTCTGTGTCAATTCCTATTTTCAAAAAACACAAAATGTTGAGTATGGATCAATTCTGCTCGATAAAGGACTGCTTCTGACTTCTCAATGACAGGATGCCCAGATGCCATAAAATTCCCTCCGACCTTGAACTATAATCAGTAGGGCATATGCATGGGCGACTTTAAAATCCAATTTTTTAATCACTGAAGAATATAGCACTCCTGTAGGTGACTATATATCAGAAATACCCCAATGAATACTGCCACATACCAGTTTGCAAGAAGAGGTCACACCTTCGATAAAATCTGTACAAAAAATGATGATAACATCTGGCTCCTCCTTTGCATATGTTTATGCTTCCTTCTGTTGTTTATCTCTGTTTTTTAGGACAGCAGAAACACACTCTAAATATAGTCTGGAAAGTAACTGGAAGCCATTTAAGAAAATGCCATCCACCAGAAAGTTTTGTGGTAAAGAGTGCATAATTCAGATGCCGACATCCTTGGCAAAACACAGTAACATCTCTGCACTGGAGGCAACACCTGAGTTTATAATGCCATCACCAAACTTGCTGTATGTTCATTTGGCTGTCATATATGAGGAGTGCAAACCAGACCTCTTCTGTCCCATGCTCCATGGTAGCCTCTGTAAAGAATGATCTAGGACTGAGAGCTTCCTTCAACTTCCACTAGTGTAAGGTAGGCAAAAGGCTGTCTCAGATAGCTTGAAAGCCTACTCTCCAAAAATAGGCAAATGCCAAATCCATAAACAATAGCCTTCTACGAATTTGGTGCTAACACATCTACTCTTCAAAACTAATTTTCTGAGTTTTGTATTGTTGTAAATATTATGTTAAATTAGATTATTTGTGTATTCTTTAATTTAGGCTTAGTTGTACATTAATTGGTAAATATTTTTCATTTTTTTAATGGTTAAAAGGCCCTATTTTTTCTGTTGTAAACCCTGCTGCAGAACCTTTCATACCCCTGTGACCTGCCTCCTGCCTCCTCCAAAAACTTCGCTCCCTTTGCTTTCAGACTCGGCCTCTCTCCTTCTCCAAGGATACACCTTCGGCCTCCCCTTCTGAGCACTCGCTGGCCACCTGCTAAAACTCGGACCTGCTGCTCCCACAGTCTGGACCTCCACTTCAGCTCCCTCCTTCTCCTAGCCTCATATCCTTTCCTGTCTGCTGCCCTATCCGAGCCCTTACTCCATCATACACAGGTCTGCAATAAAAATTGCAGACCTTGTGCTTCCCTTCTTTCCTTACCTGCAACACAAACAAAAAAACCAAATTAGTATATTAATTAGCTGAGGTATTTATGTTAGTTTTGAACAAGCTTTGTTACAAGGTTGCATTCTCTACTGCACTGTGTGATGACATACAGATCTGAAGATTGCATTTGGAATTGGAATACTCTTTGGTCTCTTAAATGATTATTGCTGGTTATTCTCTATTGGATTGACATTTGTTGGGGAGCATTTAGTGCTGATATACTTGCTACTTAACTCCTTTAAACTGATAACATACCAAAGTTAGAATCTTGGCTGATTGGTTAGTAGTGACTATTGGAGTTTATGTTTATGTTATGATATGGAATGCTAAATTGAATGACATATCTTTGACTTGGACACTTGTGATCTGATATAAGCACTTCTTGTAATTGGGTACTTTGCAATCAGGTATTTGGCTTATGTACACTTTGGTTAATGGATGTAATCATCCTGACTAACTTTGTTATCTTATTGACTTACTGCTGTTATACTTTATCTCCATATAGATCTAGAAATTATATTCATTTTGATGATAAGGCTAAATGATATCTAGTGAAAGCATATTTACTTGCTATACCTAATTTATTCTTGAATTAAATGATCCTTGGTGAATGATAGCAAGTGTTTATCAAACCTAAATTGTATGAAAGATCTAGGATTTTTATATATATATCTATATGATGAATGTGATGATCATGGGTTGACTTTACACTTCATTGAATGAATCATAGCAATTGGTAACTCTTTGATCATACACTTGCCTAATTTGCACTTACTGACATTGGATAATAAAGTGTTATGATTTCGTCATTCTCTGATTGACTCCATTTAGGCACTGGTCTATCTAATACTTGCATAGAGAATATAGTCTTTTGGTTGTATCAGTGTTCTACAGGTTTCCATAAGGATACTTCTCCTTGGAGGTTATTGGCTTCCGAAGAAGTTAGGATTGTGATCGAGGTGACATTGGATCACTTTTCTTAGTTTTGCTTATCGGGAACTAGTCCTGCTAGTTTGCCTGGTAATAACCCCAATACCATCCAAAATGCTATTAGTCACTTTTAGAACATAAACACCCTTCTAAGCTGAGTGACAACAATAGTGACCCCCTTGTCTTCACTGACTCTAGCCTATAGCCTATGGGGTCAGATAGGTCACTAGTCATCCCGTCGTCCTAATCAATGGAAGGGGACACCACATGAAACAACTTGAACTCAATACTAGTTGGTTTCTACATAGAAGGTAAGTTAATTGTGACTTGAAGCCTATAGATATTTCAAGTTGTAAAAGAAATTATGAGGTGGACAATATAACTTGGGCACAGTTTCTCGTTTTAAGGAATTTTTGTCAGGTGCTAAACTTCTTGGTCAAAGCATTTTGGTGATGTGCTTATTGTGATATCAACTGGTAATCTATACAAGGGTAATGGAGCCATTGTTTAGTAGCTTTTGAACTATAAAAGATGCAATGAATGTTCTTATGTTCTGGCGTGGTTTTCCTTTAATAGGAAGGGATGGTTTGAACAGGTACGTTCATGAGTTTGATATAGCAGACTCTTGTCATATTCAAATAGGTCAGTCTATTCCATTCTAGCATAGTGGCAATGGTATACAAAGGTTTTGTGACTTTGAGCTAAAAGGTCTTAGCATTGTAATCTGAAAACACCACTTGCAACACAGTCATAAAATGGTTAAATTAAGGAATTTGGAAGGGTTTTTACTATGGACTGATGTTGAAAAGGGACTGACTTGGGAAAATCAATTGTGGAAAAGATAACTATGTATTTGATGCTTAGCTGTCTTAAAACAAAGAGGCAAAGGTTATATAGGTTATCAAAGAGATGCTTGTTGCATTTATATATTGGCAAATATTTGGGTATTAATGATTACTCATCAAACATGTTTGTGTTGCAAATATTGCTGATATATGTGTTCTTTCGCAAGTTTTTCACCTTCCTGATGCTATTGACTGAAATAATCACAATTTTTTGGGGCATAGGGAAAATACTGCGATATGTTGTCAAAATATCACAAGTTGTTAGAAAAGATTGGCTGGGGTACATTAGGTTGCCTATAAAGTTCGATCTTATGGATTTTTTTCTTATTTTGGAAAGGAGAAGCAGGGGATCGAGAGCAAAGAGGTCACTTGCCATTGAGTTGAGGAGGGAAAATTGTGTGTTGTCATCGCCATTAGCGGATTTATTGGGAGTGGGAGCGGGAATTGAATATTTTGGTATTTTTTAGAGTTTACCAATATTTTTCAATATATGCCTTGACATTTCTGATATGTTACTTACTGGACTCTTGGCGATATATTCACCAACGATTTTTGCAATATTGCTTAGAAGTTAGAAGTATTTGTTTCCCTCACATGAGAGGCATATGCCTGGCCCTAATCATGAAAGCTTTAAGGGTGGAATTTTGCTATTGGGCAAAATTTGAGGTGGTAAAATATTAAGTGGGTGGACTTTCTATATCATAATAATTTCTAAAGTTTGGTCAATAAAATATATTTCAGCTATAGATATTTAATTTTATAGCCAAATTCTTTTTTAACCACACCCAGTATTTTGCTAACATCCTCTACATTTCCAATCCAAATTCATCCTGAAAAATTCGAGAAGTATAGTGCACACTACAGTTTCATCCTGAAAAATCTAAGAAGTTTAGTGCACACTGTAGTTCACCTTGGGATTAATGAGTCTTCTATGTGGATATTTTTGCCCTTTGTATTAGTGTGTCTTCTTTGTCAAACTTTGGCCATGGACTTGTGACTGTCCTCCATGAAGCATTTTTTTACCCTAATCTATTTATGACTGCCCAAATTTCTTCACCCTTGAATTTGATGACAACTTTCCATGCTCATAAAGGTCCAAAGATTCAAGAGATGATAAACGGGGTGCATGATTGATAAAACCCAACACTATTAAAGGAAGGTCTTTCCCACCTAGACAACAACCTGGGCATAACTGTCCCTACAACTCCGAGATGCAAGAAAGTGTGGAGAATGGTATGGATGTAAGCTCCTCACACCGAGAACAGAATGGGAATGGCAAAAGTGAAATTTCTTGCGGCACCTACCATGTTTACTCAAGCTTCAAAATGTATCAAGTAGCAGAAACCTGTATTAATGACATTCATAATTTGTAGCTATTTTACATGTAAGGCAAACATTATTAAACCTTGGCATTGGAAATAAATGCAATTTTGCTGGGATGGAAATAATGACAACTACGTTTTTGGATTAATGTTGTTTTGCTGAACCAGTTCTGGTTTGAGTATTTTGAAACTTGGCATGTAAAAGAAGGTTGTGCTGATGGGAGGAGCATGCAATTTTATTCTTGTTGTTGAGCTTGTCTATTGTTAAGGTTGGGTTTTGTTAGCACCATATTTGCCTTCATAAATCAAAGTGTTACTTTTTAGCATATGTTTGTGGATATTATCGAGGTGAGTCGAATGTTACAGAGTTCACCATTTGTCATCCACGGTTTGTGGACATTATATAGGATGGACTTAACACTACAGAGTTTGACATCAACTATTCGTGAGTACATTAGCCACAGGGGTACTTTGCTGCAGAACATTGTTACAACCTTACTTTGTTCTAGGTTTGTATTGTATGAGTTTTGGAGAGTCTTCAGAGATTAGTACTTGAGGGGGATAGCACATCCTATGCTATTACTAGAAGATTTTCAGTTCATGCTTCTATTTCAATCTTTTTTCCCTATGCATCAGATTCACATGCAGATGACAGTATATTTAGATGCCCATTGCGGAGATAGGTTAATGGTTCAAATTTGCATTCGATTGGAGGAGTTGATGTTTTTGGTGAAATTGTATTTTGAGAAGGTAGTCAAAACCACATAAGAATTATATTTTTGAGAACCCCATTTGGAGGTGAGCCCATGGTTCAGATTTTAGCTAGATTTGAGACCGATTTTTGGCTCTATTTTTGGGTGGTCTTTTTTTAGCAGATGGATTACCTCAGGCAGGATGACTATCTTTTGAGCACTTTTTATTTTTTAGGGAACGGTTATGTTTTGTCACCTACTATTTTTTGAGGTTTGTAGTTAGTGTGAGATTTGGATTTCGTTTTTTGCTATTTTCAGCAGGAGATGCTGTGATACAGTTGAGGATCCTTAATGACACTTGTTGGGAGTTGTACATTGCTATTTTTGGCCACATACTGGAGTACCCACCTTCTAGCTTGACATTGTTGACTTTTTGGGAGATGCATCTTAATTTTAGCCTAGAGCAATGACACATGAGTTGGGTTGGCTTTGTGGAGACTTTCCATAGTTACCTTTGCTATTTTAGTCCAAGAAATAAGCGTCTGCATATGGCTTGAGGAGGAAGGTCTTCGAAGTTTCCTAAATTAAACACTCTATTATTACCTATGGCTAAAGCGGATGGCTTGAGGAGTGCATTTATGGATGAAGGAGGGTTGCTTTTGTGAGCTTTCCATACTCTTTACACATACTATTTTCATAAAGGAGCGCATTGTAAGATCCCCATCCAACATTCCAGCCACAGGATGGTTAGCGATGGATACTAGCTTTCAAATTTTGTCCCACAGAGGTCAATATTCGAAATCACAACTAGTTAAGCCTCCCATGGGTGCCAAATTTTAAAAAACAAATGTGTAGGTATGGAAATTAAAATGCAGTGCAATAACAACTATATTCACACACAACATGCATAATATGATGATTTTCATAACAAAAAACAAACATAGAATTTGCATATTCATATATAATGATAAAAATATTTATCTTTTAAATGAAAAAGGTCCAAGCGACTAGTTGTGTAAGAGCGATTTTCCACCCAACCATAGGTACCTGCTGTAGATACCACCCCCAAGCCAGACTGAGGCCACCAGGACGAAGGAAACAACTAAAAGCTTCACTCTCTTTCAGCTCAATCCATTTGCTCTCCTTACAACCATGGAACTCTCTTCCACTGCCCCACACAACACAAGGAAGGCCTACCCTTTCTTTGCTCAACAATTCCTCAAAGCACCCTTCCCTTTCAATGCTCTTGAGTGTGTGCAAATAGAATCCAACCTGGTGTATGCTTTTTAAGAATTGTCTACAAGATCAATACTTGGCTTCTTAAGCATCCAAGGAGCAACAAATGTGCAATGGGTGAAGGTTTCCTAACTTCTCTAGCGACGAAGCTCACATACAACCATCATTCTTTCAGTAAGGTCTGCGTTTCCCTCTTCACAGTGCTGATTTTGGTTAGTTCCCAAATTGGTAATTGTCGACAATGGAGAGCACAACATGAACTACGTAGAGCCTTGAATATTCCTGCATGGAGTGAGTGCTAGAGTCAATGGCAAGGAGAGATTCAGAGAATTGATGATAAGACAACTGACTTTACATTAGACCATAGAATGTAGGAATCTTACAATTCCCATGAGAAGTGTACGCAACCCATGCTTCCTATTACATGGTACCAGTACCAGCACACCTTCAGATGTTTGCCTAAGGAAAGGGGTCATATTTTTTTTAGGGCCATGATGGGGTGCTATTAGTACTTTCTGAGACGGTGGTTATGGTCGGACCCTTTAGTCCTTCCTTTAGAAGTGCTATGGCTTAGTGGCATTGTTGACTACCTCATTCTAGGGCTTGTAGCCCTGAAATTTGGTGTCCGGGGCTTATAGGGGTGGGTCACTGGGTCACATGAACCCCTGCTTATTTTCTACACCGGTGACTGTATTCTAGCTCTAAGGCTCTTGCCTCTCCTTCATGTTACCTTATGCACCCATCCTGGTCCCTTTCCAGCAGAGCGCCCTCTCTCCTTGGTGTAGTTTCCTTGATGATGTCATCCTTGGTCACCAGGCCCACATGCTCATAGAGGGGGGGACGTTGAGGGATTTTCAGCATTATTGGGGTTAGATGGGCATGACGATCCCCCCCTCCTCACTCCACCTTTCGGAGTGGAGCTTTCTGCTCAGTTTCCGTCATTTTTAGCAGTTTTTGGGCACCTAGGGGGAAAATACCCCAGGTAGCCTACATTAAGCCATCTTTAGATTATTTTATATTATTTCATGTTATATTTTTACATTGAATTTTTTTTGGCCTGCTGGCCTGGTTATTTTGTAAAAGTGAGTTGAGAACACTATAAATACAACTCCTTACTTGATTTGTAAATCATAACTCAAGGAATAAATTACATTATGTTTCTCTTTTACCCAAGATAGTCTTTTGGAAAGTGATGCACACCTCTTGGAGTTTTCTCTTCTTTGCCTTGTGGATGAAATTTGGATGCTTTCTAGGGTTTTTCTCATGCATGGTGGATGCTAGGAATCGTTGGAACAACACAAAGCTCAAGTAAGTCTAGTTTTAGCCTTGCTTGGTGAAGGTAGGTGAATTCTTGCTTCTTGATGATTGAATGGTGGCCGTTGAGCTGCATTTTTTTTTATTAGGGCCTTTTTGTCTGCCTTCTATCTTCTTTGCATGGTGGAAAACGCTCCCTATAGGAGGTTTCTCTTTTACCCAAGATAGTCTTTTGGAAAGTGATGCGCACCTCTTGGAGTTTTCTCTTCTTTGCCTTGTGGATGAAATTTGGATGCCTTCTAGGGTTTTTCTCATGCATGGTGGATGCTAGGAATTGTTGGAACAACACAAAGCTCAAGTAAGTCTAGTTTTAGCCTTGCTTGGTGAAGGTAGGTGAATTCTTGCTTTTTGATGATTGAATGGTGGCCGTTGAGCTGCATTCTTTTTGATTAGGGCCTTTTTGTCTGCCTTATATCTTCTTTGCATGGTGGAAAACGCTCCCTATAGGAGGTTTTCCCTAGTTTGGCCCTTGGATCTCTATTTTTTCTCTAGATTAGGCTCCTATTACAAACCTTAGAGGTTCTTGTAGGAAGCCCTAGTTTAGGAGGCAAAGAGAATATTACTCCAAGAGGGAGGTTGGTCACCTCTCCTCTAGGTCTAGGGTTTAGGGTTACATCCATGAAAACCCTTGTTTTATCAAAATTTATCAAATTTGCTTGCATTTTCATGTGTAATTTTGCATTTTCATGGTAGAATTATGGTTGGAATTAGGTCTTATGTCTAAAACCCTAAAAAATCAAAAAATATTTTTTTTCAAATTTTTTGTCTCCCTAAAATTTCGGCCCTCTCCTATAATTTCGTCCTGCCTATTTATCCCTAAAAAACCCTAGGGCGAAATTAGTGGGAGCCCTAAAATTTTCAAAATTCTTTATATTAAATTTTTGTAAAATTTGCAACCCTAAACCCTAGTATCAAATTTTATCAATTCTTCATGCATATTCACGTGTAAATATTGCATTTCATGTTAATTTAGGTTATCTAATTAGGTCTGAAATTTGTTTACTGTACTTAGTTCTACTTATTTATTTTTATTTATTATAAGAGAAAAAGCCTAAAAAAATATCTAAAATCCTAAAAAACCTAAAACAGTCCTAAACCCTAGCTTCTTCCTTTCTCCTTAGGCGTCACGGCCTGTTGTCTTCCCTTGTTCCAGCCCTTGACCTCCCTTTATTACCCTCGGCCCTCCTCTTCCTAAGCTCCCTTGCCCTCGACGGCCCTCTCCCTTCCTTGGCCAGCCCTTGTAGGCCCTCGGTCTGCCTTTACCAGCCCTCTTTACCACTGTTTGAGGTCTGCAATTTATTGCAGACTATCACCATTACCTACCATCCCTAACACATGCAATAAAGACAACACAAAACAACATCAGAGGTTAGTCAAAAGATGGTTTTAACTACTGTTGAATGAGCTAGCATAAAGGTTTGATATTTTACATTACTTACATTCTTAGAGGACTGATTTTTACCATGTTTTACATGCCATAAATGAAATATCAGACTTTGAATGATTAGCCTATATTGCTAGAGGAGTGCTTCAAGTTGAAGTTGGTTTGATATATATATTAAGTGCATAAAATCATTGTTTAAATTTGCTTGATAAATGTTGCTACAACCACTGTCATAAAGGGACTGTTCACTGCTGTAAACTGTCATCATAATCGATTACAACACTCATATGTTAATGGAAACAAGCCTTTTAAGTACTGTTCAATAGATAACTGGAATATTACTATATGTATGCTACAGGAATTTTAAATCAGTCCTGATTTAAAAAGGTTCAAAAATTTGATTGGGTTGGTTGATATTTGAAGAAGCCAATTACTGTGTGGATATTACAGTTGATAGTACAGTTGTGGGATAATCATTGGATGAGAATATTTGTTTAAACACTGCTGATAGTTGTATGAAGTTAATAGTCACTGTGGGAATTACTTTAAATTAATCATTATTGCAGCAGTACATTTCCTTTCCTTTCCTAAATGAAGGGATCACATGTCTATGATAAATATTGGCTGAATAATGTTTCGCAATTGACATTGATATGTTTGCTTTGCTTTGATAACATCTGCACCATTTATGTTTCATAGTATGTGTTCTTCATTCTTCACTTGACTCCATAAAAGGCACTGATCACTGATACAATTGTATAGAAGATCTAGCTTGGTGCCTGAGTGTTTTATAGACATAGCAAAAAGGGCTCTCCCCTTGGAGGTCAAGACGCTCCAAAGTAGTCAAAGGAACGTGACTGAGGTGACATTGGGTCACATTCCTTCATATGTGATTATCGGACACTAGCCTGCTAGTTTGTCCGGTAACACTTCCATAACTACATGAGAAGACATTCCCATCAATCTCTCACATGCATTCAGTGATTGGTTTTAAGAAGTCAAAGGAGGTAAACGGCTTATTTAAGGCACATGGTAGAAAAAAAGAGATGAGTTATAAGGTTGGCACTTGGAAAAAGAGGGCTTGCTTCCCCATAGGCCCCCTTTACTCTTTCCTTCTAGTGGAATCATAGCCCCTTTAGTGCTCTATACGTAGCCATCCTGGGCCTTTTGTCACAAAAACTAACACCCTAAGGTGCAAGGTCTTCACTAAGGTGTAGCTATGTGCAACTATAGAAGTAATGCCACTGTCACCTTGGCAATTACTTCCCTTCTTTTTAGTAACCTGGGTAAATCACTAGGGGGATTCCCTTCAAGCAACTATGTCTAGAGATGAGGCAAATTACTTAGGTTGCAAAATTACTTGTGGATGGATTATGGTTGAGTTAAGAAAAGCTTATTAGAAGCTGAAATCTAAAGTGTTGAATGAGATAACTCACAATTTGATCACAACATCGATGAATCAATGAATGAAACATAGTTAAATAAAGCAAGTGAATTTATGTAACCCAAAATCTTAAGTGATTTTCCAAGTGAATAATAAACAACTTGTTGCAAAAAGAACTAGATCAAGAACTATAAGAACTATAAAAATGAGAAGTGAATATATCCCATTAAACAATGTAGATCAAGATAACATTACTGTTGTAGTATAAGATAAATTGAGTGTTAATGACCAACAATGAAAATAAGCTTCCTTTAAACCAGTAATGGAGTTTGTACTTTGCAGCAGCATTATGTGTGCTGATTTAAAGAAATAAGAATGCAAGTAATTCTGAAAATAACCTGAAGAAACAAAAGACTGGATGAACCATAAGCCCTTATTCTATTGCTGGTATTGCCAATAGAATATGGTTACCATCATTTGCAGAAATAAACTCACAACAGAAATTGTTAATTAACCCAATGATGAAATTGAAAGAGTGATTAACAACAATCAAGTATTTCCAACACTTGAATGAGTGAAGTTGAGTGCAAAGGAGCTAGAAAATGGCAGGTAACTCTGTGCATGCAATCAACAAATAAGAAAAGTTTGCTTATAAGATAACAACAATGATTGAAATGAGGGGAAGTGCTCAAGAGTTTCCCTGGAAATTATATTCCAAGGAAAAAAATATAACAACAATGATTAAATTTCAGATCTACTTATGAGTGATGTATAGGAAACATTGTTAAAATACACAAGATTTGAAATTTTATTAAAACTATGCAAGAGTGCTATAGATAATGCTACGGAAAATGACTCAAAACGTTTAAAAATTTAACCCCATTTCAATGATAAATAAAATAACTAATCTAGGGCTAAATTTGATTAAATCAAGAACTAACATTCACTTCAAATATGTTGTTTAATAAGAAGCAAACGAAAAATAACCATAAAGATGGATTTTAACCATGCAAATCATGAAATATATGGTATAAATGGAAAGACATAAGTTGAAGCCCTCAAAAGAGGGTTTGAATTAATTCTTCCTAATTCTTTTGCTTAGTCTTATGCTTGAGATGAAAGAGTAATTCCAGATTTAGAAAAACTTTAAAAGAAATAAATTAAATGATTTAAGTGGCTAAAAGAAAGAATTAAATCTCTTGACTAGTGCTTAGTTGCTTGAAGAGGGGGAAATGGGGTCATAGAGGAAGCATGTGGAGATTTGGTAATCAAGGAGTAGGAGAGGGTAGAAAAGCTCAAACCCTTGTCCCAGTCTTTGATAGCCAAATATGTGTGATTATTCATATCCAAAGTGAGCATTCAATCTTGATATCCTCAAAGAAAATCTGCATGCAAAGATTACCAATCCTACTACAAGTAACATATATCATGAGTTAAGTATAATGCTATCTAGTAAATAAAATTAGCAAGACTTTGAATTTAAAGGGTAAAGAGATTATCTCAGTTTTTCATGCAAACATTCACCATTTGATCAAGCACCTATAGTTCCAACTAACTTCTTCAATATTTACCCAATACCCTAACACAAAGAAAACTAAGAAATAGTAGCAAGAGCAATTTTATCCTCCAAGTTCTAGCAACCTTTACAATGAGAGGAGTATCTTATATAGGAAGAGAGATTAACTAACTCTTTAAGAGAAAATAATAAAACACCCTCATGACATGGTCAAAATACCAAAACCCATACTATTTTGACCATGTGAGGGGGGGCCACACTTCTAAACTAGGTGGAGATAATACATGAGATGAGATAATAACCCCAATATGTGGAGTGTTCCAATAGATATGGTCAAAATGAGTTAATGCTAGGCCAAAACCCTAGGTTTTGACCAATCAACCACTACATAGGAGAGCGTCCTCATAAAAAATGCATGAAACAATGTGCCAAGCTCCTCATAATAGGGTCTCCCTTTATCAACCAATCAATGAATGTTGAGTGCTCCAAGAAAAGTGGCACGTGTGAGTTAGGTGAGGTCTCCCATTTGAAATGTACCATTAAGAAGAGTCAAACCATGAATAATGATCCCCAAATGATGGAACACCTTCATCATTGTAGATGCCATGTGTCTCAAGGGTCCAAGACACATGGCATCAAGAAATGTGCCAAAGGTCCAAAACGTGGTCAAACCTCATACCAACTCATCCAAGCCATCAATACATCGTGAAGAGAGAGTTGGCCCTCTCCCATGTGCCAAATAGATCATCCACATGTGCCTCAAAAACCTGCCACGTGTGCATGAAGAAGGAGAGGGCATCATCAAATGGGAAGACTAGTCAACCATAGAATATCCACCAAGTGTTAGATCATGTGATTTTTCTAGGGCGCTAGCTTAGGAAACCCCAACAATGTGTAACTTAGGAAAAATATCTTCAAATAATGTAAAACATTAACATGGAAAGGTTAGCAAGTGCACTTTTCTAATTAACTCAATCATCTTTTAATTAATTATCCCATTAACCTTAGAATTACCATAACTAACCTTGTATTGCATGCTTGACCCATAAGACAATGTGCATTTCCCAAGTTTCTAAGTAAGGTGAGGGTGATGAAGTGAATGTGGTACTAAGGAGAAGGTGTTCGCGTATTGACCATCATAGAAATGTGACTAAGTGCTAGGTCTACCCCTTAACTTTCAAGAGTTGGGGGTTAATGATTTTTCTTCCACATGTGTGCATTAGAAGGGAGAGTTTTTTCTTGAGTTACCCTTTCCCTGTGCCTATTTTTTGCGACCTATTTTTATTTATTATTTATTTTTAAGTCCCTTTGCTTTAGATTTGGCTTTGATAATCTGGGAAATAAGCAACTTGGTTTTTTATCAAGGGGGAATTGCTCACACATATAATATTTATCATTTAACTACATTACCCTTGGAGTACTTTGACTCTTTTTAACTTTGGTTTAGACATTCATACATGGGAATAGTATAAATACAATGGAACATAACATATGATAAGTCAATTACTAAAGGGGGACATGATGGAAATGGGTGAAAGGGATTGTAAAATGACATGGCATGAAAAATATATAGGTAAAATGTTGTAAATGACGTCAAATGAGTGTCACACTTACTTAAATCCTTAGGAACACACCTGAATCACAACGCTACACACTTATATAAAGGAAGAATTATGACCATACCATAATTCATCTTTAGTTATGAAACAACCATCTAAGATTCACGATCCATTATAGAGTAACACCATTGATCCCTCATGATCATGTCTACACATAAGAAAGCATTTACCGTGAGTCAACTACATAGAATATGTCATAACAGTGGTGTCAATTGAATGCCCCTATCGATCTTTGGCACATAATATGGTGATTTGAGGAAGCTTGAAGTGTTTCTAGAAAATATCCATGGGTAAACCATAGATCTCATATGTGGAACTGCTGGATGTGATGGAAGATCACATGGGCATCGATCATCAAGTGACCCCTACATGTCAAGGGGTAACATGGCCATTATATTATATTCCAACATAATATTGACATAGCTTTAAGTCATCATGACAAGCCTATCACATGGCCCATATATGGATTTTTACATCATACATGCCCAACTATTCACTAGTTGGGTCTTGGTCTTGAGCTCCACACTAGTAATACTTACGAGCACATTTACATCATTTTACATAATCTGATTTAATACATGCTAATGGTAAAAAATGGGGTATTCCATTCCTCTCCCCCTTGGAATAACACCATTCTCGGTGTTTTCTCAAAAACTAGAACAAAAATGAGTATACCCCTCTCATGGCATCCTCTAGCTCCCATGTAGCTTCATTGGGACCAAAGTGCTTTCATTGCACCTTTACTTGTTCAACAACTTGGTTTCAGAGTATTGTTACTTTTTTGTCGAGGATTCGTAGTGGCTCTGTTTAAAACTCCCCCTTTGGTTCCATTTGGAAGACTGGATCACATCCTAATCAATCACATGGTTAGGATTAGGTACATATTTCTTAAGTGTGTTAGAAAGTAATGCAATTTTATGCAACTAACCCTATCCTCTCAAGAACTTCAAATGGCCTACGATATCTTGGTGCCAACTTGACACAACTTTCAAGCTTCAAGGAACTCTTCCTTGGTCTCACTTGAAGGTAAACATGATCTCCAACTTGAAATTATTTATGCACCCCATTTTTATCTGCATAGCTTTTCTACTTGTCTTGGGTTGCCTTCATATTCTACCTAATTTTTGCGACTTGTTGCTTCATTTCCTTAAGCATTTTTGGCCCAAACACAATTTTGTTTACTAGATCATCCCAAATCACTAGTTTCTTGCATCTTCTGCCGTATAAAACTTCAAATGGACTCATTTTCAACAATGCTTGATGCCCGTTGTTATATGCAAACTCTACCCTATGTAGATAATAATCCCACTTAGATGGTTTATCCATCACATACATGCGAATCATGTCTTCAATCACTTGATTTACCCTTTAAGTTTGCCCATATGTCTGCAGATGGTAAGCAGTGCCAAAATTCAAATGTGTGCCCAAGTCTGCTAAAAGACTTTTCCAAAAGTTAGATGTGAACTTTGCATCATTGTCAGATACAATTGATTTGGGTAACCCATGCAATTTGAATATTTCCTTCATAAATATTCTTGTTATATCATTAGTCTTGTGACTAGATTTAATTAGAATAAAATGTGCTACTTTGGATAATTTATCCACCACAACCATGATAGAATCATGTTTTTTGACGTAGTTGGTAACTCAGTCAGTGTTATTGGAACTGGACCGGAACTGGAAAAACCGGCCGGTCCGACCGGTTTACAGAGGTAACCGGTCCGATCAGGGACCAAAACCGGTTGAACCAGATTTTTGTCCGAACCGGCCGGAACCGGTCAAAACCGGCCAAAACCGGCCGGTCCGTACAGTGGACCCACGAAACTAAATTTAAAAAAAAAACACAAAAAAAAGTCTTCTATGCTTCTATGATCATGTTATTGTTATTCATTAGTACTATGGTTTCCATTTCGAGCCTCTTTGTTGATGTACTTTGGTTCAGAACCTCAGAGATGTTTTGCACTAGGTGCTGTTTTGGTTATTTGCACCCATACTTGCTATATATATGAGAAACTTTTCATATTTGTGTATTAATAGTTTGGATTCATATGTATGCACATGAATATATATTTTTTACAAAATATGAATATTTTATGTATTTTTTAGTCGACCGGTTTTTTTCCGGTTTCCGGTCCGGTTCACATTTTGGGCTTTGCCGGTTTGATGACTGGTTTGGTTCCGATACATTGAACTCAGTAATAAAATCCATAGTCACTACTTCCCATTTCCATTCTAGAATTGGCAAAGGCTGTAATAAACTTGCTCGGTGTTGATGTTCAACCTTAACTTGCTAGCATTTCACACATCTGGAAATGTATTTGGCAACATCTTTCTTCATCTCAGCCCAAAACTATTGTTTTTTTTTCTATAAATATTAAAAACCATTTTTTGGTAGTCTAGATGTCCATAATATGACATTTTATGGATTTCATCCATGATAATTCTTCGCCAATCTGAAGAATTAGGAATATGCATTATATTTTTGTTAGTAAAAGGGCCATCATCTTTCAACTATTAACTTTCATATCTCTTTTCTAATTTCTCTCATTGTAATTTATTTTTCACTTGAATATATTGTTCATCTTCAACAAGGGAATCCATAATCCTTTTTTCTTAAATATGTTTAGAAAATACTAATAGCTGCAACATACATTATGCTACCGCTCAAACTAGCAGTCCTTTCAAAGCAGACTATGTATGGCCTTGTGCTAGCGATGGTAAGCATGTAAGAGGAGGTAAGACCCAATGTCACCTCAGTCTACCTCCTTAACTTCTTTAGGTAATTCTTGAACCTAGGGGAGAGTCCCTAATGGATGAATGAGTTCCTGCAATCACCAATAACCTACAAATAAATTCCTACTAGCCTTATAGCCAAGATCAGTGCCTTATATGGAGTCACCAATGTATAATAAAGACACATAAAACATATAAAGGAGTTAATTCAATCTACCAGTCAATATCAACCAATATGACAACTTTCAATGCACTTCACAATTCCCAAGGTAGTGTTTCACACTTCCCAAGCCACTACCTCAGAAAAGTGCACTCTGAAGGGGAGAAGATCAAGTGAACTAGGGTGCACTTGATGATCTAGTCAGAATTGCCTAAAACCCAATAGAAACCCTAGTTCGGGAAAATTCACGTTTCGCAATGCACCAAGGCAAATGGGGATGCCCTCAAATCTGTGGATAAATCCACTAGGGCGAATTTGGTGGGTGGACCAGAATTATCAAATTCTAAATATTTTGGTTTTAGAATTTATCTAGATTTTTGGGTTTTTCTAGCTAATTATATTTTTTAGGGTTTTTCAACATATAAAGATTCATGTAAAATAAAAAGACAAATAAATTGTTAAAATAGAGGTATACTTGTTTAAAAGATAAGGCATATGATTCTTGTCTCAGTCCCTAGGGCATTGAGAGATCATAGCCAACATCCCTCTCTAGAAATGGCTTTCATCGATTGCAATTAGGGCATTAACGAACAACTTCAAGAGTTAGGTGGAAGAGCCTAATTAGGGAAAGAGAAGGAATCCAAGGCCTAATACAATGGATAGCTCCTATGAAAGGATGGTCTCCTCACGCTAGGTTAACAAAATATCAGCAAGAAACCCTAGAGTAATGCACCATAAAAGCACCATTAAACTATGTCAGAAGTATAACTTTCTAATGTTTAACAAAGATGAGCAAGAATTTCGCTTGGGTTAGTACAACCATTCTCTAGCATCAACCAATAGCATGTGCTAAAGAAACCCTAGATATCACTTCAACCAAACTTCAAGCAAGAAAGATCATCTCCAAAGAGGTGCGTATTAGCTAAGAGGCCCAATATACCAAGAGAAATAGAAAAGATCTCATAATGAAGCTATATCTTTTTGTGTTTACTGTTTTTACAATGAGAGGGAGGCACTATTTATATAAGACTAGCCTCTCCTAATTTTAAGTTATTAGCCTACAAGATAATGTAAAAATATAACTTTTGGCTTGCTCACCCACAACTTTGGGGGCTAAACCACTAAAAAGACAAAATAATGACATAAAAGTGCAATTAGGCTAAACCAAGTGCTAGGTGTTCCAAAAGGAGGACATCATGCCCCAACTAACCCCAATAGATGTGTGCCCTCAACGTCCTCCTTCATTATCCTTGTAGGCTTCTTCAATAAGGAAGTACAATTTGTGGGTACACAGCCCAGAGGAGGGGTAAAATCGGTCCAAGTGAGCAAATAAGGTGTGCTAAACAAATGCTATCACCTTTTAAATGGCAAATAGATGAGTGTGGTCATGCGTCCAAGTGATTAGCCCCCCAAGGGAACCAACCCCTATAGGATGAGCACCTTCTGGAGGTGGGAATCAAGTGGACCATCCATGACAAGATCAGGGGTATTTATCCCCAAATCAACACTTTATGCTTCAACTTGGCCTTGACATCAATTTTTTTAACCCCTTGCTCTGGTAAAACTGACTGGGAGTGCTGCAGATACTCTGAGGCGTAACACATTACATGCATTTCTCTGCTGAGTGCATCAACCACTTTGTTTTCTTTCCCTTTTATGTGTTTGATTTCAAAATGACAGGCTTGGGAAACTCCAAGTTGGAATGAATTTCATTGATTGTGAATGTCATTAATACATGAGGAGAAGTGACCTTTGGCCTTTCACATTCCAAAGGTACATGACTCTTCAAATTGTTCTTTAATAACTGAAATTAAAATATTTACAATATTTTACAAATGGAACCATAATCTCTACTGATTAGGTTTCCAACTTTCCCCCCCTTAATTCGAAGGAGTGTTCATGAGTCCAAGCATCTCTTTGAATTTTTCAAGATTTTCTCTTCCAAGCACTTTGGTGAAGTTGTCTGCAATTTGCTCATTTGTGGAACAATCCTACTAGAGTGATCTCAGCCACAACAAATTGTGAAACAATGTTGAAAATTTCCAAATTGGAGTTTCAATGCAAAACATAAAACTTCACCTTTAAACCTAGAGGTTTCCCGGATCTTAATCTTGTGAATTTCAGCCTTAGGGCTGTTATGAAATACAATATAAAACAACATCCGAAAGAGAACAATATTTCACTTTATAATAGCCCAATCTTCAAGGCAATCCAAGGAGAAAAAATACCAAATTGTCTAGATTAATTTCAGCCCTCTAGGGTAACTTATCCCACATTAATTAGATATGAAAATTCTCTTTTACAGCAGTTATAACAGTAGTAAAACAACAGGTATAGCAGCAGAAAAATAACCCTTTAATTCTTCAATGATGATGTCAAATCACTCAACAAACTCTCATTTTATTTATTTCAAATTATCAAGACTTATATAGCTCTAGAGTCTAAATAATAACACATGAAGAACATATATGGCTGAAAATCAAATCTGGAAATTGCACAAATTTTGGACAGCTGAAAACTTCATTAATATTCTCAAGATGAAGTTCATGTACAGACCATAGTCTTATCACAAGGCTAGTACAAACCATTGACTCTCCAAACCTCTATATAGGGAAAACAAAGAAAACCCTAGCTCAACCAAGGAGTTACAACATGCAACCGACAAGTTTTCCATGGCAAGGCATCGTCTTCTCTACCAAGTATAACATAGAGTTTTATCACAAAGCCCTAATCTTAAACATCCAAAGGAAAATCCCTAACCCTAGACTTCGAAGATGCTCCAAGATACTCCTAGAAGACAACGAAACCCTAATGACTCATGCATGATGCAAGAGAGTTATCAAGTACAAATGAAGATCAAGAGACGGAGAAGACTAGTGCACACTCTTATCTAAGTCACATTTCAACTAAAGAATGAATAAGAATGATCACAATGATATGATCGTCTCCAATGTGTCCTCCATAAGAGTAAACCCTAGTCAAAAGAGCAAACACAAAACCAAGACATCCTCTTTTCCTTCCATAGCTTCTCTTAGGGTTTCCTCTTGAACCTGTTATCACAAATTCATTAGTGGCTCTGAGTATGTAATCCTATCTGGGATGGCAGAGAGCTAGGTTATGGGGAAGCGCCTCCCCCGCCCCCGCTCCGGAAGCTAGCTTCCGACTGAAGCTATCCGGAAGCTAACCGGAATCGCGATTCTGTTTCGCTTCCGGACGGAAGCGATTTTCGGAAGCTCGCTTCCGGGGAGTTTGCAACGCTTCCAGCCACTGTGAGGAAGCATTGAGGAAGCAATCGGAAGCTTCGCTCCTCTTCCCCGAGCGCTTCCTTGTTCGCTTCCTAGCGCTTCCGTACGCGTTAAAAACACTTCCTGTCGCTTCCTTCAGTGCTTCTCGTCGCTTCCTTGGACGCTTCCCGTCAACCGGCGGAATTGATGCGAATATTCCAACTCTTTTTCCTTCGGCTTCTCCGGATCATTAAATTATCGAAGAAAACGACGTGAAATGTCGAAGTCAATGGGCCTGTCAAAACCCCACTTCAAAGATTACTCTAATTTGTTATTTATTTGATTTAAATTCAGGGGTGTATTCTATGCCATGCACGGGCAATATGTGTTTGCAGATAATACTTAAATTTCTCCCTTGAATCTCCCTCTCATTATATCATGGAGGGACGCTTAATTCATTCCTCAGTCAATATAGGATCTTTGAATCTTGCATACTCATCTCTGTTGCCTGTTCATCTGTCTCATATCCACTCTCGCTCGGTGCTACTCCTATTTTGTTTGTGATTCAACAAACAAATTTGAGAACTAGGTTGTTTTGTTTGCACCAGTCTAACCAGACAGACACTATTAATATAAACGTCACGTGCCGCTGAGAGGACAGTCATCGACCGATTGGATCCTTTCCACGTTCTCCTATAGAGAAATGCTTGGAGTTTACATTTGGGAGCTATCAGATCAGTTAAAACCTAGGGGGTTTCAGAGCTTTCAATAACTTTTGGTACTGAAAGGCCCATTTTTTCGTTCCACTGAACTTATCTTGACAAACCCATAAGACCATTCAAGGCCAATTCGCGACAATATTTTGAAGTGATGGGGAGAACCCCTTGCTATGACAAAGCTAATGTCAAGAAAGGACCATGGTCTCCTGAGGAGGACTGTAAACTGAAGAAATATATAGACAAGTATGGCAGTGGACTCTGGAGGCCACTAGATCGCTCTACGTAAGAAAGTTGGTATGGAATCCTTCATATATCAATGAATTCATCCAGAGATCAAATTGATCGCTTTATGCTGAGATCAAATCGATCGCTTTATACTTTATGAATTCATCCAGAGATCAAATGCTTGTGTTTTTTCCAGTATTCTAACAGTAGGGTTCGCTATTACAAGGCCATAGGATTATTCTTCTACGCTACCATCGTCAAATCAAAGTCCTAGAAGTTTTGTAGGTCTATCTAATGATTAGTAGCACTTTGTTGAGTTGTTATGAGCATGTTGAGAGTTATATTTACAGATATAGGCAAGGTTTATGGAGTCGTCATTATATTAATTCTTATTGGATATAGATTAAGAATTTTTCTAGGGTTCAGGTTTTTTAGATATTGTGTATAAGATCTATGTTTTAATACTTAATGGTTTGTTATAGGAGTAATGGATATTTTTAGCACCTGAATTTGTATTCCCGTAGTCGTATTGGAATTTGTATTCCGGTAGTGAATTGTTTCAACTTTCAACTTTCATTTTATGGTTGATGTTCTCTGTTATAGACTATGTCACTATAGTTTGGTTACCTGGTAACTTTGGTTACAACTTACAAGTACTAGTGATGACAAAATGTTTATATATTGAAAATTTGAAGCTTTAAGGTTGAATCTTGATGTTATAATTTATGGAATCATGGATACTGGACCTATGGTTGATGAATTCACTAGTAAATGATTAATGATTGATGATTGATGAATGATGTTATATGGTATTATTGTTTATTTCATGTTTTTATCCTTTCCATAACTAATTCAACATTCTACATGCATTTGTTGACATATATGCATCAAAATATATAAAAAATATATATTATATAAAAAACGCTTCCGGAACGCTTCCTAACCGGAAGCTTTTGAAAATTTCGCTTCTCGCTCCCGCTCCCGCTCCCAAGTAACCTTGGCAGAGAGTATAAAAATAATCCATGAAACTGCTCAAATCTTGATCTTCCCTTGCTCGAATTGACAATTTGAATGCATAGATGGAATTGTAGACCTCAAAAACCATAAGATCCACTACTCATATGCCCATAACTAATCTGATATAGTCTCATTGAAGAATTCTCCAAATATTTTTAATAAAGCAGGTTAATTATTTTTTGCAAACCTTAGGAAAATGATTAATTAAGTCAATAATGCTTCAAATAACACTTGGAGGGGTCCAATTGGGCTCCAAATGGCAAAGATATGATCAATGATGAACCATAGTGAGATCCTGCTGCTGACTCGACCCTTTGACTAGGCCAAATCTGGGTTTGACCAAGTAAAAAAGTCAAAATTTGACCAATGCTCAAGATGAACAACTAATCAAGTGTGATGCTTGCAAGAGGTGTTAGTGCCTTTATCATGAATAATATTGATAAACGACTAAATGCTAAGTTATGCCATACATGTTGATCAACTCAAAAACAACAAGAGTAAGACAATTACCTAGTGCAATATAGGACAAAAGTAACCGTTTTACTTACATATTCCTACTCATATTAATTACACAATGCAATGCATAGATCAATCCTCTCTCCTTGGGTGAAGTGGAGTAAGTGATAGTCATAGACTTGGTCAAAATGTGGGTTGACTTAAGGATAGACTCAATTTACCTTTGGAGAGAAAGGAATAATAGGGGCCTCTGTGACATTTGTTGGAATAGCGAACACTAGGGAAGCGGGGTGTCTCACAAATGGATGAAGTGCTTAGAAGGCACCCTTTTGACTCTAGCAAGCCTCCCCTTTATTCAATTTGCCTACTTTGCATTTCATTTCACATTTTGACTTTTCATTTTTCACTTTTCACTTTGCATTTTTCTTTCTTTGGATATTTCTTTGAAGCACATTTCAATTTGCATTCTTGTAGTTAGCTAATGGCTAAAAGGTACCAGCCATGGATAGCCTTTTGCCCCCCAGTTATGACACGACCTTAGCTTTGCTGCTAGCCATCGTCCATAGGTACAATGGAGTTGCCATAGTAATGCCTTTTTAGGGGCTCGTAGGCTTAACCCCATACAAAGGAGGATTACCTACCCTTCCAACCACTAACTAATTTCAAGGATGGGAGCATTTGTTTCGAATATAGGGGATACTCTGATGCAGGAGCATCAATGTTGAGTCAACAATGTGATTGCGTGGTCACATGTTGTGGCTAGCATGGGGACGAACTGTTCTTATGTGGACAGTGTGATCTGTTTTCTGTAATCATTCTGATTCACAAAGCATGTAACCGTCTGATGTGTTGTTTGTTTTGGAGAAGCTAGGACATAGTGGCAAGTTGATACTCCTTGCGTGGAGATCAAGCCAGTTAGGAAGTCTATTGAATAATGATGAAGACACCGCCGTCGTGGGGGGTTGTCAGTAGTTAGGTTGTTAGTCTGTTGGGGATTCAGGATTCTGTTTAGGAGCCGAGTGAATAAGTAGGGAAGAGCTTAATGAGAAAAGGGTTGGTCGGTTATGGATTGATCGCCCTGGATGGGTTGTAGTTTTCATGTTTATCTGTGAATGAAATTAGAAGTTCCATGTGTTCAAGAGGGTTACTGTACATTTGATTGAGAATTACATTGAGATTCTGTCAGGTAGAGCTGTGTGCAATTGTTGGCCTGAATTCTGTGTGAATGAGTCTCTATTTCGCATCTGTGTGAGCTCCATGTGCAGTTAAGAACACCCTAATCGTTTGCAGACCAATCACCATTAAGTAGTTTCTTGTTTGTATTTTAGTTTTCCCTTAGATCCAGACGAGAGTCGAGTTGGATTGATCGATCCCTTGATCAATCGACTGAGAAATCGCAGAGTAACGGAGTAGATCCAACTTGTCAAGGTCGAACGGCTCAGATCAAGCCAAGGAGGAGATCGACGACGAGGAAAAGCTGCACGAAGTGAATGTGCGCAAGAATTAGCCATTCCGCAAGCCCAAGTGAAGGGTTTCACATTGATCATAGATCAACGACCGAGATCCGATCCGCAAAGGAACGACGATGGAGACGACATTCCGCAGAAGAAAGAAGCGTGGAGGTTAATGGCGAGGGATTGTGGAAGCTAAGTTGCGGACGAGTCTTTGCGGAAAGACCTTTCAAGAAAGTCAAAAGAGCGTGCCCGCAATCTGCAACCCGCAAATGGAAGGGAGGTTGCGGAAAAGTGACCGCAGAAGGACGTCGCGTTTGCGGAAAGAAGGCGTTTCCGCAAGAACATTGCGGAAAGCTCATTTCGAAGGAAGGAGACACCAGGATGTTGCGGATAGCCCATATTGAAGGTAAGGGCCACGTAGGATTAAGGACGGGGCTGGTTTCTAGC
Source organism: Larix kaempferi (assembly GCA_027924585.1). NCBI lineage: Eukaryota > Viridiplantae > Streptophyta > Pinopsida > Pinales > Pinaceae > Larix > Larix kaempferi. The sequence continues at coordinate 22,004,434 of BSBM01000445.1, forward strand.
CAAGTCAGGGATTCGATTTCAACGAGTCACCCTATTTCCTGGGAAGGTGCGGGTTGGATTGGCTGTTGGTCGATTCGGCCCCCATCAATTTTGGTATCACAGCGGGAGTTTGATCAACACAGTAGAAGAAAGGCATGGTGATACGTGTAGGAAGAGCACGAGGTCGTGACAGAGGATGATTAGCAACAAACGTCGAAGTCATGGAGGAAATGAGAGAAATGCGAGCACGTATGGAAGCTATGGAGATGGGTTGACGAAGAGATCCAAAGGTAGGGGATGTAAGTTACCCTGAAGAAGAAGAACAAGGAGAAGGAGCAGCACCTATGCAAGAAACACCCGAGCTGAGATACTTTCGGTCATTTCTTGGAGAAACTTCGAGACCAAACCTGAGTTGCCTACCTATGAAGGAAGTCTCACTGTTGAACATCTCATTGACTGGATCAGTGAGTTAGACAAATACTTTGAGTATGATGAAGTTGAAGAGAACAAGAAAGTTAGGTTGGCAGTGACCAGATTGAAAGGACATGCATCCTTATGGTGGGATAGTGTGCAAGCTGAAAGAAGAAGGAAGAACAAACCGTTGATAAAGAACTGGGATAGGATGGTAGCTAAGATGAGAGCTAAGTTTTTACCAAAGGACTACCAGATAACCTTGTATAGACAAATGCAGAACCTTAGGGAAAGGTTATTGACTGTAAGAGAGTATACTGAAGAGTTCTACAAAGTAAACCTAAGGGCAGGCTATATAGAGGAATCAATGGAAAAGATTGCTAGATATGTCAATGGTTTAAGAATGGAGATTCAGGATGAGATCAACATACCAATGTGCCTTGAGAGCAGAAGATAAGTTAGTGAGAAAGCAGAGCTTCAATAGGGTCAGAGGCCCAGCCCAAGGAAGAGGGCAGACAGCTGGAAGAGGAAGGTTTGCAGCCCACAGAGGAGGGTCCAACAACTCAAACCAGCATGAGCACTAAGGTAGAGGAGGTGACTCAAGAGGGAGAAGACCTTACCAAGGAGGTAGAGGTAGGGGAAGAGGCAGGGAAACTGTCTACAGATGTTACAATTGTAACAAATTGGGGCACAGATCCTTTGAGTGTCTAGAGAAGGAAGACGTAGGACATAGGGGAGCCTATGTAGCTCAAAATGAGCAGCAACAAGAACATATGACAGTGGCCGAGAATATGCCAGAGAAGGGAGAGTCTTTGATGATGAACAAAATCTTATTGAAACCTGAAAAGGAGGAAGTGGAACCTGCTCAAAGGAAGGCTTTATTCAAAACCATGTGTAAAGTCAGAGGGAAGTGTTGTAAGATGGTGATTGACAGTGGGAGCACTGACAATCTTGTTTCCATAGAGATGGTGGAGAAACTGAGTCTGAAGAAGACCAAACACCCTGTTCCATACAAAGTATCCTAGTTGCACAAGGGACATCAAATCCTGGTAAGTGAACAATGTGAAGTTGATTTTCAAGTAGGCACATATAAGGATAAGATTATATGTGATGTTATCCTAATGGATGTTTGTCATATTCTTCTTGGGAGATCGTGGCAATTTGACAAAAGGGTAGTGCATGATGGTAGGAGGAACTGTCATAGTTTTGTGCAAGATGGGATAAAACATATTCTTCATCCTTTACAGGGAGATGGTTCAACGGAGCAGCAAGCATCTAAAGTCCTGATGTTGACAGGGAAAGAGTATTTGTAGCAGATTGATGAGAAGGAACTGAATTATGCTGTGATATGTAAGCCTAGAGTGGTAGTGATAAAGACTAATATTACAGATCTGCCTGAGGAGATTTAGGAGATGCTAGGAGAGTTTAGTGACATTGTGGTGGATGATTTGCCCAATGAATTACCACCGAAGAGGGATATAAGTCACCATATTGATTTTATTCCTGGATCAAGCTTACCAAACAAGGCAGCATACAGATTGACACCTCAAGAGAATGAAGAGGTTAGAAGGCAAGTACAAGGATTGTTAGATAAGGGGTTGATTTAGAAAAGTCTGAGTCCATGTGCAGTACCAGCAGTACTTACCCCAAAGAAGGATGGTGAATGGAGGATGTGTACTGACTCCAGAGCAATTAACAAGATTACCATCAGATACAAATTTCCATTGCCAAGGATTGATGACATGATGGATTGCCTCAGTGGGGCAACATGCTTTTCAAAATTAGATCTGAAGAGTGGATACCATCAAATCAGGATTCGAGAAGGAGATGAGTGGAAGGCAGCCTTTAAAACCAATGATGGGTTGTATGAGTGGTTGGTTATGCCATTCGGACTGTCCAATGCACCAAGTACCTTTATGAGGTTAATGAATGAAGTCTTGAGAGATTTCATAGGTAAGTTTATGATAGTTTACCTTGATGATATTCTGATTTACAGTAAAACAGAAAAGGAACACTTGAAGCATCTACGATGTGTCTTAGAGAAATTACAGAAGGAAAATTTGTTGGTAAATGTGAAGAAGTGTATGTTTATGAAATCAGAACTAGTGTATTTGGGTTTTGTTATCTCAAGAGATGGATTGAGGATGGATCCAGAAAAGGTGCAAGCAATCATTGATTGGCCTTCACCTCGGAACATTTTTGAGGTAAGAAGTCTCCATGGATTGGCAAGTTTTTATAGGAAGTTTATAAAGAATTTCAGTGGTATTTGTGCACCTATCATTGAGACAATTAGGAAGGACAAACAACCATTCCAATGAACAGCAGAGGCTGGAAAAAGTTTTCAGTTCTTGAAGAAGAAGATCACCGAGCAACCAGTGTTGAAGTTACCAGATTTCAAGCACCCTTTCCAAGTGAAGTGTGATGCCAGTGGGGTAGCAATTGGAGCTGTACTCAGTAAGGAAGACATACCTATAGCACATTTCAGCGAGAAGTTGAATGATTCCAAACAGAAGTATTCATCTTATGACAAGGAATTTTATGCTATTGTGCAATCACTGAAGCATTGGAGACATTATTTGATGCCTAGAGAGTTTGTTTTGTTTTCTGATAATCATGCATTGTAGTACATCATGCAGCATCCTAAGTTGAATCAGAAGCATGTCAAGTGGGTTGAGTTCATGCAAAACTTTACCTTTGTGATAAAGCACATAAGTGGACAATCAAATCGAGTAGCTGATCCTTAAGCAGGAGACAATTGATGGTGCAAGAAAACCAGATCCAAGTTTTAGGGTTTGAATATTTGAGAGATTTGTATGAGACTGACATTGATTTTCAGAGTGCATACAGGGCTTGTAGGAATCCTGTGGAAGTAGACAGAGAATCATGAATTGAGTATATGTTACAAGATGGTTTACTCTTTAAGAACAGTAAACTTTGTATTCCCAAATGTTCCATGAGGGAGAACCTGATACAGGAGAAGCATAATGGAGGGATGGCAAGTCACTTTGGAAGTGATAAAACCTTTGGACAGTTGAGCCATTTCTATTTTTGGCCAAGAACGAGGTCTGAGGTTGAGAAATTTGTGAGCAGATGTAGGGTATGCCAGCATGCCAAGGGAAGAAGCCAAAACACAGGCTTGTACACGCCATTTCCTATTCCAACTAGGCCTTGGGATTCTGTGAGTATGGATTTCATTTTGGTTTTTCCAAAAGCTCAGAAAGGAAATGATTCTATTTTTGTGGTGGTGGATAGATTCACTAAGATGGCACATTTCATTCCATGTTATAAAACTAGTGATGCCACACACATTGCTAACTTGTTTTTCAATGAAGTTCTGAAGCTACATGGTTTACCTAAGAGTATTGTATCTGACAGGGATGTAAAGTTCACGGGTCATTTCTGGAGGACCTTGTGGAAAAAGTTGGGTACCAAGTTGAACTTTAGTTCAGCATATCATCCACAGTCTGATGGCCAGACTGAGGTGGTAAATAGAAGTCTGGGTAACATGTTGAGAAGTCTAATTGGGGAAAATCCAAAGCAATGGGATAAAGTGTTAGCTCAAGCTGAGTTTGCATATAATGATTCACCAAACCGAAGTACAGGAATGAGTCCATTCCAAATTCTGTATGGTATGCATCCAAGAGGAGTGTGTGAACTTCGTGATTTGGGTCAATTGGAGAAGAGAAGCGTAGATGGAGAAGAGTTTGCAACAAGGATTAGTGAACTACAAGTACAAGTTAAAGCAAGGTTACAACAGAGTAACGATAGTTACAAAACCAGAGCAGATTCCAAGAGAAGAGAGAAAAACTATGAAGTGGGAGACTTGGTTTTAGCACATATGAGGAAAGAGAGATTTCCAAAAGGAGAGTACAACAAGTTGAAGATGAAAAAGATTGGACCTTGCAGAATACTCAGAAAATTTTCAGCAAATGCATATGAATCGGAAATGCCAACAGGGGTTGGTATATCACCTATTTTTAATGTTGCAGACCTATATACTTATGTGACAGATGATACAGGACAAGTGACAGAAGTGGAAGATCTTCAGTGGCTGAAGCAGATGCCTATAGCCCAGCTAGCAGAACCTGAGTCGATCTTGGATACCAGAGTGGCAAGGAGTACCAGGCAGGGGGACTACTTGGAATACTTGATCAACTAGAGAGGACATCCTGTAGAAGATTCTACGTGGATGACTGTTAGAGAATTAGAGACCAAGGGTTTCTCAGTAGCTGACTTGCTGAACAGGGGTTCAGAAATTTTTAACCTTGGGAGTTTGATGCAGGAGCATCAATGTTGAGTCAGCAATGTGATTGCGTGGTCACATGTTGTGGCTAGCATGGGGACGAACTGTTCTGATGTGGACAGTGTGATCTTTTTTCTGTAATCATTCTGATTCACAAAGCATGTAACCGTTTGATGTGTTGTCCGTTTTGGAGAAGCTAGGACATAGTGGCGAGTTGATACTCCCTGCGTGGATATCAAGCCAGTTAGGAAGTCTATTGAATAATGATGAAGACACCGCCGTCGTGGGGGGTTGTCAGTAGTTAGGTTGTTAGTCTATTGGGGATTCGGGATTCTGTTTGGGAGTCGAGTGAATAAGTAGGGAAGAGCTTAATGAGAAAAGGGTTGGTCGGTTATGGATTGATCGCCCTGGATGGGTTGTAGTTTTCATGTTTATCTGTGAATGAAATTAGAAGTTCCATGTGTTCAAGAGGGTTACTGTACATTTGATTGAGAATTACATTGAGATTCTGTCAGGTAGAGCTGTGTGCAATTGTTGGCCTGAATTCTGTGTGAATGAGTCTCTATTTCGCATCTGTGTGAGCTCCATGTGCAGTTAAGAACACCCTAATCGTTTGCAGACCAATCACCATTAAGTAGTTTCTTGTTTGTATTTTAGTTTTCCCTTAGATCCAGACGAGAGTTGAGTTGGATTGATCGATCCCTCGATCAATCGACCGAGAAATCGCAGAGTAACGGAGTAGATCCAGCTTGTCGAGGTCGAACGGATAAGATCAAGCCAAGGAGAAGATCGACGACGGGGAAAAGCTGCACGAAGTGAATGTGCGTAGGAATTATCCATTTCGCAAGCCCAAGTGAAGGGTTCCGCATTGATCATAGATCAACGACCGAGATCCGATCCGTAAAGGATCGATGGTGGAGACGACATTCCACAGAAGAAAGAAGCGCGGAGGTTAATGGCGAGGGATTGCGGAAGCTAAGTTGCGGACGAGTCTTTGCGGAAAGACCTTTCAAGAAAGTCGGAAGAGCGCGCCCGCAATCTGCAACCCGCAAGTGCGGAAAAGACAGTTGCAGAGGAGATCGTTGCGGAAGGGAGGTTGCGGAAAAGTGACTGTGGAAGGAAAGTTGCGGAAGGACGCCGCGTTTGCGGAAAGAAGGCATTTCTGCAAGAACATTGCGGAAAGCTCATTTCGAAGGAAGGAGACACCAGGACGTTGTGGATAGCCCATATTGAAGGTAAGGGCCACGCGGGATGAAGGATGGGGCTGGTTTATAGCCAAGTCAGGGATTCGATTTCAACAAATCACGCTATTTCCTGGGAAGGTGCGGGTTGAATTGGCTGTTGGTCGATTCAACCCCATCATACTATTTCAGTGACTAGACTAAGTAGGCTCAGAACTCAACATCGGTAGCTGTCTAACAGGAAGCATTCAGGCTTCGAAGAGTTTCATCACACGCCTCAGAGCAGAGACACTACGAAAAAACTTGGAGGCCATCCAATCAAAGAGATCACAGAGGGTGAGGTCCTTAGGTTAATCAGTTAAGTCCAAGTCAAAGGATTTTAAAACCAATGGATGAGATGGATGGACAGAAAGGTCTAAGCATGGAACCAAGAGAGGGGGAACTGATTTATTTATATATTTCATAGGCAATTAATTCAAACAAGAGCATGTACATGAAACTACTACTAATGCACCTATACTATACCAAGCACAAGTCCTACTAATAACGACCAGAAAATCCACAAGATCACCAATGCATAACAAGGTCTAACATAGTTAGCCTATCAATAGAAATCATGAAATCCATAATATACCTCTGCTATATACCTGCTCTGAACTGCAACTGCAAATGTATCCACCTGTTCTAACTCTGCTGAGTCTGGATGGCAAGGAAAGATAAGATCCTAGCATGTAAGACTAATCCTGAAGGTTCACTGTACCAAAGTTTGAAATGTATGACAAGGGAGGTCATGAAGAGGGCTCAATAATGACAAAGGTGGCCCCTCTGCTACTCTACCCCTACATGATCTAGTTGCTCAATAGTGAAACAAATCATCAATCCACTGATATCATCTGATAATAAATTGCCTCAGATGTAAGGACTAGGCTCATGACTGAAGTCTGCTTTGGAAAAATGAGAGATATGTCCCATCTCAAAAATATGTGATAACATAACCCTAACAAATCATTCCAAGAAGACAAGTACGAAGAAAAGACTATGATGATAAGACAAGCCCTTACAAGCAACCTCCAGTGAGTATTTGTAGGTGAACACAAGTGAAGTGCTCTAGTCCAAAGTATACGTGCTATGCTCCAAGGTGATGTTGTACATAATAAAGGATCCAAGATGATGTAGCTACACAAGGTATGTCGACATCTCTTTGTTGTAAGCCTCCATGGATTCCATCAATCCTTCTAAGCAACATAATTCATTGGGTTAGCCGCCCTTGCAAGAACACCGCCCTAGCCCAAGCTTCCCCAATCCAACTCTAGGTCTCCAAATAGGTATCCAAGCTATCGCATGCTATCTAGGGCCTAATGCCCTCCTCAAAGATGCACAATTTTCCTCCTCCCAAGTAGGGTATTCTCCAAGCAAGTAAACCTCTCCATGCGGCCACAATGAAGGGCGTCCACTAAGCTATCAAGAGAACTCCAACACCCTAGGGGAGAATACCAAGCCAACACCTAACTGAGGTCAAGCAATCACTGAGTAGGTTATCTCCACAATGCAAATCCTCAACGGACCATCTCCCATGCATCGATCCATCTCAGATCATCTAAGGGCTGAACCTACACCATGTACCCCAAAGTTCATGAAGCACCCCAAACATGCTGTAAACACTTTAAGAGTAACACCAAAAGCTAATAGGAATAGCTTGGCCATTGGCCACTAAATCCTTGCAGAAACATAACAAAATAAGATTGGATATAGTTTGGCTCTTGGCCACTAAATCCTATGCTATCATGGAAATAGATATAAAGTAGATAAACTAAAGCCTCATAGATAGCGGAGAACTAGAGATTATTTGTGCTATTCATCATTATCATCAAGGGAGATGGGGCACTGGGAGTCCTCTCTAGATTGGTTGTCTTCTGTTTCTCCCTCATCCTTTGTTTCTTCGGTGTCCTATGGAGCATGCTTTGAACCCTGGATGGCATTAAGCAAGAAGTAATATTTGTCATTGAGCTATTGTAGCTTTTCCCGAATACTACTTAGTAGGGGTTGTTCTTTTTTGAAGTTGAATCCATGTGATAGGCTATCATTTCCTTTGTATGCCAATATAGGTCTAGGGTAATAGAGTACATGGTGGTTCTACTCTGTGAAAACCCTAACTCTAAGATGTAATGAGCCAAGTATTTGTCTATCTGCTTGCTGCTAGTGGCAACTCTATCCCCACGAACAATCTCCTTTAGTTTGTCCGATTTGTGAATTGTGGAGGTCTTATGTTGACCATCACGACCCTATGCTATGCGTTGAGCCTCTGCATTGCGGCCTCTGTTTCAAGACCTTTTGGGGGTGATTTTTTTGCGAGCCTTTCATGTGGGGTTTATGCCCTTGTCTTCATGCCTATGCTGTGTTGGTTCGAACCCCTACCCCTTCTCTTTTTGCTAGTGTTCCACCCTTGTCTCTGCTACCTCTACCTCTTTATTCAAGTTTTCTGCCTCGTAAACTAGAATTGGTATCCTATAGTCCATGTTTACCTCAATGTGTGTAGCTCCTTCCTCTGTTTCTTTCCTGGTCCTTCTCGCATTTGTTATACTCCTTTGTGCCTGCTGAGTAGATAGAGGGCAATGAGAGAGGCCATTTTCTGTTGTGGGGGTATCATCTTGAGAATGATGCTGGTTTGGAGTTGGAGAGCCATAAACCCTGCCACACTGGTCGCTACATCATGCCTCGACAATCCATCACCTTGAACTGAACTGTACCCATAGCATCATTCCTCGTCGAGCTCTTGGTTGGACATAGAACCAAGTTGGCGCAAAATGAATCAATGATTCCAACTCCCATTGTCATTCTTCCTCATCGCGGTCTTGTTCTGAGCCATCATCAATTATTGGCATGTGCTAAATGCCATACGTGCCATTCTCTGCTGTCAGGTGGCTATAAATGCTGCCATCTGGTGCCATGATGGGTGTGATGTTGCACATTCTTGACACCCCATCTTGGGAGAATTACAAGTTTTATGTTAGTTTCACTTTGTCTTTACCAGTTTTCAGCATTAAATATCCATGGCCATAAATGTTTAGTTGCATTTGCCGCACTATTTGTGATATATTTTTATTAGGTATAACTTGAAGAGTGTTTCATTTTTAAATGGTCTGCTGTATTGTTTGGTTTTAAAAAATCAAGTCGATGTCTGAAATTTGCTCATCACCTTCACCCCCTTACCTATGGTCTATCTCCTACATTCAGGCCTTGTTTTTAGAAGCCAAAACATTATTTCAAAGTGTGTTTGCTTTCTTGTATTAATCTAGCATTTTGTTTGTACTTTTTCTGTTGACATTCTTCCTTTTTCTTACCTTGTGGGAGGCTAGCATGTGCACTGTGTACTGGTCAACCTAATCCAATTTTTGGTGTTTCTAAGGGTTTTTGATGGATAGCTTATATCCCGATGTTTCTGAACTGTCAGCTAAGTGTAGATTATAGAGTTGGGCAAAGTTGACACAGATAGACAATGCTGCATAACATTTCATTGTAGTAAATGTGGGCTTGACATTTTTGTTATTATGCTTATCGTCAGAACTTGTTCCCTGCGGCCTAGCAGTTTATTTAAGAGTGCATTTTTCTGTGACTTGCTACAGTTGGGTGGTTTGCCCTGTATGCAAAGAAGATATATTCATCCTATCAGCACTTGTTCCTTGTAACCTTTTATAGTTTTTCCAAGACTCCAAGTTTATGTACATATTTGCATCCTATTATACATCATGCTTTTCTCACGTGTTTGAATATAGATTTTGCAAGTGACCATGTTTCACTGGTCCCAATCTGCAGGTATCAACTTGCCCTCAATCCTAAATGAATATTTTCATCTTTTTCTCATTTCATTCCTCCCTTGGAGAGTGAGCTTGCAGGGTGTATTTTTTATGTAACAAAGGTTGTGTGGAATTTCTGGAGGGCATTATGGATTTTATTATTTCAAGTGGAATGTATTTACTGTTGCATTTTGCAGGTGTGAGTATTTGGTGCTTGAAGTTAACGGTTAATTGTTAGAAGTTTAATACATTTTTGGGCCTCTGATTTCGTTCCTTTTAAGACCAAAAAATCATTTTTGTATCATAGTCACACTTTCATCTGTGACATCTCAAATGCTATTTTGATTATTGTAGATTATGTGTGGAATATATAATACCACCTGAAATGCTAAATGTGATCTTGGAAAACTAAAGTTTGTGCATAAAATGATTTTATTGTTCCTAGGTTTCAGCATGCATGGTCCATAGTTTGTGCATGGCTATTGCATTTTGGAAGGTTATTCTCACTACATTTTATACTGTTGCTGGACTGAGTTGTGGACTCATCTCTTTGTTTGGAACTTTGGACACATCATCCTTTTTTTGTGGTTATTTGATTCAGTTTTCTTAGCTTCAACGCAATGAGAGGCAATTTCAATGTTTTTCCGAGTCCCTAGAGTGGTAGTTTTTGGGTTGCACAACTGCAATTCTAACAACTATTTAATTATGCTGGTTGTGTAGATGGATGGTGGCTTTTAGATAGCAGGCGTGCTGATTATAGCAGCAAGCCTTGCTTTTTCTGAATCAAGAACATCTGGTGCTGCTGATTACAGTTCTGTACTCATTATCTATTTTGCAAGTTTAATGTGGGTTGGCTTGGCATGATTCTGCGCATGAACCTGGCTTTCGTATCTACTGATAGTTTGATTTACTTTCTCATGAACAATACATATGAAGGTAAAGAGAGGATTTGATTGCCAAGGTAAGGAGGCATTTGCAAAAATCCAGTTGTATCTGAGAATTCCTTTTGAGGTTACTGTGACTAAGAGCTAGCAGGCCTATATTAAACCCACATGGATTCGACTGGTTGGTAACCATGTTACATATTGCCCATTGCCCACAGGCTTACTGGCAAAGATAAATGATGTTACATTGGGAGTGTTGATAACAGTTGGGTCACTTCTCTCTTGTGGTTCATAATACATATGCAGATTCTATCAAAATGCATGCAGCTCTTTCACTGGACTGTTTTGTGTTTTAATCTTGTAAATTCACTGCATGTTTTCTGACCTCATGGTTGGTCTCTGTCTTATTGTATGCTTCTTACATATTTACTTGGTCGGTCATATTGGGTGCATTAGTAATGGGTCACAAATGGTTTAGTAGCAACTTTAGAAATTTGAAGGGCTAGAATTGGTGTTGTTCAATTTTATGGAGTGGCCATAGCTTGTTCAGGCCCACACTTGGGAATCCTATGTCTTTAGGGGGCCCTTTAAAAATCATGGTTTATCAATATTGCCTTTATTAGTCAGGGCATTGGGAATGATGGGAGTTGGATTTGCAGTTTCTAAGAAAAATGCTTTCACTCTTGGTGTAATATTTTGCTTAAGATAAATCCATGTTCTACTACAATGGCGGATTTCTGACAGCAGAGTTGCACAGATGTCAAAGATTCTTCAAAACCTTTGATGACATGTGAGACCACAAAAACCTGTAGAGTTGAGGAGGAAAATGTATGTCAGAAGTATGAAAGTGAAAATAAACTTGTAAAAGGTGTCATTTGTGCAATTCTTATGGGGAGTCTGAATGGCAGCTTCATGATCCCTCTCCATTATGTGAATGAGGGTGTTGGAACGTCATACCTATGTCTTTTGGGATAGGGGTCCCAATGATGAGAATAGTTCTTCTTGGTATTATATGATTGCTTTAGCCTTTCATGGAAGGCTGTTACCTCCTTGGTATCTCTCTGCAGCAAGAAGAAAGGTAATCCCTGAAATTTCAAAAAAATAAACAGCTAGTTATTGGTGTTAATCAAGGTTTTCCACAATGTCCAAGATCCCCTCAAGGATATTATTTTTTCCCTTGGAGATTAATCTGCCCAACCTTGCCACTTGTTTGTCACATAAGGATTTAAAAACTGGAAAATGCAAGTCTATTGCAAAAAAAATAGCGATAGGAAGATCCGTGGGGGTATGGAAGGAGGTACAGATGGCGTAGGGATATTGCATGCCGTTGTACAGGTGTGCTGGAGGCTCATACCAGAACACCAGAGAACGGTAAGACTGGTATGTTAGGCAAGGAGTTTCTTCAGTGGCTTAGTGGCCAAGTTAGCAGGTTCTGAAATAGTGAAGGGTGCCATAGCTAAAGGAAATAAGGGTACGGTTTCTTCTATAGAAAATGTAGATTGTATTATGGATGGGTTTAAGTTTGCAGTGGTTTTTCGTGCTGTTAGGGATTCGATATCCTTTAGAGCTCAAGGTGGATGTGGTGTGGAACATAGGGATAATGTTTATTGCTAGAGGAGGTAATCTTGTGAAAAGAATCATTCCAAGTACATTGCTCTTAATTGTTTTGGGAGTCAAAGGTCTATCAAAGCAGTCATTTCCTCTCTGAATGGCAAGTTTACAAGAGTTGCAGTTTCTACTGTGCACAAGAACACACAAGAGTGACCTTCTCTTCCCTCAAAGGGTTCTGCTGGTGCCATGGAAGAGGAGCTTGTGGTTGATTTAAGCCTGGACTTAGAGGATATTGTTGTCCATAAGGGGGAGATGCAAGGAACCTTGGGTAGTGGGGGGATCATTCCTCCTTAGAATCCATAGGCTTCTGACCTTCCTCTTGGTCTTGTGGCTCCAGAGGAGGTGATGGGTATGGAGAAACCCTCCCCTTCTAAGCTGCCTTCTCAGCCTTACTTGGAGCAGTAGGGAGAGCCTTCTATTCAACCTTCAATTAAAGTTTGCCTCACTTCGGGCACTAACCTAGATGATTTTAATTTCTTCCTTACGGACAACAAGGAATACTTTAAGGGGAAAATGCCTCTCAAGATGAGAGGAGTGATTCTGTTTTTTTTACGTCGAATGCTAGATGAGGTTGCTTTCAATTGATGGTGCCTGTTGAACTGGGAGGCCAAAGGGATTTCTCTGAACTCTTATTGGGATTTGGGTTCGAAATACGTTTGTCTCTTGTTTAATTCTAAGGCTAATGCATGCTAGGTTTTACAGTTTGGCACTTGGAATATTGTTGGGTCCCTTACTTATGTGCAGTCACGGAGAGCAAATTTTAACTTGGAGGACCATGGTTAGGCTAACTACCTTCTCTGGAGTGAGTTTCTAGCCTTGCCTATTGATATGTGTCCCTTTGTTGATTTGTTTGCCACTCAGTTTGGTAAATTTCTTATTCCTGATGGTTGATAGAATTCTCTTAGAGCTGATGCAAGGGTTTGTATGGGGGTGGATTTGAAGTGGAAGCTTCCCCCATTCATCTCAGTCTGCACCATTGATGCCATCAAGCAAAAGGTGCGATATTTGAATCTTTGGAATGTCTGTTTGTTTGCTAGTCATAGGATCATTTGGTTAGGGATTTCCCTCTTCGATGTCCTAAGCCAAGGGATGTCGTGGGTGCGAGTGGTGGTCTTCCTCATGGAGTTGGGACATTCGATCCTTTTGTGGCATTAGGACAAGAGGTGGGTGGTGGTGGCCCATTAGGGGTTATTGGTGTTGGATTGGGGGGATCTTAGTTTGGTGGTGCGGATTGGGGTGGCCTCACATAATGGATTTCAGTGCAGGTTTAGGTGGTCCCATGATTGGTCGCACAAGAGTGGATGTGGGTGGCCTTTTAGCTAGTGGTGTAGGGTTGGTCTATGCATGGGGATTGGATGATTAGGTGGTTAAGCTTGGGAGTAACAACTCTGGATGATTAGTTGGGCAATCTCGAACACTCCAGTCCTCAAGACCCGTGCCTTAGGTAGGATTAGCCTTTTCTAGTTCCAGTAGTATGGAGATTCAGCTAGGTTGGTAGCTTGGCAATTGAATTCCAACAAGTGGAAGGAAGTCCCCTCTCTCGCTTGCGTGGGTAGGTCTTGGGGCGATGCAAGCCCCAAGCTACCAGGGAAGTCCTACACGGATGTAATGGTTCATTTATCCGATCTCTATTTGTTGGGATTTGAGACAAACAATAGGTTCAATAGCCTAGGTATTTACCTTTCTTTGGAATGAAGCTTTCTCTACTGTCCTATAATGCGCGAGGAATGATGACTGTTGCCGCCTAATACACACCTGAGGGGGACGCGGCAGGAAACCTTCAAGCCGCTCGGTGTGTCCTTGGGGGCAAGTGAGAGTCAAGTGCTGTCACTTGATTACTCGACTCCTCCGTCTAGGCTTACTCCTAGCGAAGCCAAGGGGGGTGGTCCCTATGAAAAATAATCTAAGGCTTTTAATCTACAACAAAAGATAAAAGTCTATTCTAGGAGTTAAAGATGACGAGATGATAAAATATAACAACAAAGCACTGCTTGTGAATTAAATCAAATAGCTAACCCAACATAAGATAAATAAGCATTCACGACATTTATGATTGACTTAAACACAAAAAATTAAAGACCAGTGCCGAGAATGTAAAAATGCTTGTAAGTACTGTTGTGTGGGGTTGCTTGTGTAGTCTCAGTGAAAGTATTGTAGTGGCTCGGTTGGTAAATTTTATAGTTATTAAATGAGTAGTTAAGGAGTGGGTTGATTCTTGGTTTGGCCCAAAAGAAAACCTAAACTTCGAACTGAGTGCTCTAGCAACCTTACCAAGTGTCCAACCAGGTGAGGATGAACCCGCTTAAGAACCTGCTGACTCTGTGGATTCAGTCCATGCAACCTCCCGAGTTCTTAGAATTGGATTTTAATGGATTGTCCTATTAACACTAAATACCTTACACCCGTTTCTGATTGAGCCAACTGTTCCGACTAAGCTGCAGTGGTCAAGAGCATACTCCGAGTTTGGGGCGTTGTTCGTTTTATTAAACAGGTATGAGTGGATGATTAATCTACACTAAACCCCAAGCATAAAGCAAGGGGGGTTAATTTTAGGATTAAATTTTAAGCACAGAATAATAATTTGAAATAAACACAAAAGCATATAAAATGAAAAAACGGGTCCTTGGAGGACGTTGTGTGCTTGAGTTTGTTATTTAACTACTACTGCTTGAATGAAAACTAATCTAAAACAAAAAAAAATAAAAATAAAAATAAAAGGGTGCGAATCCCCCCTGGGGGGATTGGGTTCAGGCGTTGGAATTGCCTGCTGTGCTCTTTTTATTTTTTTGATTACAACTTGGAAATTTAAGAGAAATACTACTTGCCCTTTATCATTAGGGAACAAGTCAGTTTACAATGTTAGAATGATGTAAGGGAGGTAAAACTAGCTCCCCGGATGGTTACGGACACCTCCGAATCTCAGACTTTGAGCTTTAAAAAGCTCGGACCTGCTAAAAGACAAAAAAAAAGCCAACGAACTGAAT
Source organism: Larix kaempferi (assembly GCA_027924585.1). Taxonomy (NCBI): domain Eukaryota; kingdom Viridiplantae; phylum Streptophyta; class Pinopsida; order Pinales; family Pinaceae; genus Larix; species Larix kaempferi. The sequence continues at coordinate 22,019,521 of BSBM01000445.1, forward strand.
TAGTCTTAAAAATGCCAAGAAACACTTAAAAAGTGTCTTTGACGTTGCTACAAAAAATTGCAAAAATTTCTAACTTAGCTAGCAACCTAGAACTAAATAAAAATGAAGCTATTAGACTCTTTAGATTGCTACTTGCTTAGATCTATTAATCAAATGAACTTTGAAGCAAGATTTAGATTTAAATAGGACAGTAACCGAGATAGAATAAAAAATGGATCTAGAAAAGTGAACCCATGGGGGTTGAGCGTTTTGAAGAAAGGACAATGGAGTCAAGCTCCCAGATGCACCGATAGAATCGAAACTTGGTTTGTATTTACTGAATGAAGGCACGATCTAACATGTTCGTGGACTTCTCCAGCTTAGGCTACCTGTAAACAGCTGCAAACAACTAGCAAGGGGATAAGAGCATATGTGTAGATAATTAAAAGAAAGCAGCGATGCAATGAATTCAAACAAGAAATTACATTACTCTTAGCCTCCTAATATTATCAACATGAATAAGCAAACTATACAGTATTACTTACAGATCTTATAGAAGATAGCTTCCCTTTAAAGACATATAATCCCAACAATACTAGCTATGAAACATAATACAGTATACCTCAGATGTACAAGCATGAAGATCCAACCAAAGACAATCACCAGACTAGCCTCCAAAGCCTTCTTTATTAAACTCAGAAAAATATTACAATACAAATATAATCAGAGGTTCCACACTTTCCGATCTTTACAATGGAGCAAAGCTCCTCAATATATAGCAAATGGCATGAAGCTAGGGCGCAAAACCCTAAGGAGCTAGATTGTAGAGCAAGGAAAGCTTTTGTCCAATGGTGAAACTCTAATCAAATGGCAAAAAACACTTCAAAGTAGAAAATGCCAAGTTTGATGAAGAAGCTGCCCCCTTGTGAAGCTCACGCGTGAGGATGAGGATGGTAAGTGGATGTTTCCTTGCTTTCAATGGAGACCTTCACGATTGGATGCATTAATTGGAAACTAATCCAAGTGGTTAGTGCCACATAATGGTGTAAGAGCCCACCATATGACATACTCATCCTCCATTGTATGCTCACGGCCATGTCATGAGTAAGGTTGGCCCCACGTGAAACTCGTACGGCTTTGGTTTTAAAACAAATACTTCAAACTTTGATTTTAATGCAAACCCTTAGTATATGCTTGCACATTGTTATAATATAACGAACCACACCATGCTTTAAACTTTAAAATTGCCACGGCCATGAAGGAGAGGTATGGCCCACGTGAAGGATGAAACTCGTACGGCTTTCTTTCCACATGCTCCAAACTTCTAATTCGACTTTCATATGCACACTTTGACCTTTAACTAATTCGCCCACGTGAAGGATGTCATGCCATGTCAAATTGGTTTATGCATGGATGAAGATGGCCCACGTGAGTAGAGGCTGTACGATTCTTTTTTTTTAAAAGATGCAAACTTTAAGTTTGGTCCACCATATTACATGCTCATCCCTTTAGTATAGTCGCTTTAGTTCATGATGATGTAGGCCACCTTAATTGGCATGTGCCAATATTCATTTTTTAATATATTTGACTTTTGACCAAAGTGCATTTTGATACATTTTGGCATTAAAGTGCCATTCTGTAGCTCTGATAGACAAAATTGCTCCACGGGGGTTCTCGGTCGCCCGAAATGTAGGCAAACTGGGTACCGGGGTAAAGAGGATGCTCTGAGCTTGAAAATGAGCATCCCTGCGTCAAATTCCGACTCCGGATAAGACTTTTATCACCTTTTGAAAATTTTAAATTAAACCATTAAAAAAATGGCTTAAAAATGCGGAAAAATATTTTTTTTCGGAATCAACTGAAACTTCAGGGGAACCTAGTACATGACAAAACAATAAAATTCTAGCGCCTAGCATGTTTATACATATTACAAAATGGGCTCTAATAATCCCCTAAGGCCTAACCCCCACTTTGGGCATTCCAGCTTTGGAGGAGCAGGAGAAAACCTCATCGATTATACTCGGCTAAAGGCAAGGCATAATTGACAAGGGAAAAAACTCCTTGGAATACCTTCTTTGGTTGTCAAGTCCCAAGGAACCGAGTCACTCAAAGACCACCATGCTAGTACGCTTATTACAAACCCCGTGGGGCACAGTCATGTACTACAAAAACTGACAAATGGGCCCTGAAAAGGCAAAACTTGGAACTTCTGAACTCTGAAAAAGGCACAAGTAAATGTGCAATACTGGCGGCTCATTGAAGTCCAACTGTAGTGCAACTCAGTTGGTAACATCTGGCTCCAATTGCGGGACGTGTGATTAATCTTTCCTAGGAAAGGAGATCATTCGAGAACTCCAGATCCTCAGTTTCCTGCATGGAAACGTAAGTGCATCAGTCCCATATATATATGAAAAATAACCAAATGAAACATCTAAGTTACGACATTTATTCATAAAAGGAAACTATTGTACATAACCAAAATTCAATTTAATGTACAAAACAATAATATACATAGAATAAATCTAACTAGAAAATGAAATGCAGGAGTAGGGTTTAGAAATTTTGATACAAAGATGCCCCCATGGGCATCAGATATTTTCAGTGTAGAATAGTTTGAGAAGGCCTCCGTTGACTGGGAGGGTACACTTCTCGCCGTCCATACTGCTTAGGTAGAAAGCGTTTGTGCCTGCTACTTCATGAATCAGATAAGGGCCTGCCCATAAACTGTCAAATTTTCCATGTTTTCCATGTTTTTCCCTTCTTTTGTCCCAAAGTAGTACTGTGTCACCAATCTGAAATACCCTTGGCTTTGATGACTTATCAAAATTCTTTTTAACCTTCTCCTGATTCTTTATGCTTTGATCAACTGCCTTTCGTCTGATTTCATCCAACTCAACTAGTTGATCCATTCTATACTGAGATGCATCCAGATCTGTGCTACACTCTTCTAGTAACTGATACACTGGAAACTTTAGGTGAACAGGTAAAGTAACATCTAATCCATAAACCAGTTCAAAAGGAGACTTTCCAGTTGAACTTTTCTTAGTAATCCTATCTGCCCATAGTGCAAATCTGATCTTACTATCCCAAGCTCTTTTATTATCTCCAACAATTTTCTTGACTATGGTCATTAAGTTTTTATTACTTGATTCTGCCAGACCATTACCTTGGGGATAATAATTTGATGAATGTGATAGGATGATACCATACTTGAAACAAAAGGATGACATTTCTGCTGAGCTGAATGCCTTAGCATTATCCGTGGTGATCCTAGCGGGCACACCGAATCTAGTGATAATCTTATCTTCTAAAAAATCCATGATCACTTTCTCGGTTGCCGCTTTCGTGGGGATTGCTTCCACCCACTTGGTAAAATAATCCGTGGCAGTTCGGATCCAAGAATAACCATTGCTAGAATTATCCTTAAACTGACCAATGAAATCAAGACCCCACTGCTGGAAAGGGGCTTGGACAACTACAGGTTTAAGAGGCAAGGATGCTAACTTTTGTTTTCCTGTGAAGAGTTGACATTGTTGGCAACTTCTGACATGCTTGTGAACATCTGAGAACAAAGTGGGCCAATAATACCCTGCTCTAAGGACTTTATGGGCTGTTGTCTTGGCCGCATAATGTCCTCCACAAAATCCAGAGTGGAACTCAGCCATGAGTTTTTTGGACTCTGGCTCATCGATGCATCTAAGAATTAGACCATCTGGATTTTTCCATCCCAGCCCATCCTGGGTGATACAAAACTTTGTGGCTTTTAACCTCAAGGCCCTTCTTTTATGGCCAATAAGATGATCTAGGCATGTGAGGTTGGTTAGAAAATATATGATGTCTGAATACCAAGGAACCTGTTCAAGACGTTGAAGCTCTTCTGATCTGACCTGTACTGACTCATTGTTCTGACATACCATCCCTAAGGCTTGCTCGTTCCCTTCAGCCATCATGCGGGCTAAACCCTGACCTTTAACTAACTTGGTGGGTTTGATTTCTAAGTCATATTCTTGGTCTTAGAGACCCATTTACCCCTTATACCAAGACAGTCTTGTTGTGATAAAATGTCCTTAACGGCGCATGAGGCACATACCCTATAACTTTCGAGTATCCGATATACATTCTGAAATGCTTAAGTGATTTAACTAAGGCATACGCTTGTTTTTCCATGATAGTGTACTTAAGCTCAGAATTCTGTAAGGCTCTACTCATAAAGGCTATGGGTTGCTCCTGGCCATCCTTATTCTTTTGCAACAAAACTCCGGCTATGGTGTCTGGTGATGCAAATGAAAAGATTTGAAAATCTTTGGAATAATCAGGACTGATCAAGACAGGTGATCTACAGATAGCATCCTTTATTCCACTGAAAGCTTCTTTACCCTCTTTATTCCATTCAAACTTAGCGTCCTTTTTAAGCAATCTCTGCATGGGTTTCATTAACTCTGCTAGGTTGGGAATAAAGCGTCTGATAAAGTTGATTTGCCCGTTGAATGACTGTAAAGCTGTTTTATTACAAGGCAAAGGAACTTTCTTTATGGCTTCTACCCTCTCTGGGTCAATTTTGACCCCATCTTTGGAGATGATGTGACCAAGTAACTTCCCCTCATCAACACCTAAGACAGACTTAGCTGGGTTTAAAGATATGCCGAATTTTCGACATCGTTCAAAGATTTGTCTTAGGTGGCCAACATGATCACTTCTTTCTTTAGAAAAAACTGTGAGATCATCCTGATATATTTCTATGATCTTACCAATTAGCTCATTGAAAGCATAATCCATGGATCTCTGGAAAGTTGCCCCAGCATTGAGCAATCCAAAAGGCATTCTAAGATACTCGAAAGTACCCCATGGGGTGGTAAAAGTTGTCTTATGCCTGTCTTCTTCGCTGACCACTACCTGGTTATACCCCGAAAAGCCATCCAACATTGACATCATTCCAGAACCAGTTACTCTTTGAAGCAGTGTTTCCATGTTGGGGAGAGGGTAGTTATCTTTTAAACATGCCCAATTCAGGTTTCTAAAGTCAATGCACAGTCTTAGGTTTCCATTTTTCTTTCTTACAACAACCAGATTTGAACACCATGAGGAATGTCTAGTTGGGGCTATGATTCCTGCTGCTAGCATCTTCTGAAGCTCTTTCAAAACTATGGGGGCCACCTTGGGATTTATTTGTCTCAACTTCTGGCGAAAAAGGTTTGGCATCCCCTTTTAAAGGGATAGTATGTTGGAAAACATCTTCTCGATATGACTTGAGCTCATCATATGAAAAGGCAAAAACATCCTGATATTCCCGAATTAGGGCTATAAGGTCATTTCTTTCCTTTTCACTTGTACCCTTACCAATTTTGATTAGCTTAGGTTCAGTTTTAGTCCCAATATTGATCTCTATGTAATTTCCAGCCTTTAATATTTCCTTTTCTGGCTTATGCCTGTCCTGTCTGTCAAAGATGTGCTCCCATTCAACTATACTTTTAGGTATGGCATTCCTAGGTTGATCCTCATCTTCCTTGTAGTCATACTTTTCTTCCTTATAGCGTATCTTACAATCAGTGAACTCTTGGACATTATGTATAAATCTAAGGATTTGCTTGTCATCTTTGAATACCTGCCAATGATCTACATTATCCGGGATGGAGGGTTTGAAATTGATCTCAAATTTTCCTTCACCATTGATTATCTCTTCAGTCGGTTGGAGGGTTGAGGCTGCTACTGCTAGTTGGTCTGCTTCCTGATTTTCTTCCCTAGGTACTGATGTGATGTTTAGGGCATCAAATAATTCCATTGTATCCCAACAAGCATTCCTATACTTCTTTAACCTTTGATTCTTACATGCAAAGGTATTCTTGATTTGACATATAACTAAGTCTGAATCTCCTTTTATACTTAGAATTTTTATACCCATATCTTTAGCTATTTCAAGGCCTTGCAAGAGTGCTTCATACTCTGCAACATTGTTTGAAGCATCAAACTCAAGTCTGAAAGCAAACTTGAAAGTCTGTTGAGATGGCGAAGTAATCACAATTCCAGCACCCTTTCCTAATCTGGAAAATGCACCATTGAAACTCATCCTCCACAACCCATTTACTCTATCATCTTTAATCTTTTTTTTAATAGGAGCTAATGTGTTTGCAAAAATGGAATAGTTCCCAGAACCATCTGACTCGTGAACATACTCATTATCTAGCACATTAGGGTCTTCAACATGAAATTTTCTTTCCTTTTCCCTATATAACCTGACATGAGCATCTTCATTAGCTGGATAGTTCCCCATAGGTCCAATCCATCTGTATGCAACCACCAAGGGAAGCAGCCCATTTTCTAGATAGCAACATGCCCCAAATGTTAGGGACATCGATCACAACTACATCCATAATCAAATTCACATCCGGATATGCAGCTAACTTAACAGGTAAGTTCATGATAATGCCTATGGTGTCAATTTCTCTAGAATCCATTGCACACACATTCTGATAAGGTCTTGTGACTTTCAGGTTCAATTGTTCCATGACTTTTTTAGTTATGACGTTGGATGTGGCACCTGAATCAAGCATGCAGTTATGGAGCAACATGTTGTTGACGACTAAGGATACATAGAAAGGAGGATGCTCTTCCTTACGAGGATCTATACTATGTAGTATAATAGGAAGATCTTCATTGATTTTCTTAGGAACATCAGGAATGACTTGTTTAGGTTTTTCAGGAATTACTTCTTTTGGTTTTTCCTGAACTTTATCCTTAGTTTTTTCTAGGACCTTTTCCTTAGGTTTTTCATAGATAACTTCCGTAGGTGCTTCATCAATATTTCCACTAGCTTCTAAAGACTTTATCAATCTATCCTTTTGACCTGGCATTTTAATTACTTCAGTTACAGGAACAAGCATTTTAGCACCAGCTAGCCAGCTAACTACATCAACATTTAGTTCTGGGGAAGGAAGATGAGTTACCTTAGGAATATGCAGATCTGATTTGATGGGGATGGCAGTCTTCCTTCTCTGATAGGTGAAGCCTTTGAACTTTGCTAATTCTTTGATCTCTTCAGGTGTAGGTTTCTCTCCATAAATTTTTGTAACATTGTCCTTTTCCTGTGCCATTTCCTTAGCTTGTTTCCAAACATCCTTTGGCAAAGTGTGAGTTTTACCAACATGATTGATATACTCAGGTTGATTTGAATACCCTACAAAGTTGTTGACTTCAGGAGGACCTTGTTCATTTATGTAGTTAAACTTAGGACAAGTTGACTCATCATGAAATTCATTACAAGCCCTACAGAAAGGGGGCACCTCTTCCATAACCATGTTGGCTGAATCAAGTTGACTAGGGATCCTATGATTGTTGGATGGATACTTTTGCTTCCATTCATTGTTCTGTCTAGGAGGAAACCTGTTGGAAGGCATGTGAGATTTTTCTCTTTCCATAGCAATGAGTCTGTTTTGCATGGAATTCATTTGTGCAGCATGATTGGCTTCCATAGCTTTGATTACATTTGTCAATTCTCTCAAAGGATCTTTTGCTAGGTCCTTGCTATCTGTTGATGCTGACTTGTCTTTGTTGTCTGATTGTTTTGATGTAGTACCTCTGGTGAAACCTGGAAGATTGGACTTTCCGGATGACTGCATGTTCTTATCAATCTTTTCAGCTATAACTTGGGCTTTCTTAAGATCAACAGGTTCTTTATCCCTAAGTTGATATCTCATCTCTCCATTGAAAGATTCAATATAATGTATGAGGATTGAGCCATCAGGAGGCTTAATCTTGGCATGCAAGCTTGAGATGAGATTGTTGAATCTTTTGTTGAACTCTTCCATAGTCTCATTCTCATTCTTCTTCATGTTGTTTAGGGATGCTAACAGGTACCTATCTTCTTTCTTGTCTCCCCACTTGGCTAGGAAACCCTTCTCAAACTCTTTGAATGTTTTGAAACTGCCAGCATCTAGGTCTGAGAACCAATCAAAGGCATCTTCTTCTAAGGATAGCGCAAACAGCTTCATCTGCACATCTTCATGTTTAGCATTAAGACACCATTTATTATAACATTGTGAAAAAGACTTTAAATGTGCCTTAGCACTTATGGCATTGTTACCCTGAAATGAAGGCAACTTTTCAATTGCCTTCTCAGTTACGACATGAGGGTACCCTACGATTGCAGTAAAGTCTAGAGGGCTAAAAAAATCTCCCATGTCTTCTGGTGGATTAGACTCTTCAAAGAGATGGTGAATATCTAAGATTGACTCAAGTCTAATATTTTCCAGTATTCTCCGAGAGTTTTGTTTATTCAATCTTCTTCTATATACCTTTTCAGGTTCAGGAATAAAATTGAATAATCCTTCCGAATTTCTTCTTGTTGAATACTTCGTTGAATTGTTTAAAAGTGGAGTCGCCAGATGGACCGAGTAAAATTTAAATATTCACAGGATACATCAAACAAAGTAAAAAAACAAACAAAAAGAAACAAAGGTCGTGACCCGGGAATAGAAAGGTTTATCCCCGGCAACGGCGCCAAAAATGTTGCCGCCTAATACACACCTGAGGGGGACGCGGCAGGAAACCTTCAAGCCGCTCGGTGTGTCCTTGGGGGCAAGTGAGAGTCAAGTGCTGTCACCTGATTACTCGACTCCTCCGTCTAGGCTTACTCCTAGCGAAGCCAAGGGGGGTGGTCCCTATGAAAAATAATCTAAGGCTTTTAATCTACAACAAAAGATAAAAGTCTATTCTAGGAGTTAAAGATGACGAGATGATAAAATATAACAACAAAGCACTGCTTGTGAATTAAATCAAATAGCTAACCCAACATAAGATAAATAAGCATTCACGACATTTATGATTGACTTAAACACAGAAAATTAAAGACCAGTGCCGAGAATGTAAAAATGCTTGTAAGTACTGTTGTGTGGGGTTGCTTGTGTAGTCTCAGTGAAAGTATTGCAGTGGCTCGGTTGGTAAATTTTATAGTTATTAAATGAGTAGTTAAGGAGTGGGTTGATTCTTGGTTTGGCCCAAAAGAAAACTTAAACTTCGAACTGAGTGCTCTAACAACCTTACCAAGTGTCCAACCAGGTGAGGATGAACCCGCTTAAGAACCTGCTGACTCTGTGGATTCAGTCCATGCAACCTCCCGAGTTCTTAGAATTGGATTTTAATGGATTGTCCTATTAACACTAAATACCTTACACCCGTTTCTGATTGAGCCAACTGTTCCGACTAAGCTGCAGTGGTCAAGAGCATACTCCGAGTTTGGGGCGTTGTTCGTTTTATTAAACAGGTATGAGTGGATGATTAATCTACACTAAACCCCAAGCATAAAGCAAGGGGGGTTAATTTTAGGATTAAATTTTAAGCACAGAATAATAATTTGAAATAAACACAAAAGCATATAAAATGAAAAAACGGGTCCTTGGAGGACGTTGTGTGCTTGAGTGTGTTATTTAATTACTACTGCTTGAATGAAAACTAATCTAAAACAAAAAAAATAAAAAATAAAATAAAAGGGTGCGAATCCCCCCTAGGGGGATTGGGTTCAGGCGCTGGAATTGCCTGCTGTGCTCTTTTTATTTTTTTGATTACAACTTGGAAACTTAAGAGAAATACTGCTTGCCCTTTATCATTAGGGAACAAGTCAGTTTACAATGTTAGAATGATGTAAGTGAGGTAAAACTAGCTCCCCGGATGGTTACGGACACCTCCGAATCTCAGACTTTGAGCTTTAAAAAGCTCGGACCTGCTAAAAGACAAAAAAAAACCAGCGAACTGAATTAGTCTTAAAAATGCCAAGAAACACTTAAAAAGTGTCTTTGACGTTGCTACAAAAAATTGCAAAAATTTCTAACTTAGCTAGCAACCTAGAACTAAATAAAAATGAAGCTATTAGACTCTTTAGATTGCTACTTGCTTAGATCTATTAATCAAATGAACTTTGAAGCAAGATTTAGATTTAAATAGGACAGTAACCGAGATAGAATAAAAAAATGGATCTAGAAAAGTGAACCCATGGGGGTTGAGCGTTTTGAAGAAAGGACAATGGAGTCAAGCTCCCAGATGCACCGATAGAATCGAAACTTGGTTTGTATTTACTGAATGAAGGCACGATCTAACATGTTCGTGGACTTCTCCAGCTTAGGCTACCTGTAAACAGCTGCAAACAACTAGCAAGGGGATAAGAGCATATGTGTAGATAATTAAAAGAAAGCAGCGATGCAATGAATTCAAACAAGAAATTACATTACTCTTAGCCTCCTAATATTATCAACATGAATAAGCAAACTATACAATATTACTTACAGATCTTATAGAAGATAGCTTCCCTTTAAAGACATATAATCCCAACAATACTAGCTATGAAACATAATACAGTATACCTCAGATGTACAAGCATGAAGATCCAACCAAAGACAATCACCAGACTAGCCTCCAAAGCCTTCTTTATTAAACTCAGAAAAATATTACAATACAAATATAAGCAGAGGTTCCACACTTTCCGATCTTTACAATGGAGCAAAGCTCCTCAATATATAGCAAATGGCATGAAGCTAGGGCGCAAAACCCTAAGGAGCTAGATTGTAGAGCAAGGAAAGCTTTTGTCCAATGGTGAAACTCTAATCAAATGGCAAAAAACACTTCAAAGTAGAAAATGCCAAGTTTGATGAAGAAGCTGCCCCCTTGTGAAGCTCACGCGTGAGGATGAGGATGGTAAGTGGATGTTTCCTTGCTTTCAATGGAGACCTTCACGATTGGATGCATTAATTGGAAACTAATCCAAGTGGTTAGTGCCACATAATGGTGTAAGAGCCCACCATATGACATACTCATCCTCCATTGTATGCTCACGGCCATGTCATGAGTAAGGTTGGCCCCACGTGAAACTCGTACGGCTTTGGTTTTAAAACAAATACTTCAAACTTTGATTTTAATGCAAACCCTTAGTATATGCTTGCACATTGTTATAATATAACGAACCACACCATGCTTTAAACTTTAAAATTGCCACGGCCGTGAAGGAGAGGTATGGCCCACGTGAAGGATGGAACTCGTACGGCTTTCTTTCCACATGCTCCAAACTTCTAATTCGACTTTCATATGCACACTTTGACCTTTAACTAATTCGCCCACGTGAAGGATGTCATGCCATGTCAAATTGGTTTATGCATGGATGAAGATGGCCCACGTGAGTAGAGGCTGTACGATTCTTTTTTTTTAAAAGATGCAAACTTTAAGTTTGGTCCACCATATTACATGCTCATCCCTTTAGTATAGTCGCTTTAGTTCATGATGATGTAGGCCACCTTAATTGGCATGTGCCAATATTCATTTTTTAATATATTTGACTTTTGACCAAAGTGCATTTTGATACATTTTGGCATTAAAGTGCCATTCTGTAGCTCTGATAGACAAAATTGCTCCACGGGGGTTCTCGGTCGCCCGAAATGTAGGCAAACTGGGTACCGGGGTAAAGAGGATGCTCTGAGCTTGAAAATGAGCATCCCTGCGTCAAATTCCGACTCCGGATAAGACTTTTATCACCTTTTGAAAATTTTAAATTAAACCATTAAAAAAATGGCTTAAAAATGCGGAAAAATATTTTTTCTCGGAATCGACTGAAACTTCAGGGGAACCTAGTACATGACAAAACGATAAAATTCTAGCGCCTAGCATGTTTATACATATTACAAAATGGGCTCTAATAATCCCCTAAGACCTAACCCCCACTTTGGGCATTCCAGCTTTGGAGGAGCAGGAGAAAACCTCATCGATTATACTCGGCTAAAGGCAAGGCATAATCGACAAGGGAAAAAACTCCTTGGAATACCTTCTTTGGTTGTCAAGTCCCAGGGAACCGAGTCACTCAAAGACCACCATGCTAGTAGGCTTATTACAAACCCCGTGGGGCACAGTCATGTACTACAAAAACTGACAAATGGGCCCTGAAAAGGCCAAACTTGGAACTTCTGAACTCTGAAAAAGGCACAAGTAAATGTGCAATACTGGCGGCTCACTGAAGTCCAACTGTAGTGCAACTCAGTTGGTAACAATGATTACTAGGCGCAATCAGAGTATCCGAGGAGTATTGTAGTGCTTTCGATTAGATATGGTTTTCTTGCAAGTAGTCGAATCGATAGGTTTCGAGTCAGATGAATTATTATTGGAATCACCCTTTCTAGACTTGAGAGCATTGTCGGGGGAGTGGAGGGGTCGTGGTCTCCCTTTCGTCTTATTTGCATTATGTTCTATCTACACTCCTAATCTTATTGCAGAACATCGCAGAATTTGGGATTGGATGGATTCCTCTTAGCCCACTGCAAAGTGGATCATTAGTAGGGACTTTAATATGGTGGAGTGGGAGGATGACTATTGTGATAGTTTCGACACAGTGGTTAGCGGAGCAAATAATCAAGCTTGGTGTAGGAGCCAGGATTCACTTCAGGTATTTGATCTTGATTGGAAGCAAAAGGGCTTGACTATGATGGTTGGTACACTTGGTCCAACTAGTGATAGGGATATGATAGGGTTCAAGCTAGGTTGGATCACTTTTATGGACGGCAAGAGGATATGTCATTTTTAAGCAGGCTATGCCCAATGGATTTGTTGATGGATGTGATAGTGTCAAATCATCTTTCGATACAAATAATGATTTCTTTGGGTCATGTAGTGGATTGACCTTTGTCCTCGTTGTTCAAGTTGAATGTTTTCCACTTGGAGTTAGAGGATTTCCATGCGTTGGTGTAGTGATTTTGGGCCATAACCCCCAGGCTAGTGGGAGCTCAGGGTTGGATTCTCTGGTGGGAGGTGGAGGTTTGTCATATTGTTAAGTTTATGCAAGGGTGGGGGTGGATAAATGGCTTGCAAACTGGGAAAAGAGTTACAAGCAACTTGTATTCGACTTAAGGAGGTTTGCATTTGTTTGGAGAAGGATCTTCATAATGTTTCTCTTCAGGAGGAGGTTGTGAGGTTGCAGTCCACAGATGACATTGCACAAAAGAGAGGATTATATTGCAAGGGGTGTGTAAGAAAAAATTAAAAAAAACAGAAGCAAACAACAATAACAATAGAACACGAGATTTACGTGGAAACCCTATTGTGCGTAGGTAAAACCACGGGTCAATGGCAGCTTCGATCTTTTACTATTTCTCAACAAAAAAGTTAAAAACTTACAATGCTATCTTCTGTTGTAATCCAATGCCAAGGGTAACTTCCCTTTTATACAATACATACGGGGGTTCCAAAAGGAACCGAAATACACTATAAGGGTTTAGAAATTTTCGCCTTGGGGGCTCTAGTCCTGCACCCTTAGAGGTGGGGGGCCTAAAGTCCTCCCTTGTGACTCCCCACGTATCTAGCACATACGAATCGCATGATAAGATAGTCGTGTACAACTCTACAAGAAAATGTTAGAGATCTGGATATTGACTTGACCTCCTAACAGAGTTCTTGGATTTGTTCTCACCTTTAGTGGATTCAAGAGGGGGATGAAGGGTTCAAGTAATACTTTAATTTTCTCAAGTGGAAGGTGGCTACTGAAAGATTGCTTGGTCTTCATGGGTAGATGACTCTCTCATAGAAGACACTATTTAGGTTAGAGGTGTGTTAGCTGTCATTTTTAGAATATTTTTTCTCCACATGCTCTCATAGATGAGGTGGTGGATGTTGGGGTTGTCTGTTATAGGGTGGTGCTTGCAAAGTCTCCACTGGTGATCGAGATAGGCTCGACATAGAATTTTCATGAGAGGAGTTGTATGCTGCTTTGATTTTATACAGAATGGAAAGTCCCTGGGTATGGATGGCCTTCCTTGTGAGTTCTACAAGGCCATGTGGGATGCCATTGGGGATGATTTTTGTTGTTTGGCTATTGAAGTCTTTTCCTTAAGTGGACTGTTAAAGTTCCTTAACTAGGGGGTGATTAAGCTTATTCCTAATAATACTTCCAGGGATTCTATTGGGGGATGGAATCCATTATTACATTTATCATGTCGGTGATTATATCGTCAAAGTCCCAAAGTATAACTCATCGACAATATTGGTAAACTTAGAAAAAAATTCATAAAAAAATATTGGCAAAATATCAATTTTTAAATAAATTTTGATATTTTAAGGCAATATTATCATTGCCTTGAAAATATCATGATATATCGCAACATTGCCGATATTGCAATAAATGCAATAATGATGGCATCTAATTATGCTGCTCATAGTTGCCTAAAATCATGGCCAAGGATTTTGCTTTCGAATCCATTTGGTTGCTTAGTATGTGGTTTGTCAGGAGCAAATTGGTTTTGTTTAAGGAATATTTATTCTAAATACTGTGGTTTTAACTTGGGAGACTATAGAGTGGGTTGGAGAGATAGGTCAGTAGGCCCTTGTGCTTACAATTTCTCTTTGACAAAGCTTATTATTGGGTGGATTGGTTGTTCATTTTAGCGATGTTGTCTTTCCTAGGGTTTGGCCCCTATTGCGTAGCTATGGTGGATACTCTCTTCACCAATGCTTATGTCATTGTCTCAATTAATGGCTCCTTTCCTCACAGATCTTGTTGCATTTTCCCATTAGACAGGGGTGTCCCTTGGTCCCCTATTGTACATTTTGATAATGATGCTCCAGGGTATTTGTTGGAGGTCACTCATATTGTAGGGAAGGTTTGAGGCATTTGGCTCCTGGATGACTCTAAGATGGTTAAAAATCACTTCACTGATGACTATCCTCTCTATGAGTGCTAAATAGGGATTGGTTGATGGAGCCCTTGCTTGTTTGGACACATTTTGTGTTGCTTCAAGTTCTGTAGTCAATGCCCACAAGACAAACTATTGGGTGATCAGGATGGACGCCCCACCAAATTGGCTTGACGTAGCTTGGTCACATATTTGGGATGGGTTTGTCGCCTATGTCTATGTGGGATTGGTGTCTTTAGAGGATTCAGAGCAAAATTGCATCTCTGGCATCATAAGGCGATCCCCTTTGTTGGGAAGTTTATAGTTGTTGGATTCATCCTTCAGGTCTCTCATGTTTATTATATCTTGTGTTGTTTCCCTAGCCGGACCTAGCTTCAGTGGTTAGAGTAGATTTTGTGAACCTACCTATGGTCTAAGTATGGTGGCTAGGGAGTTCTTTTGTTGGTTCCTTTGGATGTCTGCACAATGGCCAAGGATGAGGGAGGTCTTAGCCTGATTGATGTTACGATCCAAGGAAGTACCCTTGTAACTATGTGGGTGGTGAGATGTCTAGAGGGTTCCTCTCTTTTTCATATTTTGTTTCAACACCAAATAATGAGAGCTCAGCATCTTGGTTGGGTTAGAGGGACTTTGGGTTATGTGACATCATCTTTTCTCCCCACTCGTTTCAAGTTTTCGAATCCCTTATTTTTCAAAGTATTTGGTCAGCATTATAGTGTTGTTGGTCTGGTCTGTTGGAACTGGGAGGGTAGTGGAGTAGGGTGGGATCTTGTTGGTTGGCCCTATTACCCCCCTAACACGTATGGAGTGACTTGATCATCATTTCCTATGTAATCTTATCACATCCAACAATTCCTCAGATTAGATCTATGGTTTTCCCATAGACACTTGACAAAAACACTTTCAGCTTGCTTAGAGACACTTTCAACCTACTTAGCCTACTGTTACCGGGAAAACTAGTAG
Source organism: Larix kaempferi (assembly GCA_027924585.1). Taxonomy (NCBI): domain Eukaryota; kingdom Viridiplantae; phylum Streptophyta; class Pinopsida; order Pinales; family Pinaceae; genus Larix; species Larix kaempferi. The sequence goes on from BSBM01000445.1 coordinate 22,035,114, forward strand.
GGCTAGTGCCCAGTAAGAAAATATAAGAAATGTGACCCGATTGTCACCTCGATCACAATTCTAACTTCTTCGGAGAGTCGTAACCTCCCAGGGGAAGGGCCCTGAATTACCTCGTGGAACACTTAGGCAACAAAGACCATGTTTGCTAATGCAACGTTAGTGTAGACCAATGCTTATATGGAGTCAATGAAAAAGACAAACCATGCAATTGTATCCAACAAATAAAGAATGCACCAACCATTCATGTGACAACTATTATTCAAATATCTCATTCAATGTCATTTAAGGTCAATAGTGTTATGCATGTAAGTGTTGACAAAGTAATAATTGATCTCATTAGCTCAAAGTTGGTGCAACCAAAGTAGCAATGGTTATCAATATGCATTTGTGCTAAAAAACAAACAACTTTCCAACCAAGTTTATCAAGCATTCAAATCAATCCACTAATACATAAGAGATCATAAGCATGCGTCGTTAAGTGGCAATGCATGTAATTTCCAATAGTCTAGTTACCTCTATGACAATCTAACATCATTTATATCAACTTGTGAGAAGCAAATAAAGCGTTACTAAAGTATATATTAGAGTTATAGCCGCAGAGATATTAATCCACAACAAGTGTCTAAAAAATGCCCAGGCATTAATTCATGTACCAGAAGATGACTACTAATCCCACCCTCCTTTACCAAATCCAAGAATGCCAGAAAATGTATATATCCTCGCAAAAGTATAACATAGATACAAGATTATAGTGAGTTGTAAGCAAGCATTAAAGTACTCCCTAGATATCAACTTGATGATCACCACAGATCCATGCAAAGTAACCCTGTTTAAACAAAGCTTTAGGGTGCAAGTAGATGTTTGTTTATACTTCTTTAGGATGCAACACCATACCTTCTATACTGTACGTAAATTCAAATCAGACCTTTAATATTGCAGAACAGTGTTCTCTTTCCACTTGGCAGCCCTTGCAAAACTTGTTAAAATACCCCAAAATTCAACCTTTTTGCTTGTCTTAATGTGTGCAGGTGTTAGGTCTGTCCAAGAAGTGACAGTCTGCTGAAAACGTAGACCTAGGGAAACAAAGGTCAGGTCCGAAAAAGAAGGTTGTAGGCCTTAGGAAGTCTGCCAAATGAAGGAGCAAGGTCTTCAAGGCCAAGATCGAGGCTAAGGGTAGCAGAGAAGGAAGGACCGAGGTCCTTAAGGAGGAGGCCGAGCCTCTCCTAGGGATGGCCGGGGGATAGAAGAAAAGTGGAGAGCGAAGGTTGAAGGAGAGGGCAACAAAGAGAAAAAGGAAGGAAAGAGGGAGAGCGAAGAAGAAATGAGGGGGACCGAAGGTTGAGGGAGAAAGGGAAGAGGAGGCCGAGCTCAAAAGAGAGGAGAGTGAAGGTAGATGAGAGGGGAAATGGAGGTCGCTAGGGCACTTTAGGTATGCAACTAGGGTTTAGCAGCAGAAAATTAGGTTTTTGAGTTTTTTTAATTTTATTTCATAAAGACAAAAAAAATAATACAATGCTGACTAACCAAGAATAATCTAATAATTACAAAAGTTACAATCTAGGGTTTAAAAGATGTAAAAAGTAGAGCAACTTAGGGTTTTAAAATATCTAGCATAACCCTAGGGCATCAAGGAAAGAGGCTTCCCCTCTTGAGATGGTGCTTGGCAAGTTTGGCAACTAGGGATTTCCTCAACAACCTCAAAGGTTGGTTGAAGGAGACCTAGTAGTAGCAAAACTTGAATACTTAAAGCTCAAGCCCAAGAAGGACTCATTTGGAGGAGGTCCTAACAATGCTATAGTGACTAAAGACAGAAAATGAACTAGTTGAGTCAAAATGCAACATTAATGGCTACCATTCAATCCTAAACAAGCATCATTCTCCAACAATTAACAAAGAGACATCAAAATAGAACATAAATACCTCCTTATGCATGTGTTAAACCAACAACTTTAGCATCACCTTAGCAAAGAAAGCAAGAACAAAAGATACTCCAAGAAAGTTGCTCCAAACCACAAGTAGAATCCTCCTCAAGAGGTGTGCATCAATCAAAGAGCCCTAGTGAGGGAAAAAATCAACATGGAATGTTTTATCCCATAAGTTGTTATGTTAAAATGAAGTGAGGAGAAGTGTATTTATACTTTGTCACACTCACTTTATAAAAAAATAAAAATATCCAGGCCGACATGCTTTTTAAAATGTCAATTTGAAATTATAAAATGTCAACTTAAAATTAAAACAAAAATAATATAGAATAATCAGATCTGTGGGTAATTTGGGGCATTTTCCCAAGAATTTACCCAAATGACTAAAATAGCTAAAAAAAAGCATATCACTCCGTTTTGAAGGCCAGAATGCGGAGGGGGGGGTCGTCATGCCCCATCTAACCCCAACAGTAGTGAAAATCTCTCAACGCCCCCCCTAATCAAGCAGTACAGCCTGGCTTGGAGGATGGCATCATCATCAAGAGGAGCCCAAGGAGAGAGGGCGCTGGTGAAATGGAGTACTAGGAGGGTGTGGAAGGTGGCCTAGAGGAGAGACATATGCCTAAGTACTGAAAGATCTGCTGCCGGAATGATAAATCAAGGTTGGGGTCATGTGATCCAGTGGCCCACCCCCGGAAGCCCCAAACACTAACCTCAGGGCTTCAAGCCCTTTTATGAGGTAGTCAGCAATGCCACTAAGGTATAGTACTTCCAAGGGAGAAACCAAAGGGTCTAGCCATAACCCCCACTTAGAAAAAGCTGGCTAAACACCCCTCCTGGTAAAAAAAAATAACCCTCTCTCCTTGGGGCACATTTGTAGGCACGCTGGTACTGGTACCATGCAACACCTACCTTGCCACTTGACAGAAATAGATGGGACTTTCAGTTGGTATCGGTGTTATGGCATATCCTCTCTACTTGACTTATGGTAAAATGCTTTCTTATATGTGAACATAACATTAGGAGGTCAAAAGTGTTACTGTATAATGGCTCATACATCCTCAAATATTGTTTTAGTAGCTTAGGGAGCATCATGGTGTGGTTATAATTCTTCTTTCCTCATCAGATTAAGTGTATTGCCTTATGGGATTAGGTGTGCCCCTAGGGATTTAAGCAAGCGTGACCCTCGATTCCTGTCATTTACAACATTTTACCTAGCCATTTTTTATATCATGTAATTTCACTAGCCACTTCACCCACTTCCATCATGTACCCTTTTCCCAATTAACTAATTATATGTCATCTTCTAAGTTCTCTACATATTACTCTAAGGGAAATGAAATGATGAATATGAGCAATGGCCCCTTGCAAAAAAGCCAGGTTCCCTATGCCCCAGGTTATCAAGGCCAAACCTAAAGCAAAGGGACTAAGCCAAAAAAGGCTAAAAAAATAAAAAATAAAGAAAAAAGAAAGATAAAAAAGGGAACATAAAAAAAGATGCGCAAGGAAATGGCAACTCAAGAAAAAATATTCTCTTCTAAGTCACACATATGGAGAAAAAAATCACTAACCCCTAGCTCTTGAAAGCTAAGGAGAAGACTTAGAACTTAGACACCTTCTCATGATAGTTAATTTGTGAATCCCTTTTCCTAACATTACAATTAATTCCCCTTCATTACATTACATTCTTTTCATTACCGTCACCTTGCTTAGAAACTTAGGAAGTTCACTTAGTTTTAATGGTGTAACATTTAAATCTGGATCAATTATGGTTGCACCATGGTAGTTCTAAGGTTATTGGGATAATTAATTAAATGAGTTATTAGAAAAGTGCACATAATAGCCTTTTATGTTAATGCTTGCATATAATTAAGTTGTTTTCTTAAGTCATATTTTATTATGGTCTAACACTTGGTAATGTTCTATAGATGATGTTCCCTAACACTTGGAACCGATTTAGCATCAGTTGGCACACAAGGTCAAGGTTGAAGATGGTTGTACATGTTCACTTGGAACTAAGCCACATGACCCACTTTCAAGGGGCTAATTAAAGTGAAGAAATAACTTTATTATGTTACCATATGGTTTATGTTATTAAAGGGGGCATATATTATTATATTATCCCTTTCACTTTTTGGTATAGTGGAGGACCCCCTTTTTATCTCCTTTTGGAGCTCATGTGTGGCATGGTATTAAAGGAGTTTAAAACATATTGAAGATTGCCCCCTACTAATAATGACATGCCCATATTTCATGGGCGAATCACGTTAGTATGGTTTAATGTTTGGAGAACACCTAAATCAAATGGAGTTTTATGCATGATTAAATACACCCCCACTCGAAACGATGATGTGGAACCAAGCCGAGATCATGGACCCCAAGCTCCACGAATTCACTTCAAGGGGAATTGGATTTCATTATCTCCATGCCATTCAAAGCGATGGCATGGAGCCACTCAAACTTCACCCATCACTCGATTGGAGGAGCGGCTTGGTATGTGAGCCTTTCTCTCATCAATTTGACCCCCTCTCTCTCCTTGGTTCGTGGGTGTGTTATCTTCATAAAGTATCTCACATGTGGGCGCATGCATTGTTTAGTGGGATCATGGAGCATTCTTTGTTATAACGTGTTATAACGTGGACCCATGTTTATGGAGTTGACCATTTGCACATGGTTAACATTTTTGTTAGATGTGGTTGAATAGGTGGCATAACAAACCATCTATTATATTCATTTTTGACCATGTCATGAGGAGGTTGAGTTAGGGTTGTTATTTTGACCATGTCAAGGATTATTTTATTATTTTCCTTTGAGGAGGTTATTGAAATCTCTTTCTAAATAAAGAGAGACTCTTTCATTGTACTCGTATGGTTTTGGATGGCTTGAACTTGTGAATAAAAAGGGCTCTCATTGGAGAAAAACTTGGTCATTTCTTGAGTTTCTCTTATGTGAGGATATTGGAGAAGAAAAATATGATATTAAGAGCTAGATGTTGAAGATCTCTCTTTGCTTCATGCAGATGCTCAATTTTGAGGTATATTTTGCATTGTATTTTAACTTTTAAGTCTAGCATGCATATCAACACTTGATTTTCATGCATTTATTTGGTTCTATATCAAGGGGTTTTTAAGTATATTGCAAGTATATTGAGGGTTCTACATTATAATTCCTTCCCTTGAGCTTTGGAGGAGTGACATAGCTATCAAAAAGAAGAAAGGATTGATTGAGCTCTTCCATCAATCCATTCTTTTTGATCTCCAAACACCTTAATTTCTTCCTTTAGACTCCATTCACCCAAATTTTATAAGTAACTAAGGCACTAATCAACACATTCATAAGCTACATAGCCACTTCTTTAAATTTTATTTTCTTTTAAATTAAATTTCTGAATGTTAGTCTTCTTTCTTTAAAGTTATCTAAATGTTTTAAAACAAAAATTTGGTTCATGGCATGTTTATTTCAACAAGTTATCTTTGTTATATGAGCTAAATCAATAGTTATTTAGTTAATTTTGTGAAACAATCTTAATTTTCAGAAATTTACTTCAAGTTTAGCTTAGTAATTTTCAATCTTCTCATACAGACAAGCTACATTTTCATTGCTGTTAATTACTTTGTTTTACATTTGCAAAATATCACTTAAAGTTAATTTCCAACAATCTGGTTTTGTACATTTAATTTCTGATATAAGACTCTTGTTCTATTGGCAACACCAGCTCTAGAACAAGATCGTTGAGGTGGTTTATGTTACAATTTACTTTCATATTTTGTGTGTGCAATCCATTTTTATTAAGCTTTAACTTATGGTAATCAAATTTTAACTTCTGACATATGGTCTAAGCTTATTACTTTCTGTTTCAGTTCCTTGCAAATACATAACAACATTATAGCAAATGTCTTTTGGGTTGTATTGCATGAATTTCACTTCAATACTTTATTTAGCAATCTGAGACTCAATTTGCTTAATTCTTTGCTTACAATCTTATGCATGTATTGTTAAACATTGTTAAACAATCATTGGATTTAAGCAATTCGTCCATAATAAACTTTGCTTATAATCTCATGTCCAATTAAATACATCTTTAAGGGTTGATAAACAAATCATGATTAAATCAGGTTTGGTTTATCGCTGATTACTTCATGGTTAAATTTGATTTCATAATATTCATATTTCCTTTTACAAGCATTAATAACATCAATGCTCTACTTGATTGGAAATCTATTTGATGGGACGTGTTACCTAAAAAACTAGCACTTTTCCATGATTTGAAATAAGTGGACCCAATTCAGGTATGTGGACCCAAATATGACAAGTGGACCCAATGGACCTAGTGCTATGATCGACAACTCTTTCCATCGATGTGATTTTTCCCTCAACGCCCTCCTCCTTTAGGTGGTACGACCTCTTCAAGAGGATGACACGATCATCAATTTGGCTTGCTTGAGCCAAGAGGAGGGTAAATACTAAATACATGATAAAAATAGGTCCAATTGGGCATAAATGAGGTGTGCTAAGACGAGTATGATAGCCCTTACATGTGAAATCACCTCTACAAAGCATAAAAAGAAGTGTGGCTGGAGCCCCTAAGCCATGTGTCCTAATGGAGTCATCCCAAGAAGCGCCAGACACCAACCTAGAGCATAAATGCCCAACATGATGGGGGACTTCCACCACATCAAGGGGCAATCAGTAGATCCACTAAGCCAATACTCATTGAAATGAAAACCAAGAGGACCTGCCATGACCAGACCACAAGTCTTAAGCCCCAGTAGACCAACACATTTACATAAAAGTTTAAAACAAGCCCCATCTTGGCCTTCACATTGAAAAAAGAGCCCTCCTCTCTAGCACATCTGATATGGCACACTACAGGGTATCTGGAGGGTAACAAAATGTTCACATGTTCTTTGGTTTCATGTTATGTTCCAATTTCATGCTATCTTTTGGTTTAGGCAAGTAAATCATTGTGAGTAATAATAATCTCAGTGAGTTGTGCTTTGCATGAATTCTTGTTCAAAATGCTACACAAAACACTTTATCTCTCTAATCTAAATCTACTCACAATCTTTCACAAGTAATCTAAGGAATCTTCAAATCACTTAATCAATCAAATAGACCTTAGTTACTTTAGGGATTTTCCCCTTAGCGTAGGATTATCTTTCCTCACTTAAAATGAAGGGAAACTTTACTTAGGTGACAGTTGTAAAGTTTCCATGGTTGCACTTGGCTAGAACTTGTTAGGAGACTTTGCCTTAGGGTGCTAGTTTTTGCGGCAACATGCCCAGTTGGATATGCAGGGTTTAGGGGTCTTGTCTTGTCAAGATGTGTCATTTTAGGCTCATAGATTGAACAAGAAAGGGATTTTATTTTGACGGGATTTGTGGGACTCTTCCCATGGATGGAAGAATTGACTCTCTCTTGTTCAGGAGTATGGGTTGCTTACACCTGAACGCTCTTCTATCATGGAGTTGAGGAACCTTCTTCCAGACACTAAGTTGTTTAAGACGAACATTGGGATGCTGGGGTCTTTTTGGAGAGATTGGGGATGGAGTTTCGATCATCCACTTCTTCAGTATTATTCTAGATGGTTGTATTTGGTCCTTCACCATTGACATCTATTCTCTTTGGTTCTTAGTGCTCGCTGGCTGTCCACTTGCGGAGGAGAGATGGATCTGTTGGCTTCACAATTTGTGGTTTGTTCACCTCTCTTATAACTTGTTGTCCTTTGCTTGGTTAGTGATCTATCAGGGGATTCCATCCAAAGCCAGGTTGGCCAAGAGTGGGATTTCTGAAGGTTTATGCCTAGTTTGTCACTGTTTGGAGATTGTGAAGCATATTTTTCGGGAGCATTCTTTTGCCAAGCATTGCTGGAGTTATGTGGAGGCTCAGTACTTCTTATTTTTTCGGGATAGGTTGCATTGGCATGTTTCCATGTTTGGCATTGTTTGCATATGTTAGCTTTATTCAGCCTTTGGAAGGTCAGGCGTACTTCAGTTTTTGAGAATGAGCATAGTTCTTTGTTCGCTTTCTGATCGTTGTGGCAGGATGAGATTTGCCACCAGCTTCTGGATAAGGGCACTTTGTTGATCAAAGATGCCCAATCTCTTGACCCCACAGCATATTCTGATTTTCATTCTACTCTAGTTGCTCTTCGGAAGGTAATATGAGTTCCATTGTATAACTATATATACCCTTCCACTTTTTTTCTTTCTCTTGTTTGTAAATATTTTTCTGTAAATATATATTGCAAAAAAAATTATGCTTTTGTGCATTAGAGTAGAATCTCGATAGTGTATAGTGACTACTACAATTGAATAATGTCTGAAATTTCTATTCTCATGTTTGCAGAAATAGGTTCTTGATGCAGTTATTCCTCTCTGTAGCCTGAATATTGACTTTAAGGAGAAATTCCAATGATGTAAAAGTTGGGTTTGTAATGAGTTCTCTATTTCAGGAGGTAGCCAAACAAAAGAGAAAGTGGACAATAGACATACCTTCGTTTGACATAATTTTCAATTGTATATTGTGAGTGCCATCTAATGCATTATTAGATAAGACTGTCGTGGCACTGTGCTTTCATTCATTTTAATGCATATGAGTGCTGTTTGGACTCTCGAAAGTATTACAAGTTCAATTATGAAGTAAGTTGGGTCTAATGCTTAACGGATGATGTTTACCAATGATGGCATTGAAGACATATATTGTACGGAAACTTCCATTATCAATATACGACAACAGTGCATAGGTTCGAATAAGATAGATACATTTACTTTGTAAATTGGATCATAGGACTCTACTACCCCCATAGCTCACATTGCCACCCTTTGATATGAATGAGGTGAGAAGTCGAGACCAAACTTCTATGTGGGCCTGCATTTATGGGCTAGCTTCTTATCTAACTGTAAAATCAATTACTTATCTATTCTCTAGGATTCATAATAACATAATTTCATTGTCCATTGACTAATATTTAATGTTGATACAATTTTTTGTTATCCTACAACTAACATAAGATGCTAACATTACATGTAAGTTTATAACATCAATATGTTTCATCACTCTTCCAATTTCAAATTAAAATTATAACATTGTTGGAAAGGAATTTGTCCATACTATGTCCATCTAAATGAACATGAGTGAATATTTCCTCATCTCAGTAGACATTACTTTGTATTTAGAATTTTGGTTAATGACTAAAAAGACCAACTTAAGAATTATCTTCCAGTTTGCAGAACTGATGATTTATATTTTGATTGGCAGGTTGGTGGCACTCCAAACTACACATGTCTTGAACTTCTCTTGGATATCTGTTATGGCTTCAAATCAAATATTTGGTCATTAGGTGTGATATATATTATTTCTTTGTTTGATTTTCTAGAGTCTATGTAAAGATTGTTGCCATGGTTTTCTAATAAATGTTCAACAAATCTGATAATGCATTTACAATTTTCTTGATGCTTTTGTAGGTTGTTCTATGTGAGGGATAACTTCCCATTGACCTGCATTCAGAGCTTATTTAAACTCCTCCCTGTATATGGCCTGAAGGAACTTGAGATATTCTCGATGAAAAGACTCAAATTATAAATGTTCATGTAATATGGAGTGTGCTTGTATATCTTGAAAGTTGTATGAGATGAACTCCCTAGCTGCAAATTGTCCAGATATTGTTGAATTTTATGAATACTTGAAAGTTGTAAAGTACTAGCAACACATTAAAAATGAAATGTATACAATCATCTTGATTTTCCACTTTTGTCTTTTCCTAGTTTGAATGTTTGAGATAATGGTTTTGATCTATGATTGTTTAATGATTCCTTTATCTTTTTCCCTTCCCACCAACAATGTTTACGTCGTCTATTGGAGTCTAGTATACATGAATATTTGCATCTTTCTTAACTAAAGTCTAAAATGAAGATTCACATCGATTATTGCATTCACTTGGCTCATCCTGCATTTATAGAATCACCCAGTGATACTTTATTCTTGCATTCCATGTTAGAAACCAATTGGAGAAAAACATAAACGATGGTCTTACTTTGTCGTATTTTTTATTTTATTTTTCAGGAAATGACAGGATTCATTAGTAAGATCAGTCATTCAGCTATTTAGCCATTATCTAGCATGTAATTTTTGTCCTTGTAAGCAACATCATCAGATGTGATTTAGAATTTTTCCTTTCTATATCAATTTACTATTTTAGAATGTATATAAAACTTCTCATCTATCTAGTAATTTAGAATGTATAACAAGTTAACCACTTCCTTATCATTGAACTAGAAAACAATTATTGAAACACTAAGTTGACAAATTAGTACTTTCTACTTCATTTGGCATGTTTTGCATGAAATATCTGATTAAAACAATGCTGAGAAAGATTGCACAACTGAGATCAACTGTGAAGTCCTATTTCTTTGTAATATATACATATGCTTCTTGTTCTATAAATTTGACTTATTTAATTTTCATTTGAACTAATACTAGTAGTAAATGCATATATATACTCTGCTAAACTAGTAAATGATCCTCATCTTCAACCATATATCTGTCAAAATTGGGCCGAAGCTTATTTCACAGCCTCTGGTTCACCATGTAGACATATTAGTAAGATGCATGATGTTCATGAAAACATGGGAGAAAGTTTAAATATTAGTCTTTCAAGTAGTGAGAAGGGTTGCTTTAGTTCTAATTGGAAAATCAACCAAATTTCGTGTTAGCTTTTGGGTTACTAACTTACTCCAGAAGTGTTTACACCATGTTTGAGTGTTCTTCATGAGATTTGGGTTACATGTGTATGATTAGCCCTTGGATGGTTCATGATGGATTTTCACATTGGAGATGTCTTACTTAGTGGTTTCTTGACCTCAGTTGGGTGCTTGCATGACATTCTTCCTTAGGACATTGGAGATCTTCATATAGCTTGGTGACATTCTACAGGTTGGCCACATGGATAAGGTTGCTTGCTTGTAGAATGCCTTGCATTGGAGGAGGATCATTTGGCACTTAGGAGGAGGGTGTCGAGCCCTAAACAACATGGGGCAGCTTGGATGCTTGCATGGAGGCATGGAGTTGACTTGGAGATGCTAGTGTTCATGCAAAGGGAGTGGACCCAGTGGAGTACATGGCTTAGGAAGATCATTGGAGTTGTTGGAGGCTTGGAAGATAAGAATTGGATACATTTTATGGAGTGCCCTTTCATTGGAGCCTTACTTGTGGACAACATCACGTTGAATCTTGACATGTGTACCCCTAGAGTATAGCACTCCACATGTGTGAGCCTACTTGTGGTTTAGAAGGTTGCTTGTAGGGGCTTAGGCCTACATATGTATTGTCAACCTCCCTTACCTCTCATATATATGGAGGAAGGAGAGAGTCCTTTCATCACTCTCATTCTTGTTCATTATCTTTTGTTAGAGATGTGACTAGGAGGAGTGCACTAGTCTTCCTGTCCCTTGTGCATCTTCATTTGTACTCCATCTCTCTTGTCTTGGAGTTGTTAGGGTCTCTTTGGGATTCTTGGAGCATCTCAAATACTAGGTGTTACCAGATGAACTAGTAGGGATAGCTTTCGATAGACAAATATAGGAGAAAGTGGCCATTGTCACCTTAGCCACTTTCTCGACTACTTCAGAGAGTTGGAACCTCCAAGGGGAGAGCCCTTCAATGACCTACAAACACTTACGACCAACAACAACTATGTCTCCTAGAAGACCCGATTAGTGATCAATGCCTTGGTCAATATGATTTCGCAAATGGAGAAGACATACTATATAATCATTCAGTGGTAACAATGCAAGCACTTGTACAAATGGCAAGGTTATATGAGTATACAATAATCACTTAGCATAACAATGAGTATCACTTTCAGTAGCAAATTTCATGGGTTTCCAAACAAGCGTAAATTGTAAAAGATAAACACTTCAATGTAATAAACCACTAACAATAGAAATAACCTCAATCTTTAAGCCCCTTTGTGACAGTCAAGTAATATTTGTATCGGATTTGTTTGAAGATATATTAGAGGCAATGTTGTTAACACCAACTTATAAGGAGCAGTAAGGATAAGAACAACTTCAAACCAACTTCACAACATTAGAATTATAGCAGCATGTAGAGATCAATAGTAGTTATAGAAGTTGTGCCAAGATCAGACTTAGGAGATGAGGATGAGAAACATGATATTCTTTAAAACACTATCATCACTCACTGCAATGCAAGCTTTAAAATGTTGTATGTAAATGTTTGCAGCAATATGTGAGTTTTAATGATATCAAATGCGAAGTTAATGAAAGGACAAAAGGAGTGTGAGAAATATTACTTGCAACATTAACTAATTTGTTATCCAACTTCCATACGTTAGGTTGTAAACATATTAGAAATATAGCAGTATAACAGCATATCATAAATACTAACAGCAATAGTATATCTTTAGTAAACACCAAGTTCAATATCAAGAGATGCTTGCAATGAAGATTTCAAGGTTTAATCTGTTTGACACACAAAGAGACCAATATTAGCAGACTGTAAAAATGACTTTCAAACCTGTTTTAGAAAAACAGACCTCTTATTAGGTAGATCTCATACTTTCATTCACAGTACTTGTCTATAATTGGCACACAAATGATACTAACAACTAACCTAATTTTTACTTTTGTGTGCAGCTATAAGGTATAAAAGAGATAAATTAAAGGTCTGCAAATTTCATGCAAACATGGTACAACAGTGAATGAGGTTGTTTTTATGGCTGCTAAGACCTCTAAGAGGGCTCCTAAAGAGGACCAAAGGCTGTTTGATCAAGGCTGGGGGTAAGGACAATCAAAACAAATGAAGATCGAGGTCTTAAAGGGGAGGCTAAGGCCTTGTTAGGGTAGGTCGCAAGCTTGGGGGATGAGATGCATTAGGGTTAAGGGAAGGATAGGAGAAAGAAGTATAGGAGAGGAGGAAAGAGGGCAGCGAAGGTAGAAGGGGAGGTTGCTAGGGTTTAGGGAGAAACCCTCGGTCTTATTTTAGGGTAGAAATGAGGTTTTAGGAATTTTTTTAAAATTTTAAAATGTTTAGGGATTCCTAAAATTTCGCCCTAGGTTTTTAGGGCTTAAGAAGGCAGGTCGAATTTGTAGGAGGGAGGGCCAAAATTTTAGGGAGGCCAAAAATTGAAAAAAAATAATTTTCTGATTTTTATGGTTTTTTTTAGGAATTTTTGTTTTTTTGTTTTTTTAAATTTCTAGGGTTTCATAGAATTCCTCCCTAGGGTTTTTAGGGCTAAAGAAGGCATGGTGGAATTGTAGGAGAGAGGGCCGAAATTTTAGGAAGGCCAAAAAATAAAAAATAAAAATAATTTTTTGATTTTCTATGGTTTTAGTCATAAAATTGCAGACCTAATTCTAACCCGAATTCTACCATGAAAATGCAAATTTAGACATGAAAATGCAAGTAAAATTTAGTAAAAGTTGATAACTTAGGGTTTTAATGGATGTTACCCCAAACCCTAGCCTTAGAGGAAGGTGACAAGCCTTCCTCTTTGAGGTAATTCTCCTTGCTACTAGGTTAGAGATTTTTGAAACAACCTCTAGGGTTGGTTTTAAGAGCCTAAACTAGGGAAAAGTTGTAGATCCAAGGCCAAACTTTGTAAAAAACTCAATTTGGGAGCGTTTTTACTATGCAATGAGGATATAATAGTAATAAAAATCCATATTCAAAGAGAATGTAGCCCTAGGGCTACCATTCAATCATTGAAGATGCAAAATTTACCTACCATTCATTAAGCAAACCTTAAAAATGTAAAAGACTTACTTGAGCATGAGTTATTCCAACCATTCTAGCATCCACAAAGCATTAGAAAGATAAAAAAAACATCCAACTTCATCCAAGAGTAAGAAGAATCATCCCTCCAAGAGGTGCACATCACTTCATAAGGCCCTTCTAGGGTAAAATAGTACCATAATGAATTTTATCCCATAATTTGTGTGTAAAAATGATGTGAGGAGATTGTATTTATATGATCTCACACTCACTTTTTACAAAATAACCAAGCCTATATGCTTTAAAATGTCAATTTAAAATTAAAACATGTCAACTTAAAATTATAACATAAAATAATATAAAATAATCAAATCTGTGGGTAACTTGGAGCATTTTCCCCAGAGTTTACCCAAAAGTGACCTAAATAGCTAAAAATGAGAAAATCACTCCAAAATGAAGGCTGGAGTGGGAAGGGGGGACGTCATGCCCCATCTAACCCCAATAGTAGTGAAAATCCCTCAACGCCCCCCCATATCAAGCAATGTGGCTTCATACAAAATATAACGTCATCATACCAAGGAGCCCAAGGAGAGAGGGCGCTGTGATACAAAGAGGTCAAGAGGGTGTATATGGTGACCTAGAAGAGAGACAAAATCCTTAGTGCTGAGAGAAATGTCACCGGAATGATAAAACAGGTGGAGGGTCATGTGACCCAGTGACCCACCCTTGGGAGCCCCAGACACCAACCTCAGGGCTTTGATCCCTTTCACGGGGAATTTAGCAATGCCACTAAGCCATAGTACTCCCAGGAGGATAACCAAAGGGTCTGGCCATAACCTTCCCTCAGAAAATGCTGGAAAACACCCCTCCTGGTCAAGAAAAAAAATGACCCTCTCTCCCTGGGGTACATCTGAAGGTGCACTGGTATTGGTACCACGCACGTACCATGTAACACTGGCTCCAACTGTGGGACGAGTGCTATTCCCGGGAGTTCTCGAGAACCTGTGAATATTCTGGTACCTGTAGACCTACATACATCAAATATCCAAGGATATCAACAGTACCATGAGGCAAACACTTCCGTCCTTCCTTTCTCAATAGAATGATATGGAAAATAAACTGAATGAACAAATGACTAACCTATGTAGACATGAAGAACATCAAATGCAATGCATGGGTAAGAGTATATGCCTAACTCAAATGAAACTAAACCTACCTATGTTAAACGCAAGAATCGGGAAGGGTTAAGTGAAATCATACCACCAATGCAACCATTTAAGTAAGCAATTCATACCCGATCCCTTACCTTTGTCTTTAGAATGAATCCATGATAAGATCTTATCGATCACAAAGAAAATACGTACCAAGGCCTCCATTAGGATAGGAGCTGAAGGTTGGATGGCTGCGGGGGCCTGGAAGATTTGATATTGCTACCACAGAGAAGGATTGCTTTCACAAGCTTCATTTATCCAGGCTTCTACCAGGCTCAGGTTTGGACCATCTTCATCATACACTAGCATTGAGAAGAAATTTTTCCTGAAACTGGTTGCGTGATTGTCGATTTGAGAGACCATTTGTCGAGGTGAACCTTGCAAATCTTCGTATGTCAACTGTAACTTGTCCCTACACCTGCTTAAACATGGCTTTGGATACACAAGTATATTGTCCACCTTTTGCAACGATCATGTTAGTATTCCAAATAATCTTCGAAAATTTGAAATTGTTAGCCACAAGATTCATTCTTTCACATTTCAAATGAAAAGATAAACAATAGATACCCTAGAGGTGTGAAATATATATCATACCTGTCCACATACATATATTGGTTTATTGAAATATATCATTGAAAACTTACCGATATTGGACATAAAGGGATGAACACTTCTTGTAGAATACTATTGGTTAGGACACACCTCACACTGGAAGATAATGGAAAAACTCTACATATGGCCATTGACAACAGGCACCACATCTCTCACTAATCTATCATTGAGCAAAGCAAAAGGGTTGATCCATTATTCATTGATGGAAAAGTAAGCTTCTTCACCACAACATGTGCTTGGAAGAGGATCCACCACGATGCTACAAGGTCTCGATGAATCATACACAGGTGGACCAAGTAACTTCCAGTAATCGTCGTCTTCCGTAAACCTGTAATTTCCTTCCAAGAGAGCCAAAATATCATAAGAAACAGTAACTCGAGGATATGGAGAACTCACCATTTCTGTATATTCTTCAGTTTCTTCAACTAAGGCTTCTTGCTCTTCATCTCCAGGGATTGCTTCATCTTCGGTGATAAGAGCCATTACGTCAGTTATGTTAAGTTTAGCCTAATTTCACAAGCAAGATCATTGAAAGAAACACAATCACAAGATATACAAAGATTTACCTTGAGAAATCCTCATGGGGTAGAAAACCCAACAAAGCTTTCCTCAATATAGATAATCAACCAATACAAAGATGTAGTCCTCAACAAGAGCTCCTTCTTCTCCTATGCAGATCTCTCTCCCTTCTATGTGCCAATCACAAGTGAGTGAATGAGTGAGATAAATGATGAACACGTCTCCTCTATTTATACTCAACTCCTAACTGATTTTTCACCCTAATAGGGCCGACCTCTCCTAAGAGAGTCTAATAACCCCTAAACAACTTACTCAGGGCCAACCTCACATGGGAGATCTAATAACCCTAGTTACCACACTCTCTCGTAGGAATAAACATCTCTGGATATACAATAGGGTCTCCACGGAGGAATGAAACATCTCCGGAATAATAAAGTACAAATATAATATTCTTAGAAGTTACAATATTTCAACACTCCTCCTTAACAAGAAGGATATTATAACAACATCTGTAGGAGCAAGGAGTCATCAACTACATAATACATGATACATCTATAAATCATTGGAAGCTTTCTTTATACATCATCAATAACTCAAGCAGTTATTGGAACATCTTCAATACTGGAACATCAACATCTTTAGTACTGAATCTTCATCTTCTGCAACACCCGAACAACCATAGCAACATCAACATCTGGATCCTCTTGATCAACAACATCGTCATATGGATCCTCACGATCAATAACATCATCATCTGGATCCTCACGATCAACAACATCGTCATCTTGATCCTCATGATCAACAACATCATAGCAGCATACCCTGCAATACACATGATCCATTTAAGACATCATATCATATCTAGGGACGATGCAGTCCACTCGTCAACTTAGACAAAGTCTAAGGACCCCTTTTTCGAAGACATATGTCTACGGATCAATTCAGGGACCGAAGTTCGGGGATGATACAATCCCCTCTCGTCCACTAGGGACCACTTCTCAGAGACATCTGTCTATGGATCTATTCAGGGACCAAAGTCATGGGATGATACAATCCTCTCATCCACTGGGGACCACTTCTCAGAGACATCTGTCTACGGATCTATTCAGGGACCAAAGTCTTGGGATGATACAATCCTCTCATCCACTGGGGACCACTTCTCGAAGACATTTGTCTACGGATCTATTCAGGGACCAAAGTCTTGGGATGATACAATCCTCTTGTCCACTGGGGACCACTTCTTGGAGACATCTATCTACGGATTTATTCAGGGACCAAAGTCTAGGGATGATACAATCCTCTCATCCACTAGGGACCACTTCTCGAAGACAACTATCTACGGATCTATTCAGGGACCAAAGTCCAGGGATGATACAATCCTCTCGTCCACTAGAGACCAATTCTCGAAGACAACTGTCTGCGGATCTATTCAGGGACAAAAGTCCAGGGATGATACAATCCCTCCTAGTCCATTTAGACAAAGTCTAAGGACCATGCATTGACCTCATCGTCATAACCAACACTACTACATATTGTCTAATTTGCCATGAAAGTTCGTTGTAATAGCCACGATTTTTCATCCTTGTTTCAACGATTGGGGTTTGTTTTTTTTGTGGAAAGAAATCCGTGGATATAGAGACGAAACTTCCACTTCGTGGCAATAGAAACATTTCATTGATGCCACGTGTCAACAACACAACACTTCTCATATCCATGGAAAATGAATCCTTCCACACACTTTTGTCTCTATATCGACGCACAACTCCTATAAATTTCCATGAATGTGCTGAACCTTCCACGAATATTTGTCGCAATATACATGAATCCATTCACAATCTTTCGTGGCAGATTCAACACCTGCGTGGAAGATACTTTTATAGTTCTACAAATCATTGTCGCAGTATCCACGGTTGCATTCCCAAACATTTGTGGCAGGATCAACAACTGCGTCGAAACATTTTGTATAGCCTACATTGATGTTCGTCAATATAGAGACGATACTTGGGAGTTTAAATTTTTTTTTTGAATGCGACGATATAGTCATAGATTGGCTTCAGATAGACTGAAAGCACTTCTCATGAACCTTCTCTTACATCTCAATGATTCCTTTCAGATCTGTAAACAAGTCCGCCTAATGATGGTTTCCAATTCTATCAAACTTCATCAAACAAATAATCTTGCATTGTATTCCTTAAAGTAGTTACCATTAAGTCTTTATGATATGTAGTAACAGAAATAAAATTTGTTCAAGTAGTTTTCATACTTATCCCTTTTCAACAATCAATTCTTCAACTTCAAGTTTTGTCTTTTAATGGTACAGATATTCAAACTCAAACTCAATTTGGTCACAAAGAATAGGATCGGTCTTCATGAAGATATAACTGATGTTCCCCATAACACTATTCAAACTCAACTTCAATTTGGTCACAAAGAATATGCCCAATATTCAAGTTATAACACAAGTCCTTCAAATATGCTATCAATATGTTTCAATGCTTTGCAAATTGTTCTTCTTCAAGCTCAGATTTCACATCCTTGTGTCCTTTGAATAATCATAAGGCTTAAACAACTTTTTGCAATGTATGAGCACGGTCTTACAAAGAATTATACCTTAGCTCTATTCACTTATTAGCTCTATTCACTTCTTAATAGAACTTTCTCAGAGTCATTTATCATCAAACTTGCTTGTAAACAACAAACATAGTCCTAGATAGATATCTCAAGAACTTGAACTAAATGTATAAACATGAAGAATTGTAAGCCCCAGTCTTAAGCACATGTGGATAGCAGTTGAATGGTGATCCGATCGCCATCGAAACTCCAACTTTCGGTAACCACCAGAATCTCCTCCTTGTCACATTCTGAACCCCACTTCTGGCTGAACAATCATGCCTTTAGCTTCTCCCTCGGGCCCTTCTCCCAGCTCTATGGTAATATATCATTGAGGCCTTAAAGGCAAAGGCCCCTATTCTCATGGGAATCTTGATCAAGAATGTACTCAATAAAAGAAAGGTATCAATCTTTCCTTAATAAAAGAAAGGTATCAATCTCGAGTGCCTGAATGAACATACAAAATGTATTTTTGATGTTTCTATATGAAGTGAAAAATGTACGAGATTTGACTTTATAGAAATGTGACCTTAGTGTACATTTTTCATTAGTATCTTGCATTAAAGCAATGACATGATAAAGTTTTACTTTAAACCCCTACAAGGAAATAAGATCACAATTCTACTTGTCATGAATACCCTATAGGAAACAATTGTTCCACAAATTCTATCATTTGAAGTTTGCAATGCTACAGTTTTCAATTCTCAACACTCACTGCATTTTTGAACAAGCAACTCTTTGTAGGGCACAATAGAAGAGCCCAACTTAGCTTCCATGTTAGAGGCCACCTGATCCAATGAATGCACCAACCCAATAAAAACCAAAACAAATAAAGATCCCAATTGCAAATTTTGATGAGCTGCATAAATTTTCACTATCAAGTGCACTTTATGTAAGAGGATTTGCCAAAAATACCATAGAACTATATAGGCACCACATGCAAACAATGCAATTACCATGCACTCAAATGGGAAGATGTATTCACTTAAGACCAAACAACTTCAAACAAATACAAATTACACAATTTTACATGTATCACAACCATGTTTACATCTCCCATGCAAATATTTCGGACTCCATACAACACTTCATGGAGATGGGATTTTCTCCATAATCTATTCCCATCTTCTTATGTGACACATGAAACTTCTCTGCACTTGCTGTTACCCATAATTTCATTTGATTTCATGCCACCTTCTATATATTTTCTAGCTGCATATGCAATCACACACAAATCAACATCATCATGTGTTTTCCCACAGTGTCTATATCTCATTCTATGATCAGTTCTGGATGAAATCTCTCCACTAAAATGGTTTAGTCTCAATCAAGGATTCCCAATTTCATTGAATTTCCTGTCTCAAGGCCAAGGCATGATACTATTAGAGGAAGCCTTCTATCTTCAAAGGGACCATCTTCCCTCAATTGGAAGCAAAGATCTGGTTCATTACCAGTGGGCACATCACTTGCAGCCCCCCTCAGGGGACTCACTGCTATAAGATTCCCTAAATGGAGATGATCCTAATTTCCTGTCAATGGAAAAAGATCAGGTAATCAATTGGGTGTCGAGTGAGGAATATCAACTGATTCTGCCTTGCCCTTCCAGGATATATATAATATTTTTATGGTCAACTGACAACACAATGAACTAAAGAAATGCTAATTTCTTGTGAAAGGTGGTGTTTGAGACCCTGGACAATAGTGAGCCTTCAGATGTTTTTAGATCATTATATATATAAACCTCACTAATTTAGTTGCGAGCTTATATGTTTAAAACAAGCAAATACATAATTACTAAGCACCATGTTGAATATCAATACATAGCATGAACAATCCCTTGAAGGACATGACTACATGTTGCACTTCACAATTTACCCTAGTATACAAATATCCAAATGCATATTTGTAACCACCGAGATAGGTTTTTGTGTCATTTGCATTCAAAGGTAGAAAACAGAGAGCACATGCACATGTGATAAAGTAACAGTGTCCCAATTTCCATGCAGTTAGATGATGTGATTACAGTGTAGGGTTATAAACGTTTCTTGAATAATGTGAGCAAAAAGTCAATGTGCAAAAACAGATTTAATAAAAAACAAGAATGCCATAACAATCAAACACCTTTAAGGTAGTATGTGCCCTCCTTGTACCAGATAATAATAGTGAACACAATTCACATTAGTTCCACAACACAAATGCCAATAGAAACAATAAAAACAAATTTCCCGAAAAGAGTATTCCATGGATATACATTAGTCAGTCTAAATACTTACCTCTTGAAACCAAGAACTCCAAATGTACAACCCATAAGTTGTTAACACAAGCTCTTTGGTATATTCAAAACTGTCATAATGAGTTACACTGACAAGCAAACTAAAACGATAAACTATTAATATTCATTAACATGTAATAAAATAAACATATATATCATATAACAAAAATAGAGATATAGTTTAAGATACCAACCTGGGTGTGAAACTATTCTTGAAAATATACTCAGAAGTGTTACTTTCAGAAAAGACTGTTTGTGCCTCGGAGAGGCCAGTCTTCTCTAGGAACTAGCTGACCCTACAAGAGGGTGTGTACAAACCAGAGAGAGAGAAATGACTGGAGTTAATTAGGTCAATGAAAGTCAAGCATAGTACATAACTCAGCATAAATAAAGTCACAAAAATTATAAACTTCAACCAAGTTTCAGCATAAAAGAAGTGATTATCAGCACACCACAACTGATCACAGGTGATCAAAGTCAAGTACTCTATAAGACCAAAAATTCAACAAGGTGGTATAAAAAAAATGAAGGAGGGTAAATGTTCGCATTAACCACAAGTCAAAGACAAGGTACCAAAAGTCCAATAATAACTCAATCAAGGTGGGGAAGGTACAACAAGTATTTAATAACTCAATTAGTAACAGGTAATAAAATAAACATATTGATCATATAACAATAAGAGAGGTATAGTTGAAGATCTCCACGTCAACATTAAAACAAAAATACAATAGCATAGATGTCCACGGTAATCTGTTCCATCCAAACCTATCAAGTGTACTTTTAGGTCAGTAGTATTCTTTTCTCCGAACTGCAGCTACAATTCGGAGTCAAGAATACTGCTGACCTAAAAGTATACTTGATAGGTTTGGATGGAAACCATTTTCAATGTTGATGCCACTACCCTCCTTATTGTCTTACAAAAAGGCATGAAAATGAGGAAAAAGACTTAAAATTGTGGACTTCACCTTCAAAGAGTGCCTTACAATCACATTGATACAACGTCCCATAACCATTTCTCTTGACACCCCACTCTTCATTCATTCTGTATGCATTTCACTATGCAACCATCTCAGATTCTTACTGCGTTTTCCCTCAATTAGTTTATCAATTCAGTATGACCCATGACCGCTGGAAACACTTCTCGGACGGTGGGCGTAGGTCATACTGAATTAATAAACTAATTGAGGGAAAATGCAGTGAGAATTTGAGACGGTTGCATAGTGAAATGCATACAGAATGAATGAAGAGTGGGTGTCAAGAGAAATGGTTGTGGGACGTCGTATGAGAGGAAATGGTGATGGGAATTGAAAGGTCAAATTAAATTTGCATGGTGGTAATATACTACACTTGTGTCTTCCATTGTCAGCTGCACTTCAGGCCTGAAGGTGGTATCCTTGGGACCCATGACCCTTAGAACCAAGGGTATGCTCCAAATGTGGCTAAACAACCGTAGTACTGTATAAGAGAAAAAATTCAACAAGGTGGTTTTAAAAAGGTTACTCAAGGAGGGTAAATGACCCCATTAAACACAAGTGAAAGATAAGGTACCACAAGACCAATCATATCTCAATCAAGGTGGGGAAGGTACAACCAGTCATATCTCTCTCAAATGTACAGCCGTCCAATATAGCCTGAAATTTCATCATCAAAGTATAGGGAAGGGTGGTGGGATTCCAAATAAAAATATCCCTCATTTCTCTCTATTGATCAAATAACAATAAGAGAGGTGCCGTTGAAGATCTACACATCAACATTAAACCAAAAATCAGATCTGAAGTGTGGGTACAAATATAGTACCTTGTACTATAGAAAATAAAAGCCACCTGTGTTACCTTTCAATTTAGCAATATGGTCTACAGAAGCAAAATTTCCTCACAATTACCATCGAAATTTCTGACTAGCGCTAAAGCAATAGTAAAAGAATTTATAACATAATTTTGATCTCTATCAACTTCAGCACTCCTGTGTGGTCCCTGTGCTGAAGTTGGTCCTCGAGATGTAAGTTGCTTACACAGATAACCATTGCATGACTGCACAATCTTCTAAACACATATAAAGTAGACAGGAAACACCAAACATTAAATGTGATACATACCCAGGCTTTGTCTTGAGTATTTCTTTCCTATGGCTTAATTTATGAGGATGTATGCGCTGATATAGTCTTATCTTGTAGCTAGATCTAGTGCTTCAAACATGTCAAGGAAATTACGATTTGCAAACGTAGACTCAGGCATTCCATTACTTTTGTAGCTAAAGTTTTCACCCTAGCTTGTGCAAATGAGCACCTACTAAGGAGAATGGACTCCTTAGTAGTAGTTAAGAAAATACAGTAAATAAAACAGTAACTACTCTAAGCATGTGCATAAAATAACAGAAAGATAATGAAAATGGTTTTTTGTATTGATTATACCTCCAATGTGAAGGTTGATGAAGCCTTTGCAGCAGTCCAAGAGGGTTGCTTCCAAGCTCCAGTGTTGTTCCTTTCTCTTTCTCCAAAGGGTTTTGGAAATGGGCCAAAGGGGCACTCAAGTGTGAAAGTAGCTCAAGGGTGAGCTAGGGTTTTAGGAGTGATTTTGGCAGAGTAAGGATATGGATGATTGTGGATATGAAATGAGGGGCCTCCATCACCTATTTATAGGTTTTTAGTGGTGGAGTGTTGGTCCATGGTTTTGGGCACCATATAGTTTAGGTCAGCTGTATAGGGTTTTTGCTTCCTTTTTCCCTCTTTTTCCTCTTTTTTGTATTTTTTATTCCTTTTTTTAGAGGGTTTTTGCTATTTTGGATTATTTGGGGGAAAAAAGGGGTTTTTTGGCCTTTTGGAGGCTTTTTAATGGGATTTTAAGGTTTTGGAGGCAAATATGGTAGGAAATATGGACAAATGAGTCATGTAATGGGGTAGATGAGGTAGTGAGCACTTTTTGGGTGTTAACAACTTTTACAACTTTAACGAAAATGCAGGAGGTTTTTACACAGTCATCTTTCAATCAAATGAATTAACAATCATTAGCACCACAACCATCTTTCATAAAAACTGCATACATTAAATACAAACAAGCGTTGGGTTTCAAACACAGGAACTGGGATCGAATCCCTTTAACATTCCACCCATTTAAACTCTTTTGTATCTCTATTTATGAAATTCCAGAAACACAGTAGTAAAGAAAGAACCAAAACTCATAATTTAAATCACTCAGGAAATCAATTATGGGAACATTACATAGTAAACACGATTTATCGAAACCATATTAGAACACAACAGAACCTTCAAGGATTATTACTGCTCAAACCCTATGGACGCAGACTCTTAGGTTTATATTGCAACTCTAGAAACTTGACGGAATCCAAGGATCGAATCCCACATTGACACCAACAAAACAATAGATGCCTAGGTCAGGTATCGAAACCCCAGGTAGAATTCCAAAAGCCCAGGTTCCATGAAAATAATTTAGAAATGAGGAAAAAGTATATTGGGCAATAGAAACATTTAAACTAAATCGCCTACACAGAAGAACAAAACGATTTTATTTAGTATGGAATATCTATCAACAGTTACCATTTATAGATTCTCATGCTACAGCAAAACAGGGCGACCTTATTAAACCCCATTTATTCTACGCATACACTTGGATCTTATACATAGGAAAACAGAGATATTAAATAGAGAACCAAACATTCAAACGAACTATGACATTGAAACCCTCGATGAACACTCCATAGAGGCGAGAGGAAGAGGTAATGAAATGTGGACTCTAAGCTTACCAATTGCAAACGCCTCCAAGTCTAAATCTGTACCCTCAACCAGTAACCACGCAAATGGAGAGGGCCAAACTATCACCTACCAAGTAAGTAAAAATATACCGGTTAGAACCTGAGTTTGTATTTGTATCAATTAAAATTAACAAGAAAGACAATAAAGGTATTACCTGCATGTGTAGCTGTCACCATTCTTGCATATGCAACCTTCGTGGTGGACTGACCATGAGGCAAGCTTAGGTCAGACCACAAAACCCTCAGGCACATCCAACATACAGACTCCAACAAACGAACTATGACATCGAAACCCTCGATGAACACTCCACAGAGGCGAGAGGAAGAGGTAATGAAATGTGGAATCTGAGCTTACCAATTGCAAACGCCTCCAAGTCTAAACGTGTACCATCAACCGGTAACCACGCAAATGGAGAGGGCCAAACTATTACCTTCCAAGTAAGTAAAAATATACCGGTCAGAACCTGAGTTTGTATTCGTATCATTTCAAATTAACAAGAAAGACAATAAGGGTATTACCTACGTGTGTAGTTGTCACCATTCCTGCATATGCAACCTTCGTGGTGGGTTGACGGCCATGAGACAAGCTCAGGTCAGACCACGAAACCCTCAGGCCCATCCAACATACAAACTCTAACAAACGAACTATGAGATCGAAACCCTCGACGATGGTGTAGAAACCAAGAATCCATGTGCTATCGTAGAGTTACTTGCGTGTGTAGTTGTCACCATTCCTGCATATGCAACCTTCGTGGTGGGCTGACGGCCATGAGCCAAGCTCAGGTCAGACCATGAAACCCGCAGGCCCATCCAACATACAGAATCCAACAAACGAACTATGACATCGAAACCCTCGACGATGGTGTAGAAACCAAGAACCCATGTGCTATCGTAGAGTTACTTGCATGTGTAGTTGTCACCATTCCTGCATATGCAACCTTCGTGGTGGGTTGATGGCCATGAGCCAAGCTCAGGTCAGATCACGAAACCCTTAGGCGCATCCAACATACAGAATCCAACAAACAAACTATGACATCGAAACCCTCGACGATGGTGTAGAAACCAAGAACCCATGTGCTATCGTAGAGTTACTTTTAATGCCCTCACCATTAACCCAAATTTCAGATACAAGTCATGATCCCATACGAGCTTTGTGGCATGCTTTGGTATTTCATTATTTCACCACCACTATGGAGCTACCTATGGTATATATATCCCTATAGTAGTGGAGCACTTACGACAAATGAAGTAATTGGAAAAATGCAAGGAGTATTATAAGGACCCCAAGTAGTGTGTAAAGGCAACAAGTAATGGCAGCTTCAACATGCTTTGAAAGCTCAATAAGGACTTTAAATTCCAACAAAGCATTTCAAGTTGACAACCGCCAAACGTTACAAACATTAGTATTATTAGTATTATAGATACATAAATAACCATAACTTATAATATAATATGAATATCCCATAATATTTTGTGTTGATTTTGTTGTAGGTTAAGTGGAATGTGCAACAAAAGAAAAGAAAGTGGAATGGACCAAATAAAACATGAAACAATGATGTTGCCAAAGTGAATAAGTTGTTGAGATGAAAATGCAAAGTAGTAGAGAAATCTTGAATAGGAAGATGATGAAGGAATACACATGCATGTTTGTCATGGAATAAGATGTTTAAGTGAAAATTCAAAGTAGATAACTATAAATATTGAAGATGAAGATGATGAAGGAATACATGATGTGTTCATCATGGAGAAGTAGAAATTTCTCTAGTAAGAAGAGTTTATGTCAATAAATAGAAAATATGAAGAATAGGAGAAACAATTTGAAGATCAATATTGCAATAGATGAGTGGTTGCAATGAAAGCAAAGTATAATGATGATAAGTTTTCAAGTGGCGAGCATTAGTTGTGTTCATTGAGATAGTGGTGATGGTGTAGAGGAGAGAGGATGGGGAAGTTCTGAATACCATTGAGTGGAAGTAGCTTGAGGAAATATGTTCCATTTAACAAGCACATTTTGGGATGTAAGCTCCATTGGGAGAGAATGGAAGCATATTGCAAAGATGTTGAAGGTGGTAAAAGAGTTAGAGATGATGGTGATGAGGTGTTTCCTATGGTAGCAAAGTATATAAGATAATAATGAAGAGAAAAAGAATATGAAAAATAAAGGGGACTTACAAATAGTGAAACCTAAACAATTCGTCCCTATATCTACGAAAGTTCATGGAACATTACAAAACGTGGATATTGCCACGGTTTTTTCGCCCTGAAAAATAAAAAATATGAAAATTATTTTTTTTAACCCACGAATGTTGAAAACGTGGAAATATTTCGTGGAAAAATCGTCCCATATGTAATAGTGCGGCAACCTCATCATTGACCTCATCATCGGAACAGGTAACCTCATCATCGACACTAGTATCCTCCTCATCGATACAAGTATCCATATCATCTATACAATATCCTCATCAATACAAGTATCCTTATCATCGACCTTACCGTCGATATAGGAAATCTCATCATCGATACAGGTATCCAAATCGATACCAGTATCCAAATATCATCATCGACCATATCACTCCCCCTTTCTAGGAGGGTCCTTCTGAACTACACCAAGATTGTCTCGAAAATACTCAAACTTTACTCGAGACAGAGGTTTGGTAAACACATGAGCAATTTGTTCATCAGTGCTCACATACTCGAGCTTGATAGCTCCCTTCTGCACCATATCCCGTATATAGAAATATCGGATCTCTATGTGCTTTGACTTATCACGGAACAATGGATTCTCTGTCATCTTGATACAACTCTGGTTGTCACACAGGATCACAGTGGGGTCCATCTCTAAGTCAAACAATCTTGGTAACAACTTCCGAAGCCATATCGCTTCACAACTAGTAGATCAAGCAACTATATATTCCGCTTCAGCTGTGCTGAGAGCCACACTAGACTGCTTCCTACTAAACCACGAGATCATGGCAGACCCTAGACAAAAACATCCACCCGATGTCCTCTTCCTATCTGATACACTTCCTGCCCAATCAACATCTGTGTAGCCATACAATCTGAAGTCATGATCTCCACGATAACATAGACCAAAATATATCGTACCCTTTAGGTACCTCATCACATGCTTTGCAGCTATCAGGTGAACTCATCTAGGTTCCACTAGATACTAACTCAAGGTGTTCACCGCAAAGCATATATCTGGCCTAGTATTCGTCAGATACATTAATGACCGAATAATCTGTCTGTACAGAGTCACATCCACTAACTCTAAGGAGTCATCAACTAACAGCTTCAAGTTGGAATCCATGGGAGTGGCCATGGCTTTACATTCCAACATATCAAATCTTGATTTCCACAGCATACTTTCCCTGGTTGAGAAAGATTCCTTCTGGGCCTTGCCATACTTCCAGACCTAGGAAGTAATGCATCAATCTGAGATCTTTCATCTCAAACTATGAAGAGAGCTTCTTCTTGCACTTGATAATCTGTTTCTCATTTCCAATCAGAAATAGATCATCCACATATAGCAACAATATGACAGGTTCATCATCCATACCCTTGAGATAAAGATTAGGATCAACTTTACTTTTGGCAAATCCCAAACTTGTCAAGAAACTGTCAATTCTTCCATACCAAGCTCTAGGAGCTTGCTTCAACCCATACAAAGCCTTCTTCTACCTTCAACCTCAAATCCTTGTGGTTGTTCTATGTACACTTTGTCCTCAATCACACCATTCAGGAAGGCTGTCTTTACATCCATCGGATGTAATTTCCACTTCATCATGGATGCAAGTGCCATGATGGTTCTAATGGAAGTGTACCTTGCAATTGGTGCAAATGTCTCTTCATAGTCAATTCCCTCTTTCTGAGAGAATCCTCTGGCCACAAATCTTGCCTTATACTTTTCAATGCTACCATCCGCAGCATGCTTTATTTTGTATATCCATTTGGAGGATACCACACTTTTGTCCTTTGGATTTGGAACTATATCCCAAACATCATTCTTCATTATTGATTGGTACTCCTCTATCATTGCCTCTACCCACTCTTTCTTATGAATTTCCTCTTCATAACTAGTAGGTTCTTGGTCTACAAGATCACACATCAAAGCCATATAATTGGAGAATGGCTTTGGTTTCTTGCTCACTCTAGTGGATCCTTCAGGAGCTCCATACTTTTCTGCTCCTAGTATAATGTCTCTTTCCCATGCTGGCTTTCTCTTTCTTGATATGTTTATGGTAGGGGGTTCTTGTGGTTCTATCATGTCATGGTCTTCAGGTGTTACATCTTCAGGGGTGGGTACAGTCTCTACAATTCTGGGAGGTGCATCTTCTTCATATACTTCTTCATACTGACACTTCCTATATTTCTTAAGAGCTGCATCTTCATCAAATGTCACATCCCTACTAATCTCCATATGGTGGAATCCTGGGATGTAGATTCTGAATGCTTTGGATGCTTCACAATATCCAACAAATATTCCCTTCTTCCCAGAAGGGTCTAGCTTAGTTCTCTTTTCTTTTGGAACATGAATATATACTGGGCATCCAAATATCTTGAGATGACTTACTTCAGGCTTCTTCCCTGTGAACACTTATTCTGGGGTTTTGAATTCAAGAGCACTATGAGATAGTCTATTTTGCACATAGACTACTGTCCTGGCTGCTTCTACCCATAGATACATAGGTAGGTCTTGATCATGTATCATTGTCCTTACTGCTTCCATAATGGTTCTATTCTTTCTTTCCACAACACCATTTTGTTGAGGATTGTAGGGAGTGGTTAGTTCCCTCTTGATTCCAACTTCTTTACAAAAGACTTCAAAATCCTTTGAAGTGTATTCTCCACCATTATCTGTCCTGAGTATTTTGATCTTCTTTTCTGAATGATTTTCTATCAAGGCTTTGAACTCCTTGAACTTTCCAAAGACTTCATTCTTTCCTTTTAGAAAGTATATCCAAGTCTTTCTTGAATAGTCATCAATAAATGTAAGGTAGTATTCATATCCACTCAAGGATGTGTAGGGCATTGGTCCACATGCATCTGAATGAATCAATTTCAAAGTACCTTTGTTTCACTCTTTGGAAATGGGTTCTTGATATTCTTCCCTTTTGCACATCCTTTGCATGTGCCATTATGTTCAATCTTCAAATTTGGTAGTCCTATGACTACTTTGCTCACATGAGGTAGTGCTTTGTAGTTAATGTGAGCAAGCCTCCTATGCCATAGCTCAC